>WOXC01005190.1:0-600000 GCA_011680675.1 Gymnobelideus leadbeateri | reverse complement strand
TCCCCGCCCCCCCCCCAGCATCTTTTTTCAAGAGGTCATCAGTGAATTATTTGAATTTCTATTTTGATTTCTGGTTCTAGAATATCAGGGCAATTTTGCTTGATAATTTCTTGAAAGTTGGTCTCTAGATTCTTTTTATATCATGGCTCTCAGACCAATAATTTTTCAATTATCTCTGCCGAATCTTTTTTCCCGGTCAGTGGGTTTTCCAATGAGGTATTTCACATTACTTTCTAATTTTTTTTCATTTTTATCTGTTTTATAATATTTTGGTTTCAAGTATAGTCATTAGCTTCCATTTGCTCCAATCTAATTTCTAAGGAATTATTCTCTTCAGTGAGTTTTTGAAATTCCTTTTCCATTTGGACAATTCAACTTTTTGATGGCTCTTCAGATGGCATATTTTACCTTTTCTTAGCTCATCCTTTCCTTTGTCCCATTACAGTCCCTTTGATCCCCTTAATAGTCTCTTTTTTTTAGACTTCATGTTAGTGCATTCATACCCACACCCTCTATCTAAGTATAACCTTTTTGAAGGTGATGATAATCATAAAGATTTTGAATATTGTCAGTTATCAGCTCCACATATAGGGATGTGAACATTTTGCTCTTGTTGCATCCCAAGTAATGAGCATGTGTTTGTGGGTGTGGGTGTGTTCACTTCTGCATGTGTGAGTCTGTGTTACCCTTGTTTACCTTTTTATGTCCTTCTGGAGTCTTGTAATTGGAGATCAAATTTTCCGTTGAGCTCTGGCTTTTTCATGAGGGAAGTCTGGAAATCCCTTACTTCATTAAATGTCCATATCCTTGCCTGAAAGATTATGCTCAGTTTTGCCTAGTAGTTAATCCTTGGTTGTAGTCCTAGCTCTCTTGCCCTACGAAATATCAAATTCCAGTACCTCTGCTCTTTTAATGTAGAAGCTGCTAGGTCCTGTGTGATCCTAACTGTAGTTCCTCGATATTTGAATTGTTTTTTGGCTGCTTGTAGAATTTTTTCTTTAATCTTGTAATTCTGGAATTTGGCTACTATATTTCTTGGAGTTTTCAGTTTGGGATCTCTTTCAGGAGGAGTCCGGTGAATTCTATCAATAGCTATTTTATCTTCTGATTCCAGGACTTCAGGACAGTTTTCTTTGACAATCTCTTGGAGGATGTGGTCTAGACTGCTTTTTTCATCATGGCTTTCTGGCAGACCAATAATTCTTACGTTGTCTGTCCTGGATCTGTTCTCTAGGTCAGTTATTTTTCCAGTGAGACATTTTATATTTTCTTCCAATTTTTCGATCGTCTTGTTTTGTTTGATCGACTCTTGCTGCATCATAGAGTTCTGAGCTTCAATTTGATTGTTTCTAATTTTTATCGAATTACAATCTTCAGTTATCTTTTGAAATTCCTTTTTTAGGGAGGTATTTTCTCCAATTACTTCACTGAGACGTTTTTCCAAGTTGGTCACTGCCTCCCTGATTTGGTCTTTTTTTTTTTTAAACAAACATTTTATTAACTTCTGTTTTACATCATTCATTTCCACCAGATTTTGAGTTACAATCATTTTCCCCCCATTATTCCCCTACCCAACCTCCCAGAATAGCAGTCCCACAAGATATCGCTTCCTCCAAGCTGCTCTCTCCCATACCTTCTCCCATACCCCCATTGACTTTTCCATTAGAGGAAGATGAATCTTTGTGTCCCAATGCCTGCACATCTTATCTCCCAATTATAGGCAAAAGAGTATTAATAATAGTATTTATATATATTTGAAACATCTAATGTTGCGACCTCAAATTTCAGATCCATTTCCTTCCTCCCTTGTCACCCATTCCTTCTTGGGAGATAAGTAATTCAGTATATGTTGTACATGTCTAGCTATGCAAAACATTATCATGGTAGATATATTGTACAAGGCTGCTTATAATTTCCTCCAACTCATCCCACCCCCCACCTGGTCCATTCCCTACATGATCCTGTCCCTCTTCTATAGTGGGTACTTAAAACCTCCCCGCCCCCCAAGGATGCCCTCCCATCCATCATCCCTCCTCTCATCCCCCTTCCCCCTATCCTGCTGCAGGTTGAGATATCTCATTTAGTATGTATGTCATTTTCTCCCTGAACCAAATTCAATGTGAATGTGGTTTTGCCTTTTTAGCCTTCCTTATTCTCCCCCTCCTTTGCAACCACTTCCCCTACATGAGATAATTTACCCTACCATGTCTCTCCCCATCTCCTCTTGCCACTTTCCTCTCTCACCTCATAATTTCATCCCTTGAGTATTCTCCCTTCCCAACAAATTCAACCTATGCCCTCTATCCATATATAACTGTAACCATACACACACACATTCACATATGTATTCATATGACCACACCCCCTTCTTCCATTATTTTCATAGTGAGAAAGATATCATCAGTCACAGATATTACTTTTCAATATAGGAATGTAAATAGTTCAACTTTGATAAGTTCCTTTTGATTTCTTTTCCCTGATTACCTTCAAAGGCATCTCTTACTTCTTGCGTCTGGATGTCAAATTTTCTATTCAACTCTGGTTTTTTCCTCAAGAATGCTTGAAAGTCCTCTATTCCACTGAATGACTATATTTTCCCCTGAAACAAAATACTCAGTTTTGCTGGGTAGGTGACCCGTGGGTTCATTCCCAGTTCTTTTGCCCTCTGGAATATCATATTCCATGCCTTTCGATCCCTCAGTGTAGAAGCTGCCAGGTCCTGGGCTATTCTGATTGTGTTTCCACAATATTGATATTGTTTCTTCCTGGCTGCTTGGAGTATTTTCTCCTTGATCTGGGGATTCTGGAACCTGGCTATAATATTCCTGGGAGTTTTCTTTTTGGGATCTTTTTCAGGAGGTGATAGGTGGATTTTTTCAACCTCTATTTTGCCCTCTGGCTCTAAAACATCAGGGCAGTTTTCCTTGAGAATTTCTTGAAGGGTAATTTCTAGGTTCTTTCCTTGATCATGGCTTTCAGGTAGTCCAATAATTTTTAAATTGTCTCTCCTGGATCTATTCTCCAGGTCAGTGGTTTTTCCCATGAGATATTTCACATTGCCTTCTAATCTTTCGTTTGTTTGGATCTGCTTAACAGCATCTTGATTTCTCATAAAGTCACTAGCTTCCATTTGCTCCAGTCTAACTCTGAAGGAATGAATCCCCTCAGTGAACTTTTTTTTTTTAAACAAATGCTTTATTAACTTTTGTTTTACATCACTCATTTCTGCCAGATTTTGAGTTACAATCATTTTCCCCCCATTATTCCCCTACCCAACCTCCCAGAACAGTAATCCCACAAGACATTGCCTCCTCCAATCTGCTCTCTCTCATACCTTCTCCCATACCCCCATCGACTTTTCCATTAGAGGAAGGTGAGTCTTTGCATCCCAATGCCTGCACATCTTATCTCCCTATTACAAGCAAACGAGTATTAATAATAGTATTTATATATATATTTGAAACATTTAATGTTAAGACCTCAAATTTCAGATCCATTTCCTTCCTCCCTTGTCACCCATTCCCTCTTGGGAGATAAGTAATTCAGTATATGTTGTACATGTCTAGCTATGCAAAACATTATCATAGTAGATATATTGTACAAGGCTGCTTATAATTCCCTCCCACTCATCCCACCCCCCACCTGGTCCATTCCCTACATGATCCTGTCCCTCCTCTATAGTGGGTACTTCCAACCTCCCCTCACCCCAAGGATGCCCTCCCATCCATCATCCCTCCTCCCATCCCCCTTCCCCCTATCCTGCTGCAGGTTGAGATATCCCATTTACTATGTATGCCATTCTCTCCCTGAACCAAATTCAGTTTGAATGTGGTTTTGCCTTTTTAGCCTTCCTTATTCTCCCCCTCTTTTGCAACCACTTCCCCTTGCTTCCTCCGCATTGGACAGTTTACACTACCCTGTCTCTCCCCATCTCCTCCTGCCACCCTCCTCTCTCACCTCATAATTTCATCCCCTGAGTATTCTCCCTTCCCAACAAATTCAACTTATGCCCTCTATCCATATATAATTGTAACCATATACACACACATTCACATATGTATTCATATGACCACACACCCTTCTTCCATTATTTTCATAGTGAGAAAGCTATCATCAGTCACAATTACTGCTTTTCCATATAGGAATGTAAATAGTTCAATTTTGATACGATCCTTTTGATTTCTTTTCCCTGATTACCTTCTCAGGCATCTCTTCCTTCTTGTGTCTGGGTGTCAAATTTTCTATTCAATTCTGGTTTTTTCCTCAAGAATGCTTGAAAGTCCTCTATTCCACTGAATGACCATATTTTCCCCTGAAACAAAATACTCACTTTTGCTGGGTAGGTGACCCTTGGGTTCATTCCCAGTTCTTTTGCCCTCTGGAATATCATATTCCATGCCCTTCGATCCCTCAGTGTAGAAGCTGCCAGGTCCTGGGCTATTCTGATTGTGTTTCCACAATATTGAAATTGTTTCTTCCTGGCTGCTTGTAGTATTTTCTCCTTGATCTGGGGATTCTGGAACCTGGCTATAATATTCCTGGGAGTTTTCTTTTTGGGATCTTTTTCAGGAGGTGATCGGTGGATTCTTTCAACCTCTATTTTGCCTTCTGAATCTAAAACATCAGGGCAGTTTTCCTTGAGAATTTCTTGAAGGGTGATTTCTAGGTTATTTCCTTGATCATGGCTTTCAGGTAGTCCAATAATTTTTAAATTGTCTCTCCTGGATCTATTTTCCAGGTCAGTGGTTTTCCCATGAGATATTTCACATTGCCTTCTAATCTTTCATTTGTTTGGATCTGCTTAACAGCATCTTGATTTCTCATAAAGGCATTAGCTTCCATTTGCTCCAGTCTAACTCTGAAGGAATGAATCTCCTCAGTGAACTTTTGAGATTCTTTTTCCATCTGGCAAATTCGACTTTTTAAGGCATTCTTCTCCTCATTGCCCTTTTGGGCCTCCTTTGCCATTTGAGCTAGTCTATTTTTTAAGGTGTTGTTTTCCTCAGTCAGGCTGTTGACCCTCATTTCATACTTTTCCTGCATCCTTCTCATTTCTCTTTCTAATTTTTCCTCCACTTCTCTTATTTGATTTTTAAAGTCCTTCTTAAAGTCCTCTATGGCCTGCAACCCACTCATGTTTTCCCCTGGGGCTTTTGGAGCAGGACTTCTGACCTCACAGTCCTTTTCCCGCTCTATACCCCCAAAATAGGAGTCTAGGGTTGCATTTTTCTGTTTCCTTTGCCTTGGCATGTTGCTACTTAATTGCTTGACTTTTGGGCTTGTTGCCACACTATGGCTTTAAGGCCAGATAGAGGAATTTTCGTCCTGAACATGTGGGGGGCAACTTCCGTTTCTGGCAAGCTGTAAACCCACCCACAACTTCCACCCTAGATCACAATCCAGATCCAGGGAGGTTAAAGCAAGAGCGATTACCCCCCAAGACTGATCGCTGGATCTCCCCACAATTTGTAGGCTGGGAGCCCGAGCTGCCTCTGAAAACTACAAAATGGCGTGTCTCCTCAGTGGCTTCTAGCCCCCAGGGGAGGGAGCAGACGCATTCCCCAAATACAGGTCCCAAAGTCCATAGGACACTAACCTCTTACTTTGTCCTAGGCATGTCTATGTTGATAATTCTGGAGTCGCCACAGCTCCTGGTGTTCTGGGGTTCCTCCAGCTGGCTGCTGGCCCTGCCGCCGTGGGGCTAAAACCTCGGCTCACTCGGACCTGGGCTCGGCTCGGCTCCTGTGCTCTGCGCCCTGCTGGCTCCCAGACCTCTGCGCTGGTCCTTCCTGCAGGGCTGCTGGGCTGTCCTCAGTGGGAGGTTAGCTTCTCTGTGTTGTTCTGTGGGTGCTGGGGCTCCAGAAGTTGTTCAGATTCCTTTTTTACATAGTTTGTGGGGAATCTGGGGGCAGAGAGGCTTGGAAGAGCTGTTTCTACTCTGCCATCTTGGCTCCGCCCCCCCCTGATTTGGTCTTTAAAAATTTTCTTAAGCTCCTCCAGGAATGCTATTTGGGCTTGAGACCAGATCATGTTTCCTTCTGTGGTCTCAGGTGTGGGCAGAGAGTCTATATTGTCCTGTGTATTTTGTTGTTCTTTCCCTGCATAGTATGCTCGAATAGACTTTCTTGCCTTCCCCTTCTCCTTTTTCAGCTTCCTTCCTTTCCATTGTGATTTCCTGTTTCTTAGTTTCTCAGGCTATGAGTTTAGGGGCCATATCCTTGACTTTGAATACCTCTGGGTGGCTAGTTTATGGCTAAGTCAGGGAAGTCAGTGAGGAATGGAGATGTGTAGGTGGGGGTGATTCTGACCACTTCAGATTTCTGCCTCTATACCCCTGGGCTATAAGTAGGCTTTTGTTGGTGCAGTGAAGTAGGGCTTGTTGGGACCCCTCCCTCTCTTCTCTTCAGACTCCTGGCTGTCTCAGTTACACCCCTTCTTGGAGATTCTCAAGCCTGAGGCTATTTCCATTAACTTGGGATTTCAATCTGGGTGGGAGACTTATCTTTGGGTTTTCTGCTTCATGAAGGAGGGATGGGAGGATCAGAGCAGCTAGAATTTACTTTGCCATTCCAGCCCCTGTATTATACAGGCAGGCAGTTTCTAAACTTCCAGGCTAGGGCTGAATGCAGCCAGAGAAGCCACTCTCTCTACTGGGGGCCCGACTCTCCTACCTGGCTCCAATGATCCTTTCCCTCCACAAGATGACTGAGATTTGTCCTTGGTAAGTCTGCAGGCTGGGGCTTTTTCTCTCTCTGGTGTAGTCTGCTTGTCTGCTCTTAGGTCTGAGCTGTGCAGACCCCACTTGCTCTGTACTTGACCTGTCTGGACACACTGGGCAACCTCCTGGGCTGGATTCTGTCACACTCTGTCTTCCAGTGGGCTCTGTCACTCCGGAATCCACTCAGATTCACCCTTTGAGACTTAGTGACCGAGGAGCTCAGTGAGGTTACTAGACAATTCAACTTTTTAAGGCATTCTTCTCCTCTTTGGGTGTTTGGGCCTGTTTTGACATTTGAATTAGTCTATTTTTAAGGTGTTATTTTCTTCAGTAAGTCTCACTTTTTTTTTTATTTTCTTGCATTGTCATTTCTCTTCCCAATTTTTCCTCCACTTCTCTTACTTGGTTTTCAAAATCCTTCTTGACCTCCTCCATGGCCTGAAACAAATTCATCTTTTTAGACTCTTTTGATGTAGGAGTTTTGGCATTGTTTTCTTCTTCTGGTTCAAGCTTTGATCCTTTCTGTCCCCCCAAAAAGATTCTAGGGTCTGATTGCACATCCTTTGTTTGCTCATCTTGCCAGCCAATGACTTAACTTTTGAGCTCTTTGCCATGGTAGAAGTCTGCTTCCAGAATGGAGAGAGCTGTATCCGAAATTTCTGGCCTCTTTGCAGTTGTTAAAGTTGTTGTCAGACCTAAAAATAGAGTGGCTTTCTACAGCCTCCACAAGCTTTGGCACAGTGGCACTCCTCACCCCAGGACCAACACACTAGACTGTGACCCGGATTAAAGCCAGTCAAAGCAAGAGCTATTACTCTCTGAATGCTCACTTGGTTCCCCTAAGATCTACAGTCCAGGAGCTCTGAGGCATTCAGGAGGTAGCAAATGCAGCCACAGTTCTACAGTCACCTGTCTCCCAGGGGCAGGGGCCACACCATACTCTTTTCTCACCCAGTCCCAACAGGGTTCCCCACTGACCTTTTACTTTCTCTTTGGCATTTATGTTTTGAAAAGTCTGGAAAACCAGCACAGCTTCCAGTGATTCATTCTCCTGAAATCTGCCCTGGCCATTCTCAGCCACAAATCTGGGCTGGGGTGGCTCACACGGGACTGTGCTTGTCTCCCAGTCCAGTGTGATAGACCTTTCCTGTTCATCCTGCTGGGCTGCTTTCATTGGGAGATTTCTTTCTCTCTATCATTTTGTGGGTTTTGTAGCTATAAAATTTGTTTAGAGTTCCTATTTTTAAAGATATTGGAGGTGGTTGGAGTGTGTTCTCAAGCAAGTTCCTGTTTTTACCTTGCCAATTTGGCCCCACCCCAGTATTTTCTTTTAAGTTAATGGATAAGATATAGTTTTTAAAACAGGTTTTCTTAACGTCCTTCTGCATTATGCACACTTTTGGGAATTGGTAAAGATTATTTACATCTTCTAGGAATAAATATTTTGATGCATAAAATAAATTACAGAGGCTATACAAAGGAAACCAATTAGATTGAAATATAGATATTAAGTTAATGGATTCTCTGAATTTTTTCCATGGACATCTTAAGTGGTCAGACAGTAAATAATCTTTTATTAATTGCCTACAATATGCTAGGTACTTTGAAGTCCATTGAACCCATGGAATGGATTTTTGCTTTAGGTGTTCCTTCCCGCATTAAAATGTAAGTTGCTTGGGCACAGGGACTATAGATGTTTTTCTTTTCTGGTTTGTTTTTCCTTCCTTCCTTCCTTCCTTCCTTCCTTCCTTCCTTCCTTCCTTCCTTCCTTCCTTCCTTCCTTCTTTCTTTGCTTCCTTTCTTCTTTCTTTCCTTTCTTTCTTTCATCCTTTCTTTCCTCTCCAGTGATTAGTATAGTGAATGAAATATAATAGCTACTTAATGAATACTTCCTTTGTTCTTGCTTGATTCCTTCTTCCTTCCTTCCTCTCCCCCAGGCCCCCTTCCTTTCTAAGCATTGTGCTAAGCACTAAGGAAAAAAAAACAAAGATAAAATAATTCTCACTATAATGATGCTTACATTAGAAGGAATTGTTATTGATAGGGTGATGGGACTCCTAAACCCCCCTGGAATTTCTCACAAATTTCAGAAACCCCAGTCCCTGGCATTTCACCTGAAATATTGGACTCATCGCTGTCTATCTACATCCTCAATAACTCTTTTAACTATTCTTTCATTGTGGTCCCAGCATTTAACTATTTTCATTGTCTGCACCTAACCTACCCTAGGCTATTAACCATTCTTTAATCCCATCAAGATTTTTTCATGGGCTGTTTTACACCTTTTTCTTTATAAAATTGTCAATCTTACCCCCATTAAATTACATAGATCTTAGAATCTCACCTGTTCTTTTTGGTGCCACAATAGCAGATTTACTAGATATCTTACTTGCCTACCAGTGCTATAATAACATCTCACTTCTCTTAATGAAAGAAGGCTTGAGGGGTCAAATTCTTTCAAGGCAGACCCACCCTGTATCCTTGTATTTTGGGTTACCAACACCCCAAAATCACAACGATAGGTTATATGAGCAACAAAATGAAGGACTAGAGATTCTTCTAATACTCATCACCTCTCACCCAAAACAGAGATTATGCACCAAAGATAAATCAGGGTCAGTTATTCCCATGATCTAGGATACCCAGAATCCAAAAAGGGGTACAACACTGACCTTGAGTTTGCTCAGACCCCCTTTCTCATTTCCTAAACTACAAGCAGTAAGGCTGAAAGTAGTAGACCCAAGTATATAATACAGGCTTACAACAAAATCTAGTCCCATACTCCAGTCACCCCTTTCTCTTTCTAGTACTGTAAGGATATCTATAACAGATTCCAGAAATTTGTCCTAGCTATGATAGACAGTCAGGTGGTCATAGCACCTCAAAAACAAAAGAATAACAGAATACACACCCATGCAGTGCATCCTGGAAAGTGGCCAAAGAACTAAGGGACAGGGACAATGGGACAGGACACCAAGAAAAGACATTGTGTTGGATGGATGGTGGGGAGCTGTGCAGCACTTCATTAAGGGATGAAGGGATGAGCAAAGCATCCAGCAGGGACCACTTCTAACCACCCAAAAGTCATCTGAGGCAGAGAACTATGGTTGAATCATGAAATACCCAGTGTTGGAAGATACTAAGATGCTTTTAGATACAGTCCTAAAGGAAACAACAATCAGAGGTGAAGTATTCAGAAAGTGAGTGAAAGGGAATATAGGGGCTGGGGAAAGATTGAAATTACTAAAGATTTCAGAAAGAAGAAAATCCAAGGGCTTTTGATATAAATAGGTAAATCAACAGGAAAATCATTAACAATAAAAGGAAATATGACCTCCAGACCTAATAATTGAGTTCTATAAATAAACATCTAATTAAGGGAAACAAAATATAGCATAAAGAAAATTCAATTAATTATCTCTTCCCAACCTGCCTTTTGGAGTAGGAGGGGGTGGAGAGTTCAAAAAAGACCTCATACTGGAAGTAGCACCTGAATTGAGCATTGGAGGGTGCTGAGGATTCTAAGAAGTAAAGATAAGGAAGAAGTAAATTATAGACATGGTTTATATCCCAAGTATCCATTTAAACATTTGAATATTGAGAAATTACACATATGTAGAAAACCCCACATGTGTTACCAGGACTGATGTCCCCCACATGTAGCATAGGGAAAATCATTGTATAACTTGAAGAAAATCAGAATAGATATAGCATCTCCCCCCTATCCTTCTCCATGGAAGACTTAACTACTGTCACAGGGAAACAGGAAGTTAGAGTCAAAAGCTGACCCTCCAGTCTCCTCAGAGAGAAATGGTACTGGGTTAGAATTATATCTTTTTCTTCCTTCAAATATTGTTTGTCAAGGGGATGGATGAGGTTTTCAGATTCTAGCTAACTTCTAAACACCTTTTCTTTATTGAGGTGGGGGAAATCCTAGGATTTATATCTAAAACTTGACTCCTTTTCCTTTTAAATAACAGTGCCACAATGAACACATGTAGTAAAAATAGCATATAACTCCATCTATCAAAATCATAGCAAAACAAACAAGCAAAAAACAGAAAGCATACTTAGGAGAACATATACAAGACAATACTTAGTGAAAGAGTTCTCCCATTGGGACTGAGGCAGCTTAACCAAGATAGTCTTAACTTAACTAATTCAGCTTAACCAAGACAGTCCTCAATTTCACCTAAGAGGAAGTTTCCCAATGTCTCTACCCCAGCAAACTGAGGATTTATGATATGATGGAGACTGCCAAGTCCTCTTATATTAATTTCTTCCCAGAGTCTTTTCCTTCATCAACGTGAAGAGGAGTTGGCCTTTTCAAAATCTAAAACGTCCCAAGAGATTGACGTATTAGAGGACACTTGAAAAAGCTTTAAGAAACTGAAGTTCTTACTTGCACCAACTCCACCCCCTATTTCTCATGCAGGTTTGCTTGACCTCCATTGATAAATAGAGATTCTCATACCAATGAACTTTGCCATTGGGGTTACATATGAAAAAGACAGAAAAAAAAGATATTAATCAATTTCTCTTCTATTTCAATTACAGATGACTCTGATACAATGTAGTTCTTCCCCTCTGACCCCCAGTTTAAATATCCTACAGATTAAATTTTACCAGTTTGCTTGGGAAACTTACCTGATCTGGAACACATGTTTTCTTTTTTTTCTCAATCCTGACTATTCTTGATCTTTGAAATAATCCACAACTCTTTTTGATCTTATTTTATTTCTGTGTTTTTGGGACACTGTGCTTTCCTTGTTCACATCCTACCTATTTGGCAACCCCCTTTTAGTTTCCTTTTCTGGGCCTTCATCTGGGTCTAGGCCCTTAAATATGTGCATCCCAAGAGGTCGGTCCAATTTTCTCTTCTCTTCTCCATCCATATTATTTCATTTGATGATGTCACCTATGTTCTCTATTCACTTATGTTCTCTATTCTGATCATTCTCAGGTTTAATTTGAATACCTAGCCTCTCTGTTGAATTCAAATCTCACTTTTACAACTGACTTTGGATATATTACACTGAATGTACTATAGACATAGACTTTAATTCAACATGTCCAAACTGAACTCATTGTCTCCCTCCAAGAAAACTCTCCCATCTTACTACCTTCCCTATTCCATCTGAAAACACAGTTGCTCAGTCATATAGACATCATAAACTTATATACATTATCCTTGACTCCTCACTTTCTCTGATCACCTATACCTAATCTATTGCCAAGGCTTGTCAATTTTGCTTTCATAGCAGTTCTTGAATGCGTGCCTTTCTATCCTCTGACACTGACACTATCTTGGTACAAGACCTTATAACTTCACGCTAGGACTTTTACAATCATCTGCTAGAGGAACTAATTGTCACACGTCTCCCTGCATTACACTCCATTATTCACTCAGCTGTCAAAAGAATTTTCCTGAAACACAGTTTTAACATATCATTCAGCAATGTCGTTTGAGCTTAAAACAGACCTTCTAAAATTTGCCTGACACACTTTTGTTTTTAATCCTCACTATTAACATTGTTTCCACCATTTTATTAAGTCTATAAAATGCATAAAACAATACATTAAGGCCAGATTTTTAGCACTTGTTCGTACCTGAAGTGTAAATTCTCACAGTGAAAATTTAGTAGTCAAGTTAGCAAATCAGTATTAACTGAGTCTAGCACGTTCCTGGTATCATTCCCACTTCCCCGCCTGTCCCCCCACACACACTTAATAAATTTCAGTGGCTCTCTAGCACCATTGGTGTCAAATATCAAATCCCCTGGTATTCAAAGTCATTTATAACTTGGTTTCCCATACCCCATCTTTCTAGTCTTCTTAAAGATTAGACTTCACCACCACTCACATGTACTATTTTTAATGTATGCTTAAAAGGCACTTTACTGAATATAGTTTTTATTGCATTATAGCCCTAAAAGTGTAAAATTAATATTTCAACCTTTCTGCATTTGTTTATGAGTTGTTTGGGCATCTTTTTCAAGAGGTGATCTGTGAATTCTTTCAATTTCTATTTTGCTGTTTGGTTCTAGAATATCAGGGCAGTTTTCCTTGATAATTTCTTCAAAAATGATTTCTAGGCTGTTCTTTTTTATCATGGCTTTTAGGAAGTCCAATAATTTTTAAAATAATCTCACATGGATCTGTTTTCCAGGTTAGCGGTTTTTTCAATAAGATATTTCACATTTTCTATTATTTTTTCATATATTTAAAAATGTTTTATAGTATCTTGATTTCTCATAAAGTCATTAGATTCCATTTGCCCCATTCTAATTCTGAATGAATTATTTTCTTCTGTGAGTTTTTGAAATTCATTTTTCATCTGACCAAATTTGCTTTAAAGAAGTAAAGCATTCTCCTCCTCATTGGGTTTTTGGCCTCTTTTGTCATTTGAGTTAGTCTATTTTTAAGGTTTTATTTTCATCAATATTTTTGGGTGTTTTTTAGCAGGCTGTTGACTTCCTTTTCATGATTTTCTTGCATAATTCTCATTTATCTTCCCATTTTTCCCTCTACTTAACTTACTTGATTTTCAGAATCCTTCTTGAGCTCCTCTAGTACCTGTGACTCACATTTTCTTGGAGGTTTTTGATTCAGGATTTTTGACATTGATGCCTTCTTCTGGATCTATGTTTTGATTGTATTTGTCACCAAAAAAGATTGTATAGTTTTATTTTACTTCCCCTGTTTGTTCATCTTGTCAGCCAATTACTTGACTTCTGAGGTCTTTGCCACAGTAGAACTCTGATTCCAGAGCAGAGAGTGTTATGTCCCAAATTTCTGTGGTTTTGCACAGCTGTTGTCAGAACTTCTTCTAGGCACCTGCCTCATAACTGTGAGAAGGACTGCTTTTCCACAGCCTTTCCTGCTAGTGCTCTTCACCCCAGGACTACAACTCAAGACTGCAACCCAGATCCAAGTAGGGAAAAGCAAGAGAATTCCACCTCAATGCTAGCAGAGAGATACCGCAAATGCCTTCTGGTCAGTTACTTGGTCCCCCCATGATCTGTAGGCCTGAAGCTCAGGAGGAAGCCACATTAGTAGCAGCAGCAATCACCACTGCCACCTCCATTGCATCATGCCAGACTGAATTCTTCTCTCACCCAGTTCCAACTGAGTTCCCCCACTGACTTTTGACTTTCTCTTTGGCATTTAAGGGAGGAGAAGTCTGGAAACCACTAGAGCTGCCAGAGATTCACTCTCCTGAGCTCTGGTATGTACAGTCTATGCCCCAGGTTTGTGCCTGCTTGGTTCATGCAGGACTGTGCTCTGCCCTGAACCCTGTTGGATAGACCCTTCCTATCAGCCTATCAGACTACGTTCAGGGGAAAATTTGTTTCTGTCACTTTGTGTTCTGTAGCACTAAAATTTGTTTAGAGTCACTTTTTATAGGTATTGGAGGTAGTTAGAGCAGGAAGATAAGCAAGTTACTGCTTTTATTCTGCCGTCTTGGCTCAGCCCCCAAGAAAGTTTTCTACACCCAATTGAATGTTTATATACATATGTCCACTTCAAGCATTACCTGTTCCTTCCCCCGTTTTTTCCTCCTTAGTGGGCAAAGGTCTTCCGTACACACTTCTTTTGTGTGGCATAATTTCCCCATTCTTATCCATATTTCTTTCTTCCAGGATATCCCTCTTTCTTGCCCATCCGTTTTTTTAGATCATTAAAATGTAATCAACTTACCCCTGTGCTCTCTATGTAGAATCCTTCTAACTGCCATAATAATGATGAAGTTCTTAGGAATTATGAGAACCATCTTCCCAGGTAGGAATTTATATAATTTATACTGATTCAAACCCTTATCATTTCTCTTTCATATTTCCCTTCACATGCTTCTCTTGAGTCTGAAATTTAAAAGTAAAATTTTCCATTCAGCTCTGTTTTTTTCATCAGTAATGTCTGAACATCCTCCATTTTTATCGATATTCATTTACCTCTTAAGGATTCTACTTAATTTTTCTGGGAACATTACTCTTGTTTGTAACCTTAGCTTTTTTACTTTCTAGGATATCATATTCTGAGTCCTATGCTCCTTTAATGTGATTGTTGCCAAATCTTCTGTGATCCTGACAGTGGTTCCATGATATTTGAATGCTTCCTCCCCCCACAGCTGCTTGAAGTATTTTCTGTTTGACATGAGAGCTCTGAGGAGCTATAATATTGCTATAATATTCCTGGGAGTTTCCACCTTGAGGTCTCTTTCAACTGTTGCTCAGTGGGTTATTTCAGTTTATATTTTACCCTCTAGTTCTAGGGAATTGGGGCAATTTTTCATGATAATTTCTTGAAATATGATGTGCAGATTCTTTTTTTTTTTTTTTTTTAAAGCAATTGGGGTTAAGTAACTTGCTCAAGGTTACACGGCTAGTCATTTGATTTATGCGTGGGTGCTCATTTTCTGAGGCCGGATCTGATCTCGGGTCATCCAAACTCCGAGGCCGGCACTCTTACTCACTGCGCCACCTAGCCGCCCCTTTAGGGCAATTGGGGTTAAGTAACTTGCCCAAGGTCACACGGCTAGGTTTTTGTTTGTGCGGATTAAGTGTCGGAGGCCGGCTCCGAACTCAGGTCCTTCTGATTCCAGGGCCGGCGCTCTATTCACTGCGCCACCTAGCCGCCCCTGTGCAGATTCTTTTTTTTATATGGTTTTCAGACAGTCCAATAATTATTAAGTTATGTCTCTTCAATATATGTTTTCTGGTAAGTTTTTATTTTTCAAATTAATTATTTCTCATGTTTTTAAGTTTTCATTCATTTACATTTGTTTTATTGTTTCTTGATGTCTCATGGAGTTATTAGCTTCTATTTGCCCAGTTCTAATTTTTAAGGAATAATTTTCTTCAGTAAGATTATGTACCTTTTCCCCTTCGATTTGGTCTATTCTTTTTTTTTCTTTATTTTTTGGTGTCACTTTCTTCAGTATTTTTTGTGCCTCTTTTCCCAAGTTACTAATTATATTTTCACATTTTTCTTCACTCTTATTCCTTTCCCCAGTTTTCCCACTGTAACTCTCATTTGATTTGGGGAAGCATTTTTGAGATCTTTCAGGAATTTTTATTTGGTTTAGGTCCAATTAACTGTTTTTTCTCCTTTGAAGTTTTTCCTGTAGCTGTTTTAACACCATTGTCCTCTTCAGAGTTTGTGTCTCGATCTTCTCTCACACCATAGTAGCTTTTTATGTTATGGTTCTTTTTTGTTGTTGTTGTTCTTTCCCTTTCCCTTTCCAGCCTATTTCTTGGCTTTGAATATTATATTAAAATTGGACTCTGCTCACCTGGGAGCTGGGTGGAACTGTCCCAAATTCCTGACTTTTTATCACTGCTTTTTTTCAGAGATAGTTCCAGGGGTTTGACGGTTTTTCATCTTTCCAGGCTACTGTGATTTATGGAGGAACTCTTCTACCTATCAGTATTTTAAGCTGGTCCATTGCAGCCACGAGTACTGTTGCTATCAGGGCCCCTGTTCCTTGTGACTGATAACTATATCATTTCTCAGTGTGCTTGCTCCCTTGTGAACAAAAGTGGAATTGCCTCTCAGGGTCCCTGCTCTTTAGTGACCAAAAGTCATATTGCTCCTCAGGCCCCTTGTTCTTTGTGATGGAAAGCACTCCTTTCCACCCTGGGAATGCATCACGGAAGAGGGTATGGGCAATGAAACTGGCAGACCATGAGGGTCCCTGGTAATCTCTTTCTGAGCAGTTGCCCAATATGCTTATCATCTCTGAATTGAGAACTCCTGAAGCTGTCACTGCTTCTGTCACAGTGACCTCCAAGGCATTTTCCTATCATGTGGCCAAACCTTAACTCAGTGTCAGGAACCTCTTTCTCACCTCTTAAGTTGTCTTGGATTGGAAAAATACCTTATTCTTACTTTTTGACTCTGCCATGCCAGAATTTAATTTTATTCCATATTGTAAAGTTGTTTGGAAGGGGATGTTGTGAGATCTCAGTGGTAGAATTTCCTCTCCTCTGCCTTTGTGGCTCCAGAATCTCCCTACCCCCTGCCTTGTTATTTACTCCCAATGTGAACTTGGGCAAGTTACTTAACATCTCTAGTTCTCAGTTTCCCTTACTGTTAAAATAGCATGTTGAACTTATGACTTCTGAAGCTCCCTCAATGACTTCTGAAGTTCCCTCAATCTCTATTTCTATATTCCTTCCAGAAGAAGTATCTTTCAAATTTATGTAGATTTAATTAATATTTTAACATTTATTCAATTTGGTTATAATTTTCATTATTGTAAACTAGGATAGATAAAGTTTTATTTTTTTCCTTTTTGTCCCCTGACTATTCTCCTGGTTAGTGGTTGCATTAAATCCTTCTCTTTTCCTTTTCAAGGACACATTCTCTATAGGTTGCAAAATGCCAATTTTTGTCATTTCAGTAATGCTTGCTACGATTATTTTTGTGATCTTGATCTTTTGTCCATATTTTCTTCACAAGTTTTAAAATAGTATTTTGACTTTTACTGGTCCATGTTTATATACCAAAGAGAGCTACAAATCTTTGTGACTGTGTAATTGATTTATGATCTCAACACACACACACACACACACACACACACACCTGGTTTTGTTGTATGTTAGTTAATATTTGTCACATCAGATTTGCTCTCTATTTTAATGTCTTAAATAACTTGAGTATCTGTCAGTTCTTTAACAAGTTTGCTTACCAAACCAAAATTTAATAATCATTTTTGTTGTTTACAAAAACCGCTTTTTATTTAAATGTTTTATTTGTTATTTTCCAAAACTTCTCTTACAACATAAATTGACTTCTTGACAGAGGTAATTAAATGATAACTTCTAATTATTTAATTTTTATTTAATTTTACTTCAACTCCCTTAATACACACATGTATTATTTATACACGTATATACATGTATGCATACATACGTGTGTATACATATACACATACGTTTTCACAAAAAATAGTTCACTTTTTAATAGTTTTAATAGGTAAGCTTTCTGTAAAAGTTTTGGGATGCAATCTGTATATATTTTGCATTTATGTGCATTTATATATACATCTATATCCACAATTTTAGCTCTCTCTACCTATGTGTGTATGTATTCATACACAAATATAAAATAACAAATTCAAGCATGACAGGTTCTATTTTTTTCTTTAATTTAAGAAGTTCTAGATAACCCAAAAAAGTTGACAACCTGTTTTCTTTTTCTTTTTGTTTCTATTGGCATTCCCCCCCCACCCCAATACTTCATCTACCCTCAGTAAAATAAAATAAATTTCTAAATTGGGCCTAAATTAGGTTCAGAAATGGAGAATCATGCTCTTGCCTACCTTGTTCCTCCAAGAAGTCCAGCAACAAGTGAACATTTGCCATTACCATTCATCAGGACACTATATGTCAGTCATTTCCAAACTGATGAAAAAAATAAAACAGAAATTCAAAATATGCGAGTTTGACAAAGAACAAGTCTTTCACAATTGTTTTTCTTCTGGCAGTTCTGCACTAAGAGTATTGAAAACACATTGTCATTAGTGACATTTTCAAACAAATCTAGAGACTAAGACTTGGAAATTTTCCCTACTTTGTCTATTCCAATGTTTCATCATTCTTAACAGTTGAGAAATTTCTCCCAAAGTCTAAGCTAACCCTCAGGGTACAATTTAAAGCTATTTGCTCTTGTGATAGCCTCTGAAAAGAACACATTATCAGCTGTTTCTGTACTTCCCTGGGGTGTATGTGTATCAACACACATATATGCACACATGTTTACATGCATGTGTGTGCATATATATATATATACACATATACATCTATGCATACAAACAAGTATACAAACATGTGTATACATTTGTATTTGGAAATGAAAATGTGTGTATATGTTGGTATGTATTTGTGTATCATTGTGTATGCATAACATGCATGTCTATATATGCATTCAAATGTGTATACTCATTATATATAGGACATCTAGGTGGCACTGAGTTTGGAATCATGAAGATTCATCTATATAAGTTCAAATCTAACCTTTGACCCTTACTAGCTCTGTGACCCTGGGCAATTCACTTAATCCTGTTTGCCTCAATTCCTCATATGTAAAATGAGTTGGAGAAGGAAATTGCAAACCACTCCAGTATCTTTGCCAATAAATCTCCAAAATGAGTTGGACATGATTGAAATGATTGGGCAATAACTATATGTACATGTAATATGTATATGTGTGTTCACATATACATATAGATATGTTCATAGAAGTATGGATATAAGTTTAGATAGTGTATGTGTATAGACAAATGACAATAACAAATTGTGTATGCATACATACATATATACACCCATGTACACACATATAAACAGTATATATGTATATGTTTACATTCATTCCCTCACATGTATCCATGTATACACAGGTGTGTACATACACAGTACATATAAAACACTCATATACATGCATGTATGCATATGTACTTTTGCATACATTTAGTATACATCAATATGTGCACTTATGCACATATGTATATACATATATTATTAGGTTATAGAATTAGAATGTATATTTACTTTTTACATAAACATGAACACATACACATATAAATATTAGATTATAGAGTTAGAATAGATATTAGTACTAGATTGTATATTTTTATTATATACTTATACACACAGACACAAATATATGTAGGGGTGTGTGTATATATGTGTATATATGCATGTATGTATATGTGTGTATATATACATTTATATACATGTATATTGTGTGCATGTTTGTGTGTGTGTATGTGTGTGTCTACACAGAAAGAGAGAAAGAGAGTGAGAGAGTAGAGGTTAAGAGAGAAAAGAAAGCTCATAAATATAGAATCTGCCTTGGAGATAGGAAGAGTTGGGTTCAAGTCCTTTCTCTGACAAATACTATGGAGCCCTGGGTGAGTCCCTTATCCCAGCAGTATACCAGAATACTCTCTAAAATACAGTGTAGTTTCCAATTTTCATAGGTAGAGGCTGTTTTTTCACAGTACTCCAAACTGTTGAAATTATAGATAAAAAAGAAAGGAAGAAAAGAAGAATGGAAAATCATTTAAAGTAAAAAAATAATGAAATAATACCTAGGTCTTATTATCTGTGACTCTCCAGTCACAAAGGAAATGTGTCTTACACAATTGGTCTAAAAAATAGTAACTGTTTAGCCCAGGATTCATATCAGATATTAACTGGGGCAAGAAAATATAGGTGCCTCATACTATTCCTAAAATTGCTGGGTTTTGGCAAAAATCATTTCAATCTGGGTGACTTATGTGACAACAGGACATGTTACCCATCTGTTTTTTTCCCTCTTTATCCTCCTCCAAGGGCTAGGCATTTGTATCAATAGAGATAAACATGGTTTGAGTGAGGGGCCTAAGACACCAGCAACGCAAAGATTATGTGTTGATATGATCATGATAACTGAAAATGAAAGGGTAGCAAGGTAGGAAAGTAGGAAGTGTTGCGGCAAATGGGTGAGCCAGACCAGAACACCAGGCAGAGAAGGCTAGCAAAAGATGAGTCATATAAACCTCTACAGAGATAGAAAATAGATACAAAATAGTATGGGAAGGTTGGAATACTCCAGAAGTTTAGTAAAGTCCTTTTGCTGAAGGTAGTATTTGAGCTGAGTCTCGAAGGAAATTAGGGATTGTGAGAAGATGAGGTAAGAAGGAAAAGCACACAGAAATGTAGGATGGGATTTCATAAGTGAGGAGCAATGAAAAGATTGTCTGGAACAAAGAGCACTAAAAGAAGGGCAATGTTTAACAAGACGAGAAATGTGGTCAAGTGTTAAAGATCTTTAAATATCAGGTAAAATGAAGCTGAAAGTCATGAATAAGAGAACAAAGAAGTGCACCAAAAATTGTACCAAAAAAAATCTGTAGAAAGTATAGTTTTCAAGATATTGAACAAGAGAGAGAAAATGATGTAGAGAATGATCATAGTTGACAGATTCAGTAGTTGCTTGATTTTATTTTGCAGAGCAAAGTGAACCAACTATTGAAGTTTTCTCTGCTAAACAAATTATATGTGTGTTTTTGTGTGTGTACACAGACATACATATACATACACACTATACTACACAAAATATATGTACTATAATATATACCTACATAAATATACTGGGCATTTGAGAAATAAATTCTAGTTAAAGAAAAATTAATATAAATAATTTTAAAATAAGTCAAATTAAGCATTAATAATATTTAATGTACATATTAAAACCCATGCCCTTCTTTGATAAAGAATGTTTAGATAAGAACACATGAAGGAGAGAGACAGAGAGACAAGAGACAGAGATGGAGATAGAGATAGAGACAGACAGATATAGAAACAGAGAGACAGAGACAGAGGCCATTCAAAGAATTAAATTATCTGTCACATATCCTAGGCAAGATATTCTGATTAAAGAGTTGAAGTTCCATATCCCAGAATGTTTGACACTGTTGATCAGAGAAAGGGTGAAAAGAGACAGAAAAGTATAAATGGGGAAAAATAATGGAGAGAAAGACAAAGTTGTTAATCATAACTGTGAAGATAAATGGGATGAACTTTCTCATAAAACAAGTGGAGGGCAGATTAGATTAAAAACCTCACAACCAAATGAAGAAAGACAGAACATTTAAATGCATCTTTTCAGATTACGATGTAATAAAAATACATATGATAAAAAAGGACATGAAAAATAAATTAAAAATTATTGTAAACTAAATAATCTATTCCTAAAGAATGAGTGAGTCAAAAGCAACAAATGATAAAAATTATCAAAAACTGCATCCAAGAATGACTGTAATGAGATAACATTCCAAAATTTATGGGATATAACCAAATATAGGGAAAATTTATATTTCTAAATGCCAACAAGAATAAAATAAAGAAAGAAGAGATCGGGGGCGGCTAGGTGGCACAGAGAGGAGAGTGTCAGCCCTGGAGTCAGAAGGACCTGAGTTCAGATCTGGCCTCAGACACTTAACACACACACAAACAAAAACCTAGCTGTGTGACCTTGGGCAAATTACTTAACCCCAATTGCCCTCCAAAAAGCAAAAAAGAAAGAAAGAAAGAAAGAAGAGATCAATGAATTGGGTGTGCAAAAAAAAAAAAAAACCCGCGAAGAAAAAAATTAAAATCCCCATATAAATACCAAATTAGAAATTCTGAAAATCAAAGGAGAGATTAATAAAGTTGAAAGTAATAAAACTACTGAACTAATAAATAAAACTAAAAGCTGGTTTTATGGAAATAAAACAATGAAAGAGATAAACATTTGGATAATTTGATTTAAAAAAGAAAGAAGAAACTAAATTATTTGTATCAAATATGGAAAGTGTGAATTCACCACCAAGAAAAGAAAATTAAAGGGATATTTTGGAGCTATTTTTTCCAACTGCATGCCAGAAATTATCACAAGCTAAGAGAAATGGATGAATATTTACAAAAAATAAAAATTTTCCAGATTAACTCAAGAGGGAATAAAAGATTTGAATAACCTCATTTCAGAACAAGAAATTGAACAAGTCATCAATGATCTCCACAAGAAAAAAAAATCTCCAGGGTCAGATGGATTTATTAAATGAATTCTATCAAACATTTTAAAGAACAGTTCATTCCAATACTAAATGAACTATTTGAGAAAATAAGCAAAAAAGGACTCTTAGAAAATTATTTTCTATGATACAAATATTGGTCTGATGCCTAAACCAGGGAAAGCCAAAAGCAAGAAAGGAAATTATAGACCAATATCCCTAATGAATATAGAAGTAAAATTTTAAATACAATATTAGATACAAACATTATAGCAATTTGTCATGAGCATAATACACTATAATCAGCTGGAATTTATTTATTTATTTATTTATTTTCTTATTTTTTTGCTTTTTGGAGTGCAATTGGGATTAAGTAACTTTCCCAGTGTCACACAGATAGGTTTTTGTTTGTCTGTGTTAAGTGTCTGAGGCCAGAACCCGAACTCAGGTCCTTCTGACTCCAGAGCTGGCACTCTACTCACTGCGCCACCTAGCTACTCCAATCAACTGGAATTTATACCACGCATGCAGAGCTGGTTCAGTATTAGGAAAGCTATCAGCACAATTGACCATATCAATAACAAAACTAATAGAAATCATATGATCTCAATAGATGCAGAAAAATCTTTTGACAAAATACAGCACCTATTCTTATTAAAAACACTATAGAGAGTAGGAATCAACTGAGTTTTCCTTAAAATGATAAGCAGTACCTATCAGAAAAACATTGGCATACCTTGTCTTTAAGGGAAATAAACTAGAAGTTTTACTAATATGAAACAATGATGCTCATTTTTACCCCTGTTATTCAATATTATGTTAGAAGTGTTAGCTTTAGCAGTAAGATAAGAAAAGGAAGGGAAAGAATTAGAATAGTAATAAGAAAATAAAACTATCACTCTTTGTAGATGATATGATGGTATATTTAGAGAATCTTAAAGAATCAACCAAAAAATTAAATGAAACAACTTTAGCAAAATTGCAGAATATGAAATGAACCTAAATAAACCATCAGCTTTTCTATATGTGGCCAGTGAAGCCCAGCAGCAAGAGATAGAAAGAGAAAATCCATTTAAATAACTGTAGAAATCACAAAGTGTTTGGAAGTTGTAAAGCCAATCACAAGAAGTTTTCTAAAGGACTGCTACTGTGCATAGCTTTAAGATTCTGGTCACATAGCATAGTGAACTCTCTATTTATTCAGCAGCAAACTAAAGCAAAATATTCACAGAAACCAAAGTGCAGCATTCACAATTATACAACATAACAACTTACCACTAAAGTGGCCACATAGTTTTAAACAAAAGACTTCATTTAATAAGTCCTTAACTGAATCATCCTTATGGAGCTATCCCCCTTAAAGGATACAAAATACAGAGGTATATTTAATAAGCTGGAGGGTCCTAAGACATGCCACGCAAAATATATTTTAATTTTAATAAGTAAAAGTCTTAGAAATGTGATGAATAATAATGAAAAAAATAAATTTATACCAACATAATGTTAGTTAAATTTGGATTCCCAAATTTATTTGTATCCTTTAATATGTATTTATTCAGTGGCCTTAATCAATATTTTGCATTTTATCTCTTGCTCTAGTTGTTTCACATCTGACAGTAACTAGTTGTATGTTTCTAGGTAAGTTATATAATATCTCTGTTGCCCAGACAACTTCCTAAAATGTCCTTATGTATTAAGTTGTTGATTTAAAGCTCTACTTCTTTAGGGAAATACTTTATATTTCCCCCTTTTAGTCAGAGGATAATATTGATTTTTGTCAAAATAATGGATAATAAACTAAGGAGGGAAGAGTGAGCTAACCTATTCAAGAACATACTAAACGTAAAAGCAATTAAAATTCAACTTTTTTGCCAATTTAACACATAATAAAATTGTGAAACAAAATAAATTCAATATTGAGTCATAACCATTATATAGATTAAATGTTTTAATGTAATATAGGTGGTATTACCCTGCTTATGTTATCTTTTGATCAGCTTTTATTCTGGCTAATAAAATTGTGTTAGATTTTGCCCCTTTGGTTATTAAACAAGGACAAATCCTTCAGGTATTTTTGCACTGGAAAATTTGTCCTTCCTTATTCCGCCACCTTTATTCGTAAGTATCCTGGTAAATGCTGTAAAATAGATTGATGGAACAGTACTTTTTTTTTTAAACTAATTTTTTTTGCTCATTGGCTTAAGCTTCATTCCAAGTAACAGGACATTTTATGAATATAAGGCAGATTAAGTTCAAGGTCATATGATAATTGTATTAGTAAAACCTTTAAACTGTCTTCCGTGAAGAATACTGAAAAGATTCCTATTTGAGTAACTCTTTGGCATTTGAATAACTGTACAAGATACCTGACTTACAAATAAAAGAAAGGTGTTCACATATTTTCATAAGATTGGCAACTATATTTGTGTAAGGTAAAATAAATGAGTTATCCATGATGTTTTTTTTTTTATATTTGAAAAATTTAATGTCAAGACCTTGAATTTCAGATCCATTTCCTTCCTCCCTTGTCACACATTCCCTCTGGGGAGATAAGTAATTCAGTATATGTTGTACATGTCTAGCCATGCAAAATATTATCATAGTAGATATATTGTACAAGGCTGCTTATAATTCCCTCCCACTCATCCCACCCCCCACCTGGTCCATTCCCTACATGATCCTGTCCCTCTTCTATAGTGGGTACTTCCAACCTCCCCTCCCCCCAAGGATGCCCTCCCATCCATCATCCCTCCTCTCATCCCCCTTCCCCCTATTCTGCTGCAGGTTGAGATATCCCATTTAGTATGTATGTCATTCTCTCCCTGAACCAAATTCAATGAGAATGTGGTTTTGCCTTTTTTTCCTTCCTATTCTCCCTCTCCCTTGTAACCACTTCCCCTTGCTTCTTCTACATGAGACAGTTTACCCTACCCTGTCTCTCCCCATCTCCTCTTGCCACTTTCCTCTCTCACCTCATAATTTCATCCCTTGAGTATTCTCCCTTCCCAACAGATTCAACCTATGCTCTCTATCCATATATAACTGTAAGCATATACACACACATTCACATATGTATTCATATGACCACACACCCTTCTTCCATTATTTTCTTTTCTTTTTTTTTTTTAAGCAATTGGGCTTAAGTAACTTGCTCAAGGTTACACGGCTAGTAATTATTTGTGTGTGGGTGCTCATTTTCTGAGGCCGGATTTGATCTCGGGTCATCCCAACTCCAAGGCCGGCGTTCTTACTCACTGCGCCACCTAGCCGCCCCTTCTTCCATTATTTTCATAGTGAGAAAGATATCATCAGTAACAGTTATTGCTTTTCAATATAGGAATGTAAATAGTTCAACTTTGATAAGTTCCCTTTGATTTCTTTTCCCTGATTACCTTCTCAGGCATCTCTTGCTTCTTGTGTCTGGATGTCAAATTTTCTATTCAATTCTGGTTTTTTCCTCAAGAATGCTTGAAAGTCCTCTATTCCACTGAATGACCATATTTTCCCCTGAAACAAGATACTCAGTTTTGCTGGGTAGGTGATCCTTGGGTTGATTCCCAGCTCTTTTGACCTCTGGAATATCATATTCCATGCCCTTCGATCCCTCAGTGTAGAAGCTGCCAGGTCCTGTGCTATTCTGATTGTGTTTCCACAATATTGAAATTGCTTCTTCCTGGCTGCTTGTTGTATTTTCTCCTTGATCTGGGGATTCTGGAATCTGGCTATAATATTCCTGGGAGTTTTCTTTTTGGGATCTTTTTCAGGAGGTGATCTGTGGTTTCTTTCAACCTCTATTTTGCCCTCTGGATCTAAAACATCAGGGCAGTTTTCCTTGAGAATTTCTTGAAGGGTGATTTCTAGGTTCTTTCTTTGACCATGGCTTTCAGGTAGTCCAATAATTTTTAAACTGTCTCTCCTGGATCTATTTTCCAGGTCAGTGGTTTTTCCCATGAGATATTTCACATTGCCTTCTAATCTTTCATTTGTTTGGATCTGCTTAACAGCATCTTGATTTCTCATAAAGTCATTAGCTTCCATTTGCTCCAGTCTAACTCTGAAGGAATGAATCTCCTCAGTGAACCTTTGAGATCCTTTTTCCATCTGGCAAATTCGACTTTTTAAGGCATTCTTCTCCTCATTGCCCTTTTGGGCCTCCTTTGCCATTTGAGTTAGTCTATTTTTTAAGGTGTTATTTTCCTTTGTCAGGCTGTTGACGCTCATTTCATACTTTTCCTGCATCCTTCTCATTTCTCTTTCCAATTTTTCCTCCACTTCTCTTATTTGATTTTTAAAGTCCTTCTTCTGGTCCTCTATGTCCTGCAACCCTCTCATGTTTTCCCCTGGGGCTTTTGGAGCAGGACTTCTGACCTCACAGTCCTTTTCCCACTCTATGCCCCCAAAATAGGAGTCTAGGGTTGCATTTTTCTGTTTCCTTTGCCTTGGCATGTTGCCACTTAATTACTTGACTTTTGGGCTTGTTGCCCCACTATGGCTTTAAGGCCCGATAAAGGAATTTTCGTCCCAAATGTGTGGGGGGTAACTTCCGTTTCTGGCAAGCTGTAAACCCACCCATGACTTCTACCCTAGATCACAATCCAGATCCAGGGAGGTTAAAGCAAGAGTGATTACCCCCCCCCCAAGACTGATTGCTGGATCTCCCTACAATTCGCAGGCCAGGAGCTGGAGCTGCCTCTGAAATCTACAAAATGGCATGTCCTCAGCGGCTTCTAGCCTCCAGGGGAGGCAGCCGACGCATTCCCCAAATACTGGTCCCAAAGTCCATAGGACACTAACCTCTTACTTTGTCCTAGGCATGTCTATGTTGATAATTCTGGAATCGCCACAGGTGCTGGTGTTCTGGGGTCTCTCCAGCCAGCTGCTGGCCCAGCTGCCCTGGGGCTAAAACCTGGGCTCGGATTGGCTCGGCTCCCCGCGCTCTGCATGCTGTCTGCTTCTGGCTCCCAGACGTCTGTGCTGGTCCTTCCTGCAGGGCTGCTGGGCTGTCCTTAGTGGGAAGCTAGCTTCTCTGTGTTGTTCTGTGGGTGCTGGGGCTCCAGAAGTTGTTCAGAGTCCCCTTTTCCATAGTTTGGGGGAAATCTGGGGGCAGAGTGACTTGGATGAGCTGTTTCTACTCCGCCATCTTGGCTCTGCCCTCTATCCATGATGCTTTAATAGTAACTCACACATATGGAATTATTTAAGAATTGTGGAACTTTTTTTCTTAAAACAACCTTCTATTACAGATATTATTACTATTTTACAAATTAGGAAATTGCCCTCAGGGATGTTAAGTGATTTGCCAACAAAGAGGATGTGTTAGAACCCAAATTTGAAATCATTCAGGCCTTAGCACAGTGTCCAGTATCCTTTCCTCACTGCTTTTTAGTGAGTCATGGATGAAAAGGAAATAAACCCGAGATCCTAACAGTCAGTCTACTGTCTACTGAATCCAAATAAACTTTGGAACTCTGGCCCTCTAACTGAAGTATCCTGATTTAATCCTAAAGAGTAAGCAAATTCAAACCCCTACAGTTTGCTATACTTTGCTATCTAACCCCAGACTACCAGGCTACTCTAATCACCTTCTTGTCATCTTCCCCTCATCACACTATTTCTCTGGAATTGTAATCACATCACTATCATAATTGCTTCTGGAAAAGACATGCTAATTAGCTACCATTTTTGTGAATCCCCAGACCAAAATACCATTCCATTTCTGCCACTTTACTGTCTTTTTTTGTGCCTTCAATGCCTCCTCTGCGTTGAGAGAAAACAAAGTACTGATCAATCCTTTGAAGCTTGTGTGAATTTTGGCCTAAAAATTAATGCCAAGAAGACAAAGGTTCTTTACCAGTCAGTATCACACAATCCATACATCTAGGCATCAGTTACAGCAAATGGAGAAATTTTGAATGCTGAGCTTAAGTTCACTTACCTTCGCAGTTTACTTTCCAAGGACGTCCACAGAAAAGGTAAGGTTGATGTTCATATTGCTAGAGCTAGTTGAGTGTTTGGGAAGCTCAGAAAGAATGTGTAGGAGAGAAGAGATATTATACTGCCTTTCAAACAGTCTACAGAACCATTGTGCTGACCTCATTGTTACATGCCTGTGAAACCTGGACAGTATACCAGCGCTATAACAGGAAACTAAACCATTTGAATTGTTTTAGGAATATTCTGAAGATCACCTGGCAAGATAAATTACCAAACACCAAATTCCTTTCTCTAGCTGAACTGTGAAGCATTCACACCCTACTGCAGAGAGTGCAACATTTATTGGCTGACTACATTGCCCAATTACCAAAATAATATTTTTGTCTAAGATTATTTTATAGAGAATTCACACAAGGTAAGTGCATACACAGAGGTCAAAAGAAAGAATACAGGGGCGGCTAGGTGGCGCAGTGAGTAGAGCGTCGGCCCTGGAGTCAGAAGGACCTGAGTTCAGATCCAGCGTCAGACACTTAACACACACACACAAACAAACAAACAACCTTGGGCAAGTTACTTAACCCCAATTGCCCTCCAAAAGGCAAAAAAAAAAAAAAAGAATACAAGGAAAATTTCAAACTCTCTCTGAAGAACTTTGAAATCAGTTGTGAGACATGAGAGAAACTGGCAAAGAGCTCTTCAGCATGGTACTGTACTCTATCAGCATAGCAGAATTGTAGTAGCTAAAAATCAACATGATATTTGCAAATTTAGAGCCATTGCCACTCCAAATGTTCATGTCAAATACTTGTGCCTAAACTTCCAAACTTGTATTGGTCTAATTAGCCACAGTTAGACACACTGTACCTTGACACTAACATAGCACTCTCATTTTGGTTCTTTGAGATTGGATAACCAATCATATGTGTTGTTCGCCCATATTAAAATGTAAACTCCCTGAAAGCACAAACTGTTTCACTTTGTATCTCCAGTACCTGGAAAATCTATCTTGCTGTTCTTATAATTTTTATTCAATTGTGTCTGATTCTCCATGACCCTATTTGGGGTTTTCTTGGCAAAGATACTGGAATGGCCTGCCATTTTCTTCTCCAGCTCATTTTACATATGAGCAACTGAGACAAACAAGACTAGGTGACTTGCCAACGTTACAGAGCTAGTAAGTTTTTGAGGCCAGTTTTAATTCATGAAGATGAGTCTTTGAGACTCCAATCACAGCAGTCTGTCTACTGAACCACTTAGTTGCCCAGCAGGCAAATAATAAACCCTCAATGTTTTTCGTTATTATTTTCTTACTTTACAGCCAGTTCATTTCTCATATTTTCCACATTATGATATGGTTCTTCTGATTAATTTAAGTGGTACTAATAGTATATCACTTTTTTAATGCCTAAGTGTTTATTTTCTTTTCCTCCTTAATTCTTTCCGGAATACATCCTGACACAAAGTTAGCTCTGTAACTCACTCAAAGAATTTTAATATAGACATTTAAACAAGCCTAAGTGAATTTAGGTGTATTCAGAGTATATATTTAATTAGCACAAATAGTATGAGAAATACTTTCTTGTATTATGCTATTAACTCTTTTTTTTTTTTTAATAATCTGGGGATTTATTCCATTAGATAATGTCCAGGATAAGGCTTATTTGCCCTTGCGGGCTTTGATCTTTCTTAGATAGAATTCCAGCTCTTTGCCCTCCAGCACATAGCCATCTGCTTGGCCACACTGGCCTGGCCTTGATGCGATGCAGGCAAGGAGCTTGCCCTGCTGGAACTGCTCCTCCAGAAGCGAGCTGATCTTGGCATTCTTCTTCCGCTCCTCGTATTTCTTCTGGATCTTCTTTGACCGCTTTTTATTTAAAATTTCTTCTTCTTCAGGAGTCAACTTGGCGCCCTTCTTCCGGCCTAAGGGCAGCGCATAGTGGGACTCTAGTGGGACATACCACTGGCGGTATGGGGTGCTATCGATGAGCACAATGCAGTTCTTCACCAAAGTTTTGGTCCGGACAAGCTCATTGTTGGAGGCGTTGTAGACCACATCAATGATCCTCGTCTTTCGGGTGTAGCACTCCGAGCCCCAGGAGAAGTTGCCCACGTCCAGCCTCAGCGCCCAGTACTTCTTGTTGCCTCCACACACTCTCACGGTGTGGATGTGACGGGGGTCGATTTTGGTGTTGGCGGGCAGCCGGCCCAGCTCATACTTGGGCTTCTTGTGGTAGGGCTTGCGCTTGCCCCCGGTCTTGCAGCGCTTGTGCCAATTGTCCCGAGAGATTCCCATGGCCGGCTCGAGCTGCAAAGAGCGCTATTAACTCTTCAAGCCTGGTTTACTATAGACTTTGCTAAACTCTGCTTGTGCAATGCTTTAAAAAGATTAGGTCACTAAGTCATTTAAATGCTATTTCCCTAAAGGAAAGACAAGAACAATACTTTTTAGAAATATAACCATGTTTTTCATAGCTTGGATTTCTGCCCTAAAGAATTAACCTTTTCTTATTCATTGATCATTTATCAGCTTAGTGAATTTGAATCAGTTCATAATGTCCTGGAAATGAAATCATAATCAGAGAAACTTGGTAGAAATATTTTCCTCTTCTAATCTTAGCTACATTTGTTTGGTTTGTGAAAAAATAACAAAACAAAACAAAAATAACTTTTTTCCCTAATTTAATCTAATCAAAATTATTCATTTTGTCTTCTGCGATTCTCTCTACCACTTATTTGACCATGAAACCATATCCATAGATATGCAGAAGGAACGAAGAATTCTAATCAATGTAATGAACACCCATGATTTTAGAAGTCAAATGATAAAGAATGTTACTCAACTCCTGAGAAAGTGATGATTTACTCATGAATAATGAGGCACAAATTTTTGGACATAGCTAAATGTGGGAAAGCAACTCTGCCTATTTCTTGCAAGGTTTTGTTTTTGTTTAATTTTTCTTTTCCAGTGTTTTGTAGGATGAGGTCAGAGGGAGAAAAACTTAATGTTAAGTTGAAAAATAAAATAAAATTTAACAAAAATTTAAAAGAACAACATTTGACATAACTTTTTTGTATGTAGGGTGTTAATTTTAAATTAATTTTATAAAACAATGTTATGTAGTTAAAAAAGTACTGAACTTGGAGTGACAGAACATGAGTTCAAATCCTAACTCTCTCATTTATTAACTCAGTGTTCTTGGCCAAATCTATTGATTTCAGGATACTCATTTGTAAAATAAGCGGTTTAGACTATAAGACCACTAAGATCCTTTCCGAATCTAGCTCTATGATTCTTTAGATGAGGAAGACAGGGACAAAGTAAATAATAACAAATAGAGTTATTTTAATTATTGTAATAACAACTGACAATTTGGTTCCTTAACATTTTTTTCTGTTTTTGCTTTTGTTTGTTTGTTTATAAGCAATATACATTTCTAAAGATTTTCTTCCAAGAGAATCGTATCTATGTAGTATGTGGTATTTTTCCTTTGCATTTTCAACCTTTTAGTACAGTGTTTGATATATAAGTACCTAATAAATGCTTATTGATGAATATAGTAATGTGTGTGCATATATGTGTATATTTACATTACTATATAAAATCATTATTTCTAGAGACCTGAGTTCAAGTCTCTCCTCTGATGCTTATTATTCATGTGACCTTGGCCAAGGCACTTAACATCCTTAGTACTCAATTTCTTCAGCTATATAATGGGGATTATGCAATCTCTGAGGCACCTTCCTTATCTAGATCTAATACTTTATGATCCTATAATGCTATATATTTGTGTGTATATATGTTTTAAATATATAGCCTTATATGCTATCAGAAGCATATAACCTATCTTATATACTCTTTAGAAGCATCTAGATAGTACAGAAGATAAGAGCCCTGGACCAACATTCAGGAAAACAAATCTAGCCCCAGACCTTTACTAGCTTTATGATACTGAGTTAAATCATTTAATCTATGTATGTTTCAATTTGTTCAACTTTAAATTGGGTATAATAATAGTGTCGACTCCATAGGGTTGTTATAAGAATTAAATGATATGATATTTCTAAAAAAATAAATATTGAACATAGTGCTTGGAACATAGTAGGTGCTTAAGAAATGCTTATTCCTTTCCATTCCATTCCCTTCTGCTCTTTAAAACAATCCAATGCTTTTTCTTTATATAAAAGTGTTTTACAATATTTCAAAAGGTCTACTATTTTTATCAGTGCATAATAAAGGGAATGAGGCCAATGAAGGCCAAATTGTTAGTAAATACTTGAATTTCCCAGAGGGTTATACAGAGCATGCACAAAATTATCTACCTGGTACCTCTTCACTAATTGATCCTAGTCCTATCCATGAATTACTGAGGGGCTATTATTGGATGTTGATAAGATGTTTCATAGCTAACTGAAGAGGCATATATTTGAATGTAAAAATAATTTAAACAATTATATTTTGCCTTTTTGAATTTTTCCTTTCCTGGCCAGATAGTTAATCAGGAACTTCTGTGATCTACTAGATGAGGGGAGGTTGTCCCATCTTCAACAGTTGCCATGTATTTGTGAATAAAGGATACGCCCTGTTTTTCTTTTGTCTCTTTTTTTCCTTTCTGAATCTTTATAAAATGAAAATAATGTGAGTATTCAGAATAGTGAAACTGGGAGATCTCTCAGAATGATCTTGCTAGTGATCTGAGCAAAGTCTAATGAGGAACCATTATAGCATCAAGGGATCTTGTACTCAACTGAGGTCAACAGCAGATTTTCAAGCCTGTGTATCTGAGCAAGGGAGAACTCATTCATCACCAGCACAAGGTCAGAAAGCAAATTTGATGGGAACGCAACAAAGGGAGAAAAGGACTCAGGATTAGATGTAATAAAGTACCACTTAAGATTCACATGCCTTCTACATGTTTATCTCACTAAACTTATAATTATACTTTGGCCTACTCACACCAGAGACCCAGTATGCACAGAAGGGATAATGAGCCCCATTTCCAGGGATGTTTTTGTAAGATGTCTTTTCTTTAAAAAATTTATTGATGCTTTCTATTTCTTACATCACCATAGCATCCCATGTATTCTTTATTCTCTGCCTCCCTAAAAGTCATCCCATATGACCAATTATTGTTTCTTTAAGAAAGAAAAAAAAGATAACAGTACAATAGATTAATGCATTATGTCATTCTTTCTATTAACGTTGTAGTTATTGAGTATCAGCTTTCCTGGCTCTGTTTATTTGATTCTGCATCAGATCATCTAGATCCTTCCATCCTTCTTTATTCACCACACACCATTTTGTATAATACAGGAGTATTCCAATACATTCATGTACCACAAATTTTTAAGACATTGCCATCAGAATTTTTCCCGATTTTTAGCTATTGAAAAAAGTGCTGAAGTATATAGGGACTTGTTCTTATGTCTTTATATATCTTCTCAGTAAGTATTTCTTTGGAAAATGTATAGAGTTTATTAATATTGAGACAAGGCTCTCAAATACAGCTCTGTGACTGAATTCAAATTGCTCCTGGCATTTAGTTAGGAGAATGAGTCGAGAGAAGTCAGTGCAATGATTTCAATACTTGAGATTGTAATTCTCTCCTCAAATAAGCAATCCAGAATTCTTGCTGAAGAATCAGGAATTTCTACTCCTCACCACCAAAGTCTTTGTCATTGTCAAATGGTTCAAATCAGAAATAAATGTGATTTTATCAGTGGAAATAATGTTTGAAAAGTGGATTCTTGTTTGATTCTCAACTACACTCTAAGGACCACTGGACTTTTTACATCTGACATCTGAAAACTTTGTTATGTATTGTATCCCTCACTAGAATGTAAGCTTTCTGAAAGCAGAAACAATCTATCATTTATATTTTATCTACAGTATTTTGCCCAGTGCTTTTCACATGACAAAGGCTAAATAAGTGATTTATCATTTGTTCATCCATTCACTCATTTATTCATAACCATAAACAAACAAAATCATCACAAATGATTTGAATGGTGATGAGTCTCCCTACACTTACCTAGGTTGGTCTTTTGGGAAGAGTCCATTCCTGGGTCAATAATTCAAGTCTTTCCAGGTGGTAAGAATATTCAGGATTATGATAAGTTTTTGAGAGCACAAGATTTCCTCCATACCTTCAAGAAGCAGTACAATAAGACTGGTGGAGAAGACGTATATATATTTTCCAATACAACAAAGTGTTACATTGTCAACTACAGACCCGTCAGAAAACAATGGAGTAGAGCTAGGTAGTGATTAGACAGGATGGACAATTAAAGTGCAGAATTAAAAAGTGGCTGGATAGATCAATGTGGAATCTTGGAAAATGCTTCATAAAGTAAATGGATTATATCTTGGGTGTGGGTGAGTAATGGAGAAATATAGGGAGGCCGTAGTCATTTCAGCTAGGAGGAAAAAGCACAAGCAACAGAACAGAGGAATGAATTGGTACACTACATATCCAGTTGTCTAATTTGAAAGAACTTGTTTGGGGGAGTAATTAAATCCCCATATGTAAATCTAAAGGAGCTTGATATCAGCTGTAAATGGGTTTGGTTAGCTGGTGAATTTCATAATAATTCTGAGGAAAGAAGAGTGTTTAGCTCAATGACAGTATGTCATAATAAGAACTTATATATATGTATGTATATATATATATATATATATATTACACACATATTATAGGCAGGCAGACAGATAGATAGATAGATAGATAGATAGATAGATAGATAGATAGATAGATAACGAGAGGACACCATTATAAATCTAAGGAATGAACTTTGACTTGTGGCATAAGTGTAGGGAGGCACTTTATAACTAACCTTATTGTACCTACATAGATTACTTGGTCTATTCCAGGTCAACAGATATAAATTGGGTGGAAGAAAAGCTTTATAGAATATTATTCAAAAAGTTAAAACTCTTATTATAACTTCCAGCCTTGGGAACACTCAAAATAGTCTTGTTCGGAGTCTTATCATCACTCTGAATGCAAAAAGGACTTTGAAAATTTAATCGAGACATTTAAGTCTTTTTAAGTTCCTTTCTTCTGGTAAACTGATGCCTTCATCTTTCAAGAGAAAGGAATTAAGATGGGATCAGTTCAGAGAGCTGTCATAAATGCTGATTCATTCAGGGGGATGGAGAGAGCACATACACCACATGGGGTGTTTCCTTAGTCTGTCTTTTATTTGAAGAAGCCAAAAGAGAATAGAGGACATTGCAACAATGGATTACACTAGATTTTATCAGTGCTTTTGATCATTACAGCCCTATCAATATGAAACCATCAAATTAAAACTGTAGGAAGGGTGTTCCTTTTGCTTTCCAGGCAGTGAATTTATCTTGGCAGGTGCTTTGTCAGCTGCTTAGCAGAAGCCAGTAGGAGCTTTCTTATGTGAATGCAGAACAAAACTCAAGGTTAATGTGAACATCATCCTTCATTTGTTATTGGATTTCAAGCCTTGATTTTATTTTTGTTTTAATGATGTCTTTTCTTTATATACCAATAACTTCTTCTTAACTCTTGCTCATCATTAAACAACAAATACAAAAAATAACACCTTATAACAAAGAAAACAGTTTAGCAAAACCAGCCAATATATCAAGTCTGATAGCATAAAGTAAGATATGGCTCCTCTGTACTCCCCAATCTCTACTGAGAAGAGGAAAATGTGTTTCACCATATGTCCTTCAGGACCATGATTCAGTTGCCTTTAATTGCTATTTTCATATCCATTGTTGTAGTTATGGTGTTTGCCATCTTCTAGTTTCATTTGCTTACCATCATTTCATACAAATTTTATCATTTCACTGAATTCTGAATATTTCTCATTTCTTATGGTACAAATAGTATTTTATTTTCTTTCACACCATATTTCTAACCAGTTCCTAAATAATTTTATTAATACCTCCACAAATTATGCATCTGCCCCTTGACACGGCTGCCCCAGTCCTATGGCCACTGCAATAATTAAGGCTCTTCTTACTTTTCACTTTGTCTATTACTGTAATATAGTAATTGGTCTCCCTCACTAATTTCACTCCTCTCCTATACATTCTATGAATATTACCCAAAGTGCTTTCTTTTTCCCTTTTAAAGTTCACATCTGACCACATCAACCCTTTACTCAATGAACTCCAGTGGTTTACTGTTGCTTCTAATATCATAAGTTTTGATATTTGGATTTTAATTTCTTAACAATATGGTCACAATCTAGCTTAATAATTTTGTTACATATCATTTCCCTTTATGCAATATGCAATCCATTCAAACTCTGTTTTATTTTTTTATACATACCATGCTACATCTTCAATTTGTGATGACTCTCTCCTATTCCTGGAATATATTCCTTCTTTCCTTTATCTCTTCGAATACCTTACATCCTTCAAAACTCTGCTCAAGTCACCCTTTCTACATGCAGCTTTTCATGATCCCTTTGTTTGTATATGTCATTTCCCCAAATACTTTGTATTTATCTTGAACATATTATATAAAACAGAAGACTGGACATGAATACCCAGGCCTGAGACTGGGGAATGAAGTCAAAGTTTGGTGACCTTGTTTACTCTTTGCCCAGCCTCGCTAATAATCCAACTCCAAGAGTCTCTAGGGACTCAGGCCCATCTTCAAGGCAATCAATCCAAGCATCCCAAGAAAGATCATTATATGTATATATTTAATAATTTGATTAGTTCTCTCCGACAAAATGCATCCTCCTTAATGGCAAGGACTCCTTTGTTTCTATAGTTTTACTTCCCCTGATTCTAGTGCCTGATGCTACTTAATGTTTTTTTCTTGATTAATTGCTTCTGAAAAGCATACTAAAAATTACTGAGGTGAGAGCATATGTAAAACATTTCAATTGCATATGTGTTGGCCTTTATTTAGATAATACTGGTGATTACTATTTAATTATTAATACCAGGTAAGAAATTAAATCACTGAAATCAATATGCATTGTCTATTTACATATAAGAAATAAACTTATTTTGAAACCTATTTACATGAGCAGTTTCTAAAAACATGTTTCTTTAGAGAAAAGACAAACAGTTAAAAATAATGGTTTTTTTTAATGATATAACTGCTGTAAGATGTCTATGAGTCAATAATGATAGTTAAGGTAACAACTTAATTCAATATTTGGATAAATCAGTGATAATCAGTCTCAGTCATCCCTATGCTGGTCCAAAAGTAATTTAATCCATACTTTCTAATGGTATGTAATCCTTGTTCACATCTTTTCATAAATTCTCCAAGAAGGGTCAATCTATTGAACTGAAGTAGAGAAACCCTCTATCATTTGTTATCACTTATTCTTCCCATAATACTAGTCTATCTCCTTTTCTGGCCATAAATATTCTTAATGATATTTTTGTACCATTTTCACACACAAATAATCATTGACAATGTGACACAGATTACTTATGTCATCATATGGTTCCATTCTTCTACAACTGTGATCATTCCAAGTTTGTGAACTGAGAGACTGAATCACCAGAAGAGAAACTTACCAAATATAATCTTACCAAATGTGTTTAAAATACACTAAATTCTGTTCAGTTGAATTAATTCACCAAGCATTTATTAAGCACCTATTATAAGCCAAGCAATGTGCTAGGTACTGGGAATACACATTAAAAGGAAACATTCTTTACCTTAAAGGAACATGTATGTACACATTAAAGAAGATAGAAAATAAGTCCAAAGTAACTTGCATGTGGATGTCACAGGAATAATATGAAGGGCAGTTTTCTAAGAATAAAACTACTTCATAATGAAACTTAATAATACCATATGACAAATTATAAGAGTGTGTCACAGCAAACATTGATTCTAAATAAATGTTTTAGAATTCCACAAGACATGAAACTTTCTACTTATTCTCTATTGTGTTTTACTTCAATCTCTGTGATAGCATTTGTATTTTCTGATGGAGAGTAGTTCAAATAGATTCTTTTATCTTTTGTGATGGAAGCAATGATTTATTATTAACTATCTACTATGTACAGGCACTATGCTAAGAAATTTAGAAATATTGCTTCCTTTGATCCCCACAACAGCTTTAGGAGGGAGGTGCTATTATTATCCCCATTTCATCATATACTTGTCAATTAAATGTAAAAAATAATAATCTTTCTTTTTAATTTTGAATTTCAATTTTTCTCCCTCCTACCCTTTTCCAGTCAATGAGAAGGCAAGCAATTTGAATTCAATTATACATGTGAGGTCACACAAAATATATTTCCATTTTTGTTATTGTTTTTCAGGCTTTTTTAGAAGTGTCTGACTCTTCATAACCTCATTTGAAGTTTTCTTGGCAAAGGTATTGGAGTGGTATGCTATTTCTTTCTCCATCTCATTTTGCAGATGAGAAATCTGAGCAAATAGGATTAAATGACTTGTCTAGGGTCACACAGCTAGTAAATGTTTGAGACAAAAGTTGAACTTAGGTAAATAAGTCATCCTGATTCCAGGGCTGAAATTCTTTTCAGCTCACTACCTGGCTCACCTATTTCCATTTTAACCATCTTACAAAATAAAACACAATGAAATAAAAATAAAGTAAAAAGAAGTGTGCTTCAATCACATTTAGAATTCATCAACTTTCTTTCTAGAAGAGTATAGCATTTTTTTTCAATATGGGTCCTATGGAATTATCTTGGGCCCTTGACTTGATCAGACTAATTAAGACTTTCATAGTTGATCATCCTTACCATACTGCTGTTACTGTGTGCAATGTTCTCCGGATTCTTCTCACTTCACTTTCCATGAGGTCATATAACTCTTCCCAGGTTTTTGGAAATGAACTTTCTTGTCATTCCTTTTAACACAATAGTATTCCATCTCAATCATATACCACAACTTGTTCAGCCAAGCCCCCACTGATGCGCCTCCCTTCCATATCTAATTCTTTGACACAATTGCTATAAAATGTTTTTGTATAGATCTGCCCTATTCCCCTTTCTTTGATCTCTTTGGAATACAGATGTAAGTAGTGGTACCTCTAGGTCAAAAAATTATACAGAGTTTTTATTCATACAGTTTGACCTAGCAATACCACTACTATGTCTACATCTTAAAAAGAGATTTTAAAAAAGGAAAAGGACTTCTGTGTTGAAAAATGTTTATGGCAACCCTTTTTAGGGGCAAAGAATTAGAAATTAATGGGATTCCCATCAATTGGGGAATGGCTGAACAAGCTGTGGTATGTGATTCTAATATAATATTATCATGCTATAAGAAATTATGAACAGGATGCCTCCAGAAAAACCTGGAAAGAATTGCATGGACTGACACAAAGCAAAATATACTGTGTACAAGCTAACAGCAATATTGTAAGATGATCAGATTGTGAGTGACTTAACCATTCTCAACAAATGTTCCAGGACGACTCTGAAGGACTTACAGTGAGAAATACTAGACGTGTCCAGAAAGAGAACTAATGCTGTCTGGATGCAAATTGAATAATACTTTTTAAAACTTTTATTAAGTTTTTTGGCATATTTTCTTTCACAACATGACAATTATGGATATGTTTTACATAAATATACATGTACAACCTATATTGAATTTCTTGTCTTCTCATTGCTGGGGGGCAGTAGGAGAGGAAAGGAGAGAACTTGGAACTCAAAGTTTTACAAATGAATGTTTAAAAATTGTTTCTAATGTAATTGTGAAAAAATAAAATACCAAATAAACAACAAAAATATATGATTACAAAAAATATAAAGTTTTACATACTTTTGGATGCAATTCCAAATTGTTCTGCAGAATGAGCTAACCAGTTAATAAATTTACCAACAGTGCATTAGTGTCCCAATTTTTCCACATCCCCTCCAATATTTTTTGTTTTATTTTTCTGTCATGTTAGTGAACTTGAGAAATGTAAGGTGGTATCTCAAAACTGTTCTATTTTTTTATCTCTCTAATCAATACCGATTTAGAGCATTTTTTCATATGACAATAGGTAGTTTTGATTTCTTTTCTGAATACTGTCTGTTCTTACTTTTGAACTTTTCTAAATTGCAGAAAGCCTTCTTTTTATGATTTTGACTCAGTTCCCTATATATTTAATAAATGAGTTGTTTAATAAATACTGTAATTTTTATTTGTTTCCGGTTTTCCTTCTAATTTTAGCTGCATCAATTTTGATTGTGCAAAAGATTTTTAATATCTATTTTACTTTTCATAATCCCATCTATCTCTTTTCTGGTCATAAATTCTTATCTTAACCATAGATCTGACAAATAAATTCACCATCCTCCATTTATTTAATTATGATTTCATCCTTTATGACTAAATAATTTATTCCGTTTTACATTATCTTGGTTTATGACTTGAGATGTTGGTCTATGTCTAGTCTGCAAAACCACTTCCCAATTTTCCCAGCGATTTTTGTCAAATGTTGAGTTCTTACCCATAAAGCTTAAAACTTTGGTTTTACCAAACACTAAATTCTTATGGTTAATTGCTACTGTGTACTGTGTACCTAATTTATTCCACTGATCCATTAAGCTGTTTCTTAGCCAGAAATGGATTGTTTTTATTAGTACCCTGTATTATAGTTTGAAACCTTGAACTATTAGAACCTCTTCTTTCACATTTATTTAATAAATTGATTTCATCTATATTCTTGACTATTCCAGATAAATTTTGTTACTCTGTTTTTCTTTAAAAATGCTAAAAATTGCTTTTATGTGTAATTGGGGAAAATAAAATGCTAAATAAAGAGAGGAAAAATAAAAACAAAAAACTCTATGTGTATCTCTCTGATTCAGGTGTGCTTCCTTTTAAAAAAATATATTGTCTGATTCAGGTTTTTAATTTATCTTTCTATTTGCTTCCATTTCATGATTGAGTTCATTCCATTCACATTCACAGTTATGATCACTAACTGTAATTCCTTAAATCCTTTTTCCTTCTCTTGTTCTCTCTCTCTTTTTTATCCTATCCCTTTTCTCAATCTTGTTTAAATTCTGACCACTGACTCTTTTATCTGCCCTCTCTTTTGTCACCTCCTCCCCTTCTCTTATTCCTTAGTTCTCTTCACTGTTTTGTCTTTTCCTGGAAGAATGTCTTACTCTGACCTTTTGTTGGCTCTACTACTTCAAAATTTGATTTGGGGCATTATTTTAAAGTTGTTTGGATAAGAATGTGGGGAGGGCTCAGAAGAATGCTTTCTTTACTCCTCCATCTTGATTCAGTCATATAAATTCTATCTCTCTTGTTCTGCTTCTCTTTCTTCCTCTCACAGAGTTGCTGTATATACAGTAATCTTTTTCATTTGGGTTCTGTTTTTGTTTTAGTATTTCTCAGGCTTGTAGAAATTCTGGGGAGATTAAAAAAAAGTCTTTCCCAGCTGTTTGATCTCACCTTTGATTATTGACACCATTTGAGAAATGGTCCTAGGTATTAATTACATTGACTTCTTTATTAACTAATTTTCTCAGTTTTGATAACTGATTATAGTGTATCACAATCAAAAATTTAATTAATTGTTTATAAATATAAATCCACTTGTATGCACATACCACACACTGGGTGGACACATATATTTTGCATATATATAGATACCAATGTTTTTTCTTTCCCCTTCCAACTTAAACATAATCAGTCATGTCCAATACTTTGTGATGTAATTTGGTGTTTTGCCATTTCCTTGTCTGGTTCATATTATAGAGGAGGAAACAGAAGCAAATAGGGTTAAGTGACTTTCACAGGATCACACAGCTCCTAAGAATCTAAAGCTAGATTTGAACTCCAAGCTCAGCAATCTATCCACTGTAGCACCTAACCTCACTGCCCTAGTCCAAACACAACAAGAAAAACAACATATTCAAGCCTACTCACAAACTTGACAAAATTTATACATATGTGAGTGTATTGTGTAATTTGGTATTGGGGGTAAAGGCTACTGTGAAACAAAAATGAATGTATGCATTAAAAAATATATATAGAGGCACTCTTTTCTTGACTTTGTATCAAAATGTCACTTTTTCGATCTCCCAAAACAACCATTTTTTTTTCCTACAATACATAGGTTCAAAACAGCTGTCCAAAAAGGATCATAGATACAGAACTAGAAACAACCTTTACATTTTTTCCAATAACTTCATTTCATACATGAACCAACTGAAGAATACAGAAATTGTCACTTTCCCATAAGTAGCAGTTGATTCTAACCCAAGTCAGACATCTTATAAAGTCACTCTTCAACTCAACACATTCTGGAGGCTCTTTATTACTTGTAGATGAAACTTATTTGGTTAACATTTAAAGCTCTTCACAACCTTACTCCAGCCTACCTTCCCAGTCTTGTTATTCATTACTCATCTTCATGCACTCATTTACCCCTCTCTCTACTTTTGTACTCTTTGTTTTCTCAGTGCCTGGAAAGTACTCCCTTTTAACCTTAGACTCTTAAAATCCATACTTTTCTTCAAAATCTAACATAAAAACTACTTCCTACAAGAGGGATCACTGTGTTGCCAGTTCTTCTCCCAATAATCTTGCCCAGATCCATTATTTTATCTTTATTTTAGACATATTTTATTTGTATGGATGTTCTCTTCCAATTGAATGAATGATCGTTAAAGATCTGGGTCATATTCATTGTTATCTTTATATCTGCAGCATCTAGCACAGCTCATACAACAGAATAGGTGCTGAAGAAATAATTTATTGATAGATTTACCCAAAATCTAATGCCCTTTTCCTCTTTCCTCTTTACCACATTTCAATTTTAGACAGAATTATTTGTGTATTAAATTCACTGCCATTTTATCCACTAGTGTCTAGCTAGTATCATTAAAAATAGAATAGACTAATTTCAAAAATTTCTAAACCACATGCTGATCTTAATTCCATTCATTCATTCATTCATTCATTCATTCATTCATTCATTCTTTTTTCCCTTGTCAGAATATGCATTGTTGGGGCAGCTAGGTGGCGCAGTGAGTAGAGCTTCGGCCCTGGAGTCAGAAGGACCTGAATTCGGATCTGACCTCAAACACTTAGGCACACACAAATAAAAACCTAGCCGTGTGACCTTAGGCAAGTTACTTAACCCCAATTGCCCTCCAAAAAAAAGCAAAAAAACAACAACAACAACAACAAAGAATATGCATTGTGATGTAGGAGGAAAACAGCTTCATCTGCAATGAAAGCTCTTGCATTAATAATCCTAGCATTGCAAGATCTCTGAGACACTTGGCCCATTTATCCACCTCTCTGGACTTCAAATTTCTCATCTGTAAAATGAAAGATTTAGACTAGGTGGCCTCTAAAGGACATTCTAGCTCTAAATCCTGGGAAATGCTTCCTTTAAAATAATGTGTATGGAATTATTTATGAAGAATCATCAGAAAATAACTAAATTAGTGATTAACACTGGACAGAGGGAAGGCTATAAAATGACACAAAAATCAAAGTACAGTATTATATATTTTTGCCTACTTGGATGAATTAATGCATGAATAAATAAAGGGAAAATATTTTATTAAGAGATTACTTGTAGGGGCGGCTAGGTGGCGCAGTGAATAGAGCGCCGGCCCTGGAGTCAGAAGGACCTGAGTTCGGAGCCGGCCTCCAACACTTAATCCACACAAACAAAAACCTAGCCATGTAACCTTGGGCAAGTTACTTAACCCCAATTGCCCTAAAGGGGCGGCTAGGTGGCGCAGTGAGTAAGAGCACCGGCCTCGGAGTTGGGATGACCCGAGATCAGATCCGGCCTCAGAAAATGAGCACCCACGCATAAATAATGACTAGCCGTGTAACCTTGAGCAAGTTACTTAACCCCAGTTGCTTTAAAAAAAAAAGAGATTACTTGTGCCAAACACTATGCTTAACTTTGAGCATCCAAATATAGATAGTCTGTCCTTAAGACACTTATATTTTAATATGGAAAGACAAGAGAAAGGACATTTTTGTCTAAGGAGTCATAAAGAATATAAGTTGTTGAAAAAGTCACACATACATACATACATGCATTCATACATGCATTTCCAGAAATAATGGTTCCTTGATTTGATTAGTTTTTCTAGAGCAGCATATTCCCTCTTCTGGGAGATGTTAAGAGTGTACTAATAGAGGCAGATGGTGGGATGGCCTGGTTAGATAACTGGATGTTTGAATGGGATGAGGAAGTGAAGCATTGTCTGATGTCTGAATCCAGCTGGAAAATATCATGGGTTATATTTGCACTAAATCACCAATCATCTGCTTTATCTAATGCATTATGTTTAGTCTTGTATAGGGATATTATGTTTTAGCCACAGTTCTACTAAGTCAGAATTAGACTCAGAGCTTTGATCCTATCCTGATAATAATCTTTTTGCCTCCTTTAACCTTGTCAGTTCCCTGTTATTTCCTTCCTCACTAACAGTAACACTTCTGATAGGTCCTTTGACCATCTCTCTCTCTCTCTCTCTCTCTCTCTCTCTCTCTCTCTCTCTCTCTCTCTCTCTCTCTCTCTCATAGAGTGGTAGAATATTCTGTCAGTGACTTTTAAAAGGCAGTGCATATATTTTTCTTCTCTCCATTTTTTATACTATACCCCATATTAACACATAAACACAACTTTCCTAGGAACAAAACACATTAAACTTGAAACGAAACTGATTTTTGCCAGAGGGAATAATAGAAAAAGAAATGATCATGATTTTTTAAAAATGGTTTGAAAATATTATCAGCGCATTTCACAAGATATGCTTGCTGTACAATACATCCAGTGACTGGATTCCAGTGACTGCAGCTGTATATACAAATGTACATAAATAAATTTATAAACTTGAATTTCAGTTAAGATCCTAATACCCTTCAATGATTCATTTTCCTCTTCTTCATAGAAAAAATAATTCAATGACTCTTAGATAAACTATTAGAATTTCAGAATACCTGGAAGTATTTAGAAACTAATTTGACAAGAGAGAGTTAAGTTTTTACTATTTCAACTAGTTATTTTCTTGCTTCTTTAGGGATTGCTCACCAGAAAGCATTTTACTTTCTATCCTGAAAGCACAATAAAAAGAAAGAAGAAATTTTGATGAACTCTTGAATGTCAGCCTACCCCAAAAAGAGAGCAAAAAGTTTTTAAAAATAGCTCATTAAAGAGAAGAAACTTTTTTGTTTATTTGCTATATGCTTTATTTTTTTCTTTTGAAGACTGAGCACTCCCTCATTCCCTGTTCCCCAGTATCAATCATTCTCACCTCCATCTCCAAAACATATTCCCATGGGTACTTTCACTCTTTGAAGTATGAAGGAGAATATTCATGTGTTCAGCAGAATTTATTTTTTGTTCATAAAAAATCCCTGAAGTTGTTTAATCATTATTCTTACTTAACTTAAAGCTGAGAGCTAAAGAAGTACCTGGGGATAGAATCCTGAACCTGACAAACTAATTATAAAAAACAAAAACATCAGGGAATGAATTAAATATAGGCCTAAAACGTCCTTAACTTTTCTCATATTTTTCTGCATTTTTAGCACAATTAATTGAAGTCCAAGATATTATCCAGTAAAAAAGTTTTCTCCTTTTTAAGTTTAACAAATAAAAATAAAATCACAACTCTATACAAAAGAGTTTTTGTTGTAGTGTTCTTTTTTTCGTTCCTGCTTTGAAAAGTCATTTTATTCTCAGCCACACACCAAACTGACTACAATATTGCAGTCCCAAGGTGTTCTTCACTCTGGCCCCAACATATTCTACCAGGTGGCTTGACCTATTGTTCATCTTATGCCACCCTCATTAGAATCATTTCAGTTGAGTCCAAATCTTTGTGACCATATTTGGGGTTTTCTTGCCAAAGACATGGGAGTGGTTTGTCATTTCCTTCTCCAGCTCATTTTACATATGAGGAAACTGAGGCAAACAGGATTAAGTGGCTTGCCCAGGGTCACAGCTAGTCAGTGTGTGAAGCCAGATTTGAACTCAAGATTAGTCTATCTGATTCCAAGCCGATCACTCTACCCACTGTGCCCCCTAGCTACCCCTATTATAGTCATACTGGTCCCTTTAATCTCTCCTGAACATATTTACATATTTTCCATTTCCAACATTTTTTGGGACCTGGGAACAGTAGGGAGTGGGTTTGGTTGTCTCACACTTTATTCACTCTCTTGGGAATGTCTTCCCAAATGACTAGCCAAGGTTTTTACCAATCCATTCTTCAATAAACTGCTCAAATCTTCCCATTTCTATGAATAAATAGACCCAGAGAAACCTAGAAAAATGCTTCAGTTCTGCTGAAGATATCAGTCTCTGTGATCCTATTCCTAGATGGGAAGACCTAGTGCCTAGTACACTGCCCAATCAGGGTGAATGTCAATGAGCTGACAGCCTAGTTAGATGGTCCCACTATAAAGAGATGTTACCAAGATACCAAAGAAAGAAGAGTTCTACACCAATGCAATACTAAATAGGTTTTATTTGGGGAAGCTTACTTATGAGATCAGTACTGGGTAGCATCAGAACAGTGGTAGATCTCCATAATACATTCAAATCTAGTCAGATGTTTTATAGAGATAGAACCAAGAAGACAGTGCCAAAAGATGGTCTATCATCACATGAGTGGGCTATGCAAGTTTTCTCATGGACATTTGTACAACCGAGCTGTTTTGCTGTTTACAATAACCATAATACTTAATTGCCAAAGGTCACATTCTTTTGTTTTTGTTCCCACCATACAAAGAACTGCTTGCAGATGGCAATGTGTATGTCTGCTGGTCTAAGTGAATTAAAGAAGAAATCTTGGGGGTAGAGCCAAGATGGTGGAGTGAAATAGGTATTTACCTGAACTCCTCCATGAATTCCTTCAGTAACCTCTAAAAATGAATCTGAACAGATTTTAGAGTGGCAGAATGCACTGGGAGACAGAGCATGGCAGATTTTCAGTCCAGGAAAGTGCAGACAGGCAAGGAAAGCACAGAGAGTGGAGCACAGGGGCTGTACCAACACATAACTGACTTCACAGAGCCTGGGAGGGCTGATTCACTGACCTGCAAGTGTGATTCTCAGACCTCTCACTACAAGACAGGGGATCTGTAAAATCTGGGTAAGAGACAAGCACAAGATGTACACAGCAGCGGCAGTAGCTGCTCTTGGGGTGATCACCCCACAGCTGTTAAAATGTTTAGAATGGATGTTTAAGAATCATCTAACTGAAGTTCTTGGAGCCAATATGTCATAGCAAGCCCTAGCTGCTCTAATCTCTCTCTCTGACCCTGAAAACCCAGATAATACTGCCCCAGTGTAAAATCCTGAAATAGTGGAAGCAGCCACAGGTTTGACAGTCCTAGAGGAAGGGTGTGCCTGTGACTGTGCTGAGGCTAAAGTCCAGGATAGGAGGTGTCCCAACAAGCCCTATCTCAGTACACCAGTGGGAGATCTTGACCCTCAGCAGGGTGTAGCCAGCAAGTGCTAACACCAGAATCCTGACTGTGCCTTCTCACAGCCAGGGGAATTGGCAGACACCAGCATGGTCCAGGCCCCAGCAGCTGAGCCTGCCTGAGGTCTAGCTCAGGGGCTCAGAGGCAAAATTCTGAAGTGTCCAGACCACCCTTCCCCAATACCTTAAGCTTTAAGTTTATGATTTCTTTTTCCTATTTACCTTTTCATGCTTCTCTTGATTCCCATATTTGAAAGTCAACTTTTCTGTTCAGTGCCTGTCTTCTAATAAAATAAGCTTGGAAGACCACTATTTCATTGAATCTCCACTTTTCTTCCCACATTATTATACATATTTTTGCTGAGTAGATGACTCTTGGTTTTACTCCTAGCTCCTCTGACCTCCTGAATATCATATTCCAAGTCCTCCAATCCCTTAATGTAGGAGCTCCTAAATTCTGCATTATCCTCATTTTGTTTCTACAATACTTGAATTATTTTTTCTATCTGCAATATTTTTTCCTTGACCTAAGAACTCAGGAATTTGGTTACAATATTTCTAGGATGGGGCGGCTAGGTGGCGCAATGAGTAGAGCGCCAGCCCTGGAGTCAGAAGGGCCTGAATTCGGATCCGGCCTCAGACACTTAAAGCACACACAAATAAAAACCTAGCCATGTGGCCTTGGGCAAGTTACTTAACCCCAAATGCCCTCCAAAAACCAACCAACCAACCAAACAAACAAACAAACAAAACAATATTTCTAGGAGTTTACTTTTTGTAAACACTTTTAGGAGGTGATTGATAGATTCTCTTAATTTCCATGTTACCCTCTGGTTCTATCTAGAATATTAGGGCAGTTTCCCTTGATAATTTCTTGAAAGATGATGCTTATGCTTTTTTTTAATCACAGCTTTCAGGTAGCCCAATTACTTAAAAAATTATCTCTCCTGGACTTATTTAACATGTCAGTTGTTATTCCAATGAGGTATTTCACATTGTCTTCTATTTTTTCATTATGTTGTTTTTGTTTTATAATTTCTTGACTTCTGAAAAAGTCATTAACTTCCATTTGCTCCATTTTAATTTTTAAGGAATTATTTTCTTCAGTGAGCTTTTGGACTTCCTTTTCCATTTCATCAGTTCTGTGTTTCAAGGCATTCTTTCCTCGTTGACTTTTTGGATCTCTTTTGCCATTTGAGTTAGTCTATTTTTTAAGATGTTATTTTCTTTAGTATTTTGGTGGGGTCTCCTTTAGCAAGTTGTTGACTCATCTTCATGATTTTCTTGTAAGACTCTCATTCTTCTTCCCAATTTTCCCTCTACTTCTCTTACTTGATTTTCAAAATCATTTTTGAGTTCTTCCATGGCTTGCAACCAATTCAAATTTTCTTGGAGTCATGGATTTAGGAGCTTTGAATTTGATGTTTTCTCGTTGTTGTATGTTTTGTTCTTACTTGTCACTAAAGTAAGATGATGTAATCCTCATCCTCTTCTTCTTCCTCTTCCTCCTCCTCCTCCTCTCCTCCTCCTTTTCCTCTTTCTCCTCCTTTCCTCCTCCTCTTCTTTCTTCTCTTCCTCCTCCTCCTCTTCCTCCTCTTCTTTCTCACTTGTACTTGGAGAGCTTTGGAACATATTGGACACTTAAACATTTATTGTAAAAGTGAATATTGACTGACAAAAGAGATATTTTGAATATGTATGTATAGTACTTTATAAAACTTATATTAGAAAATTCCATCTATTATTATGGCTCCTGAACAACTGTCTAGGATGGCAAGTTTTATTTTAATATGTATGCCTTAGTATTCTGTCTCATAGTTCTTTGTATCACTTTTTTAAAACTCAAATAGAAATGGGACCACTAAAGGTATATAAGGATCCCTGTAGCCATATGTTGACTTAGAAAATGGCATATTAACATTTTCTTTGTTATATCAAAAAGTTATTATTTTGCTAATTATTTCCTAATTATATTTTAATCTGGTTTATGCTTCACTATGGGCTCCCTATTTAACATTTCTACTTTAGATTACCTTGAAAACTTAGAATAGTCATAGTATTCAAATATAATGTTACTATGATTGACACCATAGAAGACTTGATTTCAAATCTGGCCTCCAAAACTCACTAATTTTGTTATCTTAGACAAGTGACTTAACCTCTATCTGTCTTAATTGACTCATCTAGAAAGCATGGTTAATACCTCCACAGTTGTTGTAAAGATGAAATGAGATATTCATAAAGTATTTAGCATGATCTTAGATGCTTAATGATTTTTCCATATATCTCTGTGTATGTATATACATACACAAACATGTATGTATACAATATGTATAAATATGTATTTATCCACATATATTGATTATTGCTTCATGCATATATGTGCATGCAGTATTTGTACAGAATTATGCTTGCATGTATATTGCATGCACATATGCTACATAGAAGGGTTTTACAAAATGTTTTGGCTTGTGACTAATTAAGCACATCATCAATAATTGAGAGAGGGAATAAAGAGAACACAGTACTGGGAGTAAGGAAAGCTGTGTATTGTCTCTGCCATTAATTAGCCGTAGACGCTTTGGGAAGTCATAGAAGTTCTTGCTGTGGTTTTGACAGCTCCCAAACAGGTCAGAAATATCAGTTCTTATGCTCACAGTTCATAGCTTGGTAATGAAACTGACAATAACAAAACAATATAATGATAACATTTCTAAATCATGAAATTAATATTCTAAAATGATTTTTACATCTATTTATCTCATTTTCTTCTCACTACAATACTGTAAATTTGTTAAAGTTAATTATTATCCTCATCATATTGTTGAGGAAACTGAGACAAAATGTCTAAGCATTTTGCCTAAGGTCATAGATCTATTGAGAAGCAGTTAGCAGTAAAATCAGATTTTCCTAGCAAAATTCTCTTCTTTCAGGGTCATCTAGGCTTCTAAGAGGTGCAAGAGTCACAAAAGAAATGCCCCACCAGTTCAGAAAATTTGTATGAACCAAATAAAATTCTCTCAAGCAGGAAAATACTTTTTTTGCTCTCCCCCCTCATAAACTTTCCCAACCAAAGTAAATAAAACTTGAATCTAAAAGATCCTTTCATTGAAAAAAAAAATTATAGACTCCTATAGCTTCCTTCATGGCTCTGGCATTCCATGATGAGTAAGCAGGTCTCTGCTCTAGAATGACTTAGAAAAATAATGCATTTCAGTCTCTCATAACCTTTAGGAGAATTCCTAGGGAAACCCATTTCTTGGTCTGATATAAGCAGTATAAATTTATAAATGCTGTTCGGAATAGTGTGATTTGAATGGTGAGGTTGAAAGCCAGAGTGCAGAGAATTAAGAAGAGAGAAAGAGTAAAGGAAAGGGAGGAACTTATTGTAGGCACCCTTCTTAAGGAGCTCATTCATGAATGGCAGGAGAGTTATTGCACAATAGAGAGCAAGGATGGATAGGTCCAGTTAGTTTTTTTTTTCTCTTATTGCTGTTTCTTGTTTGTTTGTTTGTTTGTTTTTTGTTTTTCTTTTTGAGGATGAGGAGATGTGTAGATGTGTTTTTAGGTAGTAAGAAAATAACCGGTAGAAAGGACCTAACTGAAGATTAGTGAGAGAGTAGGGACAATAGAGGGGACAATTTTGCTGGAATAAACAAGACAGAGATATTCACTTGGGCATGTGGAGGGTTTGCCTTGGTAAGGATAAGGGCAAACTCTTCTTGTGAAATAAGGGTGAAGTAGGGAGTTAGTTGCAGAAGGTACCTGAGTGAAATGACATGAGGAACAGAAGAGATGGAGATCTCAGTCAACAGCCTCAATTTTTTTCAGTTAAATATGTGACAAAGTTCTCAACCAAAAGTGAGGGAAGATTGAACTGTGGGAGGTTTGAGTAAAAATTAAAAAAAAAAGTTTTGAAAGAGTTGCTGCAGTGAGTAGGCTAATGAATCAGTTAAGTAGATGTTAAAAGATTGCTTTAATACATTGAGGTCCATTTGAGACCATATAACATTAATTTGAATCTACTCAGTAAGAAAGGTTTTGTAATTTTTCTCTAGGTTTATTCAGCAGCCTGTGAGCATGAGCTAAGGAAGGAGATGGTGGTAGCGAACCAAGGCTAGGATCTGGAAGGAGAGGAGCTTCAATAAGATCAATTTTGAAGGCTGCCATGCCAGTGAAAAAAGAGGAAATATGAATAATTCAAAATAATGAAAAATTAAAAAATGTATTTTACTTTAGTCAGGTACATCTGCAGATGTTCATATAATTTCCTCCAGGCCTGCATAAAATTTTTTTCTCATTCAGCATTTTTCAGAGGCTTGGACTCAGTAAGGTGGTAAAGAAGAATCAGCAAAGAGTTAGCAAACAATTCTCTAAATTTGAGGCAGATATGTGGTCCAGTGGATAGAATACTAGGAAGATTTGCTTCCAAATAATGCCTCATATATTTACCAGACATATAATACTGGGCAATTATATTTACCTATCTCAGCATCAGTTTCCTGAGGACAATAACAGAATCTGGTTTATATGGTTGTTCTGAAGTTCAAATAATGTATGTTTAGCAAAACATTAAAATGATATACACACAAATGTATATTTAATGTTAGCTATTATTATTAATCGCATTGGAAAAATCTGGCACTACCATCACCAGAAATTTCTTTATTAATTGTGCATTTAATTTTCAATACGCATTTTTCTTCCCTTCCTTTTTTAGTACACCGCACTGATAATACAAGCTATACTAGATGTACAAAGCAGCATCTTACCATAGATAAATGATTGTTATAGGTGAGGGACATTATCATAGGGTTGATTATGGGGTGATAATATCATCTTGGACAACTAAGTGACACAGTACATAAAGCACCAGGCCTGAAGTCAGGAAGACTCACCTACCTTTCTTCAAATTGTGCCTCAGGCACTTACTATCTGTGTGACCCTGGGAAAGTCACTTAACACTATTTGCCTCAGTTCTTCATCTATAAAATGAGCTGGAAAAGGAAATGGCAAACCATTCTGGTTTCTTTGCAAAGGAAAACATAAAGGGGGTCACAACGAGTTAGACAAAACTGAAATGACTGGACAAATATCTTCTGTCAGTTCTTTGAAGGGCTAACTTTCCTTCTCACTAATCTTGGCTTTGCATAGTCTACCTATAACCCAATTTTCACTTTGAGGCTTTCTGCCATTTTCCTTTGGGCTTAATGCCAGGTGAAACAATTTACCCCTTGCTAGTGATGATGGAAGGGAGGACTCAGTCTCCTACAAAACACTAGGAACAACAGTATCTGCAACTTATTTTTAATCTTCCCCACTTAAGCCTCTCTTGGATCAAGTTATATAAGTAGGAAGTATGTCCAATGTGAAACTGAGTAAAAGTAAAAAAAAAAAAGCAAAAAAACAAAACAAAACATTACAAAACAAACAAACAAACAAACAAAAAACCTTTCTCTTTTTCTCACCTGTACTTTTCTGGGAAAAAAAAAAAAAAACAGACGTGTTTCACATCTTGGCAGTTAACAACTGTTGACACAATTCCCTGAGCTCACCCAGGCTTAAGTTACAACAATGCTTCCAAGGAAAAATAGAAGTAAGGTTTTGACATTAGAACCTGGGAGATTGTCAAAAGTTTCCCATAATTTCAGAGCTCATCAAAGTCCATGCCAATTATTATTATTATTTTTTTTTTTTTAAGGAAAGGAGGAAGATTGTTAGGACCCATTTTTCTTAAATGGCCTGGGAATCAGGTCTTTGATGTTTACAACTCTTCACGAAACTGACAGAGGATAAAGAAAATTACAAAAATGTTTTTTGAGTAGTTTGCTGAAATATCAACCTTGGAATCCAAACAGATTTCCAGAACTGGGAGACACACACACACACACACACACACACACACACACACACACTCACACACACACACTTGCAACATTATTTTCTTTTTAAACATGCTATAGAGATATATTGAGTTACAGCTATCAAAACACCATAATTGTGTGTAAATTATATAGTTAGTTATATGTTCAGGACTTCCTTTTTATGACTGAATTTAAAGAGAACTTTCATCTATGGCATTGCTGAACTTTGTTTCAGGCTCAGTCTGGCTGTTAGCTAACATACAAAAACTGGTCATCTGAGGCATTAATTTTATCATAGTGACAATTTGACAAGTAGAATAAAACCTCCAACCTTCAAAACCTTTATTTCATTTTATTTGAGGATATAATTTGCCCTTTTTTGTAAAAATTCAGAAATACTAACATTTTCTAGCTTTTTTTTTTATTTCTAAAGAGAAAGGAGCAATGTACACTGTGTTTTCAGGGCATGAGGTAACTGTGGGTAGATAGGACATAGAACCTGTGATTAAACAGGTCTGAGACAAGAATGATTAATTATGGTTTCCACAGACAGTATCATTGTACAAAAGGGTCTCAGCTATTAGGCACACATCAAACCCCAGTGCAGTGTTAAAAATTTTGCCTGATGTGTCCATCTTAGAAACTAGTAAAAGAGGAAGCATATTTGCATTTTGTGGAGCCTCATAATGGTTTTGTCACATGACAACAATGAAAGGAGATGGCATATTTGCATAGCCAAAAATAAATAAGAGGAATAAATAGCCTCTCAGTCTTTAAATAAACCTTTCTCTCAGGAAAATGTGGATACATAGATAAAATGTAGATAAAATTTTAATTATAACACATTGCAATTAAATTTTTATCTATATTTTTAGTTTCTGGGTGTATTAACTTTTGCCTATTTTGTATATAATACATTATTTCTGAGTGAATTTTTTCCTATTATTTCTTTTTGATTTTTGTTGTTTTATGCATGGTTGGGTCATGCCAACGTAACATAAGATTTTCCTTGAATTGATTTATATATAAAATTTATATCAAATGATATATTAATTACAAAATATAGCTAAGCTCTATAATTAAAAGTTTTATAGAACATGATACCTAGACTTTTAACCAGAAATTGCACTTTTAATTATTATGTAGAAATTATGACACTGTTTTTCATATTAATTGGATATCCCACTACTTTACTCAAGTTATTATATTAAGGAAGTTCTCTGCTAAGTTTGTAGTTTTCTTTCTTTCTTTTTTTTTTCTTTTTGGAAGGCAATTGGGGTTAAGTGACTTGTCCAAGGTCACAGGCTAGTTTCTGTGTTAAGTGTCTGAAGCCGGATTTGAATTCAGGTCCTCCTGATTCCAGGGCCGGTGCTCTATTCACTGCTCCATCTAGCTGCATAACTTTGTAGTTTTCTAGAAAACTATACTGTAGTATATAAGGATATATATATATATATATATATATATATATATACGTATATATGTATATATATATATATATATATATGTGTGTGTGTGTGTGTTACCAATGTTCACACTTTTAATTTATTTTTCTCATTGTAATCATCAGAAGTTTCAGAACTATTTAAGTAGTTGTAGTTAGAATAATCATCTTTACTTTATCCTTCTCTTTATTAAGTTTCTACTATATATTAACTAAAGCTGACCCTATCTAGTTATTATAGATGTAAACATTTGGTCACATTAAAAATAGCTCTTCCAATAGATAGTCCAAAATAGAATCAGAAATAATTGAATTCCATAACCCAATGTTCAATAAAAGTGAAAACAAATTATCTGTGGAGGAAACTCTGATTTAACAAAAACAGCTCAAAAGGGGCAGCTAGGTGGTGCAGTGCATAGAGCACATGCCCAGGAGTTAGGAGGAACTGAGTTCAAATATGACCTCAGACACTCATACAAAAAAACAAAAACAAAACAAAAAAAACTAACCATGTGACCTTGGGCAATTCACTTAACCCTATTGCCCTACTTTCCCCCCTCCAAAAAGAAAAAAAAAAAACAGCTCAAAAAACTGGAAAATGGTCTAGTAGGAATTAAGTTTAGATCAACATCTTATGCCATCTCCCACAATAAAGTCAAGAATGGGACCAGAATATTAAATGTCACAACAATTCAAAAAAGAGAGAGAAGTAGGTCAATTTATTTTTAAAGTTATTGTTATGGTGTGAATGCTTAACCAAGCAAGGCATAGCAATGAAAACAAAAAGGATAAAATTAATAATACCCACGAAATTAAAAATATTATCCACAAACAAAATACATGTAACTAATAATGTATGGTAAGAGGTTGATTGGAAGAAAGACCATTGTATCAGTTATATCTGATAAAGACCCAATTTCCAAGATGTATAGGCAACTAACAGAAATACAGAACTAAAACCAGTCACCATTGCTTAGTACTTATGTCACATAGTTCTCAAAAGAAGTGGTAAAAATTAGTAGCAAACATATGAAAGAATGACTTACCTCATCAATAATGAGAAATATAAAAAACTCTCAAACTTCATTTTCAGGAAATTGCCAAAGTTGGCAAAAAGATGGGAACAATCAATGTGGTAGAGATTGTTTGCAGACATGCAAATGCATTGTTGCTATAGGTGTAATCTAGCCAAATTATTTTGGAAAGTATTTGGGAAAGCTCTACATAGTTATATGAAACCATGGTATAAATAAGTATTGATTAAAGAAATCCAAATTTAAGAAATTCTAAGGTAATATCTCACATCTATCAGTTTGTTTAATATGACACAAAGGGGAAAAGATAAATGCTACAGCAGAGGTGGATGGAGTTGTGAAATGATCCACCCATTATGGAGAACACTTTGGACCTATGTTCAAATGATTATAAACTGTATATGCTTTGATCCAGCAATACCATTGCTAAGTCTATATCCCAAAGACAAAAAGAAAAAAAAAAGACCAGTTTGCAAAACTTTCTATAGCAGCTCTTTCTGAGGTGGATAATATTTGGAATTTGAGGGGTTGCCCATCAATTGGGGTATGTCTAAATAAGATATGGTATATAATTAGAATTTGAAGGCAAAACAGCATGCTTGTGGTCATTTGCAGATCAGAGAACATACCAGAATAGGATTAATCACCTCTCCTTTGAGTATACAAACTTGAAAAACTGAAAATTTGCAGTTCCCTAGAAATATCTTTGGAAAACATCTGCACAAAATCCCTGAAGTTTGGGAAAGTGAATCCTTCACACTGGAAGCAGAGTTTTACTTTAACAAAGACTTAAAAGCTCAAGTAATTGACTGGAAAATGATAAAGCAATGAGGAAATAACAACTTCAGACTAAAGAAACTACTTTGGTGACAAAGAATATCAAAACATACAACCAGAAAAAGACAATGAAATCAAAGGCCCTACATCCAAAGTGTCTAAGAAGAATATGAATGGGTCTCAGGTCATGGAAGAGCTCAAAACTGATTTTGAAAATCAAGTAAGAAGTAGCAGGAAAATTAGGAAGAGAAATTAGAGTCATGTAAGACAAAATGAGTCAACAGCTTCCTAAAGGATGCCCAAAAAGATGCTGAAGAAAATAACCTCTTAAAAATAAACTAACCCAAATGCAAAAGAGGTCCAAAAAGCCAATAAAGAGAAAACACCTTGAAAAGCTGAATTGGAAAAATGGAAAAGAAAGTCCAAAAGCTTACCGAAGATTTTTATGTTTTCTTTTTAAGAATTAAGATGGAACAAATGGAACTTAATGATTTTTAGAGAAATTCAGAAATTACAAAACAAAACTAAAGGAATTAAACATATCTAATTAGACAAACAATTAATATGAAAAACAGATCCAGGAGTGATAATTAAAAAAAAATATTGGACTACCTGAAGGCTATGATAAAATAAAAAGAATCTAAGCATCACCTTTCAAATAATTATCACAGAGAATTTCTCTGATATTCTAGAAGCAGAGGGGAAAATAGAAATTGAAAGAATCACCTGAGGCATGTGAGCACTAAGCTCACAGACTGCATCAATACAGATCTGAGCATAGTGGAGCAGGAGCAAGCCCTAGTAAATTGAATCACACATAGCAGCAGTGATTACAAAAGCTCTCAGCACATGAGAGGGATCTGTCAGAACTAGGTGAGAGACAAGCACAGGGCCTGTGACAGTGGCATCAGCTACTCCTGAAGTTATCAACCCACAGACTAGATTTTTGAAAGTCACCTACTTGAACTTCTGGGAGCCAAGATGGTGGAATGAACCATAAGTGCTCTTATCCCCACCTTGTTGACCTTGAAAAGTCCAGAGAATATTTCCCCAGAAAATATCCTGAAATAGCAGAACCAGAGAAAAGGGTACAGATGTCTCTTAGCTCAGGAGGTTAGGGAGATCAAGGGTCCCTCTTGCCATGACTGAAGGGGACCAGTGCAAGACAAGAGGCATCCCAGCAAACCCCACCTCAGCAGACTACCAGGAGATCCTCAGTCCCAGGGTATGGAGCCAGGAAACTCCAACACCAGGAACCCTCCCAGGCATGGCCTTGTACAGCCAGAGTAATCATCAGACACCAACACAGACAGGTATCCAGCAGCAGTTTAGTCCACCTGAGCCAAAGGTTAAGGAGCTGGAGACCACCCCTCCCCCAAATCTCATGCTGTGAGGGAAATGCAGAAAGACCTGGCCTCAGCTTTAGCCTCCATTACACACAATCCATTTCCAAGCTCAGCACCAGGTGAGCTGGAACATTATAGAGTTTCTAACTGATAGAACCACAGGCCACAAAGCCAGTAACCAGGCCCCTAGCACCCAGCGCAAGGAATATGGGTCAGAACCCTCTGTGCCACAGAAGCAGAGATCCACTTTAAAAGACATAAAATGGACAATTACAATGGATAAAAAACAAATTGGAAAGGCAAAGATCATAGAGTCCTAATATGGAAGAAGGAAGGATCAAAATACACATTCAGAAGAGGAGAGCATTGGCACTATGCCTACATCTCAAAATCTCAAAAGGGAATATGAACGGGCTTCAATCCCAAAAAAGCATTCTTGGAAGAGCTCAAGAAGGATTTAAAAAGCAAAATTAGAGAGGTAGAAGATAAATTGAATAATTATTTTAAAAATACGATTTGCAAAATGAAAAAAAAAATAACAAAAGAGAACTGCTTAAAGAGTACAATTGACAAATTGGATAAGGACCCTCAAAACCTAACTGGCAAAAATAAATCCTTAAAAAAAGAAAAACTGGACAAACAGAAAAGGAGGTATAAACTCAAACTGGAGAAAACAATTAGATTAATATAAGCCTTAGACAAGTAGGAGGAAATGAACTTATGAGAGAACAAGAATCAAACAAAATCTAAAGAATGAAAAAATAGAAGAAAAGATAAAATATCTCACTGGAAAAAATAGCTGATATGAAAAAAAAATAGATCCAGGAAAGACAGTTCAAGAATTATTTGTCTACTGAAAAGCCATGATGAAAAAAAAAAGAGCCTGGCCAAAATCTTCCAAGAAATCAAGCAAAACTGCCCTGAGGTCCTAGAATCAGAGGGGGAAAGAATCATCAAAAGAAAGCACCCATCACCCCCTGAAAGAGACCACAAATTAAAAATGCCAAGGATTATTATAGCCAAATTCCAGAATTATAAGGTGAAGGAGAAAATATGATAAAGTCAGAAAGGAAAAAAAATCAAATATCATGCAACTACAGTCAGGACCACACAGAACCTTGCATCATCTACATTAAAAGATCATAGGGCTGGGGATATGATATTCTTTTGTTTTGTAATAAAGACAGAAATGTCCTCCAAGGAGGCTTTATTTTATTTTATTTTTGCTTTTTTTTTTGAGGGTGAAGATATGGCAATTGGGGTTAAATGACTTGTCCAAGGTCACACAGACAGTAAGTGTTAAGTGTCTGAGGCTGGAACTAGACTCAGGTCCACCTGACTCCAGGGCTGGTGCTCTATTTATTGCACCACTTAGCCACCCCGGGATATGATATTCTGTAAGACAAAGGAGCTTGTATTTCAACCAAGGATGAACTACACAGCAAAACTGAGCATAATCTTTCAGGAAAGGAGATGGATATTCAATTCAATCATGGACTTCCAGAACTTCCTGATGAAAAGGCTGGGAGAGAAAATTTGATATTAAAATACAAGATTCAAGAGAGAAATAAAAAATTAAATAGGGCAAAAATTTGTTATTCAATAAGAACATACTTTTTACATTCCTATATTGAAGAATGACACTTGTTAATCATGGGAATTGTATATTTATCATGACATTTTAAAAAGGATATACATGGAGAGAGGGTTGACATATATATTAATTGATGTGATAATAAAAAAAAACTGAATTAAGGGGTGCAAAGAGATTGTAATGGGAGAAGAGGAAAGGAGAAGGCAGAAAAGGGTGAATTACATCACATGAAGAGACACAAGATGAACATTGTTTGAGTTTTACTCTCATTGTTTTTGGTTCAAGGAAGAAATAATACGTTCAGTTAAGTAGAGGAATCTGAGCTGTCCTACAGGCAGTAGGATGAGAAAGGGGAAAGAAAAGGGAGGAATGGATAGAAGCGAGGGATGAAATAGGAAAAAAGGAAAGAAAAAGAAGGGGGGATGTTAAAAGGGAGGGAATACTGAGGGAGGTGTTGGTCAAAAACAAAACTCTTTTGAGGAGGGGAAGGGAGAAGAGAGAAATAAAAGCATAAATAGTGCAAGAAATGAGATGGAGGTAAAAACACAGATAATGATCATATTTGTGAATTTTCCCATATAATGGAGGCAGAGAGCAGAACAGATTAGAAACTATAATTCTACAACATGCTATAAATGAAACATACTTGAAATAGGGGTATACACACAGAGTAAAGGTTAAAGGCTGGAGTAGAATATATTATGTTTCAGATAAAAATTTTTAAAGAAGGGGTAGAAATCCTAATCTCAGACAAAACAAAACAAAAAATAGAGCTAATCAATAGAAATAGGGAAGGAAACTGTATACTGCTGAATGCACCATTGACAATGAAGTAATATCATTATGAAACAGATATGCACCACATGGTATATCACCCAGACTCTTAGAGGACAATTTAAGGGAGTTAGAAGAAAAAATAGATATCAAAATTATTCTAGTGGAGGACCTCAACCTCCCACTCTCTGAACTTGATAAATCTAGCCTCAAAATAAACAAGAAGGAATTTAAGGAGGTGCATAGAATTTTAGAAAAGTTAGATATGGTAAACATCTGAATGGGGATAGAAAGGAGTATACCTTTTTTTTTTCAGTTGTACATGGCACATACAAAAAAAATATCATGTACTAGGGCATAAAAACCTCACAGTGTAAAGTACAGAAAGACCGAAATAGTAAATGCATCTTTTCTAAATAATGATGCAATAAACATTATATTTAATAAAGAGCCATGGAAAGACAGAGCAAAACCATCAATGAACTCCCCGTTGGGGGGGAGGGGGATATCTCCAGAAGCAGAAGAATTTAAAACCAAATTCTATAAAACATTTAAAGAACAATTCCAATACTATATAAACTACTTGGGAAATTTGGTGGAGTCCTACCAAATTCTTTTTATGGTACAAATGGTACAAATATGATATTAAACATAAACCAGAAGAGCAAAGGAAGAGAAAGAAAATTATAAACCAGTTTCCTTAATGAATATTTATGCTAAATTTTAAAATAAAATATTAGCAAAATGATTGGGGTGGCTAGGTGGCATAGTGAGTAGAGCGTCGGCCCTGGAGTCAGAAGGACCTGAGTTCGGATCCGGCCTCTGACACTTAACGCACACACAAATAAAAACCTAGCCATGTGACCTTGGGCAAGTTATTTAACCCCAATTGCCCTCCAAAAAAAAAAAAAAAGAAAAAAAAGAAAAAAAAAGATTGCAGAAAGTTATCATAAGAATATAATACATTATGATCAGGTAGGATTTATGCCAGGAATGCAGGGCTTGTTCAATATTAGGAAAACTATTAGCATAATTGATCATATCAGTAATAAAACTAATATAAACCATATGATTGTCTTAAAAGATGCATATGAAGCTCTTTACTAAATAGAACACCCATTCCTATTAAAAACACTAAAGAGCATAGGAATAAATGTAGCCTTCCTTAAAGTGATGAGTAATATCTACCTAAAACCATTAGCAACAATTATATGTAGGGGGAATAAGCTAGAAGCATTTCCAAAAAGATCAAGGATGAAACAAGGATGTCTGTTATCACTACTGTTACTCAGTATGGTACTAGAAATGTTAGATTTAGCAATAAGAGAAGAAAAAAATTAAAGAATTAGAATAGGCAAAAAAGAAACCAAGTTATAATTCTTTGCAGATGATACAACGGTATACTTAGAGAATCCAACAGAATCAAGCAAAAAACTACTTGAAATAATAAAGCTACATACATCCTCAGCATTTCTGTACATTACTAGAAAAACCAAGAGCAAGAGATAGAAAGAGATATTCTATTTAAAGTTACTGTAGACATTTTTAAATATTTGGGAGCCTACTTTTCAAAACAAACCCGGGGATTATATGAGTACAATTACTAAACATTTTTCACACAAATAATGTCAGATCAAAATAATTGGAAAAACATCAGTTGCTCTTCAGTGTGACAACAATCAAACTATCAAAAATAATTTTAGAGCTAGAAAAAAATAACATGAAAATTCATCTGAAAGAACAAAAGTTTCAGAATATCAAGGGAATTAATGAAAAGAAAGGCTAGGGAAAGTTGCCTATACATACCATATCTTAAATTGAAAAGTTTTTGCACAAAGTCAATGCAACCAAGATTAGGAGGGAAGCAGAAAACTGGGAAAGAATTTTTACAACCAGTGTCTCTGATAATTGTCTCATATCTAAAATATTTATAGAGAAGTGTCAAATTTATAGGAATACAAGTCATTCCCCGATTGATAAATGGTAAAAGCATATTTGTAAATGGTAAAAGTTTTCAGAGGAAGAGATTAAAGCTATCAAAAATCATATAAAAATACTCTATATCACTATTGATTAGAGAGATGGAAATCAAAACATTTCTGAGGTACCACATCATACCTATCAGATTGGCTAACATGACAAAAGAGGAAACTGATCAATTCTGGGCAAGATTTGGGAAAGTTGGAATACTAATGCATTGTTCATGTAGCTGTGAGCTGATTAAATCATTCTGGAGAGCAATTTGGAACTATGACCAAAGAGCTATAAAAATGTGCATATCCTTTGACCCAGCAATACCAAAGAGATAGAAAGAGAGATTCTATTTAAAAGTACTGTCGACATTTTTAAATATTTGGGAACCTACCTTTCAAAACAAACCCAGGGACTATATGAGCACAATTACTAAACATTTTTCACACAAATATGGTCAGATCAAAATAATTGGAAATACATCAGTTGCTCTTCAGTGCGATACCAATCCCAGTGTTAGAAGAGTGTTGTTTTATTTAAAATATGAATACAATAGAATGCTTGATTAAAGAATCCTTGCTAAAGTGAATGTTTCAAATTCACTTGATGAAAGGAATAAATATAAAGGACAGAAACAGAGAAATTAGATACTAAGATGGTCATATTTATTCCTTTTGAAGTTTGAGTCCCTTTCACAGTTTCAGTCATTTTATATATTATAATGGGAGTGAAACATTCATTGGCTCTTAATTTGAGTGACTTATTCATATTAGTAAAGGATATTAAAGTGAGAGTGGACTATCCACTGCTTACCAAAGAAATAAAAAGAAAAGTTTACACTTGTTATTCCTTTAGGAGATATAAATAAATTCCTCCATAAATTTGATGTAATTATAGGGTAGTTAGCTTTTGTCTGAATAAAGGATCTGCCAGACCCCTAGAGACCCTTAAAAATCCAAACAACTTTGTAGATGAGATAGTCTCTAAAGAGTCATTCAGTCTCTAAGGAGATAGGAAGAGCTCACTGAATCAAGACAGTGAGCTCTTAGAAGCATTTTTATCAAGTTCAGCAAGTGGATGATGGAATTTCTTTCTCTCTTTGCCCCCTCCGTTTTCATCATGACATTATCTATTGAAGCATATTCTGGTTGTGAGTTAAGAAAGTCAGTGACAGGATAGAAGTGAGACAGGTGAACAACAGAGAGGAGAAGCCAAAGGAGCTGGTTGAAGGAACTATTCAGGAGAGACAATGTACCAATGAGGGAGGAGTTTCTGATTATGCCTTGAAGAGAAAGTACACTGAGCCCTGAATCAAAAAAGGCATGAGTTATCTTGGTCATATGTGGTTCCCAAGTGTGTTTCTTTCTACTAGTACACTCTATGTCTATTTTCCACTGACACTTTATTTATGGGAGATATCACCTTAGATACTTTGATAGAGATAAAATGAAAGATTCACTCAGTGAATGTTACTACTCTTCCCACTATTCCATTTATTTTATCTTTGCTCTGAGCTAATTAGTTCAACTGGATGATGAATGAAATTAGTTTTAAGAGTGTGTATAAAAAGAATACCTTGTATGAAGGGTAGCCAACCACACTGAGAACTCAATGTGTGAGTATGGATTGGGAAATCAGGTAGGAGTGTCCCACACAAAAAATGAAATTTGAGTTTTTAAAGATAAATTCATAGTAAAATAGAAGAAACACTAAATTTAGAGTCAGAAGTTATCAATTCAAATCTTAGCTTTTCTCTTAACACTAACCTTAGAAAAGACAACAGCAAGTTCTCTATTAGTATAATTACTTAAGTGGAGAGTAAAAAACAACATTGTGCAAACATCCCTCAATTGGATCTGACCTCTATGTTTCCCAAACTCTGGAAACTTCTTATTTTGATAGAACCCTGAGTGAGGCTTTAATCCGTTTTGTTGGTTGCCTAAAATTGGTTTCCCACTATGAACTTATTCTAAACCTGAGAGTCCCATCCCAATAGCTTTCATTAAGGTAAAACAAGGGTTATTTTATAATCTGGTGGTCCATGAATAGGTCTATTTGTTTTATATTTTGATAGCTGCATTTCAAAATAATTATTTTCCATTATTATTCTGAGACGGACTTCACCAACCGAGTACGAAGTTTACATTCATGGGCAAAATTAGGAAATTGTATTAGGGGATATTTAAATTGGCTTTTAACCCTAAAATTCCATGACTTCATGCCTTTTATATTTTTGCTTTTGTCCTCTTATCAGGCTCACCTTGCCTCCACCTGATTTTAAGAACACAAAGGCCTTGGCTCAAGATATAAATAGAACACATTCTGGGAGCAATTTTATTCAGCAGTGTTGGGGTAAAGAGAATATAATAGAAAGAATAGGAATAGAGCAGTGAAAAGCCTTGGAGAAGAAAATAAATGAATGTGGGCATAGCTGGGCTTATGCCAGCTGGCTCAAGAGAGTCAATAGTTAAATTTTCAGTATGGGCACATACAGCTTAGAAATTTATAAGTGCTACAAACCAAGAAATATTTGTATTGTTTTATTGATTTTCTACATTTAAGAAAGTGATGGGAAAAATAGTTATGATTCAGATTAAATTTAAAAGTTTGCTGTGCAATTTCCTTCACCTTTACAAGCTGTACATGGTACATTCCTGAATGTAGGGTGTATGTGTGTGTTTCTGTCTGTCTGTGTTGCCTATGTACATTGTGTGTCTAAACATGTCTAGATGTGACTTGAAAGAAGCATAAATAGCTATTTCTATAATCTCTCCCAATCCTTCTCTAAGGAAGATTTTAATTCCTGTCATGAGAAACAGATCTATGAGACTGATTGCTCTGCTCCCATCAAGGAGATGATATCAAGAGGGTACCACATAAGAATTCATCTATCTTCTCCCCTAAATATTGATAATTTATGAAAAATAATTTAGGTCCAAGCTGGGAGATACTGATCAATATTTTTGAAAGGGGAAGGAGCAAATCATTTCAACCCATAGACAAAAAGAAAGAATGAAGAAATAAAGGTAGGAAGAAAGAGGGAAGGAAGGAAGAAAGGAAAGAAGAAAGGTGGGAAGGAAGGAAGGAAGGAAGGAGGGAAGGAGGGAAGAAAGGAGGGAAGAAAAGAGATAAGTAAAGGAAGAAAAAAGAATAAAGAAATCACAAAAGTTATATAGATGAGAATACACCAGACAAAGCACAGAATAAATGAACTCTACCCATAGGAATGAACTATCTCAGCTCAACCAAAAGAAACATTGCCAGATCTTAGTCAAAGGGGAATTCCTCAAAGACTAGCTGAGAATAAAGAAATGATCAATGTGTTGACGCTTCAACATGTCAACTTCTTCCCAGTATTTCTCTCCCTTTAGAGAACAAATTCTGAAGGGGATCTAGAACCACATATCTTCTCTATCAAAGCTAGAAGGTAGAAAAACATACTTTTGTCAAACCAACCCATCATGAAGACACAGGCTATCAGATAAATTTCAACTGATAAGGAGAGTCTTGAGAAAATGGTTTGCAAACACTTGGTTATATAGATAAGTTGGAAAAATAAATGAAGGATCTAGGATTAAACTAGCATAAAATAAATCCTTAGGGAATTCACATTTTCTGAATTAGAAACACTACAGGTGGATCAAAGATAAATGGATTTAGAAATTGGGGATTGTATCCTGGTTCTTCTATATGTTTCCCATATGTTCATAGGAAATACTAATAACTGACATTTGTTCAAGGTTTGGATATTTGTGAAGTAAATTATATTCATTGATTCATTAAATCCTTATAATAGCCCCATGAGGTAGATAATATCATTCCCATTTTATAAATGAGGAAAATGAGGCTCAAAGAGTTTATGTAATTATGTGCCTCACAAATGTCACAATATTAGAATCACTTATGAGATTTAAATAGAGGCCTTCCTAGCTCTTTTTCCATCTATTTCCTCTACCACATTGACTTGTAGGTAAGTTACTTCATACCTTCTAGCACAAGTTTTCTCATCTGTAAAATGAGAAACCTAGGTTAGATATCTTCCAATATCATTTCTAGTTCCAAAGTCCTGTGAATGTTATGGAAAACAAATGCATAGGAAATAACAGAATCTACAAGCTGTAAGCTGTAGCACTGAATTAAATGACAGTCAGTAATGTAAAGAGTGTTTAAAATTCATGGATTCATAGAATTCAGAACTTCAAGGGATCTTAGTCTTAGTTTTATACATCTTTTACACTTAAGGAAACCAACATCAGAAGAAATAAATTGACTTAGAGATAGCAAATAGTATAGCTGTGATTCAAATGCAGGTCTTCTGATACAAAATTCATTTTTTTCCACAATGTCCTCTACTCTGTACAACTTTGTTGAACATTTCAATTACATCTACAGGAATCTTTGACATCACCTTTAAATATACAGGACAGTTACATATGCATATATGTATACACCCACACACACACACACACACACACACACACACACACACACACACACACATATATATATATGATATAAATACAGAGTATAAATGTGTATGGGCACACACATATATTTGTAAAATAAAATAAATATAAAATTAAACATAAATAAACATAAAATTTAAATATGGGTAGGGATATATATATATCCCTACCCATATTTAAATTTTATGTTTATTTATGTTAATCTTAACTATAACCCCTACTATCAAATATATATTTTCCAAACCAAACATGTGATTTCAAAAATGTAGAAACACCTCAGTGAAGACACCTGCTACACCAATTATAATCTACAAAAATCCTGCATCTTTAAGTCTTACAGTGTTGTCTGGGTACACAGAGATATTAAATGATTCATCCAAAGTCACACAACTAGTTATGCATTAGAAGCTGTACTTTAACAAAAGTCTTCAACAAGGTAGCAAAATATAGAGAGTGCTGGAGCTAGAATCAGGAAGACCTACATAAAATTGAAAACAGTTCTTTTTATTTTATTTTTTGAAGAGGGAAGTCAGGGCAATTGGGTTTACATGACTTGCCCAAGGTCACACAGCTAGTAAGTGTCAAGTGTCTGTGTCTGGATTTGATGCCAGGCCCTCCTAACTCCAGTATTGGTGCTCAATTCACTGTACCACCTAGCTGCCCCCACACATATTTTTAATTTTATGTTTATTTATATTTAATTTCATAGTTATTTTAGTTTACAATATTCATTTCCACAAGATTTTGAGTTACAAATTTCCCCCTGTCTTTCCCCTACCCCCCATCCCAAAACAGCAATCCCACTGAATAAACCATCCCCCATTCTATTCTCTTCTATATCCTTCCTATAGGACAAGATCTGCCTGCATATTTCCCAGGTGCATATAAAATAATAATAATAATGATGATGATGATGATGATGATGATGATGATGATGATGATGATGATGATGATGATTTTCTAAACATTTGATTTTAAAAGTGTGAAATCCAGATTCTTTCCCTTCTTCCCTTGTCACTCACTCTCACTGGGAAGATAAGCAATTCAATATAGGCTGTACATGTGTAGTTACACAAAAAATTTCCATAGAGGATATATTGTAGAAAGACTAACTATATTTCCCTTCATCCTATCCTGCCCAACACTTGTTCTAGTTTCTACTGTGACTCTGTCCCTTTTCAAAAGTATGTGCTTCTAACTACTGCCCCCCCAATCTGCCAATCCTTCTATCATGCCACTTCTTATCCCCTTCCCCACTACTTGCCTGTAGGGTAAGATAGCCAGTTTAGTGTGTACATTATTCCCTCCATAAGCTGAATTCAATGAAAGTAAGGTTGATCCATTTTCTTTTGCCTTTCTGTTCTTCCACTCCATTGTAACAGTTTTCCCTTGCCTCTTTTAGATGAGATAATTTAGACTATTCTGTCTCCCCTCATCTCTTCTCATTATATAATATTCCTCTCTCACCTCTCAATTTTATTTTTTAAATATCATCCCTTCCTATTTAATTGACCCTGTGCCCTATGTCTATGTATCCATGTACACAAACGCATATAAATATATATGTACATACACATACACACACACTCATATATGTCTTCATACACCCATATACCCTCCTATATAGACATACAAATATATGTGTGTATACACACACACATTTCTGCATTTCTATTCCCTACAACTATTCTCATACTGAGAAAAGTTTCATAAGTTGCAATTAGTGTTTTTCAATGTAGGAATGTAAATAGTTCAACTTTGATAAATTCCTTATGATTTTCCTGTTTACCTTATGCTTCTATTACTTCTTGTATCTGAATGTCAAATTTTCTATTCAACTCTGCTTTCTTCACCAAGAATGCTTGAAAATATGGGTGGAGCCAAGATGGCAGAGTAAAAACAGCTCTTCCATGGCCCTCCTGCCCAGACCACTTCCAATATATATATATGTATATATATATATGTATATATATACATATATATGTATATATATATATATATTTATACATATATATAAATGGGGAAGCTGAAAAACCTCTGCAACTACAGAACCCACAAAATGACACAGAGAAGCTAACCTCCCATTTAGGACAGCCTGACAGGCTGGCAGAGAGCAGCCAGCACAGCACTCTGGGAGCTGAGCCCAGGCTCATGTGAGTCAGATATTTTAGCCCCAGGGTGGCCAGAACAGCTGCCTGCTGGAGCAACCATGGAACACGACCAGCTGTGGCATTTCCAGAATTACCAACACATAGATGCAATGGATAAAGTGAGAGGTTAGTGCCCTTTGGACTTTGGGACCAGCATTGGGGAGTTCATCAGCTTCTACCCTGAAGGGGAAAAGCCACTGAGGAGCCACATCACAGCTACCATGTTGCAGCTTCAGTTGCAGCTTTAGCTCCTGGCCTGCAGACTGTAGGGAGATGCGGTGATCAGTTTTGAGGGTAAGCACTCTTGCTTTAACCTTCTTGGATCTAAAAGGCAATCTGGGGTGGAGGCTTTGGGGTGTGTGACCAGATTGCCAGATCGTGTGGGGGCTTCAGAGAAGGCACCCAACTAATACCTCTGGCAGCTGAGAAAACCCAGTGTTTGGAATGGAAGCTGACCTGGCTTGTGGCAGAGTCCTACTGTGGTAACAAACCCCAAAGGCAAGTAATTGAATGGCAATATGCCTAGGCAAAGGAAACAAAATGAACAGAAAACTTCAAAATTAGAGTCCTATTTAGGGACCAAAGAGGATCAAAGCATGGAACAGGAGGAAAACTGGGAGGTCAGAAATCCTGCACGAATAGCCCCAAATGAAAATATGAGCTGGTTACAGGCCTTAGAGGATGTTAAGAAGCAGAAAAGAGAAGTGGGGGAAAATTGGGAAGAGAAATGAGAAAGATGCAAGCAAAGTATGAAGTGAGAGTCAACAGCCTGACTGAGGAAAATAACAACTTAAAAAAAAAAAGACTAACTCAAATGGCAAAAGAGCCTCAAAAAGGCAATGAGGAGAAGAATGCCTTAAAAAGCAAAATTTGCCAGATGGAAAAAGAATCTCAAAAGCTCATTGAGGAGATTCATTCCTTCAGAATTAGACTGGAGCAAATGGAAGCTAGTGACTTTATGAGAAATCAAGATGCTGTTAAGCAGATCCAAAGAAATGAAAGAATAGAAAGCAATGTGAAATATCTTGTGGGAAAAACCAATGACCTGGAAAATAGATCCAGGACAGATAATTTAAAAATTATTGGAATATCTGAAAACCATAATTAAAAAAAGAACCTAGAAATCATCCTTCAAGAAATTCTCGAGGGAAATTGCCCTGATGTTTTAGAACCAGAGGGCAAAATAGATGTTAAAAGAATCCACCAATCCTCTCCTGAAAAGAGATCCCAAAAAGAAAACTCTTAGTAATATTATATTCAGGTTCCAGAATTCAAATATCAAGGAGAAAAAGTGAGCAGCAGGAGGAAATAATTTCAATATTGTGGAAACACAATAAGGATAGCATAGGATCTGGCAGCTTCTACACTAAGGGACTGAAGAGCATGGTTTAGGATATTCCAGAAGGTAAAGGAACTGGGATTAAAACCAAGAATCACCTACCCAGTAAACTGAGTATCTTGTTTCAGGGGAAATTATGGTCTTTCAGTGGAACAGAGGACTTTCAGGCATTCTTGAAGAAAAAAACAAAGTTGAATTGAAAATTCGCCATTAAGATATAAGAAGCAAGAGATGCTTGAGAAACTAAACAGGGAAAAGAAATCAGTATGAACTTATCAAAGTTGAACTACTTACATTCCAACATGGAAAAACAATAACTGTAACTGATGAAAGCTTTTTCAATATGAAAATAGTTGAAGAAGGGTATATGGGTATATGAATACATATGTGAATATATGTTTATAGGTATACATGGATAGAGGGCACAGGTCAAATTTAGTAGGAAGGGATGATACTTCAAAGGTGAAATTAAGAGGTGAGACAGGAATATACTGAGAGGAGAGGGGTAGAGACAGAAAGGGATAAACTATCTCATATAGAATAGGCAAGGGGAAATGGTTGCAAGGAAGAAGAAGAACAGGAAGGCAAAAAGGCAAAATCATATTTTCATTGAATTTGGCTCAGGGAGAGAATGACATACATCCCATTTGGATATCTTACCCTACAGGAGACTATGGGGGAAGGCCATGAGAGGGGAGGGTGATGGAAGGGAAGGCATGCTGTGGGGATGGAAGTTGGAAGCACCCATATTTGAAAAGGGACAGCATTAAAGTAGGAAATGGACCAAGTGGGGGGTAAGATAGGTGGGAGGGAAATATACCCAGTCTTTTACAATATATCTACAATGGTAATGTTTTGCATGGCTATACATGTACAATATATACTGGATTGCTTATCTTCCCAGCAAGAGTGGGTGACAAAGGAGGAAGGGAATCAGTCTGTAATCTGAAGTTTTAAAATCAAATGTTTTAAATATAAATAAATACTATTATTAATACTATTTTGCATATAATTGGGAAATAAGATTTATAGGCATGAATGAAGAAATCTTAACTTATAGTTACATTAAAAAATTCTCTAAAACTTCATTGATTAGAGAAATAAAAATTAAAACACCCTTGAAAGATAATTTTACCTCTACCATATTGGATAAAACTATATAGGAAGAGAGTGAGAAATGTTGGAGAGGATTTGGAAAAAATGGGACACATTCATTGTTGGTGGTGTTAACTGATTCAGCTATTCTGGAGAGAAATCTGGAATTATGCCCAAAGAGTTGTTAAACTACTTATAATACCCTTTGCCTAAGTAACACCACTACTCAGTCTATTTCCCAAGATAATTAGGGGAAAAAGCAAAGAACTTGCATGTTCTAAAACGTTTATGGCAGATTTCTTCAATATAGCAAAGAATTATAAATTGTGGAGATGCTTGCCAATTGGGGAATGACTGACCAAGCTGTGGTATATGATTGTGATAAAATACTACTGCACTATAATAAATGGTGAGCAAAATGATTTTAGAAAAATAAGGAGATTTGCACAAAATAATAAAGAATGAAATGAGCAGAACCAAGAGAACATTGTATATGGTAATAACAATATTGTTTTAAGAACATTTTTGAGCAAATCAGTTATTTTGACAGTTATAAATACCTAAATTAACTATAAAGGAAATATGAAGAAAACAACATCTACATCCAGAGAAAGAACTTATAAATAAATGTAAGTATAGAGTAAGCTTATGCATACATACATAAATGCATACACACAAATGTGTTTATATACCTATTTGTTTCTAATGATAGCTTTTTCTTAGTGTGAGTAAAAAAATTGACATGATGATTTTATTGTATGTTTGAAGGGAATAGCAAGTTTTGCATATTGCTTTTGCAATTTTATATCCAATCATCTTTTCTATTGTATTATGTTATGCAAATGTTTGTTTTATTGCAAAGATTAAAATTTTAAAAAATTGAACAAACCTAGTTTCAGATACTTAATAGTAGCATTATCTTGAGTAAATCATTTGACCTTTATTATTTTCAGTTTCCTCAACTATAAAATGGGCATCCTTAATAGCACTCTTTTCTCTGTGTTGTTGTGAGAATAAAATGATAAAATATTATAACCTACTTAGCATAGTGTTTTAACATATATGTTTATTTCCTTCCTTTCTTCCTTCTTCCTAAGTCTCCAGTGACAAAACTTTTTTTAATAGTACAATCAAGATATTTCAACGTCTAGGAAACAAGATGGCCATGTAGAACACGAGGTGGAGCCAAGATGGTGGAGTAGAAACAGCACTTCCAAGGTACTCTTCCCCCAGATCACCTCCAAACCATGTAAAATGGGACTCTGAACAACTTCTGGAGCCCCAGCACCCACAGAATGACAAAGAAAAGCTAACCTCCTGCTGAAGACAGCACAGCAGCCCTGCAGGAAGGGCCAGCACAGCACTCTGGGAACCGACAACCCAGTGTGCCAGAGAGCCGAGCCCAGGTTCTTGTGAGCCTCGGTTTTAGCCCCAGGACAGCCGGGCCAGCAGCTGGCCAGAGGGACCCCAGAACACCAGCAGCTGTGGTGATTGCCGAATTATTAACACAGATATGCCTCGGACAAAGTGAGAGGTTAGTTCCCTTTGGACTTTGGGACCAGTATTTGGGGAATGCTTCGGCTTTCTACCCTAGGGGCTAGAAGCCTCTGAGGAGACATGCCATTTTGCAGTTCCAGTGGCAGCTCCAGCTCCTGGCCTGCAAACTGTAGGGAGATCTAGCGATCAGTCTTGGGGTGTAATCACTCTTGCTTTATCCTCTCTGGATCTGGATTGTGGTCTGGGATAGAGGTCGTGGGGTGGGTATCCAGCTTGCCAGAACTGGAAGTTGTGAAGACCCCAACATTGGGACGGAAACTCCCCTGTCTGGTGGCAGAGTCCTACTGTGGCAACAAGCCCAAAAGTCAAGTAATTAAGTGGCAACATGCCTAGGCAAAGGAAACAAAATAAACAGAAAAATGCAACAATAGACTCCTATTTTGGTGACAAAGAGGATCTAAGCAAGATGGCCGTGTAAACAGCAAGTTGCTCTCACCCTCCCTTATTGACCTTGAATAACCCATATAATATTGCCCCAGGAAAAATTCAGGAACAGTGGAGCCAGCATAAACACAGGGTATACCAGTCTTTTAGCTCAGGAGGCTAGAAGGATTATTGGGAAAGGTCCCCCTTGCTGTGGCTGAAGGGGACCAGTACAGGATATGAGGTGCCCAAGTAAGTTGATGCCAATTCCCACCTCACCAAGCCAGTGGGAAAATCCTGAAACCCAGGGAAACGTAGCAGGGAAACACTGACACCAGGATCACACAAATTACAAACATCAGCTCCAGCTCAGTACCAGCTGTTAACCGACTCCTAGTGCCCCCAGCTGCCAACACCTGAGGCTCCAATACAGAAAGTGAGTAACCAGGTTCTTAGGTCCCAGAATAAGAAGAATGGTACAGTGCTCCCCATGCCCCAGAAGGAGAGATCAACTTTAAAAGCCAAAAAGGGCAAACAACACGAGTAAAAAGCAACAAATAAAACAGTGATCAGTGAGAAGTACCATAGACATTTAAAAGGCAAATGCATGAGTTAGAAGATAAATCGAAAAATTCTTTTAAAAGTACAATTGACACAATGGAAAAAAGGTACAAATTGGAATTGGCCAAATGGAAAATAGGATACAAAAGCTAAGTGAAGAAAACAATTCATTAAAAATTAGTATTGGGCAAGAGGGAGTTAATAACATTAAAACACATCAAGAATCAGTCAAACAAAATTAAAAAATGAAAAAATGAAAAAAATTACAATAGAAAAATGTAAAAAATAGAAGAAAAAAGCTCTTTTGAAAAAACAACTTACCTAGAAAATAGATCCAGGAGAGATAATTTAAGAATTGTCTACTAGAAAGTGATGATTCAAAAAAGAGCCTGGCAAGCATCTTTCTAGAAATCATCAAGGAAAACTTGAGGTCATCAAGGTTCTTAAGGTCCAAGAACCAGAGTGAAAAATAGTCATAGGAAGAATTCACCAATCACCTCCTAAAAGAGATCACATTTTGAAAATGCCAAGGAATATTGTAGCCAAATTATGAAATTATCAGGTCAAGGAGAAAATACTGCAAGCAGCCAAAAAGAAACAATTCCAATATAGTGGGAACACAGTCATGATTACCCAGTACATAATAACTTCTACATTAAAAGATCAGAGTTGGGGGGGAGGCTAGGTGGTACAGTGAATTCAGCACCAGCCCTGGAGTCAGGAGGATCTGAGTTCAAATCCAGACTCAGACACTTAACACAAAAGCTAGACATGTGACCTTGGGCAAGTCACTTAATCCCAGTTGCCCTCCAAAAAGCAAAAATAAATAAATAAATAAAGATCTGAGGGCTTGGAACATTATATTCTGAAAGTCAAAGGAGCATTGGATTATAAACAAGGATTAACTACCCAGTGAAACTGAGCTTAATCTTTCAGGGGAGGAAATGGGCTTTCAATTAAATAGGTGACTTCCAGCCCTTCCTGATGAAAAGAACAGAGCACAATGGAAAATTTTATCTTCAAATATGAGACTCAAGAGAGGCTTAAAAAGGTAAACCAGAAAAGAAACACACACACACACACACACACAAACACACACACACACAAAATATTTAATAAGGGAAAACTGGTTACATCCCTACATGGGAACATAGTTATAATTTTAGAGAACTATATATTTATTATGGCATTTGGAAGGGATATACATAGAAAGAGAGTGTGTGTCTAAATTGATTTTGATATGATAAAACACTAAGTAAGTTATAAAAAGGGATTATAATGATAGAAGAGGAAAGGAGAAGGCAGAAGAGGGTAAATTACATCATAGAAAGAGGCACAGAATGATATTACAGTAGATGGTGGTAAGGGAAGGAGATCAGCATTGTTTGAACCTTATTCTCATAAGATTTCGCTCACGGATGGAACAAAATCCTCAGTTAGGTATAGATTTACAATTTGCCATATGGGCAGTAGGAGAGGAAAGGTAAAAGAAAAGTCAGGAGGGATAGAAGGGAGGGAAGAAGTAATAAGGGGAAAGGGAATAAAAAAGGAAGAGAGGATGATAGAAGGGAGGACAGATTGAGGAAGGCAGTGAACAAAAGCAAAATTCTAATGAGGAGGGAAAGAGAGAAAAGAGAAAGAAAAACACATGCGGGTGGGAGTGGGAAAGCAGGATGTAGAAAAAGATATAGATAGTAATCATACCTGTGAATTTGAATGGGATGAACTTTCCCATAAAACAGAAATGGATAGCAGAATGGATTAAAAGTCATAATCCTATAATATGTTGTTTACAAGAAATGCATTTGAAACAGGGGGCTACACCGAGAGTAAAGGTAAAAGTCTGGAGTAGAATATATAATGTTTCAACTGAAGTAAAAAAAAGCAGGGGTAGCAATCCTGATCTTGGACAAAATTAAAACAAAAATAAATCTAATTAAAAGAGGTAAACAAGGAAAGTACAGCATACTAAGAGTCAGCACCATGAAGTAATATCATTACTAAATATGTATGCACCAAGTGGTATAGCATCCAAATTCTTAGAGGAGAAGCTAAGTTCTGTTCCACAAAGAAAACATCAAAATAGGAAAAGGACGCATATGTACAACAATATTTCTAGCAGCTATTTTTGTTGTGACAAAGAATTAAAAATTGAGGGGATGCCCCTCAGATGGGCAGTGGCTGGAGAAGTTGTGGTATATGCTTGTTATGAAATACTATTTTGTTATTGTAATGGCATGCAAAATAGGATTTTTTGCAGTTTTCCTGGATTGAGTTTTAGCTAACCAGGTGCCTTTGAGCCTCACCTTTGATTGTATCAAGAATCTTTGATTAGAATCAGTACATGTTGTATTGTCTTTAATGGTTCTAAGCGAGTTTGAAGATCTTTCCTGCCCTTAACAGGTCTAAGGGAATTTGAAGATCCCCCCTGCCTTTAATAAGTTGAATGTAATCACATCAGAGCCCATAGGGGGAGGATCTTGCTGAAAATGTAGAACATAAAGGGTGGAGCAGGAAGAAGCAGAGTAGAGAAAAGCACAAGCAGAGCTGGGGACAAGGAGAACTGAGAGAAAGAATATTTGTGATGTTCTGTATGCTGATCTGTGTTATTTCTTCAGACAGAAACCCTGTCTGTTGATCTGTGTTGATTTCTCAGACAAGCACTGTGTGTTGTTGTGTATTGGTTTCTCAGACAGAAGCCTTGTCTGTTTTTCAGTGTTGCTTTCTCAGGCAGAAAGTCAATTGAGATGATAGTGCTGATAATGTGTGTAAATATTCGTGTAGCCCTATTAAGCATTGTTTTCCTAGCAACAGCAACTGAGAATAGCTCAGAGTGGAGCAGTCCCCTTGAGCTGAGATATGGAATAGGAACAGAGAGCTGTCTACATGTGAATACAGGAAAGTATTGGGAGCAGTCATCCTGTGGAGAAGGAACCTTGGGGTTTGGGAGCCAGCCAGGAGAAAAGATTAAAGAATACGTTAGTTTTGGCTACTCTATAATGACTGATAAGATTTGGAATTTACTGTGACCTAGAGGTGGCTTGTGTTTCTAATTTCTGCTACCCCTTGAAGATGATTGGCTTAAGGATGATTGGAAGTCAGCTTCCAGTCAAGTTGAAAGAGGACTATACTTAGATACTGTGTATTGACTGAGGAGTTTGTAACTTACTGTGACCTAAGTGTAGATGATGTTTTTTATTTTCTGTTACTCCTTAAAAATGACTATAAGATATACTGAATGGTATATTTTCTTTAAGACTATGTGGCCACCTTAGTAATAAGTTATGTTATGTTATTGTGAATGTTACACTTTAATTTCTTGAATACTATACTTTAGTTTATTGTTGAATAAATAGAGAGTTCATTATAATATGTGATTTCCCTTAAAGTTATTCACAGCCGTAGTACTCAGGAGAGTTACTTATTATAGTTTTACAGCTATAAGAAAAGATGAGCAGGCAGACTTCAAAAAAAAAACAAAACAACTAGAAAGACTTGTATGTACTGAGGCAAAGTGAAATGAGGAGAACTAGGTGAACAATGTTCACAGTAACAGACACATTGTGAGATGACTAATTTTGATAGACTTAGCTCTTCTTAGTAATGCAAGGATCTAAGACAAATCCAAAATACTTATGATGGAAAATACAGTTCTCATCCAGAAAAAGAACTATGGACTCTGAATACAAATTAAGCATATTATTTGTTCTCTCTCTCTCTCTCTCTCTCTCTCTCTCTCTCTCTCTCTCTCTCTCTCTCTTTCTCTCTCTCTGTCACTGTATCTCCCTCTCTTTCTCTCTCTGTCTCCTTCTTGTGTTTTACCCCATTGGTTCTAATTCTTTACAACATAACTAATGTGAATATAGGTTTAATATGAATATATATATATACATATATATATATATATATATATATATATATATATATATATATATATATATATAGCCTATATCAAATTACATGCTGTCTTGGGATATGGGGAGGGGAAGGATGGGGAGAAAATTTGGAACTCAAAATCTTATGGAAGTGATTGTTGAAAACTAAAAATAAATAAATTAAAAATTAAAAGAGATAAACAAAAAACAATAACGTGATCAAGAAAGAGCCTTTTATATTTCTTTTGTTGTATTTTCATCTCTTTTTATCCCTTTCCACACCCTAAAATTCCTTAATTATTCCATTCAGTAAAACAAATCATTTCAAAATATGAACTTAAGAAGTTTTCTGTTAAATCATGAACAAAAGGCTTCCCATTAAAATAAAGCAAATACTGCTACTTCCTTAAAGCTTATATCCTTCATAGTCTCTCTAAATTAACTCAACATAAAATTCACCAAGTTATTTAATACACAGTTAACTAATGTATAGAAGATTTATTGACATGGTAGGATTAAAGAATTCCCTAGGTCAAAAGTTTCATTTTAAAAGCTTACTAAACACATTTTTATAAGACTTGAAGGGTAGTAATGGTGGTTGGGCAAATATGTGAGAAAATAAATTCTCACCACCAGTCAAAACATTTTTTCAAAGCACATGTGTAAAGGATTACAAAAATCAAATTATTTTTCATTTATTGTAGTTTCCTGAAAAAGCCTAGAAGTAGAAATATATTTCTTCTATGTGTAGACAGTGAGCAAAAGATAATAGTAATGCTTCTTTTCATATAGTATTTTTACAGATAGATTTATTATGTCAGTTCTAAGGTCCATTAAAATATTATAGTGAAAACTATTTTAGTTCTCTCAAATACCTACTAATCTCTTAGTAACTGAGAGAGGGGTGCATTGTGTAATGTATGAAGAACTGACTTTTAAATCAGAAGACTTAAGTGCAAATCCTGTCTTTGATACCATTTGCTTTGAAATGATGAATAAATGACAACCTCTCAGTGCTAAGCATCATGTTAGTCAACTTTCTAAGACTATACATTAAAGAAAAGGTGCTGACCCAATATTAGTAGATAAAGTTTCCTCAACCCAGCATTTTCTATACCAATGAAATCACTGAAATCAGGTTCAAGTGCCAATCTGCATCCCTATTCAATTCTCACCAATTTTGATTTCCCTCTTAAAAGCAGTCAAAACTAACAAAATAAACTAACAAAAATAGACTGGAACGTGTTTGATAACTACCCAATGTCAGATAGTCCATGGGACTGGGAGGATCATTACCGATGACAGATTTATAATTAATATTATCTTAACCTTACCAACTTTCCTTGTGTGTTATTTGTGGGCAATGGACTTTAGTCATGTCAGAATTTACTGATATCTTTTCCAGACAAAATTATTTTTGACCTAAGAAAAACAGTGACCTTACTTTCATAGATCTCCTATTTTTCTTTAAAGTGATTCAAACACATCTCTTACATGAGGCTTTTCCTACTTTCCTCAATTATTAATACTTCCTCTCTTTTGAAATTACTTTGAATATATTCTTTTGAATATCTTGCTTCTGTATTTTATTATGCTCCATTAGTGCTCCAAGCTTCTTAAGAACTGAACAGTTTTATTTTTTTCTTTGTGGCCCCAACACCTAGTTCAATACCTTGAAAAAGTTTCCCTGCTTGAACGGATTTCTCATTAGTGTGAGTTTTAGAAACCTTTCCAAAGCAGATAGGCAAATGCAAGACAGCAATTTAGTTCTTCTATAACTGAAAGTCTTTGGCCATGGTCTGGGGCAATAGGAATATCAATGACTTGCCCAGGTTTGAGTGGCATGTCACAGAAAGTACTTGAACCCACATCTTCATGACTTCAAGGCCTACTTTCTATTCACCACACCATACAAAGGCCTCTTTCATATTTGTTGAATTGAATTAAAATAGGGATGACAAGAATCAACTTTCATTGTACCCAGAGTGGGAAAGAAAGAAAAATATGTTCATGATGTCTTACTTGTTTTTTCCCAAATATTGAATGTTCTCAGCTTTAAGATTTCTCCTGGAGATCACAACAGAAATTCCCTATTACAAATCCAAATAGAACTAAAGCTATTCTTGACTAACATTCATGTTTTGGAAGGTTAACACCCACATATCATAAGAAGTTTTATCTTTAATTTGTTCCATGAACTTAGGAAAATGGCAGCTTTATAGAAACATTACCCCTAGTCAAGGAAGAGCTGTGATGGTAATCCTTCTGAAAATCCTGAGCACATAGAAGCCTTTCCTAAACCACCTTATTGGAGCATCCTTTCATGACCCCCAAAATTATCTATTTCAACCCCAGAATTTTTGTGAGAAAATATATTATGGCATAATTTAGATTGTGACCACATTATGCAGGGCTCTCAGAACTATATGAGTCACATGGAAACAAAGCTTTTTAGATTTGATACTTGTCATCATAATAACATTATATTAATAATGGTGAATGAAAATATACTCCTTAAAGGTTTACAAAACACTTTGTATATATTAGATAATCTGATTCACAATTACAATACCTCAAGGAATGCACATTAGCTGAGCACATGATGCATTTTTTTTAAAATCAGAAACCACATTTTCCAAAAGTGCTGGAAAGCGGTTCAAAATTCAGTGGCAGAGCCAGCAGGAAGAAGCCTAGTGAAAGTCATTTTGGTAGCAGTTTGGGAAATTGAGACAGTGTTTATATACAAGCATTAGCATTTTTGGCAGACACCTGCAGACATTAGATGAGACCAAAAACAGAAAAAAAGAAGAAGCATTTGGAGTCAGGAGTAGATAACTGCCTCATTAAGCCATGGATTTTGAGAGAAGTTGAGTGGTGGCTGCATTGGGTATTATACAGATTGTGCCACAATAAAAGTGTTGGTTCCACTAATACGTTGTTGGCTTATTACAGAATCTAACTCTAGGCAGCTCGCTAAGTTTTTAAAGGACAGTCTGGAATTAACCATTAACAACTGAACTGGAAAGCAGAATTGATTAGCTCAATTTACCACCACAGGAAAAAAATAAGTAGCAGCAGAACACTGCAAGTGATCCAAGCAGTCTGAGACTAAATTCAATCTACGCAACAACATAATGTTCAGTGCCGAGATCTACCTTGTGAGTATCTTTGAAAACAACCATTTGGAACATTTTGTGTTAAGATAAAAGCAACTGGAGACTTTGGCATATGTTCATGATTCTCTGAATGTCTAAACTCTACAAAGTAGGAGTTTTGCTTCTACTAGGATGGATGGTGGGAAGTGTTTAATGTAACATGGATTCTCCCTCTATCTCTTTCTGTTTGTCTATCTATATCTATCTTCCTCTGTCTCTCTGTCTTTTTCTCTCTTTCTGTCTCTATCTTTCTCTGTCTGTGTCTCTCTGTCTGTGTCTGTGTCTGTCTGTCTCTGTCTGTGTCTGTGTCTGTGTCTCTGTGTCTCGGTGTTTCTGTCTCTGTCTCTGTCTCTCTCTGTCTCTCTGTCTTTCTCTCTCTCTCGGTCTCTCACTCTCTTCCTCCACCCTGTGCTCCCCTTCTTCCCCCAACCAGGATGGCTATATATGTCCTCAATATTCCAGAGGGTAACTGACTTAATGACTTGCCATGGTGTTTCTCTTATCTAAATCCATAATCTTAATCCCCCATCAACCATGATTCCTTTACTGTTGGAGGCATATAATGAGCTCCCCACTTCCTCTTAATCACTTAACATCAACTGACTTTTAGAAAAAAAGATATTTAATTTAAATATATAGCAAGACCAAACTACAGATATTCCCTTTATTACCTCATTGTGGAAAAAAAAAATCTCTGCCACATCATCTTGGTCTTGAGGAAAGGAGAGAGTAAACTCATCACTTGGTTTAGTTTCTACACAACAATGGTTCAACCAAGTTCATGTCCACATGTGGCATAAGTGATGAGCTGTCTTTCTGGTAAGTTAGTGTCCTGAAGGTTACTCCAGAAGGTACAGTACTTTGTTATCAATGAATTGACCCTGCACTGCATGTAAAACAGACCTAGAACCAGACTCTGGAATTTTGGGATGCCAACATGCCTTTATGGTGATCCTCTGAACTAGGTTGTGATATTTCTGTCTTTTAACCAAATGGGCTGAGCAAAGCAGTTCCCTATTGAAGGGAATAGGCAGAAGGACACAGAAGCTCACTAAAACCTTTTAAATTGCCTGTGTAGCAAATCAAAGAGCCTTCTATTCACCACGGCAGGATGAATTACATAATGTCCACATATGTTCCAGTCTTTTCAAGGCATTCCATATGTGTGTCTATGTATATGTATATATGTGTATATATAGTGATATAGCTATAGATAGCTTACATATAATCCCCAAAGCAAGCTTCCTAGTGTCCTCTGTACAGTAAGGTTACATAAGGCAAGTAAGTTGATGAGGTCTGCACATGTGTTAGAACCTGGTCACATTACATTGGTTGACCCCTATTTTCAGGTGACTTAAATTACTCTTTCTCATTCTCCCCTTCCATGTTACATTGGGTATGATTGCACACATTCACTTACCCTCACTCAGGTTCAGATGAAGCTGGTGACTCTGGGGAAAGAGTAATGGAGGGATTAAACTTGCATGAGCCACACTCTGGATTACCAAGATTCCTTCCCCCAATGCCATTTTTAACTCTTTTTTTACTGAAGTTGGGATCATGAAATCACCATTCATATATTTTTTCCTTTACCCCATCTCAATAGTTAATAGTCACTACAATTTTTTTAAGCACTAGCTATGCGCCAGAAACTATGCTGAGCACTGGGATGCAAATAAGGGAAAGAAAGACTGTCCCTCAAGGAGCTTGCAATCTAAGAGTAAGAGAATACACAAAAGAAAGTTAGAAAATGGGGAGGAGAACCCCAAAAGGTACCTTCTTGGGGGCATGATGTTCATGCAGAAAAAATAAAGTAGAGCAAAATGAAATGAAATGAAAATAGACTAAATGAAATTGGCTAGAAAAGTCTGAGCACCCTGCAAAAGGAAGATCTTGGGAGGAGTTCATTGCTCCACCTTCTAGCCCTCCAATTAGAGAGGAGGTACAATTGAATGTGTTGAGGAGTTGCCAATAATCAAAGCATAATCAGCGTCCAAGATGAAGATTTCAGATGATGTGCTTATCCTGGGGGAGGATTGATATGGTTATAAATATAATATGAATGATTTTGAAGAATATTAATTTAAATATTAAATTCACTGATTTTATATTTAAATATCAATACCAAGAAGAACTGCTCTCTTAGAGATCTCTTCAGTTCCTGAAGATAGAATCCCAATGGTTCAAACAAAAGGTACAAACTTCTGACCATCTTACTTTACCTAAATATCTCATTGTCATTCATATTCTTTCTTCTAACTTCCTTTTCACAATAACGAAGCACATCACTTACAAACAGGCTCAATCACTTTATATAAGCAGCAAGTTCAAAATGAAATAAACAGAATTTATAAATATAACCTTAAAGTACAAGAAAACCTTAAGTTTAATATCTGCCTTTATGTACATAAAAGGATCAAGGAGAGAAGGAAGCAACTTCACCTCTTGCATTACTTCTTGATTATGGGAAGTTTAGCACCAATTGGACATGCCTCATCATTTTGGTCTTGGCTACAACATCTGACTGAAGTGGCAATGGTGGAGCCCAGTCACTTTGGTCTGTATCAACCACAATGGGCACTTTCTGTTTCAAGCCTGTCTTTCTGGTCTCCATCTTTGTTCTTTTCATTTTTTTTTTCATTTTGTTCTTTCCCTTGACCAAGCCCCAGTTAAATCTCACACCATGTGTGTCCACTCATCCAATTAAAGTGCTGGGCACCCTTTATCTTCAGGAGCATGGAATCAAGTCTTTTAGTTGAGACAGTGACAGTAGTAGCCTGCCTGTTTCAAGAGTTTTACAGCAAATAGGTGTTGCAAACTGGTTTATAGTCCTTTGGCTACATTCATGTAAGCAGAAGCTAAAAGAATAACTCAACATGTAAAAGAATCAGTTTTCAAGCTATTAAGGAGCATACCTACCTAGTAGAGCAATGAATAAGTTTATCATTAAATAAGCCTATTATTCATTCCTAACTTCCTCATAGTTAACCATAGATTCACAAAAGCAGAAAAAATAACAATTATGTTATTAAAAATAAGAAATCAGTAAAAATGAGTGATCATTAGAGTGGGAATGCTTATTCTGAGAAGCCTATTGGCAAGAAACCAGAGTATTCCCCCATTTCTATGTGACCATGAAATCTCATTGCCATGGTCCAGGTATTTGGTAAAAGTGCATAGCTCAATATTTTAATGGGATTGAATTTTTCAAGGAAATTAGGGTTATAGCTATTCACAACTGTTCATTATATTCTAGCTTTGGTGCTTGGCTCTACTTGGATGGTCTTCGCCTTCTACAGCAGATTGGAGGATGTGAATTTTTTTTGATAGGATTTATGACAGGATGGTGTATCGCTACATTTTCATCATGCACATATCCCTTTCCAAATGCTTTTACTTTTTGATTATTCTTTTCCAAAACACAAGGTAGTGTTTATTTGTTTCAGAACTGAAAACTCCGCTCTTGATATATTCACTCTCTTTGAAGCAGGATCTTTCCTTGTATATTAACATGAAAATGCTTCACATTTTGATAGTATCTGGGTTAAACCCATAGGGAATATGCTCTAGTGACAAATCCACTACTGCATATACATGCCAGCTGTTTCTTTCTTTATTCAGTGAAGTCTTCTTTTTTGAAGACTCAATTCATTTTTCCACCTTCTCTCCAAGTGTTCCCTCCAGGCTCCCAGATTAGGTAATAAAATCCCAGAAGTATTCAAAGTGAGGGGTAAAACTTTTCCCCAAATGCATACTTATGGATAAGAAGAAAGGCAAAAAAAAAGGAATGGCTGCCTGGAAATGAAGACACAGTGGTTACCCATATCATGTTTTAAAATATCACTCAACATATAATTTCTCATAAATGCTTTCCATGCTACCCAATCTGTTTCTTTTCAAAAGTATAGTATCTCTTAGCACACATAATTTTCACACATAATTAAGTCAATGCATGTTCTTACAATTTTTTTGTTTGTGAAGTCAGGCTTAATTTCCAGCAGAATGGATAGATCCCTGGGCTGTTGCCAAGAAGAGCTGAGTTCAAATCTTCCCTCAAATAAGTATTAGATATATAACCCAGGGGAAGTCATTTAACTTCTGTCTCAATTTCCTCAATTATAAACGGTGATAGCATAACCTACCTCACAGGTTTGTTGGAAGGATCAAATGAAATAATAATTAAAAAGGGCTTAGCATAGTGGCTGGTGTATATTAAGCTCTAATGAATGTTCATTCCTTTCTCTTCTACATACCCTGATATCTAGAATACTTTGACAGGGAGATATTCAATAGATTTTAGTTGCAGGGTGATAATTAGTTTTTGATCAGTTGATGCCTCTTCTCCTACCATATGATCATAAAATGACAAGGTATTAGTGCCCCAAGATATAATCAAAAGGTAACAAGATGTTAAGGGTGAAGCCATAGATTCTATTAGAGCCCTGAATTGACAAGAGCAAGAAAGCTGTCCTTCAACTTGGCCTATAAAAGACAGTCAGGCAGAGATATTTGTTAGTCCAGATTGAGTGCCAACAAGAGGAAGAATATTCCACCATTGAAAAGACATCACACACACTAGAGGATATTTCTCACTCTTCTACTTCAACTGCCCATGGCATACAGCAATGCTATTCCTCTGGAGGGAGATACTTCATCCAGTAATGAGGGATTCATATTAAGAGAGTTTAGGTAGAGTTAACAAATCTGCCAGACAGATTGGGCACAAAAAGGTAGTGAGTCAAAAGAGGAAAAATTTAAGGAGGAGGACTTTTGACAGAAAAGAAGAGGTCAGTCTGTCAGTTCAAGAGAATTAGTTTGGCAATCAAGAATAAAACAGAAGAGAATGATAGGTCGGGATCCCTACTCCCAGTGGAGATGCTGTGCTCACAGAAGAACTTATGTGTATGTGCCAGAAGAGACAGAGATCTGAGGTCCAGCAGCACCAAGAGTGAATGGTCTGACCACAATGCTCCCTACAAGTCTGTTTCATTACTAATCTATTTGGAACTGATGATCATTCTTCAATGCTCAATAAATGTTTATTAAGTGCCTAATTTGTTGCAGACATTGCACTAAACTCTGTAAATATAAATAACTAAAAGATAAACAGTACCTTAGTCTGGACTACAGAAAAAGGAGTGGTGCCAGACATCAGTGTGGAGGGTGCATGATGTGTATTGAAAGGAAACTAAGCAGAACAGTAGATGGGATATGTTCTTCCAAAAGAGAGAGTTATATATATATATATATATATATATATATATATATATATATATATATATATATATATATATATATATATATATATATATATATATATATATATATATATATGTAGGACAGATGACCCCAGTCAAATAACGTTGACAAGCATTTATTAACTGCTTACTTTGTACTAGGTCCCGTGCTAAATCGTGGCAATAAAAATACAAGCAGAAAAAGGAGATGACATTTTAATGGGAGGAAGATAACCTAAAATGAAGCCAGAAAAGAGGAGGAGATGATAGCCATGAAGCCACATCTTGGTGAATCACAGAAAATTAATTTTGGGAACTTCTTCAAAATGGAGGCCCTGGGAGGTACTCACTGGGCAGAATGGGGCCACAGGAGTGGAAGAAAAAAGAAACGTGTATTCTTGAGCATGAAAAAAAAAATGATGGTTCTGAGTCTTCTTCATAATGGAAGCCTCCAGTCCAACTCACCAAAAGGAGAAAGAGGCCACAGAAGCATAGGGAGAAGGCCTTTCTGACAGCTAAATTCCTTGGTATTCCAAATCCTTCTTGAGGAGTTGTCCATTGCTGTGCTGACAGGAATATTGGAGGTCTTCTTAGTTCTAGATAACAATAAGCAAAGATTCTAAAAGGTCTGTCTGCACCGTGATTCATACCAATGCCCGCTCTTCTGGAATATGAGTTTTTCCCCACTATGCTGCCTGCTACTCCCAATGCCTATGCAATAACTTTTACCTTTCCTATCCTGGGACCAGTATTACAAACATTTTCCCCTCTACTATTAAAAATCTTCCTTGCATATTTCTTTTATGTAAGATACTTTTCCCTATTATTCCTCATATTTTTTCTTACAGGGTTTTACTTTTTCTCATCCTTCTATTTTTCAAAAAAAATTTCCCCAAGATAGATGATTCATTCTTCACTCTTTGTCTATGTAGAATCTTTCCTCTTCTTTTTTAATAGTATCATCTTGTTCCTAATTATCTGTCAAATCAAGTTTTAGCATTCATCTTATTTTTTTTAATGTTTGGATCTGCATTTAGACTCCACAGTTCTTTTTCTGAATGTGGATAATATTTTCCATCTTGAATCTTTTGGAGTTGTCTAAGATCCTTCCTTGCAAAGAAGAGGTAGTCTTTACACAATGTGGTTGTTACCGTGTACAATGTTCTCCTGGTAACACTCACTTCACTCTGCATCAGTTCATGAAAGTCTTTCCAAGTTTTTATGAAGTCTGCATACTCATTATTTCTTATGGATCAACAATATTCCATTACATTAATATAACACAACTTGTCCAGCCATTCCCCAATTGATGGGCATCCCCTCAACTTCCAATTTTTGGTCACCACAAAAAGAGCTGCCGTAAATATTATTGTCCATACAGGTCCTTTTCCAATTTTTATGATCTCTTTGCGATATAGACTAGAAGTGGTATTGTTGAGTTAAAGGGTATTTAGTCTTCATTTTTTCAAGATTTTGAGTTCCAAATTTTTCTCCCTCCATCCCTCCACTCCACTCTTCCTAAAATAGCAGGCAGTTTGTTATAGATTATATATGAACTATCATGCAAAACGTATTCCTATATTAATCACAATTGTGAAAGAAGAAACAGATAAAAAAGAAAGAAAAACACAAACAAGAATAAAGCAAAAAAAGTATGCTTAGATTTGCATTCAAAGTCCATCAATATGTTTTTTGTTTGATTCTTTGTTTTTATCTATCAGTGTTCCTTTGTGAGTCATTTATACTTGTCTTGGATCATTGTGTTGCTGAGAAAAAGCAGAGTCATCTGTAGGTGATCATCACACAATGTTGCCAATACTATGTAAAATGTTTTCCTGGTTCTTCTCATTTCACTTTGTATCAGTTCATACAAGCCTTTCCAGTTTTTTTTTTAATTCCCTGAAATCTGTGTGTTCATCATTTCTTATTACGCAAGAGCATTCCATTATATTCATATACCAAATGGGGAATGGCTCTCATTTTCCAATATTTTGCCAACATATAAAGCACTGCTATAAATATTTTTGTATGTAGAGGTCCTTTTCCCTTTGTAATGATCTCTTTTGGATACAGACCTAGTATTGGTATTATTGCATCAAAGGGTATTAACAATTTGTTTGCTCTTTTGGCATAGTTACACATTCCTATCCAGAAGGGCTGGGTTAGTTCACAACTCTACCAACCATGTGTGAGCGTCCCAATTTTCCCACATACTCCCCAATATTCACCATCTTCCCTTTTTTGTTTTCATATTAGTCAATCTGATAGGTATGAGGTATTATCAAAGAGTTCTTTTAATTTGCATCTCTATAATCAAGAGTGATCCAGAGTGTTACTTCATATGCCTATAGATAGCTCTAATTTCTTCATCTGAAAACTGCCTGTTCACATCCCTTGACTATTTCTCAATTGGGAAATGACTTGTATTCTAGGAATTTTGACTCAGTTATCTACATATTTGAGAAATAAGACCTTTATCAGAGATGTTTGGGGTAAAAATAGTTTCCCAGCTTTAAGCTTCTCTTCTAATCATGTTCGCATTGGTTTTATTTATTAAAACCATTTTAATTTAATACAACAAACATTTATATTATATTTCGTAATTTATCTCTTGTCTGGTCAGGAATTTTTCTGTTCCCCATAGACCTAAAATATATACTCTTTTAGCATTGATATTACTTCATTTTCCATGGTAATTTTTAGCAAGATGTAGTTTCCATTCTTCTCTCTTTTAATTAGGTCTATTTTTGCTTTTGCTTTTTCTGAGACCAGGACTGCTACCCCTGCTTTTTTTTCCCCTTTAGTTAAAGATTGATTGATTCTGCTCTAGTCCCTTTCCTTTGTGTGTCTCTCTGAGTGTCTCTCTGCTTCAAGTGTTTCTTGTAATCAACATATTGCAGGATTCTGGTTTTTGACACACTCTGCATGTTGCTTCTGTTTTATGGGAGAGTTCATCCCATTCACATTCACAGTTATGATTAATAACTGTGTATTTCCCTCTATCCTATTTTTCCTCCTGTTTGTCCCCTCTCCTTTCACCCTTTCCCTCCTCTATGATGTTTTGCTTTTTTCCACCATTCCCCCAAGTCTGGCCTTTTTTTGCCAGACCTCACTGCCCCTTACATAATTTCCTCCCCTTTCTACTTCCCTGTCAAGTAAGATAAACTTATACTTTCAACTAATTGTCTATATTAATACCTCTTTGAGGTAATACTGATGAGAGTGAGGTTTAAGTGATGCCCATTGCCCATCCCCCACCCCCATGACACTTGTTACTGATATTGAAAAAAAGACACTGGGGGTCATAAATAATAAGTATGAAAAAAACCCCTACAACCTTTTAAGGATATCATTAAACCCGGAGGTCAAAGGAAACAGTTGACTTGCTTTGGCGAAACAGCCTATCAGTAGAGTTGGGACTGGAAGAATGACACAGAACAATACTCTTACCATGTCAACATTCATTTTATGGTAGAGAATTTGAGTCCTAAGAAGTTGAACTACTTGCCCAAGTAAACACAGGTCATAAATTGTAAACTAAATCAAGTTCATTAGATTTTAAATATAGATCTTTCTTCAATACCAGGTTTCCCAGTGTCCTATACTTATAAATATCTAGATAGATAAAAATAAAAATATAGATATTGACACAGGTAGCTTAATTATGTAGATGTATAAATACAAGGGTATATTTTAAGAGAATAAAACCTCATTTTCTATTTTAAAATAATATTTTTAATTTTAGTAGTTGTAAGTACTGTATTTGTCACTGGTCGATTTTGTTGCTGAATACCATGGATTATTACTTTTAGAAAGTGCAAAATGAAAGTGAATTTCATAGGTAAATTTAAATTTTCACCCTTATTTAAAATTTACTTCATAGTGTTAATAAAAAAAATAATTGTAGGAAAAGCTTGTGAAAGACTTCAAACTCATTTCTATTAAACTAATTGAAAATATTGGTATAAATTGATTTTTTTAATTCATTAAAAACATTTATCTAAAACCATCTCAATCATTATTTGTAATGAGGATATACTGGAGGCCTTCTCATTAAGATCAGATGTGAAACTAGAGTGTCCATTGTCACAAATATTATTCAATATTTCATTGGAAATCCTATCAATGCAATAAGAGAAGAAAAAGAAATTGGAGGATTCAAAATAGGGAATGAGATGATAAAACTATATCTTTTTGCAGATGATAGTTTGGAAAATCCCAAAGACTCAACTAAAAATTTAATTTAAATAATTAATAATTTTAGCAAAGTAGTAATATATAAAGTAAATATACATAAATCATCAGGATTCTTATACATCATGAACAATATTCTGCAGGATAAAATAGTTTTTAAAACTTTTAAAATAAATCTAGACAGTATAAAATAGCTGGGAATACACATGACAAACTCAGAATCAAAAATAAACAAAACATTTGTAAAAAAATATATACAAGTGAAATCAGATTTAGATGATTGGAGATATGTTAATTGTTAAGGAGTATGTAGGGACAATATAAATAAAATGATGGTTTTGCTCAAACATCATTATATATTCAATGCCATTCCAATTAAATTACCAAAAATGCTGAATTAGTTGAAATTTATGATGATGATGATGATGAGGAGGATTGTTATTATTATTATTTGCAACTGGCAAATAAAACATACAGGCACTGGGGTATACAGATCCATTTTGCCCTGCTGAAAATTCAGAGAGGGGATTCGGGACGATATAGGAGAGAGCAGATTGAGGGAGGGGGTATACATTAGGATTGCTCTTTTCGGGTGGTGGGTGGGGGGTATATGGTGAGAAAATTTGTAACTCATAGTCTTGTGGAAATGAATGATGTAAACTAAAAAGAAACATAAAATTTAATTTTAAGAAATACTGAATTAGAAAACACGAAAACCACCACCACAACAAAATTCATTAGGAAAAATAAAAATTCAAGAATAGCAAAGGATTTTTTTTTAAATTGTAAATGAAGAAGGTTAAGCAGTGGTATTATAAGGCAGTAATCATCTAGTACTGGATAAGAAATAGAGAGGTAGATCTAAGAAATAGAGTAGAGTTTATTCAGTATTGTCTTCTCTGTAGGCATACAATTTACAGCAGCATGTAAACATTATAACCTTGCATTTTCCAAGTGCAATGACAAAATTTTGGGATAAGAATTCATTATTTGGTAAAAAATTTTAGGAAAACTGGAAAGCAGTATGGTGGAAACTGGGCATAGACCAATATCTCACATCATTTACTAAGATCAAAATGCAGACATGACCTATATACAAAGAGATATTTTATAATAAAATTTAGAAAGTGGAACGTGTTACTTATCAGACTTATGAATAAATGAATGATTCATGAATAAATAAATGACAGAGAGCAATGTTAGGTGCAAAATGGATAATTTTTATTACAGTAAATTTAAAAATTTTCTTTGTAAAAATGAAGCAAATATAGTCAAGATTAGAAGTAAAGCAAAAAATTGGAAGTTTTCTATGGATAGTTTATCAGATAAAGGTCTCATCTTAAAATAAAAAATAAAATAAAATAAATTTTAAAAATTTGTCAGATATATAAGAATACAAGCAATTCCCCAATTGATAAATGGTCAAAGGAAATGAACAGTTTTCCAAAGGAGAAATAAAAATAATTTAAAGGTATATATTTTTTTAAATGCTTTGAATCACTATTGATTAGGGAAATGCAAATTAAACAACCCTGAGATAGAAATTTACACCAAGGTTGGATAAAATGATCAAAGGCGAAAGTGACAAGTGTTGGAGAGGATGTGGAAAAATTGGGACACATTCACTATTTTGGGAATTGTAAAATGACCCAACCATTTTAGAGAAAAATATAGAATCATGCCCCAACAGTTATTAGACTACCTATGCCTTTTGACCAAGCAATAAAACTATTTAATCTATTTTCAAAGATGATTAGGGCAGAAGGAAAATAATCTGTATGTTCTAAAATGTTTATAGCAGCTATCTTTGGGGTGGCAAAGAACTGGGAATTGCAGAGATGCCCAACAATTTGGAACTGGATGAACAAATTATTGTACATGATTGGGATAGAATACTACTGCGCTATAAGGAATTATGAGCTCTATCCCAACTATGGAGCCCAGAGCTGCTGCTGGTGGATCTGGGCTGGGATGACCTGGGGGTTAGGGGCAGCCGCTGCCCAGTCCACAGGCCCTCTTTGCAGGCTGCCTCCCTTCTCTGCTTTGTATGGAGAGGGATGTGAAAAGCCCAAGGAGTCTCCGCAGCCACAGCAGCACCTAGCCCCAGAGCCCGGTCCCTCCCCGGCCCTAGTACCCACCCATCCCCTCATCCCCCCATCCCGGGTCTGCAAGTTTGTTAGATGGAACACAGCTCATTCAACACCCAGGCGCGGAGGGAAGACGTCCTGTGCTCACCAAACAAGGTCTAGTCCTAAATCCTCTCACAAGCAGGAACAAAGAACATTTTCAAGGCACTTTTCTATTGTTTCCGTGCCCAATACGCTGGCCAGTCAGGCTGCAGCAATGAGCTCCTGTCATACAACGGGGAGACCAACACTATTGCTAAGTTGGATCTGCTCCAATGTCTTCAGTACTGGCTTTACCACATCCCAGGAACATGTTTGCACCCAGAGGTGACACAGCAAGATCAAGGAAGAATCTGTGTGGACAGCAGGAGACTGTGACACTGTGCTGATGCTATCAGCCAGGAAGGGATGGCGGAAAGAGGAAGCAGGGAGAAATGATGGTAAAGTAAGTTAGGGCAGGTTAGATGACAAGATGGCAAACAACAGACTAGTGACCACTAGTGCCCCCTGCTCCATGACCTGGGCACTAGAGGGACACACGGTGTGTGTATGTGTCTGACACCAACCCCTTTTTGCCTTGACATGATGATTTAGGTTGGGGAAGAGTCGAATGATCAAAGGTCAAACTCCCCTCAACCAGAGCTAGTCTCCTAGAGAGTCAGTCCAAGAGCCATTGACCTCTCATGGGAACAAAAACAATTTAGTGCTCTGTTGCCAAACTTCCAGTCTTCCCTAGTATGCAAGACCTGTGCCAAGGAGTTGAGGATATTCTGCTCAGCATAATATGTAGACAAACTGGAACAAGATTCAAACACACACTATTCAAAAACTTTGCTCGGAAGCCATGGTGACCTTGGACAAAAGAGGTTGTTTCCAAAATATTCTATGAGCCTCTACCTTGAGCTCGCAAACATAACCATGAGGGTCAGGGTCAAGGGGGTCAACACTGCCATATGACAAGTGCTCCTTCCTGGCCTTCTGTGGCTAGTCTGGGACTTTGGGGGCAAGTGACCTTTCCTCAGCTTTACACCCCACTTTCATTTCTGAAACCATGGGCAAGAAATCCCCTCTACCCTCAAAGGAGGACAAAGAATTGATTTCATTTGATGGGATTCTGTTTTAAAGTTCTCTTCCTAAAAATGGATTTGGGGGCTTGGTTTGTTGCAGCAAGAAGCTTGAGCTCTGGGCTGAAAGCTGGGGGATGAGGGAGTCAGAGGTTCAAGAGGAATTTTCAAAGTCAGAATTTCAGTTACTCTGAGTAATGGATTAGATTATACATCTTGATAGAAGTCTAGAGAACAATTCTTTTCAGGGATCCTTCTTCAAAAGAACAGGAAGAGGAGTTTTAATGTCATTGAAACTCTTCCAATTCCTTGATCAGAATACTTTCCGATTTTATCTTCCAAGCAGTTGAATTTGGGGAAGAATGTGATGGTGAGGGCTTTGCATGGGCAGCCCCAAGGACACATGTGTCCTGTAGGTAGGAAATAAGTAATAAGAACCAAAAAAAAAAGCACATAAAGAAATGAGCTCAATGATTTCAGAAAAAACTTTGAAAGACTCGTATGAAATAATGAAAAGTAAAAAGAGCAGAACCAAGAGAATATTGTATACAGTAAAAGCAATATTGTTTTAAGAATTACTTTGTGTGAATAAGTTATTTTGTCTATTATCAATACCTAAATTAACTATAAAGGATATATGAAGAAAAATGTCAACTGAATCCAGAGGAAGAATATACATATATATATATACATAAATTTTACACACACAGGCACACATGCATATGTTTTTGTATCTAATAGTAGCCATTTCTAGGCTGGGGGATGAGGAAAGAAAAAAAGAAGGAAAATTTATGTGATGATTTTGTTGTATACTTGAAAGGAATAGGAAGTTCTATATAGTAGATTCACAGTTTCATGTACAATCTTGTTTTTTTAATTATAGTACACTATGGAAATGCTTGTTTTATTCCATAAATAAAAAATAAAATTAAAAAATAATTTTCTTTATTTTTCTGTATTCTGTAGAATTTATGAAGTGAAGGAATTATGACTAATATCATGATTTCATTTCCATAAAGTAATTTCTCTGTAAATATAGAAAGGATAAAATATCATGAGTGCTATCAAACATGATTTGGAATATAAATAATTATTATAAATAGTTTACATATTACTTAGTTATACATGAAAATTGCCTATTTCCTTTTCATAAATCTATGTGAAGATTAATTGGAGCTGGGAAAGGAATATTACAGATATAACAAATATAATTTCTTCCTCTATATATGTATATATATATATATATGTTCATATACATATATACACACATACACATTTATCTACATATACATAAAGACACGCGTGTGTGTATATATAATATATAGATAGATAAAATACACACTTGTGTGTATATATGTGTGTGTGTATACATATGTGTGTGTGTGTATAACTGTCCTGATAGTCTGAGAATTGGTTATCGGTCTGCTATAATGGAGTTTAGGGGTGGAGGATGATGGGAGAGAAATGTAGGAAATTTAATACACTTTCTTTAAGCAATTAAGCATCCAAAATTTCCTTGTAAATCTTTCACAGAATGACCTCTTTATTTATTTGTTTGCTTGTTTGTTTATTTTAAGCAATTGGGGTTAAGTAACTTACTGGAGGTTAGATTGCTATCTCTTTTTTATGTGTGGGTGCTAATTTTATGAGGCCTGAACCTATCCTAGGTCCTCCTGAATCCAGGGCCAGAGCTCTTACTCACTGCTCCACCTAGCCACCCCCTGATCAATTTATTTAAAAAGCAAAACCAAGCTTTCCTCGACATATGTCAGTATTATCATTTTCGTTTAGAGAGGAGATTGTCCCAGCACAATTAGAACATTTTCTATTCTTTGTACTCTAAATAATGCTTAGGCTTTTTGCTTAGTTTGTATTTATATCATCCTGCCAGAAAATCAGTAATTGAAAAACTTCATTCAATTAATTAGTCATGCTGTCTACATGATCTCAATAGATTTTACATCACTGATCATTTTCCACTGAATTGACTGGTTGTTGTGATACTGGGCATCCATTACCTTAGGTTTTCAGTATATTAAAAATGTTAATTTTTTGTAATAACACAAAAACTTCTCTGGCTATTCTACATTATATAGCTTACTTATACATGAATATGCACATAAATGCATGTGTATCTGTTATACATGCACATGCACAAGTGTATACATATGTAATTATATTTGATATAAATATTATTATCTTATATAATATTTCTTGCATATTACATCTAAATAGTTTGTATTTTTTAACACTATACATTGTATTATATTTGTGTGCATCTATTATTTCTCCTGCTCAGCCACAAGCCCCAAGAAGATTCTGTCTAGGTCTTAGTTACCTAGGTACTCTTATATCCTTACAAAGTCTTGCATGTAATAAGCATTCCCCTACCCAAAATAAATTAAAAACTAAACAAATAAATAAATGTCCATGTGACTTTTTCTTGAATAGGAAATGCATTTGAATAAAATCCAACCTTGCTCTTAGTGTTCTGTAGTACATAATTCATAGTCAATAAATTCTTATGAGTTGATTATTTTAAAATCAATAGAAAAGTATATGTTGGCAATACTTACTTCAAATTAAGAAGTTCTAATTTACACACATACACACATGCACATGTGCATATACACGTGTACAATAAGTGTGAAAACAATCCGTCAACCTCAAGAACAAGGGAGCTAAGAATCTGTTTTCTATATCCCTATGTGTCTAATCCTTATGAAATAATTACGTTAAAGGAGGACACACTATGAAATAATGATTTATGTAGGTTTTGTCATTTCAAAAATATACTGAGAACAATTTTTCTTATGCAAATTAATTAGACATGATAAAAGAATAAGCATTTGTAGCTCTTTCTATGTTAAGTGTTACTTGTGTAAATTAAGAATACTTTGCAGAACTGATGTTTCTTCTCCTTCTGATCCCCAACCTTTGGAATGTTGGTGTCCAATCTTTTTCAACTTTGCCTCTCCACTTATGTGCTCAGACATGTCTCACATCTTGGTTTCGTACTTCATCTTGGGCACAATGAACAAAACGGTAGTGATTATAGCCTGCTAGCCACTTGAAAGTATTCAGGCACTTTCTCTCTTATCTTAAATCTATCACTTAACTACTAGCTACTTGTTTCCTCTTATCTCCTTTAGTTTTGAAAAAAAAATTCCCCTGACCATACCTTCCTTTTTAGATACTGTTTTGTATTTCTCTTCCTTTCTTGGCTGAACTCCTTGATAAAGACACTGATATAAGGTACCTTTATTTTTTCTCCTCTCACTCTTTTCCACATCTACTGATACATGACTTTTGACCTTTTCATTCATATTAAAATGGTCTTCTCAAAAGTCACCAATAATCTCTTAATTGACAAATATAGCAAACTTTTTATAAATCCTTTTCCTTTCTTGACCTATCAGGAATATCTGCCATGGTTGATCACATTTTCATCCTAAATACTCTATACACTTGATTTTAATGTTGGCATTATATGTCTCTTAGTTCTGTTCTTGTATGTCTGACAGTTCCTTCTCAGTATTCTTTACTGACTCTTCATGTAATATGCATGAATACTGAATATCCCCCAAGGGTCTAACCTGCCCCCTTCTCTTTTCACCTATATTGTGTAGCTTAGTGATCTCAATAATTACTCTATTCTTAATAATCAACTTTGTTCAGATAATTTTCAGGGCTACATATCTATACCTAGCCTTTCTCCAGAGCTACTATCACACCTCTCTGACTGCCACTTGAATTAAATATCTCATGGGCATCACAAATTCAACATGTCCAAAATAGAACTCACATACTGACCTCCCCACCTTCCTCTCTTCCTAACCTCCTTGTTAATTTCTAGAGTACTACTATTGTACCAATAACCCAGGCTCACATCACTGGTGTCATCCTTGGATTCTCACTATTATTCAGCCTACATACAAAATCTATTGCCAAATCTTATTGCTTTTTCTGCCAAAATATCTTCCACATAGGTCCCCCTCTCCTTTCCCACCCAAACACCATCCTAATTGATGCCCTCACCTCGTATCCCCTATACTGTGTCAGTAGTATTCTCTCTTTGCCTCATGTCTCCTCCTCTCCAATCCATCATTCACTCAGGTGTCGAAGTGAACATTCTAAAGTTTATATCTATGTCACTTCATACACTCAATAACTCCATTGCCTCTCCCCATACACTATATCTAGGATCAAACATAAAGTCATCTGTTTTACTTTTTTTTTTTTTTTTTTTTAAAGCAATTGGGGTTAAGTAACTGGCTCAAGGTTACACGGCTAGTCATTATTTATGCGTGGGTGCTCATTTTCTGAGGCCAGATCTGATCTCGGGTCATCCAAACTCCAAGGCCGGCGCTCTTACTCACTGCGCCACCTAGCCGCCCCTTTAGGGCAATTGGGGTTAAGTAACTTGCCCAAGGTTACACGGCTAGGTTTTTGTTTGTGCGGATTAGGTGTCGGAGGTCGGCTCCGAACTCAGGTCCTTCTGATTCCAGGGCCGGCGCTCTATTCACTGCGCCACCTAGCCGCCCCATCTGTTTTACTTTTAAAGTCCTTCACACCTTTTTTTTTTCCTTCCTACCCTTTCACTTTCTTACACTTGATTCCCCTCCATGCACTCCATGTTGCTACAGTTGCCTTCTTGCTGGACTATCCACATGATATTCCATTCCCAGTTTCCACATCTTTGTACAGGTTATCTCACATATCTGGAATGCTTTTCTTCCTTACCTTATCCTTTTAACTTCTTTTGATTACTTCAAAACTCAGCTCAAAATCTATCTTTGGCAGGAGATCTCTTCTGGCCCCCTTTCCTTAATTCTTTTCAAAAAATTAATTGCTTCTTTCCAACACTGCCTCCAATTTTATTTATACTGTATGTGCATCTATACACATATGTGTATAGGTACATATACACATATATGTATAGACAGATAGACAGACAGATAGATAGATAGATAGTTGTTTGCATATTCTCTCCCCATGAGAATGCCGACCCCTTCATGACAGTAACATTTTTGCTTTTATTTGTATTCTCAATATTTAACAAATTGCCTGGAAGATATGTAGTGCTAAATACTTATTGAGTAATTGGCCATATTATAATTTACTATCACTTTTATGCTTTTAGTTTTAATTAATATCTCATAAGGATTGTTTAGAAAATGCTCCCTCAAAGAATAGGTACTTTAGCCATAATAATGATTGAGGTAGTGTGATGTAGTGAATAGAAGGCTGGATTTTCAGTCAGGAAGACTTTGGGGAATCTCTGCCTCAGATATTCACACGCTGTATGACCTTACACAAGTTATTTAACCTCTTTAAGGCTGTGTTTCTTCAATTTTAAAATGAAAACAATAATAATCATATCACTTAGCTCACTGGGCTATTATAGGTTTCAAATTATATAGATAACTGCTTATTGTTGATTATATATACATATGTACATATACACATACATACAAATTTATACTGTCAAGGATAATACACACATTTGTATTTGATATAATATGTAAACTGGAAAAATCTTTTCCCTTTTATCAGGTAGTGATTTAATAATATTAAAATAAGTGATATTTATAAAGTAATTTATATATATACACATATTTATGTATTTATACACACAGATATACACATATATATGCATATATACATACATATACATGGATACACACATATATGTGCATACATACCAATGTAGTATATATACATATTTCCACATAAGTATACAAAATAATGTACACATATATAACACTTTATAATTATAATTTATTCTGCTACCAAAACCCTTAATGAGGAAGAGAAGCTAATTTTTTTCTGGTTTGTCCTCTAGATCAAGAATAAGAACAATAGAATTTGCATAAAATCATCAGATGTCAGAGAAGGCTTCATAGCAGCACTGGAGCTACATTTTGCCAATTTTACTTTCTTTTGATTTTGATGCTGCACCAGATCATACTTTTTTGCATTCTAAACATCATATGAAAATGTTCCACTCTTGGATCAGAACTTAATAACTGAGCTAGAATGCCTTATTTACAGAACTGAATCAGAATATATAATATGTGGAAATACTTCCAGGAAAAAGTATGCTTTCTCTCATGCAAAGATAATAAACATACTCTCAGTCAAAGAATGATAAAAATATTTCATTTTTGCAAAATATGTGCATCATAGGTTTTATGACCTTGTCATAATAAATCACATAGAAATTGGTAGTTGGAAGGAACTTCAGTGACCATATTGTCTAACTTATACTTGAACAGAATCTCCCCTGTAAACTACTGGAATAATACTGGAATAGCTTGCTCCAAGGAGAAGGAAATTACCACTTATCAAAGTAACATATTCCACATAGAAATAGTTGTAATTGGTAGGAAATTTTTTTCCTGACATCAAACCTAAATTTTCCTCTTTGCAATTTCTATTATTTTGCTGATTCTGCCTTTTGAAATAAAACAGAATTAGTCCAAATCCTTTTCCATATAGCAGCCTTTCAAATACTTGAAGACATTTATCATGTTCCCACTGGGTATTTTCTACTCCAGGATAAAAATTCCTTGCTTCTCCAACTAATATCCTCCTATAATGTAAGATTATTAGAAACATTCTGATTGTTCTCCTCTGGGCATTACTTTATCAGTATCATTTCTAAACTGTAACACTGAGAATTGAACACCATATCCTAGGTTATGTCAAATAAAGGAAGAAAATAAGACTACCCCCTCCTGATTCCTAGACACTATTTCCTTCAATGCAGTCTAACATGGAAATAGCTTTTTTGCTGTCCCAATTTACTGCTTAATCATATTGAGATCACAGATCAGGAAAACCCCCAGATCTTTTCTAAAGAAACTATGAAGCCTTGCTTCCTCCATTTAGTACTTGAGTTGTGTGTGTGTTTGTGTGTGTGTGTGTACACACTCACGTGTGTTTAACTCAAATGTAAAGACTCTACATATAGCTATTGAATTTTATTCTAGATTCAGTCCAAAGCACTAGCAGCTAAATTCTAGTCTGTTAAGACTTTTTGGGATCCTAATTGTCATCCACCATGTTAGCTGTCTCTCTTAGCCTACTGTCATCTGCAATTTCAATAATCATGCAATTTATGGTTACTGGCTATGTAACCTAGAGTAAATCACAACTTCCCTTGAAGCTGTTTCCTCATCATCAAAAGAGGAATATAATAGCACCAACTTTGCAGGGTTGTTGTGAAGATCAAATAAACGTGAAAAGGTGGACCTTTGGACACTTTGTAAAATAGCCTCAGTGTTTGTGCAGCTCTGAAGGAAATGTGGGAGAGAAGATTGTCTTAGGAAGATTCTGAAGATCAGCTGGCAAGAGAGGGTATCAGGAACTCAGGTTCTTTCTCCAGCTTAACTGCCAAGCATTCAGATTCCATGCAAAAAGTGCAACTCTGATGGACTAAGCATGTTGTTCTTATGCCAAATGTATGCTTGCCTAAAAGACTATTTAACAGAGTTCTCAGATAAGGTAAGTGTGTTCATAGAGGTCAGAAGAGGCATTATAAGGACAATCACAAGATCTATCTGAAGAACTTTGTAATTGACTGAGAAACATGGGAGACACTGGCACATTACCACCCAGCATGGCACACCTGCATCAAAGAAGGCAACGTGCTCTATGAGCAAAGCAGAATTAAAGTAGCTCTAATTTAGAGACATCTCCACTCCAAATGTTCACATAGATTGACTGTGCCCAACCTGTAGTAGAGCTCTCTGAGCTTATACTGTTCTTATCAGTCAGTCAGACACATTACCTAGATCCTAACATAATGATACAATTTTGTTCGTCTTCAATCAGGAAGTACAATAATTTACAAATTTGTAAAGTGCTTAGGTAGCATAGTGTCTGGCACATAATGGGTGCTACATAAATTCTGGCTATTAAAATAATTGTTATTATTATTATTGTCATTGTTATTAAACTTTTATCCACGTTATTATTTTAAACAAATGTTAAATAGCACAGATCCAAACCTTTAGGCCCTCTACAGGACACCTTCTTCCATGTTGACATTGAACCATAAAAGACTCCTCTGTTAAGTCTAGCCATCCAGTCAATTCTGATTTCATCTAATTGTATTATCCTCTAGTTCATATATCTCTATATTCTTCTCTAGAATACCATGCGATAATTTAGCAAATGCTTGGTAAAAATCTAGGCAAACTACATCTTCTGCATTCCTAATAATCTACCATTTTCTTAATCCTGTCAAATAAGGAAATAAGATCAGTCTGGCATGACTTGTTCTTGATGAAGCCATTTTGGCTCCATGTAATCACCATTTCAATTTCTAGATGTTCACTAATCACCTCTTTAATGATCCATTATAGAATTTTCCCAGGAATTGAAGTCAAGTTAATTGGCCCACAGTTTGCTGACTGCTCTCTTCCCTTAGAAAATAACTGCAATGTTTTCCCTTCTCCCATCAAGTAGTATTCCTAATTTTCTAGCTCTTTTAAATTTCTCTGACAGTGACTTTTCATTCACATTGGCCAATTCTTTCAGTACCTAAGGATGTGGTTCCTCTGGGCATGATGATGTGAATGCATCAAGGACAATATATGTACTTATTGGCTATCTTCTTATTTATCTTCCTTATTATTACCCTTTTAACCATGTTTGTCACTTTCAATGCAAAAATCACTCTGCTTTTCAGAGAAAACAAGGAAAATATTAATTAAATGGGCATGCCTTCTTTCACCAGCTATCATTTTCTTAACCATACCAAACAAATAGACTATTTCTTCTTTGATGATCATTTTTCTCCTAATATAGTTGAAAAACAAAAACAAAAACAAAACAAAACAAAAAAATCACCTTTGGAGTTTTTGGTTTTCTTTACCCACATCAGATTGCTCTGAGTTTATATTCAACACTGTTTTTTAACAGGACCATGTTATGGACTTTTATTTCTCTTGTTACCTTCCATTGTTTTTAACTTTTGGTTTGGTGTGTGTATGTGTGTGTGTGTGTGTGTGTGTGTGTGTAAATATATAAAATATAAGCTTATTAGTGAAATTCTTGTACACTCATATTGGTCTCAAGACAAATTTCATTTGCCCTTCTCTTTTGACTTATTTATTTACTCTCTTACCTTTTTGAGTCTTTAGAATTTCATTCTGGAACATCTCTATTCTCTGTCTCCCTCTTGTAGGATTTTAGTCCATGAGAATTTACCTATGCTTCCTCTGAACCCTTTGAAATATACTTTTCTTAGATAAAAGGTACATTTCAGCACATGCCAATTTCCTCTACTCTATCATAAACTCTATGAGGGTGGTCATTTCCTTTTATAGTTAATGTCATTTACACCTAGAAACCAGTTTCTCCCTGCTACTAAGAATCAGATTCAAAACAGAATTTCCCTTTGCTGATAAACACCTTTTGAAATGAAAACTATTTGTATGATATGCCAAGAAGTTATTATCTGTTCTTTTTCACATCCAATAGATGCCTAGATCATCACTTCTTTATCTTACCTCTGCCTAAGGCTTATTGTATATTTTTCTAATTCATCTAATTACCCTTTCTGTAGTAGTCTCTGCCAAAATAATTTCTCTTTCTTTCTCCAACTCATATGCTTTCCATTATGCTCCCCCCTTCATTGGTTCTTTAATTTCCCTGTGTGAGCATATCATATTAAAATAATAACATTAGTAGCAATAATAACTAGCATTTGTATAGTACCTTAAGATATAATTTCATTTATATTTTCACAACAACCCAGGGATGTAGATGTTATAATAATCCCTGTTTTACAGATGAGGAAGACTCTGTGTGTGTATGTATGTGTATGTGTGAGAGAGATGAAGAATTTCTATATATGAAGTTAATTTATGTATAATAAGACATTATATGTGTGTGTGTGTGTGTGTGTGTGTGTGTGTGTGTGTGTGTAAATTGTCTAACCATTACATCCATTCCAAATCACAGTTACCAGAGAGGGAAATATCAACATCTGGATTTTCAAAGCTGGGGTTCTCGACAATGGCTGCCCAGTGTCTCATTTGGTTAAGTCACACAACTCTTCTCAAAATGAGCCCCAAAGCAAAGCCTCACATCAGGGATTATATTGCCTTCTCTGGGGTCAGTGAATGTAACCATCCTCTTGACCCACTGCCCAATCACACAGCATTTAGGTGTGGGTGTTCCTGAAAACCAAGCCTCCTGCCTCAGGCTCCATGTGACCACATTCAGCCTATTAGGGGGCAGAGTATATTTTCAAATCAAGAAAGGTTTTCAGAGTCTCTGAAGCCTATCAAAGGGCCTAGGGGCAGGGAACATCTTTAAATTTGCATTTCCATTACAGTCTAGAAAGAAATTAAAATGTAATTGGGAAAAGCTTAGCAACAAAAATTTAACAACAAAAGTTTAACAACAAAAGCAACAAAACATAATATCAATTTGTGGTTTTCTAAGTCAATATGATGTGGACATTTCTTTCTATCTGAGCTTAACCCTACTGTTCTTCATCACTAAAGCTAACCTTAGAGATTTTGTCAGCAATAATACTCATACCCCTCAGTATCCTCAGTACCCTCTTGGTTAGAGGGCTAGAGGGTAGATCAAAGAATGCCCCTCAAAGCCTCAGTGTTTTAAAGAGGTTTCAGAGACCAACTAGATTTCACCATGGGCCCAATCCAAGCATCTTGGCCCTACCCCTAATTTCTGTGAATCATCTTCCTTCATTAGATTATAAGCCCCTTGAGGGTAAAAACTGTCTTTCTTTTTCTTATTGTTATCCCCAGTGCTTAGCACAGTGTTTGGCACATAGTAGGAGATAAATGTTTATTGATTGACAGGCATTTGAGATCACATGGTTTACTGCTGTCTCTTTTTTCCTTCTGGTGAACTTAAAGAGTTCACAACTATTTTTGTTTATTCTACATTATAGCTTCTATTGATTAGATTTGTAAGACACTAAGCAAATACACTGTTTACCAACATTAATTGCTATACTTAGTCACATCAGGAATCTATCATTATTTGTTGTAAGCTGTGGTCTATAGGTGCAAATCATATATCACCTTCTTAGCCAGTTCAGTTCCCAGATTATGATGTTTTTCTGCTTTCATTTATTTTATAGGAAGCATTAATAATAATAATAATAATGATGATAATAATAACAACAACAAAAATAAAAGTTCAACTTATTATCCTATGGTCTCAAATTTCTTGGTTTAGACTGTATAATTTTTATCATTTTGATAAATCTGGGGAAATTTTCTATTATGTCTTAAATACATGCTCTGGGAAAATAATAATCCTCACCTTATCAGGTCAATAGCTGCCTTAGTAGCTCTAAACTGGGAATCATTAAATACTTTTCTTCAGTTCTTTCTATGACCCTTATTAAATAAGCCCTCACCTTATAGCATATGAGGTTCTATTACACCACACTTCAGAGGAAAGCAGCTAATTTCTCCTCAGATCATATAGTTCCCTCCTCTTCATGTAGAGCTTTATCACTCGCTGTCTCTGTTTCTCTCAGTCTCTGTCTGTCTGTCCATCTGTCTGTCCCCCTCCCTTGCTGTTTCCCCCGTCTTTACCTCTAAGTATATAACTATCTTTCCCCTTCGTTATCTCCTCCATTTAACATACTTCTATTCTCCAGTCTCCTGATCAGGGTCAACTATCTGTATCTCAACCTTAGATTATTTTTTTCCCCACTGAAACTTCACTTTTTGGAATGCTCTCTTTACCTAGGCTACCTGATACAAATACACACATATGTATGTGTATATATGCATGTGTGTCTATATATGTATGTATATACAACACTCATACATGTTTGTGGATATGTATGTGTATGTACATACATACATGTATAGCACATTAACTTGCCTCACCAATAAATCCAGTCAAAGGATTTTCTTTATCTTTCAGTATGCTATTCGTCCTTTTATTTTGATGTCTCTTGTCTTAAATACAGCACTATCTTCTATTTTTCCTTCAGGAGTCTTCTTCTTTTTTAAGCAGTCTTCTTTACTCTTTAATCTTCTTTAAATCTTCTTCATTCTATTTCTCTTCTTTGTTGAAACTTCCCACACAGAAACAAAGAGAATGTAGATGAATTTCAAAACTGGAGGTTGGTAGTCTTCAGTTTCTCCTCATTATCTGTCAGATATCTCCTCATATCAGTTTCTGATCTTTTTCATTATTCTAATCATCTCTAAGATACTTATATAATTTTCTTCTTTGTATTCAGTTCGTTTCTCTATTTCTTCCTCCTTCTTTTATTCCTAACCATCTCCCACAGAAACCAGAATACTTGTAAGTGATTTAGTAAAGTTTTGTTGAATACACTAATAGGAACATAAAAATAAACCACATCAACAGTAAATACCAATGTTTATACCAATATGATAATGATAGTTTGGTTGTGTTGAATCGATACAGGATGACATTTGACAAGTGAATTAAATGAAGAAAGACTTCAAAGAATAAATAGACTTTTAAATGAATTTTGGATGTTTGAAAGATATATTCCCCTCCACCACTATGTCCCAGTTAGAGATGGCTGATGCATTAATATATTTGGAATTTCCGATTGATGTGTTGCTCCAGGAAGGGAAAAAAAAGACCCAAAACTCCATTCCAAACATGACCACATTTCCAGAGTTAGCAAGGTATGTCTAAGGCATAGGCAAGTAATATTTATGTCAAAGCCTCTCAAATCCATTTCAAATCTTTTTATTGATTCCAGTTTTCCTTGTATACGTAGAAAATGGGAAAACAACAAATTTATATAGGAAATTGCATTTAATACTGGAATAACCATAATGCCTTGGAACCACTGAAGGTCTTCTAAAGGGATTAAAATGTTTCACAAAAGCAGTCTAGTCATCTCTTTGCTCTACAATGTCCAGCTGATTGCAGTATGACTTGGGTAATGGGGAGGAGGGAACTGGGAGGCAAGTGGATACATTCTTATGGGGGAAGATTCTTCAAGCATTGTTGATGCTAATCAGTGTACTGTGGTCTTTTCAGTCTGAATTAATGAATACTCCTTTGTAAGACTGAAAGGGAACTTACCAAGCAGCACCTACCCATAATGCATGCAGCTCACCTTTTGATCTCAACACCCATTTTATTTGGCTAGAAGAATCAAGGTTTTGAACATTTCCATGGCTTATTAAATCCATTCTTTGTTCTTCTGTAACGGAAGAAGCAAGTGTTGAACAAAATGCGTCTTTTTGATGTCCACAAAGACAGAGTACAGCATTGCCTGCCTCTTACATCCTCCCCCACACCTAAGAAGAGAAAAAGAGACATGTCTTCTCCCTGTTTGGATCTTTTATGATGAGCTTTCTATGTGGGAGGCAGTGAAAACTGAGAAAAAATCCAAAACTGTAAAGAAGGTCATAATTTATTATAGTCCCTGGGGCTTGACACCTCATTATGATTCATTTTCCATGTAAAAAAGATTAAACATACTGCTATAATTGTTATTCATTCAAACATCAATATAATTTTACTTCTACTAGTAATGTCCCAAAACAAAACTTTTACTTCCTTTTGATTCATGCATTTGAAATAATCTAAACTTATTACAATTTAAAGTTTTTATACCTGCTCATTTGACAGTATATATTTAATCCATAAAGATTAAGAAGTCAGTTAAATACACTAGAAGTATGGTATTTTGTATACTGATAATGCATCTGAAACTTCAGATGATCTAGATTGCCTTAGAAAATGAATGGAAGCTAAATGTTTCTTCCTCCTTATTCATAATGGAACAAATGCTTGAAATATATTTTAATCTCAGTAAAAATGAAAATGTTTGCTTTCTATTTTCCCCTCAGGAATGTCACAGTCCTGCATGAGTCATGCTGGCAAAAACAATCTTTGGTTTAATGTGACTACACAGGGTCTGCTGCTATTCAGTAATTTTTCAGTTGTGTCTGACTCTGTGACGCAATATGCAGTTTCCTTGGCAAAGATACTGGAGTGGTTTGGCATTTCTTAGCTCACTTTACTAATGAGGAAACTGAGGCAAACAGGTTGAAGCGACTTTTTCGGGGTCACACAGCTAGCAAATGTCTGATACCAGGTTTGAACTCAGATTTTCCTGAATCCAGGACACACACTTTATCTATTGTGCCAGCTAGCTTCCCAGTGGCATCACTATCTAAAGTTTTAATCTCATAATCAATAGGTTACATATCCATTTTAGTGAGGCCTGCCACACTCAGATGTACCCACATACATATGAATTGGCATCCTATACACAGTATGGTAGTGACTCGAATGAAAAATGGAAAATAATTTTTTCAGGCTTTTTTTAAGTGACTTTATCAATGGTGCTTTCATAGTTCTTTAGGAGAGCCAAAGCATGTATGTCTTAAGGTGTTCTGTTCCCAAAACACCTGTGACACAAATGTAGGCTTTGTGTACATTGGCACATTTGCACATGACCAATAAAGCACTACAGTAGTAACTTCAGCCTGTGTAAGCTCTTGTGCCTTAAGACTATAGAAAGGTAGGATTGCATATTATTAGTTACCTTACAAGGGAAGTAACATATTATTTCTTTTTCTTTTTGGAGGGGGGAAAGCAGGGCAATTGGGGTTAAGTGACTTGCCCAAGGTCACACAGCTAGTCAGTGTGTTACATGTCTCTCAGTCTAGATTTGAACTCAGGTCCTCCTGACTCCAGGGCTGGTACTCTATCCACTGCACCACATAACTGTCCTGGTAATATATTATTTATCCAGCAGGAGGTACTAGTTTCAAGTCATTAGGCAAGTGGTTTCATTAGAGTCTCTTTAATGTACATGGTTATCTTTCTTCTTGCCATGAATACATGGGGGAAGGAAAATATTAATTCTCTAGTGAACTGTGCTTTGATTTGGAGACCTATTTATTTCTTTCTTTTTCTCTCTGTATCCAGGTTTTCCTCCTCTCACACACCACACTGCCCCACACGCCCACCTTTTTCCCAGCATAGACCAAGCTGCAAAAGTCAGGGGTGAGTGAGGAAATATGTGTGTGTAATTGAACCCAGACTTCCACTTGGGCTAATCAAGTCATGCTTCCCTGTAAACAGAGTCCTCTTCAGGGCTTCATCCTCAAAGGGTGTTTCCACTTTTGTCCCCCAACCCATCAAGTGTGTATTTCTAGATTTTGGAGGAAGGGGAAAATTGGAAGTTTTGCTGACTGGATTAAGAATGTAAAGTAGGGGCTGAGGAAAAATGGTGAAATATGGCTCAGAATTATTGAAAAACTGGAGAAAAACTTTTTGTATCTCTACCCCACCCCACATCTGGACTTTCTCTTTGCAATCTCATATATACACATAGAATATAGTCAAGTCAAAGTTAAAATAGCAAGTATGCAAGAAAATTTGTTAAACCTCCACCCAACTATGTTATAGAGACCTCATCTCTCTTGCCCTCAAAGTTTTATGTTCTGGGGTACACTATTACCCTGCTTCATGGTCAGTGAAACAGAAAGGAGGTACTTGAATCTGGTTCCTTTAGTCCAAGTTCCAGTCAAGGACCATGAAAGCTAAGGTAGATTATTGTAGGGAATAGTGCTCCCCAGTAAGTCATTGGGTTTTTGAAAGCTACCATTGTTGATCAACAGTCTGACCTGAGGGGAGTACTATCCCATTATCAAAAAGGGAAAAGTAGCTATTGCCAAAAACCCAAACATCAATTCTTAAAACGTGGTGGGCATGGAGCTCCCAGTTCCTCTGTCATGTGTCTCTGCTCTAAGTGCCCAATCCCAACCACCCAAAATAAAATAAAACAAAGAAACAAATAATGCTGACAGATTGTGAATGTTAAGGACAGCAGAAGAAGAAATAGTGACCTCTCTTATAAGCTCCAGTCTCACACTGCCAACTAACTTTCAGAAATCTCAAACCAGATATCCCATAGGCATTTCAGATTCAGTATGTTTAAAACAGATCCTTTTATCTTTCCTCTGAAACTTTTCCTTCTTCCTAAGTTCCCTATTATATTTAAGGATGGAATCATCTCCCCAGGTATCCAGGCTTACAACTTTACTGTAATTCTTTATTCCTTTCTCACCCTCCCTCGACATATTCCAGGTGTTGCCAGCTCTTGTCATATATGTATGTATATATACATATTTTACTATGTATGAACATGTACACGTAAAAGCATACATAAATGGATGTGCATACATGTGTCCCCTTCTCCTCATTCACACTACTACCTTTTTGCTGATGTCATGACCTAATGTCTGCTACCTTTTGTTTGATCTCTCAGATCCAGTTCTCTCTCCACTCAAGCTGCCACTAACTACCAAAGTCATCTTCCTAAAATTTGGATCTGACTGTTCATTACTTTACCCAATAAACTCCAATGTCTTCTTAGTACCTCCAGGATTAAATGTATTCTCTGTTTGATTTTTAAAGTCCTTCATAACCTGACCCTTTCTTATCTTTTTAGTGTTCTTAGACTTCTTTGCTCCTATGATCTAGCATCACTGGGTTCGTTGCTGTTCATTACACAAAACACAATCCTCTGTCTCCATTTTCAATGGCTGGCCCCCTTGTATTTCCCTCCCTCACCTTCCCCTCCTCATCCCCACTCTCTGCCTTCACTCAAAACTCAATTCAAATCATATATTATGCAAAAGGCCTTTTCAGATTCCTACTGCCCTTCCCTTTAGCATTAACCTTCTTAGATCCTCCATATATTATTTGTACTTAGTTCCTCATTTTTTATCACCCCAATACAATGTGAGCTCTTGGAGAATGACTTTAATTTTGCCTTTGTTTGTATTCAGAGTACCATGTACAAGTGTGTTACTTTATAAGTGCTTAAAAAAGGCTTATGAATTAATTGTTTTACTCAGCAACCTGCATATCTCTGCCCATATTCCATCACTTCAAAAGATCACACCAATGTGTTTCTCCTTGTTAGGATCTTCCAGATGCCCCTCCAATCCAGTATACAATTGTAAAAATGCTGAACGTATATAGATCATGCCAGCTTCCATTAGATGACAAAAGATACCTGCCCCTGGGGATCATTTCATTTATCGTATTTGGATCCCCAGTGCTTTGCTCAAACTACATAGTTGGCATTTAAGAACTGGTTGTGTGATTGATGAGTTCCTGACTCCAAGTCTAGTTTCCCAGCTACTACATCATTCAACTCCTTTCCTTTGGGTTTTGAAGAGGTTTACAATGGTTGCAAATGCCCAATTTTCTATATGTATGACATTTTTGTTCATTCAAAAATACATTCTTCGAATTAAATAGATGCCTTATTCCGTTCACTTATATTTCAAGTGGCTAGCCAAGCTCAATCACTAAATACTTGTAAATTTTTAAAGTGTTCCTGGGGTATGGGCTCTAAAGCACACTTTAAGACCTTTCTATCAGAGATTACAATTATACAAGCATATGAATTTTTTTTATTATTCTAGTGAACTTGTTGAGCACCTACAAATCTAATTGCATATATATATTTTTATTTTTCCTGGGCAAGTTCAGAAAAGTTAATGAACATGCTGAAACTGATTGAAAGACATGAAATGTGATTGCATTGACAGAGGGAAACAATAGGATATTACATCTGGGTCACAGAAACTACTAGTGCTGGAATCTAAAAGAAGAATCTTCAACTTTCTGGACACATCTCTTTACTCTTCTGATACATGACAGGATGTGGGCATTTTGAGGAGTAACGATTTAAAATAGTTTTGAAATTCAATGTATTTGACACAGAGCTTGAATTAACATTTACACACAACAGTCTTGCTGTTCCTTGTTAAGTTGTTTGCTCCACCTATTCTCCATATAACTGAACTAAGAAAGACTATAGATCTCTATTGAGTGAATATTCCTTAATCTAATGCTATCCCAGGGTCTAACTCCTTGGGCTTAGAAAAGGTAAGAAAAAGAAACAGTAAAAGAAGAACCAGGGCATTAAATTTCAAGTCAGTTGATTCTAGCAATGGTTTAGTTTTTGTTTTGCTTTGTTTTGTACTTTTTTATTACAAAACCTAGAAGCCATTCTCATTTGAAAGAAATGATAAGGTCAGAGTTGGTATGAAAAAAAAAAAAAGATTTAAAATTAATTATATTGGGGCAGCTAGGTGGCGCAGTGAGTAAGAGCACCGGCTTTGGAGTTGGGATGACTCGAGATCGAATCCGGCCTCAGAAAATGAGCACCCACACATAAATAATGACTAGCCATGTAACCTTGAGCAAGGTACTTAACCCCAATTGCTTTAAAAAAAAAAAAAGAAAATTAATTATATTGTATTTCTCACGGATGACTGCCAAACCCAATGCAATTTACCACATAAAGGAGATAAGTGGTCCAGTGACTTGGATTCAGAGAGATCTGAGTTCCAATCCTGCCTTAAGAAATTAACAGCTTTGTAACTCTGGACAATTTCCTTAAACTCACTGAGCCTCAGTTTCCTCTTCTATAAAATGAGGAAGTTGAACTCCATGTCTGTTAAGGTTCTTTTCAAATGTAAATCTATGATTCTATGGCCAGTTATGCAAAATACTGGTCTTATCCAAGTAATAAAGGTGACTGACATCTATGTCATTCTGTTTCCAGTTCTATCCATGTTAGGACTACTACTTCAAAGCATACCAGTAAAGTTATTGAATCAGCTTATCAATTATTAATCTTCTACTGAAATCATATATAATACAAAATATAAAATGTCAGAAATAGCTATTCAGTGGTCCCTGACTTAAAGGAAAAAATTTGTAGAAATTCCTTTGATATCATTAAGTCATTTAAACAATTTCAGTCTGATAAAATATAAATTCACTATGATGTATATTATGGCTATAATATTCCAGATTTCATTGTAATAAACTAAACCCAAAAGCATTAATAATCAAATCACACACATGAACACACACATATATCCAATTCTACTAAGAACTAATCGTTAAGCCCAGGAAGTTGGAACAGATTTCTTTAAATTCCTCTTGCATATTACTTAAATTGCAGACCATACTTATGAAATTCACTAAATATGCTAATATGATCTGTGGGTCTTTGTTCAATGAACCCAAGCTATTCCAGATTTTCAGAATGCATGGTTAACCACTAAGTCAGCTTCAAGAAGAAATCCCCCTTAGCCTTATTTATTAAATAGGATATTTTAAATCATATACACATACACACAGATACACACCACTATATGCAATTAGAAAAACCCACAGTAATTTAGAAAATAAATAGAGTGCCCAAACGGTCTTGGTCAGAGCTTTCCCCCTTTTCTTCCATAAAACAAGATAAGAGATCATCCCTATGAAATGATGCTTTCCATTATATTTTCTATTTCATCTATTCTCTGGCCTTTTACCCCAAAGTTCAGTACTCATTAACTTGGGATTAGTACTGTGTACTCTGAAATAAAATGGCTGCTCAGCCTTCAAAGGACTCCATTCCAAACACTACTTAGTTTCCACCAGTCTTAAAGTCTTAACATTCATTCTGCTGCTCAAATCCATCAAAAGAGTTTTTTTTTTCCCCCCAATATATCAATCAGGTCACAGGAAGATGGGATAGGGAAGGATCACAAATCATATCAGATGCAAATTGAAGGGTGTGAGAATGTTTAGCTGAAGGCTGACAAAACTTGGAGAAAGGAGAACATAGAGTTACCTTCAGATAATTAGTGGATTATGTTATGGTGGAGAAAATTAAACATATTGTGGGTGGTTCCTTATGGTAGGAACAGGGATCAGTAAGTAGAAGCCAAAGCGAAGCAGATTTTGTTGAGGTAAATATTTAATAGAATCTTATAGATGGGCTGAAAAATTAAATAATGAAGGCCATAACATTGGAGCTCTTTAAGGAAAGTATGAATGGACTCCCAATGTAGATGAAAGAGAGTATTCAGGCATTGGATGACTGTGAAAGTCTATTCTGTTTACTATATTCTTTTAACTGATGAGTCCATTTAATTTGGAAACTCGGAAAACATTTTTTCACTTGTTCCATTCCTTAAAAGAATACATCAAAAGGAATATTTCACTTTTGTAACTATTTTTAAAGATAGGAACAAAATCAAGCCAGAAGGAGTCTCAAGTATAGAATGGAATAGGAAATCATGTTTATGAACGGTCTTAGACATCACAGTAATGACAGCTCGAGTTGGGATTTTCCTCCTGCCAGCATTTTGAAAATGGGAGGAGGGTTAGTGGGGGAGCAGTGGGTATGAAAAGGTTTGGAACACAACTTGCATTATATACAACTTGAAGAGATTAAACAGTTGAATAAATCAAACAGAACAAAACATAAGTGTACATTGTTGAAAATAATCTTGTGCTGGGAAGGGAATGGGACAGATAATATAAGAAGTCTCATCTCTTTCATCTCTAATCTTTGTGATTCCATGATTTGTTTTCTATTTTTTTCTCCAATAGTTCGAGCAAAATGAATGGGATAAGCTTTCTGCCTCAACCTTGTAATTCATAACAGGAAACTTACCATGTGGACTTAAAAACTTAGAGTAAAATATTGTTTGAATATTATTGAGGAGATTATATGCTGAATTCTCTTTCCATGATTGGCTCTTTGTTCCTATAGTCCCTCATCTTTCACAAGCAAGAAAGAGAAAGCAAATGGATTATGGACAAATTTGTGTTGGGATGGATGGATGAACCTGAAAGAAATTTTTAAACATAATTATATATATATATATGTGTATATATATATATATATGTATATGTATATATATATATACATATACATATATATGTATGTATTTTCCAAATATTTGCTAAAAACAAGCAAATAACAAGAATAAAACCCTGTATTTTACTTGCCTGTAACTGCCTTGAAGCCTGAGACCATGCATTTTATTCAAACCCCTACATTATTAAGTATAATATACAGATTAGAGCAGTTCCTTAATTAATTATATTGACTGATAAGCCAAGATCATCGCTAAGGAATTTGGAAAAACTTCAAAATTTCAGTGTGCATTTCCCTCCACTTGCAGTATTTTTTGTATAGGTATATCAAGGGCAGCCTTAGATGTGAAATACAGACAGAAAGAAACAAAAACAAACCAAAAACCCCATCATGACTGAGGAGTGTATGTGAAAGCCATTTGGGGAATTCTCATTGCTCTACCTTGATAAAAGAAAGAAGATAATGGTTTATTTTGTAGTTGTTTCTGGGATGTTCTTTTTTATCTATCTCCTTCTTCCACTGGCTGACCAGTTAACTAGTCAAAGCAGAGAGTGATGGCTGAAAGTCATCACCAAGGTATAGAAGATGGGAAGATATAAATAATGAGATTATAATATAAATCCAAGCACTGGATACACATCCCACCTCAGATATTTACTACTTATGTGGCTCTGGGTAAGTCACTTAACCACTCTTGCCTCAGTTTCCTCACTCATATAATGAAGGAATTGATCTCAGAGATCCCTTGTAGCTCTAAATCTATGACCATATGATCTGTGCTTATGAAAACTCTCCAAAAGAGCTACATCTTAGGGAATTTTCTGTGATGGACTGACTAAGATCCTGCTACTTTCAGGGGGACTTGTTTTTTCAGAGAAATGTCCCATTGAAATTTTGTTTAAACATTTTGCAGTTGGTTCAACAATTTTATCATGGATCTTGGGTGGTGTTTATGGAAGATAATTTATTTTCACATTCTGTAGAAATTAAAACTATTCAGTCTAGGACTTAACCAACATAGAGCCATACATAGGCATGGCTCACGACATTTATCAAGTTCTTCCTCTGGATATTGCCCAGTGGCATGGCTTTATTAAATATTAAGATAAGCAATAACAAGTTTGCTTTTGTTCAATATTTTAGCTTTTATCCAAATGTTTTCCAACATATCCTTCCATCTGACCTCTACAACAATGCTGCAAGAGGTAAAGAGGATATTGTTAGTGTCGTGCTTTTTATAGATGAGACAACAAAGATACTGTCCTATCAGATAAAAGAAATTATGCTCTCAGAGAAGCTTGCAACTTCATTGGAAATCTTGTTTTTAGAATTTATAAGCAGATGGTCTGAAGCAGAAAAGTTGTCATTTATCTGCAAATACCACTGTCTGAAGACAATATCCTGGGGGTCAGGATCTCTCCAAACTGAGCAGGAACAGGAAACATAACAAAAATATTAAAATAAAGCTGGAATTTATTATGCACTTTGAACTTCACAAAGCATTCTACTTAGATTATCTCATTAGATCTTTTAGAAAATTCTTGTGAGGTAGATGTTAAGACAGTATTTTCTCTCCTTTCCAGTTGAGAAAACTAATGGATTGTCCATGGATACATAGCTCTTAAATATCAGAGGTGGGACTCAAACACAGATCTATCTTAATTCTAAGTACAATATTTTATTCACTAAAAACACATAGGACCAAGAATGACCACATATCAAGATCAGTCAAAGATCTTGAGTTGGTAGGAAAGTCAAAGGGCATTTGAATTTGACAGATTAGGACACTGAAACCCAAGAAATTAAGTTATTTGTCACAAATCACATGGTCCTAAATATCAGATGTAGGATTGCTCTTTTGTTCCTCTGACCCTAGAGCATGACTGACCAAAGTATTAAGACAGATAATGGTATCTGAATAAGAAAGACCACTCTGGTTATCCTTAGAAAGTATCTATTAGGGTGAAGGTGAAATAAATTATGTGGATTGATGATAGAGCAACGTATATTGGAAAGTAAGAACAAAAAACCTAACCAACAATATTGACCATGTGATTTCAGGGTGCTAAAGCACTCTTCCTGTTCCAAAATCTTTTCATGTTTAGGATAGCATGAGCTAAACACTGGACTTGGAGTCAATAGACTCAGGTTCTGGTCCCAGTTTATCTCATAACTGTGTTCACATCTTGGTACCATATGTTTTTTCTGTTAAATGAGATAACCAGGCTGTGTTATTTCTAATTTTACTTTCGGTTTTAGTAGTCTATGATTCCATGGTCCTCTTACCCCTTTCTCTTCCCCTCTAGAGAAACATCAGATTTCAGGAAATTGTTTCTTTCTACAACCTTCTATAAAACTGCTAATGTCCCAAACCTTTCACAAAGGCAGGTGATGAGTCAGAAGAACCTTCGTAGAGGAAGAAATCCCAGCTGTCATTTGTGCACTGGATCTCAGAGTTTACAGAAGCATTCTTATCAGATGTAGTGACACCCTACAGTTTTGTTGCCTATTCACATCATTTGAACATTATCTCATATGCTGCAGCTTAACTTCTTTCATCATTTGCTGGCATTCAATATTTAGATCCATTTTTCACTCAACATCTTCTTTCATCCTGTCAGCACATATACTTTTGCTGAGTCTGATATCTTCCTCTATGAGTTACATTAGTATAATTACTTATCTCATTAAGAGTTTGGGCCATCTATTGCATATTGGGCTCCTTGAAGTCAGAAGAGATGTTATCTTAGAAAAGCCTAAATTGGCATTACCCTTTGGAAAACAGCATCAAAAGACTTCAGAACACTGATCAGTACAGCGACTAATCATGACAAAGAATCAATGAGGAAATATGTTTCTATCCACTTGGTAGATGGTGGTGGACTGGAGATATAGAATGAGGTATATTTTGGCAGATATTACTGGTGTGTTTGCTTGCTAATAAGAGGTAGAATTCAAGGCCTTTTAAGGCTTTGATGATGATTTCTACCTACAAAGGGAAAGGAATGTATTTATGAAGGTAAGTAATGAGTGAATTAATGAAAAATGATTGTTTTATTAATTTATGAATGATTACCAATTACTAATTAATTCTTAGTGATTAATAATGTATCCATTATTATTCTTTGGCAGGCAGTATGATGAGTTCCGGGTATAAAATTACAAAAAGATAGACCTTGCCTTGAATGAACTTAAATTCTATTTGAATGTTGCATATATAGGGAAATAGTATCCAGTGAAACTTATCTTGTTCTCAGAATTCACAGGAATGATCAATAGATGTATAGGGCAATTGCTTAAAATACCTTTTATAAGAATGGGGATATTGATTTATTATTTCTAGAGTAAGAAAATAGAGGAAGGGGTACATCAGTAAATTAGAAAGATACTCAGATGCCGAATTGATGACATCAATCAATTTGAAAGCCAACAATTTTGGTCCCTTGTCTTAGATTTGTTCTTGTTTCTTTTCTTCTACTCATTAATCTAGAAGAAAGGAAACAGTTTGATGTTTAAAAAAATAGAGGGCCCTGAACCCCACAATTGTTTGGTGATTCTTAAAATAAATTGAGTGAAATTTCCAGTTTAGATATTAAAATCAGTAGGAATAGAAAATGCTCACAATAAACTAGGGTGATAACTGTAAGTATGTATGTATGTATGTATGTATGTATTTGCTTTTTGGAGGGGAGTTGGGTTTAAGTGACTTGGCCAAAGTCACATGGCTAGTAAGAGTGTCAGGCATCTGAGGCTGGATTTGAACTCAGGTTCTCCTGACTCCAGGGTCAGTGCTCTATTCATTGTGCCGCCTACCTGCCCCCAAAAATCAATTGAGTTTTTTTTTTTTTTGAGTGGGGAAGGCAGGGCAATTGGGGTTGAGTGATTTGCCCAATGTCACACAGCTGGGAAGTGTTAAGTGTCTGAGTTCAAATTTTAACTCAGGTTCTCCTGACTCCAGGGCCAGTGCTCTATTCACCGCAGCACCTAGCTGCCCCCAGGGTGATGACTTTAAAAGAAAAATCCAAGCCCTTATACTGGGAAGATTAATGAAAACAAGAACAAAAACAGTATATTTGAGCCTAAAAATACATAGTACATACATGATTTTCAGGGCATTAGCTACTTGCCTGGAAGTAACGCCATTTTTTTTTTTTTCTGTGAAGAGGGATTTGGGCATGGTGCTGAGAATTTTCTGCTGGAGAAGAGAGATGTAAGTAGCCGAGTTTCTTTTTCTTTTTTTTTTTTTGCTTTAAATTTCCATTTATTTAATCCAATTTAATATACAATTTATGTTTTCCAAAAACTCGGGGTGCAGAAACTTACACAGGCTTCACAATTTTTTGTTTAGGTGCTGCCTTTGCAGGAGCCTTAGCAGCAGCTATCTTCTTAGTTGCTTGCTTAGCCTTTTTTGCTTTCTTGGCAGCCCTGATGACTTGTTCTTGTTGGGCCTTTCGAACTTCAGGTTTCTGGTTCCTCTTGGCCATTATATCAGCAAGAGAAGCCCCGGTGATGGCCCTTTGGAATTGAACAGCCCAGCGAGTTCTTTTCTTTTGAATCTCTTCCAACTGGCCCTTCTTGTGCTTTCTTCTATACAGGACAGTCCAATTGATCTGTCGGGGGTTCCTCTTTGAAAGGAATGCAGACTCGTATTTTGCATTCAAAAATTGGAAAACCTTCCTGTCTGTGTGGGCGTAGCGCCTCCAATGACCCGGGTAGATCTTGTACCCGCTGAAGCTACACAGCTCGACCTTCATGGCTGCAAGCGTGAGGAAGATGGCGAAGAGCAGTAGCCAAGATTCTTAAAGAGATGAGGTAGATCATTTTATTAAGGGGGAAAATGAAAAAGTTTTATTTTTGTAGGGTCTTTGGTAGTCCATAGTGCCTGTGTTGGGAGGAATGGGGTTGCAGTGGAGGGAAGGGAGTTCTGATTATTTAAGGGAGTTCTTCTTATTATTCTGAGCTGGTTGTGAAACTCAGTCTTCTTATGAGAAGGCCAAAACCAGAACAAAGGACTTCACCTGAAGCCAGATTCAGGAAGACACATACGTAGTGGGGCTACCTCTGGTGGGGACTGGTGGAGACTATATATAGAATAGAGAAGGAAGAGTCATATCCAGAAAAGATGGCATTTCTAGCGGAGATTATAAATCCTTCAGAAACTACATGTCCAATAAAGCAATAAAGGGGTGAGCAGTAGATTAAGTGTCTGACATAGTCTAGTCACTTCCCATATTTGGAAACCATAATTGTTGGAGACTATCAGAGAGCATGCTCAATAAAAGCAGCATGGTGACAGTCCTGAAAGACATATATGTCCCTGAAGCATCAGAAGTCTTGAGAGGTTCATTGATTTTTGTGCCTGCCCACATGTGTATTTCATTCACATGCATCCCCTATGTATGCTCCTTCTTATTACTAGCTGTACCTTATGTGTACCCTATGGATTTGCCCCTCCACACATATTTCTTTATGTGTTTCCATCCACTCTTCCCTCTTTTGGCAGAAAGAGGGTATTTATGGGAGGGTGTGTCCCAAGCTTGTGAGGGAGGTGATCTATTGCCACTTTTATCACTATACCATTCCATTAAATGACTTTGCCTTAGTTGAATAGGATCTTCTTGCTGGACTATTAAAGGTAAATACAGCAGTGGTAGCTTATAAATTACACATATAGTGTATGTAAATCCACAGAATACTTTGGACCTGGGAGAGCTTTCTCCATATGAGCTACTGCAGAGACATGTCCCTAATATATACTTATAGAGTCTTGTCTGAGATCTCTATCTTGGATGCTCTCATATCACAGGAACGTGCTAGAGAAAATTTGATCATATTTTCTTTTATCTTCAGGCTATAATTACACTGCTAGATTTTTTCTAATTTAATTCTTTTACAATTCAGACTCATCACTTCAAAATTACTTTTGCATGATTTCATGCACAAGTATTGATATATACTATATAACTATATTCATTATAAGTATGCAAGTTGACACGAGCAGTATGAGTGCTATATCCTTAAAACACTGTTATACAGCAACACATCAAGAATCACATGGGTGGACCAACATAATAGGAGTATCTCATGAGTTAAGCAACAAGGCTATTGAGAGAAATTTGAGAGGAAGTATAAATATTTTGGAAACCTATGAAGTGCTTGCTATGCAAAATTAGAGAACTGACAGTTTTCGGTAAATTGTTTGAACCAGTAGATCATTCTAAAATTATTGGTGAGGTAAAAATTCTTCAGGAATACCTGAACACTGATCACTAGGACTCTCATTCAGGACTAAACAATGCTATATAGATCAAAACTTTAGTAATCAATGAGGGAGCAACAAAGAGGGAAAGGGAAAAAGAAAAGAATAAGCATTTATGTAGTACCTACTATGCGCCAGGTACTGTGCTAAGCACTTTTACAAATAAATATCTTGTCATTTGATCCTCACAATAAGTTTGCAAGGTATATTCTATTTTATCATCATTTTACAGTTGAGGAAATTGATGCAAATTAATATTAAGTGATTTGCCCAAGGTCATACAGTTAAAGTCTGAGGCCAGATTTGAATTCAGTGTTTTCTGACTCCAGGCCCAGCATTCTTTCAGCAGCTGATTGCTATGACTAACCCTAGGGGAATAAAAAGATATTTGTAAAAGTCAAAGCAGCTAATGATGCTAACAGACTTCCACACTTCTCAGTATATCATCCTGGAATTCCTACAGCAGAGGGGATCCTCAGACCAAATCCTCAAACCAAAACCTTAACTTTGGAATCTTCTCAGGAAAAAATCCATGTTTCCTTGGGGAAAAAGCATGGGAAGTTTTTATGCCTTTGAATTGGTACAGCATTGGCATGCAACTGAATTAGAAAAAAAATGGACTAAATTCCGTGAGTCTAAATATATAAAACAAATTCTTTATAAAGAATGCTTTAAAATACAAGAGGGGCAATTTGGAGATGGCGGGATGACACGAGAAGCGTATGTTAAAATCATAACATCTTTCTTTTAATGAAAAGGGGAAAATTCTTCTGACCTAGCAATGCATGAAGAAAGAAAAGCAATATATTCTGAGAAAGTTGATGAGGTGAGCCTGGAGCTAGTATGGTAAGGCATTTATACCACTGAGAGCTAAGGCAGCCTTTAAATGATTTTGAGTTTGAGTAGAAGTAACCAAAATATGATAAGTTGTTAAAAAAAAGTATTTTAAAAATTATTTCAGAGCTGCAGAGTTCTGAACTTGGGAAAATTCAACTTCATTCATGTCTAAGATATTTTCTGATATCAAGGCGAATGAAGCAAGGCAAAAGACCATCACTGATCATTTAAACTTAAAGTCAAATGTGTACAGAAAACCCGAAGAGAATTAGAACAGTAGGCCATTCCACATGGAGAAGCAACAGATCAGAGGTCTAATTTAAAAGGAATGAGAGCAGGCAAATGGACAGAGTTGTTGTCTGCTATAAATGTGGTCTAGATAACCAAACATATCAGATGTACTTAAGACGTAAATTCATTTGCCAAATCAATTTATTAAGTATCATTATACTCAAGGCATTGTGTTAAGTATTGGGTATACAAATTTAAGCAAAAATAAAGTCCCTATTCATGATGGAGAGAGGCATCTACCTTCAGAGAAAGAACTAGAAAGAACAGAGTTTGAATGCAGATTGAAGCAAATTACCTGCTTGCTTTCTTTCCTTTTTTTATATAAGCACTTGGGGTTAAGTAACTTGCTTAAGGTTACAGGACTAGTCATTATTTATGTGTGGGTGCTCATTTTCTGAGTCTGGTTTCGAACTTGGGTCATCCCAACTCCGAGGCCAGTGCTCTTACTCACTGAGCCACCTAGCCGCCCCTCTCTTTCTCTTTCTTTTTTGGTTTTGTTTCCTCTTTCCCATTATTCATTCCATCTGATACAATCCTTTATAATCTGACTATTGTCTGACATGAAAGTATTTGGGGATCTTATACTTGATTGTATGCCACCATGAGGCAAGGGGAGGGAGGGGGAGAGAATCTGAAACCCAAGGAATTGTGGAAATGAATCTTGTAAACTAAAAGTAAACAAACAAATTAATAAACACCAAGAAAAAAGGAAAAAAGAAAATAAAGTCCCTCCCCTCAAGAAATTCATATTCTAAATAGGGGAAAGACAGCACATCAAAGAAAATTGAAGGTGAGAGGTACCTGAAAGAAAAATAAAAGAAGTCCAGAGAGTCAAAAACAACATAGAGAGAAAGAAAGAAATTAATTTGGCTCTCCTTAAAATGGAAGTTCTGGGAGGAGGCAACTAATCAGAGGGAAGATCATATAACAGTGAAGTCATTGATTACCAGGGTGAGAAGGAAATGACCATGGAATCAGCCCCAGGAAACAACAGGGACCAAAGAACCAGAAGCAATCTTCAAACCATGGAAATATTAAGCCCACCCTATTCAACAACTGTATATGAATTTGTTCCTCTTGGGCTCTTAGGACCCAATGCAGTCATCATCAAGAATATTGAAGATATAGAGTGTTCTGTTGTGCTAATTTAGTCACAATCAAGTTCCATTCATTCTATTCATTCATTTGGTAGGGATTTCCTAATAGTCCACGAAAGGGCTAGTATTCTATGACTAAGCAAAAATCATTATGCATGCTTGGATATATCAGAATGAGCTTGAAGATTGAAAGATTACTGTGGAAGTCAATGATGTCAAGATGTTGGGCACATCACATACTGGATGTTCAAACCCATGAAATATTTCTAGAGCATTAGCATTGAGTAAAAAAACCTCTCTACTGACTTAACTTTCCCTCCAAGTCAGCAAAATGCATGGAGAAATGCTCTAAACTATTGACTTTGAGCCGCTTAACAGTTGTCTTTTCTTAGGGTCATCACTTTTGCTGAATGCAAACATTGAGCTTGGAAAGGATAAATCTGGTCATGTGAGGGTCATGAGATGCAAAAGTCTTCAGTAGTAAATGACCATTTCTATTGCTATTTTCAACTCTGTTCCTGCCAAGAACCCCCTTCTATTTCTGACATTCTGTGCCAACACTGGCATTAAAGTCACCCAGACTTAAAATTAGTCACCTGTTTCATATGTGCATTGGTTTTGCCCTTGCAAGTCCTTTGTGTTAAATACCAGTACAAGCATGGAAACCTTGAAGGTGGTTGATTTATTCTAGTCAAGATCAGAATCTATTGGTCAGCAGAAATTTTGTTGAATTTTCATTTGATAACTGACACTGAGATTCAGTTTCTTAAGCACAAACTAGAGATCTTGAATTTGAAGTGGAGTTGACACTACAAAGTTCAAAGACTATTAAATTTCAAGTGTGTATAGACAGTAATTCACTAAATTGTTTTTGTTCATATGAAGCTGGATTTTGCTCACTAGAGATGTGTAGTAGCATTAGCTATGAATTTAGCACATACTATCACCCTCATAAAACCAATATAATACAGATGTTCTGTCTCAAGGGCCACATGATAGGGGCAAACTATGATGATATCTTCAGAAGTGAAGTCTTTCTTTGCAACCTAGGGAGCTGAGAAATATTCAAATAGAGACAAAAGTTTGGGATTTCTACCAGATAATTCTCCACCAGCGTATGTGAATGTTGTATCAAACCAATCCCTTTCTCTTAGGTGTTTTTCAATGACTTAACAGCAAAAGTAGACTCATGATAAAGAATACAAGAAATGATAAATGGCTAAAAGGAATGACCTTTGGGGACTAAGAGCTTGTTCTGGGGAAAGGAATGTATGGTTGAGAAAAATCTGGGCAGCCTTTGATATATCCTACACATGATAGTGTGAGGAAATTTTATTTTGTCTATAGCATTTCACCCTATGACTATGAAGACTTTATGATATGACATGGGCTTAAGAGAGAATATTTAACTTTGTGAGAGACAGATTTTACTGGTCCCAAGAGTCAGGTAATTCTTATAAGTTTGCTGTTTTCAAAAGAAAAATACTACTATTCCATGCTGTGAAACAAAAGTGTAAAGAATAGAAAGCTTGTGGTGCTTATGTATGTTGACTTTTTGTCTCTGGAAGTGGATAGTAAGAACATAAACAATGTTCAAGTAATAACTGATCATTTTGGTTTTGCACAGGCACACACAACTAAGAATCAGAGAGCTTCTACAATTCACAAGATATTGTTAGAGTATTTCTTTTTTTTCTCTTTTTTATTTTTAATTTATTTGTTTATTTTTAGTTTACAAGATTCAATTCCATAGTTCCTTGAGTTTCAAATTTCCCTCCCCTTCCTCCCCCCACCCCCCACAATGGTATATACTCCAGTATAAGATCTACAAATATTTTCACATTAGACATTAGTCAGATTACAAAGGCATATTGTACTAGATGGAATGAAAAATGGTAAAGAGGAAATAAAACCAAACAATGAAAAGAAAAAAAGATCAAGTAGTTTGCTTCCATCAGGATTCAAACTCAGTTCTTTCTAATTGTTTCTCTGGATGTAGGCATCTCTCTCCTTCATAGTCTTTTGGGATTGACTCATATCACTGCATTACTAAGAAGAGTCCAGTCTGTCATAGTTGGTCATCACGCATATGTTGTGTCTGTGATTGTATACAAATTTAGTTGGAGTATTTCTTGATCTATGGTATCTTTCACTGCCAGGTTCCACTCTATCCAAGGCAGAGACTAAGAGCAAATATTAGGAAAATGTTGGTTTTGTCAGGAATTAGGAAGCTGAGAGCTATACCATACTGTCCTCAGGAAGAACGAGAGCTTGACGTTTGTAGCCATTATAGGCACCCAGAGACTTGAGAAGAAATGTCAGTCAGGCCAATATGTGACATTTCTAGAGCATGAATTCAATCCTCCCAGGGCTTATCTCATACTATCTGATTTTTTTTTTGGGGGGGGAACTTCAATTGTCTATTGACTTGTACTTTGGAGTTGAAGAAGATAAAGGAGATATAGTGATGTACTCTTTCCTGATAAGTCTCTTCTCTGAGAGATAAAGGAGCCCTCTTAGCTAGCTATAGCCATAGCTCAGAAAAACTGATAGAACAAAGTGATATTATGACATTCAAGTTCTTTGTCAAGATCCTCAATGAATCAAAATGTTTTTTTTTTCAGATACTAAGATTAATTACAGTGGCACAATAGCTCAAAGCAATGCAAACAAAAAGCTTCATTTCAGGGGCAAACTCACAATGGGTTGGGCTAGGGGGAAATTCTCTGAAGTCTTAGCTGCTAGTGTTACCAAGGTACGGTAAGAGTGGTTTGGAGCTGTCATCTTTGGGAGTTTAGCACTTTGCATTTATATGGCCACTTATCTGCAACACAATTTGTCCCAACTGGGACATATAAGAGACTCATTCCTGGCTGCTAGCAAATAATCATTACCACTTGGTGCTTTAAGATTTGAAGTAGGGGAGTAGAAACAGGACTTCTGCAAGGCTTCATCTCTAACCACTTCCAATTCATATAAAAGGTGACTCTGAACAAACTTTGGAGCTACAGATCCCACAAAATGACACAGAGAAGCTAACCTCCCACTGAGGACAGTGCAGCAGGCCAACAGTGAGCAGCCAGTGAAGCACTCTGGGCTGACCCCATTCCCATGCAAGCTGGAAGTTTGAGCCCCAGGGTGGCTTGACCAGCCACTGGCTGAAGGGACCTTAGATCAACAGCAGCTGTGGCAGTTTCCAGAATTATCAATCCATATATGCCATGGACAAAGTGAGAGGTCAGTGAAGTGTGGACTTTGGGACCTGGGAATTCTGAGTGAGGTTGGCTTTTGACCTCAGGGTGAGAAGTAGCTGAGGCACAGCCAGTAGTACAGCTTCTGTCACGTGGTAGATTCAGCTCCTGGTCTGCAGATTGTAGGGGGACCAAGCAAGAAGTCTGAGAGGTAATCACTTTTGCTTTAACCTGCTTGAATCTGGATTGAGTATAGGGTGGAGGTCCTGGGTTGTGTGACCAATTTGCCACAGTATGTGGAGGCTTCCCAACTGATACCTTCTGCAGCTGAGAAGACTCCAGCATTTGGTGCTAAGCTCCCCTGTCTGGTAGCAGTGTCCCACGGTGGCAAAAAAGTCCAAAAGTCAAATAAATGAGTGGCAACATGAGTAAACAAGGGAAGCAAAGTGAACAGAAGAATCTGACATTAGACTCCTATTTTGGGGACAAAAAGGATCAAAACATGGAACAGGAGGAAGACAACAAAGTCAGAACTCCTGAACCAAAAGCTTCTAAGAAAAATAGGAGCTGGTTATAGGCCACAGAGGAGCTTTAAAAGGATTTTGAAAACCCAATAAGAGAAGTAGAGGAAAAATTGGGAATAGAAATCAGAATGATGCAAGGAAATTATGAAATGAGAGTCAGCAACCTGACTGAAGAAAATAACACTTTAAAAATAGACTAACTCAAGTGCCAAAAGAGGCTCAACAAGGCAATGAGGAGAAAAATGCCTTAAAAAGCCAAATTTGTCAGGTAGGAAAAAAAATCTCAAAATCTCACTGAAGAGAATCATTCCTTCACAATCAGCTTAGAGCAAATGGAAGCTAGTGACTTTGTGAGAAATCAAGATACTATAAAATAGATCCAAACAAATGAAAAAATAGAAGGCAATGTGAAATATCTCACTGAGAAAACCAGTGACCTGGAAAATAGATCCAGGAGAGATAATTTAAAAATTATTAGACAACCTGAAAGCCATGATCAAGAAAAAGAAACCAGAAATCATCCTTCAAGAAATTCTCAAGGAAAATCGTCTTTATGTTTTAGAACCAGAGGGCAAAATAGGGGTTGAAAGAATACATTGAAAAAGATCTCCAGGGGCGGCTAGGTGGTGCAGTGAGTAGAGTGTTGGCCCTGGAGTCAGAAGGACCTGAGTTTAGAACTGGCCTCAGACACTTAACGCACACACAAACAAAAAAACCTAGCAGTGTGACCTTGGGCAAGTTACTTAACCCCAGTTGCCCTCCAAAAAGGCCAAAAAAAAAAAAAAAAAGAAAAAGAAAAAGAAAAGATCTCCTAAAGAGAACTCCCAGGAATATTATAGCCAGGTTTAGGAATTCCCAAATAAAGGAGAAAATATTACAAGAAGCCAGGAAGAAACAATTTGGATATTGTGGAAACGCAATCAGGATAACACAGCATCTCACAGCTTCTACACTGAGGGATTGAAGGGCTTAGAATATGACATTCTGGAGGGCAGAGGAGCTGGGATTAAAAAGAAGAATCACCTACCCAGAAAACCTGAGTATCATGTTTGAGGGGAAAATATGGTCAGTCAATGGAATAGAGGATTTTCAAGCATTCTTGATAAAAAAATCAGAGTTGAATAGAAAATTTAACATTCAGATACAAGAAGCAAGAGAAGGTCAACAGGGAAAACAAATCATAAGGAACTTGGAACTTATCAGAGTTGAACTATTTACATTCCTACATGGAAAAATGGTAATTATAGTTATGAAACTTTTCTCTGTATATATATCTATATCTATATATATGTATATGTATATGTGTGTACATATATATATATATATACATACACACATATATATGTACATATATATACACACATACACATATATATCTATATAGGGGGTATATGTTTGTATGAATACATATGTGAATGTGTGTATCTATGTGTACATGTATACATACATAGAGGGCACAAAACCAGTTTAATGGGAAGGGATGCTACTTAAAAGGTGAAACTAAAATGTGAAAGAGGGATATAATGAGAGGGGATTGGGAGAGACAGATCAGAGTAAACTATCTCTTATAGAAGAGGTAAGGGAAAAATGGTTACATTTGAGGGGAAGAACAGGAAGTCAAAAGGGAATGGGTCAACCTTAATCTCACTGAATTTGACTTAGGGAGGGAATGACATACACACTAAATAGAGTATCTCTCCCTACATGAGAATAGGGTGGAAGGGGATGAGAGGGGGGATGATGGAAGGGAAGACAGGCTGGCGGGGGGAAGGAAGTTGGAAGCACCCACTTTTGAAAAAGGACACGATCAAAGTAGAGAATAGAACAATTGGGAGATGGGATAGGAGGGAGGGAAATATAGTCAGTCTTTTACAATATATCTACTATGGAAATGTTTTTTCATAGCTACACATGTACACCCTATATTGAATTGCTTATCTTCCCAGTATGGGTGGGTGATGAATCTGGAATTCAAAGATTTAAAATCAAATGTTACACACACACACACACACACACACACACACACACACACACACACATATATATATATATATATACACACACTATTATTTTACATGTAAATAGGTAATAAGATATACAGGCACTTGGGCATAGAGATCCACCATGCCCTACTAGAAAATTGGAAATGGTATGGGAGAAGATATTGGAGAGAACAGATTGGAGGAGTGGTTACCAGTGGGATGGCTATTTTTAGGTGGGTAGGTAGGGGAAAAATGGGGAGAAAATTTGTAACAAAATATTGTGGAAATAAATTATGTAAACTAGAAGTTAATAAAGCATTTGATAAAAAAAGAAAAAGAAAAAAAAAGGTTTTGAGTGAGGGAGGGCAGCCTTGGGTAGTACCTGGGACTGATGAGGTGCTTGGGGTGTCTATGTTTGTAACATTACTCTGTAAAATCAATTTATAAATCCAGTTTGTGAAATCACATTCCTTCCCCACCCCAGTCTCAGAGGATTAACTCTGCCACTTCCCCCTGCCAGTATTCTGCCTAGTAACAATTCATGAACTATTTATCTACCCTTAGTATAATGGCCAGCTGCTTTAATGCACTATCTGTAAGTTAAATCCTCAGCCAATTAGGCACAGCCTGAGCTCCTGTTAACCTTGGTTCCCAACATCCATCTTGTCAAACATGACACTGATGGGTGGCAGACTAGCCACTTCTCAGTCAGCCCTGACCACTAGCTGCCTTAGTGATGTTTCAAATGTAAAACCACACCTCCAGGTAGCCCCCACCTTGCACTATTTCCCAGTGAATTATGGGCAATATGCCTGTACAGTTGATAATAAAAGTGCATGTTCCTTTAAGCACTGACCATTCCTTAACTCCTCCCTAATCCTACCCTTATACACCTAGTTAGCATAATTGATATCTGATTTACTACTGTAACTCTTTATAAACTACTATGGCTTCTTTAAGTTTGCAGGTTCCCTAAGACCTCCTACCTGCTGTAAAGCATAACAATAAATTTTTACAGTCCTGACTTAAAATATAGCTTGGGTCCTATGAATTCATTCCAGACTGCCGACTCAGGGACTTCCATCATTAGAGCCTTTAAAACACCTATCACCCCCTCCTCAGGACTGTACCAAGGAGCTGTAAACACCCAGGAGTCTGCATTTTCAGGAAGGGAATACAATTGTTTTAAAATATTGAGGTGAAGGGATCACAAAAGGTAATGGACCTATGCAAAACTATTCTCAATTGTGGGGAGGGGGATTTGGCTAGGTGGGTCAGGAGTACCTGGGTTTGGATCTGGCCTCATACACTTCACACACATACACACACACACACACACACACACACACACACACACACACACACAAACTAGGTGTGTGACCTTGAGCAAGTCACTTAACCCCAACTGGCCTCCCCTCCCCTACAAAAAGCAAAAACAAAACAAAACAAACAAAGAAAAAAACACTATTCTCAATCAAATAGTTGAGAGATTACACAATATTTCTTTAAGGAATAGCTTCAGAGATCCTTTTAAACACAATTTATTACAACCACCTGTTGCCTATGAGATCTTCTAAAGGAACAGGAGGAACACAAAGATGGACAGCCCACTAAAAAAGAAATTCACCTGTTGCAGATAAATTTGCAAAGCGAAATAAATAGTTCTGGAGGTAATTCACATTAGGATGGAATTAGGCTTGCTACCTGTCAAAGTGTCAAGAAATTTAAATGAAGCTATCTTAAGGCCAAAGGGACTTGTTCTTCAGACAATAGGGAAGGAATAGCACCCAGAGGAAGCTTCTTTCAAGTCTACTACTGCAGTTGTGGAGGTCACTAGAGAACAAAGGTCATCTAAGAGGTCTAGAATAGATACTCTGGGCAATACACAAGTTCAGCATTGGTACTGCAAACCAAAAATCTCACTGTCTTTCCTGACTTGGAATGGAAGTGTAGAGAAAAAACCCCAATGTCACTTGGTGATTAAATCATCTTCATAGCCTTCTCTCCCTACTCCATGTATTTTATTTAGTGAAGAGCCTGAAATCTCAAATTGAATTCATTCAAGCTCTAACTAGATTTTTAGTTCAAGAAGCTTATAGCATTTGCTTTTGCCTATAAATAGTGTCTGGTATTTTGCAAATTGAATTTGTGAAGTCATATCATATGCAAAATTTGGGCTCATAAGTCTCTTTAAAATGATGGAAATATTTTTGTTAGTTTTAATTTGAACTACATTTTGAAGAAAATATCATTCTCTTTTTCATGTCAGTGTTCCTCAAGCCTTTGATTCAGTGGTTCACATGCCTTAGGTCCACTGCAAATTTACTATTAGTGAGAAACCTCAAGTGAGGCAAAGGATTGCATAGAAAGCATTCTCCATTTCCCTTTTTTTTCTTTTAAGATATTTATACTGGGTATTTGAATAAATATTATAATGAGATATCTCACAGGAATTAAAATCCTGCATTAGAGGCATCTACTGTTCATGAGTTGTGGGTAGGTTTATCATTTTTTAAAAGTGTGTTTTTAAAGCAAACTTGGTAGCTATGCAAGTGCTTGCGGTGAAACTGATGGCATTAAAAATAGAGAGGAAAGCAAAGAAAGAAAACTGAGAAAGAGCCTTGTTGGAGGGAGGTAAACAGAAACTGAAGAAATTATTGATAATTTTGGTCTTGGAGATCACCAGCTATGAAAAAAAAAACAAAACAAAACTGTATGTTCTTCAGAATCCTAACTAAACTAAACAAGGAGGGAAGCTTCTATAGATAATGTCTCAGAAACCCCATAGCATACTATTATTGTTATTGTTATTATTATTATTATTAATCATCTAAGGATAAATTGTGGGTTATTATAGTCCTTTGATTCTCTATTATGTTACCTATTTTTCAGCATCTTTCTTCCTTTACTTTTTCTCTTTTTTCTTGCTTTCCTTCCTTCCTTCCTTCTTTCCTTCCTTCCTTCCTCTCCTCCTCCCTCCCTCCTTTCCTTCCTTCCTCACTCCCTTCCTTCCTTCCTATCTTTCTAGATTAGATTTCCAGGTCTCCTGATCTTGCCTAGGCTTGAAAGGCAGTGGTCTTCTTAATTGCACTGCTGATTACCACAGAAACTTTGATGTGATCTGTTTCTGGCCCAGGTCAGTTCAACCCTCCTTGGGCAAATCGCTACTAATAGGTGCCCCCCATACACACACAGTGCTCAAGGGTTCATTATGTTGATACCAGATTTAGTGTAGACACCTGATCCATTTTTAGTCTCACTGCAGTTCAAAACTTCTGAATTGAAGCAATATACTAGTGTCAGCTAACCTCCAAAGCAGGGATTATATACTTGCTGCCACCCATTGGGTGCATTGTTTTCTCTTTTGTAAGTGCCCAGACAAAAGCGTGAAAAGAGATGGAGAAAAGTTTAAATATGTTAATTTTTCTTCCTGTTAGCAGGTCTGATTTAAGACTGAGAGACATAATTGAAAGTGTTAGCTAATATGAAACTTGTGAATATTAAGTATTTATTATTGTTATTATTAGATGATGATTCAAATCAATTCAACAAACTTTTTAAAGAGCTTACTCTTTGCAAATGACTATGGTAGGCCCTTGGGATGGAGAGATGAGCATGACAGTTACCTCAACATTGGTAGCAATTTTAGAGGCTATCATATCCATCTCTTAAAAAGATCCCCTCCACTATGCAGCTAGGTAGTAGAATGGATAGAGTCCTGGACCTGGAGCTAGGAAGACTTGAGCTCAAATCTAGCCTCAGACACTTGCTAAATTGTGACCCTGGGCCTGTCACTTAGCCCCATTTGCTTCAGTTTCCTCATCTGTAAAACGACTTAGAGAAGGAAAAAACAAATCCACTCCTGTATCTTCTCCAAGAAAGTCTCTATATGGAGTCATAGAGGGTTGGATATGACCGAAACAACTTAATAACAGCATGTAGAGGTTGTAAGGATCAAATGAGCACTTAGCAAAGCACTTAGTAGGTGCTAATAATTATTTGTTCCCTATCCTACCATCCTTCACATGTACCTAGCAAGGGTCCATCCAACCTCTTCCTGAAGACTTCCAGTAAGGGGGTGTTTCACAGATAACACACAGGAAGCACTGGAGGTTTAGGACTCCAGCCTCTAACAGGTCCACTCTTGATCTGGTCAAACAGGTAGGTACTTTTGGAGGGGTTAATAGTCAGCTTTATTCTAGTCTAAGCTTTTTCAGAAATGTTGACAATAATGGGAGAACAAACTCCTGCAGCATTCCCTAATGACACTTCTTGCAGGGCTGGTGAAAAGGGGGGGAGAGCAATTACTCCTAAGTCTTCAATAAAGACAGGCACACTTGTACACTTCCCTAAATTCCCTCAAGCTTCAATGGGTGGGTGGTTGTGGCAGGTACATTCATTCCTCTATTCATTCCCTGTAGTTTCCCCCCTCACTGATCAGTACCCATTTGCTTTATAGGGCAACAGACAAAGAAGGCATCTTGCCAACATTAAGCTTATACACAGGTGAACTTTAGTAATGTCATCATTCTGTGCACAGGTAGTAAATATTAATTATATCACCCCCATATCTCGTAGCAGAGCTTTGGTAGGACTGCCTGTCACTATGATTCTACAAATTACTACCTATAATCCTTGGAGCTATTCTCGGAGTTACTTTGTAATACTTGGAAAATAGATATTCCATGGCCATGGATCCTGAAAAACTAAAGTTAAAAGGATAACAAAATTCTCCTTATATGCAGAAGGAAACTACTGTTTCTTAAAGCCATCAATTCTGTTTTTGAACAATTTTAATTTTGGGGGAAATTTTTTCCAAACACTTTTCTTACATCTTTTTTAATAAAATTTTTGCACACTGTCCTCCAGAATCTAGCAGAATACTTTAATCTCTTATCCATGTGGCAGACCTTCAAATATTAGCTATCCTACTTAACAATGGTTACTCTCAATGGACTTAATGCTTTGTCAAATGAATGACTAAAAATGTGAACATAGCCTAAGGCAGAAGTTAGTAGGTTGTGAAGAAAAAGGGGGAAATGTTTTAGATTCAGTTCAGGCACAAACTCTGTCACTTTGGATAAGTCATTTAACCTTTCTGTGATATGATTTTTTTTAATTGGTAAGATGAAGGCTTTCATATATATATTTCCTAAGTATCTAACAACTAAAAATTCAAGTCCTTCTATATCTATGCCCATATATTTATATGTGTGCATGCAGGGACATATATGTACATATATACACAAATATTTACATAAAATTTAAATTTGCTTTTAGGGAAATGTTGGTGGTCATATATTTAAAATCTGACTTCTAGTGTTCAAGAATGAATAAATACAAAAGCCATCTGTTTGTTGTACTGTATGTCTTTCATGCATTTCAGAATTTTAGCAACAGAGTTTTGATTTTTGGTTTTGTTTTATTTTTTTAAACAATCTGTCCCTAAGGAAGCAAGGGCTAATCCCACTAAAAGGGAGAGAACAGGAAACAAGGCTTGGAGAAGTTTATACAGCTTGAATAGGCTAAGAGGAAGGAGGAAAATAAAAGTCTGAGGACTTAAGGCAGGAATTCTCACTTTACCACCTTCTGCAGTCTCAAGCAACGTTTCTGCTACTGATATTGTTGTAGGAAATGTGAAGAGCCAAAAGTTTTGATCAGGAAAAGCCCTCTCTGTACATTCTACCTAGGTAACAAACATTATTTCCTTTGGAGAAGAGAGTTGATTTACTTTGGTAGATTGCTGTGTTTGGCACCCTGGTTATTTCTTTAGTATTTATTATTATTCTTTGTTATTATTTTTTCCATCTTTTCCATCAGTTTTTGTTAAGCTCCTTAAGAAAAAAAAAAACATGCAGAAAAAGCTGACATGACAGAGAAGGCACTGCCATGTACCAAAATCTCTCTTTCTGTTTTGCTTAAAGCACTACAGCATGAAGTAGTTCTTCTTGAAAAACATGTCTAAAACCTCCTAAAAACTTTTTAGTGAGGGTATTCTGTCATGGCTAAAAGATAAGCAGGAAATCAGCCAGTTAAAGGTTCATGAGTATATAAAATGGTCAATGATAAGGGAGCAGATGATTAAGAAACTGAAATGGTACAAAATAGAATATGACACATCCATTAAAAAGCGATTAAAAGAGTGGGGAAAATTATTGCAGATCTTTATTATTCCAATTCTCAAATCTTAAACTATAGGAAGTAATCCAAAGCAACATATTGGTAAAGGGTAAGGCTAGACACAACAATAATTATAGCAAAAAACACTCCGACTCACTATAATGGAAATCCCTGCGCTTGAAGCTATCCCCCTTGAATGGTAAACTTTTAAGTTTAACAAGAAGAGGGGTCCATCTCTTCTTTGATTCAACAAGAGGGTTGTGTGGAGTTATGAGAATCATAAGTCAAAGGTTTTAGTGTGTTTAAATTAATTTTAAGAAGTATTTTTTTACTTCCTCCTCTTCAGAATTCCTAACATTAGCCCTATATAATTTTTTTTCTCATCCAAATTTCTCAAAGAAGTCACTTGAATTCCATTAGGAGCTAGATTTAATTCACTTCAATACATATATATTAAATATTTTTATGCACACATGACTATACAAAGTTTAGGTAAAATATATTCCTTACCTTCAAGTAATTTAGAATAGCAAAAGAGTAGAAAACCTAAGCACAAATTATAATAATTGATAATAGTGCATTGTAGTTGCATGGGGTAGTAAGTACAGAGACAATTTCAGGAAGAGAAATGCAATCAATCAGGAAGGACTGGATTAAAGGATTATATCTCTGACATATACTACCTATGTTATTGAGGGACATAACTGAACTTCTTTTTCAGTGCCCCTCATGGTTCTTGAAGATTTTAAATTATGGAATAGATGCTGATCTCCATTGGTCAAATAAATGAAAAAAAAATTGATTAAGCACTTACTAAGGACAAAGTTGAAAAATAAAACATTCCCTGATCTCAAGGAGCTTCTCCAACTCAGGGAGAAAACACATCTAGGAAGTTCTCACTGCAAAACAAATGAGGTAGTTTCCTTGCCAGGAATTCTTTCCAACAATAAAATTACAAAAGATAATTTTAAGAGAGGTACAAAACCATGTGCCAGGAGGTAGGGGTGACTTCATGGAAGGTGGGAAGAAGTCTTTCTTGAAAATGAAGGACTAGGAAGGGAGTGAAACTTGAAATGAATTTGCAAGGTGAAATAGTGATTCAATAGGCAATAAGGCATTGCAGGAACAGGGAACATTCTGAGCAAAGGAATGCAGTCACAAAAGTATTAGGCATATTTGAGATCAGTGAGTAGCTCAGTTTTGTTGGAGAACAGAGAATATGGAAGAGAGTAATAGGAGATAAGACTGGGAAGGCAGAATTATTCTAGATTGTTGGAAAGCTTTGAATTTCAGTTAACATTTATTTACTTTTACTTTTAAGAAGTTGGAAGTCACTGAAGATTTTTACATAGAGTAGTAACACCTATGCACACATATTTTAATATTATTATTGTAGTGGAAGGATGGGCTAGAATTTAAAAAGAATGAAGATAGGTAGATAATTCTTTTTTTAGACAAATTTGTGATAGTAGAGGAAGGTGGTCAAAGGAGTATTAATTTACTGGTAGTGATACTAGACAACAGGGCATGAATGTCTGGGTGCTGTGATAGCATAATTGTCACAGTTACTTATAGGATATGAAAGCTAAAGGAGAGGGAACATCATAGATAACATCAACATAACATTCTGTATATAGGAAACTCGACAAAAGTTGGTGTTGCTCAGAAATTGTGAAGACAAAAAGTGATATATAGGTTTTGTTCATTTGTTTCAGTTGTGTGAAACCTTTATGACTCCTGGTGGGGTATAGATCTTAGGGGGGAAGACAATGAGGTGTTTTATTTTAATTTGAATTTATTAAATTTTTTAAATGAAGTTCTGTTTAAGGTTTCTATAAAACCACTGGGTAAAAGGGACCTATAGACAATTGAAGATGATTCTTTGGAGAGTAGATATTTATACTTCTGTCTCTGGAATCTTCTTTCTCCATAGTTTCACTTTTTTGCAGTATTAATAGCCTCTTTGTTTCACAGTCTCTGGAATCTGGGGTAGACGATGAAAGCAGCTCAGCAAAATTCAGAACTCTTGGTACAGTATCATTTCCCCAGAACTGTTGTTACTGTTTACTTGTGGTTTTGCTTTCTGTCCCTATTGCAATCTAAATTTCACAGTGTTGAAAAGGTTTTTAAAAAGAACAATCAAAAGGAATTCTGGAAAAATGGAATTGGTCACAAAATTCCTGGCTCTCCAAATTTCTTCCACAATCAAACAGAATACTACCTTGAAATGAATGTAGAGGAGCAAAAAATAAAGGGGTAAAGCAGCTTTCCAAATAAGACAACTTGGGAGGACCTTAGGAAAGATACAATACCCAGGGGCTGAGGTTTGAATGAAGTGTAAATACTTCCATGCCAGCTCTGATGAATCAACAAATTACATAGGAAGAAGCCTAGGGCTTAAGAACTTTTACCTCATGAGCTTCCATCCAACAAACAGTCTGGGGATCAGATGGCTGAGTGGGAGGAGATTAAAGGACCTCCCCCATCTTCATTCCCCACTATTTCTGGACACCAGGCCTAGACCCCTGACCAGACACAGTCTTAGATTGGAACTTCGGGCATGCAGTTTGTCTGACAAACTGTAGCAAGTAGAAGTAGGAGCAGAGTAATGGCAAGTGAGGTGCTCCTTTGCTCCTTGTTTCAGTTTTGTAATGGCAAAAAAGTAGTACTTTGGCTCCTTGTTTCAGTTATTCAAGTGCCTTTGAGCCTTACCTGTGATTATATAAAGTCTTTGTTGGAAACAGTATATATTGTGTTGCCCATAACAGGAAACACAATAGGGGGTTTGGAGACGTTCCCTACCCTTAATAAGCCTAACATCATTACATGGAAGCCTTGGTGGGGGGAACTTGCCAAAAGAGTGGAACAGGAAGGATTCAACAGGAAAGAGCAGAGCAGATAAAAGCTGGAGTAGGAGCTGGGACCAAGCAGAACTGAGAGTGAGAATGCTTGTGATTTTGGCCCTCTGCAGCACTCTGTTGGTAGGTAATGCCAAGGAAAGGCAACTTCCCAAGGTTCAAAATACCAGCATAGCTGCTCTCCATTTTATTCAGTGACAAATTAAGAACGGAGAAAAATCAAAATACAGAATTCACCAAGTGTAATTCAACCAAGTATTACTCCAGTCCTGGATAGTTCATTCATTTAGTCAAATACAAAGCTCCTCTTCTCAAATGGAGATTAGTTTCCATTCATTAACAAAGTACATTCATTTGGCCAGTCACAAAGTACAAAAAAAAGGTCAAAAATTTCCCACCCCCGGATCACAACTAAATAGGCCATCTACCCCAGAGTTACAACAGGCTTAAGATATTGTCACAGCATTTGATACCCAAAGAGAGGTCTTTTCTTCATCTTGACCCAAGGCAAGTTCTCAGCAATCTCTCTTCCTGGGGAGACAAAGCTTAACAAGGCCATAAGATACATCACCAGAGTCCTCATTAATTCATTCTCTGTCTGCAGAACCATCCTAGGAACCCTGAAAACATTAGTAAGTCTCTCTTCCAGGATTTCTATAAACATACAACAAAAAAATCCTTCTTCAGGTCTTCTGAACCAACAGCAAGGTTCCAGGACCTCTGCAACAACAGCACTGTCCTTCACGAGTGGACACAATTCACTCTCTATCTGCAGAACAGTCTCAGGAGCTCTGAACCAATAGCAAAGTTCCATGACCTCTGCAACAACATCACTGTCCTTCACCAAGGGATGAATCTGGCAAAACAACATCAAAACAGACATACAAAGTACCTGCATCACAGTCATGTCTCCTCAGTCCTTGGCAGCTCTGGGTGGCAACTCTCAAAAGTCCTGGCCAGCTCTAACTGGCCCTCAGCGATCCTCTCTGCCTCCACAATGCTGCTTCCAAAAAAAAAGTTCTTCTGCTTCTCTCTCTCTCTCTCTCTCTCTCTCTCTCTCTCTCTCTCTCTCTCTCTCTCTCTCTTTTTCTCTCTCTGCTTATGCCTTTCTAAATCCACATCACCAGCTTGTCCCAATTCAGCCCTCTCTTTTCACTTTTCAACAAGTCCATCGCACAAGTGGGATTCAAAAGCTCTGGGTTTTAACACTGTACCAAGCCAATACAGGGGATCTTTAAATTACATTACTATTAAATGGTATATCAGGCAAAAAAGTCTTTTCTGTTGTTTTTATACAGAAGTCCTAGAAGAAAACTTTTCTGATGATTCAGAAGTCTTAGAAGAGGAATTTACTGATGATTCAAAAGCCCTGAAACAGGACTTTACTGTTCTTAACAAAAGTCATGAAAGAAGGTCTACTATGGCTTACAGAAGTCCTGGTAGAGGGCTTTACTGCCTTTTACAGAAGTTCTGGGATTTTACTGCAGATTTGTGTTTGATTTCTCAGGCAGAAGGCTTGTCTGCTGGTTTGTGCTACTTTGTCAGACAGAAAGCTAATTGAGATGGTAGCGCCAGCAATGTGCATGAATATTGTTGTAATTCCATTAAGCTTAATATGTGTAAATAATGCTGTGGCTCTGTTAAGTTTTGTCTTCCCAGAAACAGAAACTGTGAAGGGCTTGGAGTGAACTACTCACCATGAACTGAAATTGGAGACCTGCTGACCTTTGAAGCCAGGCAAGAGTTGGGTGAATCCAGGCAAGAGCTGAGAGCATGGAAGAAGAGACATGGAGTTTGGAAGTCAGCCTTGAGTTAAGATGAGAAGACCTTAATTAAGTACCTGGTGCTGACTGATGATATTGTAACTTAATTGTGACCTAGGGGTGGAGGACTTTTGTACTATGAAGTACCCCTTAAGGATGATTGACTTAGGGATAATTAGCTTAAGAATGATTGGAAGCCAGCCTCTACTTAAGGATGAAGAGAGACTTCACTTGGGTACTTTATATAGATTGATGAGATTGTGATTTACTGAATGCTATACATATATTTATTTATTTATTTATTTGTTTGTTTGTTTGAGACTATATGGACACCTTAGTAATAAGTGGCTATGTTATATTGTTGTGAATATTTTGCTTTAGTTTATTACTGAATAGAGGGTTCACTATACTGTGTGATCAGAATCTTAAAGATATTCACAGCAGCAGTCCTCAGGAGAGCAGCTCAGGAAAACTGCTCAGGAGAGCTGCTCATGATTGACTTTAAAAGCAGATGCTCAGTTCTTCTAAAGATTCTGACTTGAAGAAACCTCTATCATAAGTCAGAATACACATTGAAGGAATGTAAAAGAATTTGGATAATGGGAGGTTTTAGAAGAGATTTCTAAAACTTATCATATCTGATAATGTTGACTATATTGATTTAATAGTATTGTTATTACTCTTAATAAGAAATAGTTACCAAGTAATATGCCTTTTTAATAAATTAAAGTCTAATTACTTTGGAGGTTTCCTCACTTTTATATATTCCCAGCTTCTAGATAATGGCTGAATAAGCAGACTGTAGGTAACATGTAAGGGCATGGAAAAAGGGTTACAGGAATAAAGTAATTTGATAAAGGTTATCCTGTGGAGAAGCTATATAAGTAAGTAATCCATCACAGTTGGATAGAATGTAAAATGTTATACAACACTGATAAAACAAAAAGTAGCAATTATAAAGATTTAATAAATGTTATCAAGTTAGTAATGATAGTTTAAATACAGATTTTATGGGAATGGATTTTTTGTTTTTCTTTTTGGAAGGCAATTGGGGTTAAGTAACTTGCCCAAGGTCACAAGGCTAGGTTTTTGTTTGTGTGTGCGATAAGTGTCTGAGGCCTGATCCAAACTCAGGTCTTTCTGACTCCAGGGCTGACACTCTACTCACTGAGCCACCTAGCTGCCCCTGATGGGAAAGGATTTTTTTTTTTTTTTTGCTTTTTGGAGGGCAATTGGGGTTAAGTAACTTGCCCAAGGTCACAAGGCTAGGTTTTTGTTTGTGTGCTTTAAGTGTCTGAGGCTGGATCCGAACTCAAGTCCTTCTGACTCCGGGGCTGATGCTCTACACCCTGCACCACCTAGCCGCCCCTGGGAATGGATTTTTAAAAATTTATTTTAGACTAAAAGACCAGAACACAAATGCAGAATAGAAAAAAAGAAGAACATCATAAACTTAAATATTGGAATTTAAATACAAAGTAAGAAAGAAAAAAAAAAACATGTCATGAATAACAGAACATAAGAGAGAACTCAAAATATGTAACAATAAGTTTTCATTTCAATAAAGCCTGTTTGATAAATAATGCGTGTTGTGTTGAAAACTGTCCAACTTTGTTTCTTTGTAAGTTTTCTTTTGCTTTATGCTGTGCACTTTTTCACTCTGTTCTTTTTTCTCTCTCCTTGCCTTCCTCCAGAGTGCAACAATTAAGTTGTTTAGATATATTTCTCTGTAGCTATAAATATATACATAGATATATACATATATACATACATACATACATATATATACATATATGTGTGTATGTGTATATATATACATATATATATGTATGTGTATATATATATATATATATATATATATATATATATATATATATATATATATATATACATATACTTTCCCAAACAAATTCTACTCCTGATCTTTATTTTCACATCTCTGGTCTCCTATGCCTCCTGACTCCTCTACTTTATTTCTACCTGCTACCTTACTCTCCTCTATTGCCCAAACCCTCCAAGGATTCCTCCTCTATCCTCCCATTTCCATAAATCTAAACACCTTTCTATATCATCCTTTTGCCTGTTCCCCTACCCTCCCTTCGATACAACCCTCTCCTGCCTCCCTATGGTCCTACAATTTTCTTTTTTCTAATTTTAGAAGGCTTTTATACTATTATCTATATAGATAGATTGTTTCTTTTTAAACCCATTCCTGATGAAAGTGTGTTACCAGAATGAACAGCCCTCCTCCCCCATTTATTCCCTCTGTATTTATTCTTCTTCTTCCATCCCATTTGTATAAAATAATTACTCTTTAAGCTGTTCCTAAATGTTCTTAAATACTTTTAAAATTTACCCCAATATTTCCTATGAGCTACCCAATTATTAGTAAGAATTTTAAATTTTACATTTAAATTTTACATATATAAAGTTACATATATAAAAAGGAGTCTGTCCTTATTGGATCCCTAGTAATCACTCTTTGGTATTTACCTTATAGATCTCTTAGCTCTTGTATGTCAAATATTCTATTAAGTTCAGTGTTTTATTAATTTTTTAAAATTTACTTATTTCCTCTCAGTTTGGAATGTTCGGTTCCACATTCCTTTGAATTTCAAATTTTCTCTCCCCCACCATGTAGGCATGCAATCAAATATAGATTTTAAAAATACCTTCACATTAAACACGGGTCAAGTTGTAAAGAAGGATTATAATCAATGGAATGAAAAATGAGAAAGAAGGGACAAAGCAAAACAAAACACAAGAGAGAGAGAGGAAGTCATTTGCTTTTGTTTCAATCTGCATTCAGACTCTATAATTCTTTCACTGGTTGTGGAAATCCCTTTCAATCATGAGTCTTTTGTAGTTGTCTCCTGAACTTGCATTGCTGAGAGGAGCCCAGTCTATCAATGTTAGTAATCACAGATATTATGTGTCTGTAATTGCCTACAAAGTTCTCCTGGTTCTGCTCTCCACTCAGCATTAGTTTATATAAGCTTCTCCAGGTTATTATGAAGGGAATATGATCCACATTTCTTATAGCACAACAGTATTCCATTACATTCATATACCACAACTTGTTTAGCCTTTCCCCAATTAATGGGTATCCCATTGATTTCCAATTCTTTGCCACCACAAAAAGAGCTGCTATAAATATTTTTGTACATGTGGGGTTTTTCCCACTTGCATAATCTCCTTGCGATATAGCCCTAGAAGTGGAATTACTGAGTCAAAAGGTAAGAACATTTTTATAGCTCTTTTGGTATAATTCCAGTTTGCTCTTCAGAATGGTTGGATCAGTTCACAACTGCACCAACAATGTATTAGTGTTCCAGTTTTGTTTTTTTTTTTTTAGATCATGCCCAGCATTTATCATTTTCCTGTTTTGTCATATTAGTCAATCTGACAGGTGAGATGTGGCACTTCAGAGCTGTTTTGATTTGCATTTCTCTAATCAATAGTGATTTAGAGAATTTTTTCATATGCTTATAAATATCTTTAATGTCTTTCTCTGTAAACTGCCTGTTCATATCCTTTGACCATTTGTCAATTGGTGAATGACTTGTATTTTTAAAAATTTGACTCAGTTTTCTGCATATCTTAGAAATGAGGCCTTTATTAGAGACACTAATTCTTTTCCAATTTTCTACTTCCCAAAGTAATCTTGACTACATAGGTTTTATTTGTATAAAAACTTTTCAATTTAACATAATTAAAATTATCCACTTTGCATTTTGTAATGCTCTTTAACTCTTGTTTGGTCAAAAAATCTTTCTTTCTCCAAAAATCAGTAAGGTAAACTATTTTTTGCTCTCCCACATTGCTTACAGCATCAACCTTTATAACTAGATCATGAACCCATTTAGACTTGATCTTAGTATAAGGTATAAGATATTGGTCTATACCCAGTTTCTGCCATACTATTTTCCAGTTTCCCCAACAATTTTTGTCAAATAGAGAATTCTTATACCTGAAACTGAGGTCTTTGGTTTTATCAAACAGTAGATGACTATAGTCATTGACTGCTGTGTCTCATGTACCTAATGTATTCCACTGATTCATTACTCTATAGCTCAGTCAGTACCAAGTAGTTTTGATGACTGATGCTTTATAATACAGATTAGAATCTGGTATGGCTAGCCCACCTTCCCTAGAATTTCTTTTCATCAATTCCCTTGATATTCTGGACCTTTAGCTTTTCCCAATGAATTTCTTACTGTTTTTTTCTAGCTCTATAAAATAGTTTTGGTAGATTGATTGTTATGGCACTAAATATGTAAATTAGTTTAAGTAAAATTTTCATTTTTTTAAAAAATATTAGCTCAACCTAGCCATAAGCCACTGATGTTTTTCCAGTTATTTAGATCTAACTTTATTGGTGTGAAAAGTGTTTTGTAATTGTGTTCAGAGAGTACTGGCTCTGTTTTGACAGGTAGATTCCCAAATATTTTATAACATCTACAGTAACTCTAAGTTGAATTTCTCTTTCTATTCTTATTGTTGGACTTCCTTAGAAATATATGGGAAAGTTGATGATTTATGGGGGCTTATTTTATATCCTGCAATTTTGTGAAATTTATTAATTATCTCAAATAGTTTTTTAATTAATTCTCTATGATTCTTCATGGATATCATCACATCTGCTAAGAGTGATAGCTTAGTCTCTTTGCCTAATCTCATTCCTTTCATTTCTTCTTCTTCACTTTTTGCTACTGCTAACATTTCTAGTACCAAATTGAGTAAGAGGGGTGATAGTAGACATTCTTGTTTCACACCTGATCTTATTATAAATGCTTCTAGCTCATCCCCATTACATCTAATACTTGCTGATGGTTTTAGATAGATGCTACTTATTATTTTAAGGAAGACACAATTTATTCCTATACTTTCTAGTGTTGTTTTTTTTTTTTAAGTTCTGAAAGTCGCACAAGTGATCAAATGTCCATTTCTTTTCATTCAGGATTATGCTTAACTTTGCTGGGCATGATATTTTTGGATGGAACACCAATTCTTTCATTCTTCAACATATAGTGTTAGAAGACCTGCAGTCCATTAATGTCTCTGCTGCTAGGTCTTGTGTGATTCTAATTGTGGCACCATCATATTTAAATTGTTTTATCATTGTTGCTTTTAATACTGAGCTGGAGGTGTCAGAAGTTGGCTATGATATTCCTATGAGCTTTATTTCTTCATAGGATCCCCTTTAAGTGGTGAGTTATCATTTTTCCCACACTTGTTTGAATGTTTTAGGATATAATTTTCTTTAATTATTGCTTGTATTATTGTATCAAGATTCCTTTTTTTAAATAATAACTTTCAGTTAATCTGATTGTTTTTATGTTTTCTTTTCTTGATCTTTCTCCAGATATTTTGTTTCTTATAAGATGTTTCATTTTCTCTTCTATTTTTTCCCATTATATGTTTTGTCATATTATCTCTTGATCTCTTATACATTTACTGGCTTCTCCTTGCCCAATTCTAATTGTCAAGTTGTCATTTTCTTCCTTAAGACTCTTGATCTCCTTTTCTCATTTTTTGACTTTCCTTAACTAGCTTTATTGTTTTTATTGGATATTTTTTCCTTTTTTTCAGTTTTTCCTCCATCTTTGTCATTTGATTTTTAAAGTCTTTTTAAAGATATTCTATGATTCATTTTGGGCAGGTGACCATTCAACATTATTCTTTGGGGGTTTCCTTACTCCAGTATCCTCCTCTGAGAATGGTATCCTTCTCTATTCTGATAATTGCTTTCTATAGTTGGATTCTTTCTTCTTTGCTTTTGCATTTTTCTGGTAATAGCTTCATTTTTGTAATCACCTCTGGGGTATAAGGGATGATGGCTCTTGCCCCAGATCTTCAGTTCTCCCTTCTAGTCAGCAATCAAAGCTGAACCTTGAACATCCAGTTAGTTCTCACAAGCAGGGGCTTTTTGACCCACTGCTTCTCCACTCACATGGAGTGTGATGGTTCTTTCTCACCCCTGTTATTCTTCACAGCACAGGTGGGTCTGGCATTCCTTGTCATCAGAATTTCCCTCTGTCTTCCTGGGCTTAGACATCCAACTCCCCTCATTATCGTGGGGGTAAAAGTTCCTGTGGCTGGGATGCAGGCAGTCTATCAAAGTAATTAACCCCCAGGGCTTGCAGCCTTTTGTTTAAGTGACTTGCCACTTGTTATTAAAGCATACCTTAGAGAGGTGTTTATTCTTCCCAAGGATCAAACTTTGTCCTTGGATTTTTCTTCTGATTTTCTCAAATTGTCCCAGAAAGAACACTGCTGTGCCCCTATTCTTTTTGCCCTAAGGTGCTATTTTATTTCTTTTGTGGGGGGAAGTATTGAGAGCTTGGAGTTTTCTGATCTACTCCACCATCTTCCCAGAGTCCTCCTGGGAATGATTTTTTAAGCCTCATGATATATCTAAAGTTTTAAACATGATAGTTCATATTGAACACATTTTTTCAAGGCTTCTCATTTTATTTGTATAAAAATATATATTTACAATGGCAGTAAAAGTCCTGCCAAAGTTATCCAAATAGCATAAAATAGACTAAAGTGGGGGGGTTAGGGGGTGGGGAAGGCAGGTGGGGAAGGTGGGTCCAGTGACCCACCCAGTAAATTTAATAACTATTGCCACTGAAATTTACAGGACAGGAGACATTCTGAGGTGTGGAAGTTTGAGTCAAAATGACAGTGGAATGGGGAAGGTTGGGGCAGCAGCAAAAATCTTTCCTTTTGTTGAGTGGTGGAAAGGGCAGGAGGGGAAGGATTTCCCACTTGGGGGTGCTAATCATCATACAGGTAAGGGATGCCAACCCCCAGGCACGGGGCCCACAAGGAGGCATCACAACTTTCTCAGAGGCAGCCAAAGCAATCCTGAGCCTGCTTGGCATTGGTCACACAGTTGTATTTGAGTCACTCCCAGAAGAGATCTTTGTCTTTTTTAAAGCATCAGGAACTGGCATAGAATGACATAGGACTTGTTGAAGCCCTTGTCCTTGAATTTCTCGTCCAGATCTTCTCTGATGCCCACCAGCCTTCCCCCCCACCCCCGCCCAAGACTTTTTCCCATTGATTCTGGCGATTATCATAGCTCCTTACCACAGGCTGGCTCCAGTTCCTGTTACAGTCACACATGAAAACTATTTTGTTTATTTTTTCAGGAAGGAAAAAAGTTGTATGTTTATTTTGAATTAAGAAGGGACTGAGTTAGGGTGACAAATGACTAAGTAGCAGATAAATAATAGCAAAATGTCATTTTTATTGGAAACTGATCATTGCAAAATGACAGACTGAACTGGGTTGAAAGACTGCTTAAATATTGGCATTAATGTCTAAGCAATAAAATCTTTGAAATGCCCTTTTTCTCCTTGAGTTCATTAAGCCTGAGGAGAAACTTTACAGACTCATTATCTTATTTCAGTTTGAATTTCTCATCTCTGAATCTCCAAAAGAGAGAGATTAAAAAAAGAGAGAAAGAGATTTAATGACTTTGGAGGTCATGGTATTTCTCACACATAAAATAACTTTAAAAGATGACCTATTTCATTGACTTTTACCCCCAATTTATTTCTTGAACTCCTCAAATCCAAGTTCCAAGTTTTAGTTTCCTTAAGAAAATACACACCACACACACACACACACACACACACACACACACACACAGATACCGCATTTTTATCAGAGTAAATCATAATCATTGTTACTTTGCTGAAATGTATGCGTATGAGTGTGTGTTTTTCTGTGTGTGTACACACTTTAAAGTAACAAAGGTTATGGCTTAGCTTAATAAAAAGATAGTATATTTTGTGTGTATGTATGTGTATATATATAATGCATTTATGTAAACATACATGTATACACATATGAATAGTATAACACATGCTTATATAATTATTTGCATAAGTACATATAATGCATATATCTGTAACTATAAATGTGTGCATGTGTGTATAGTAATAGCACTTTAGTATTGTACTATTTCATGAATGCCCAGATTCTGCCCCTGAACATGGTTCTTCCCAGGAGAAAATTTCTGAATTATATTAGCTCTTTAAGAAAAATTGCAGTAACTAATTCAGTAAATAGTATCCTAATAAATTAGTTCTCTGTTCTGATTCCTTAGGTTTTTTTTTTTTGTTAAAGTAAAAAGAATTTATCAAGTTCTTCTACATATTTAAATTCTCATATTTGGCTAAAAATGCCTTTCTAAAGAGGGATTTTGTGATGTAAATCAATGTATAAAGTATAAAAGGGAAAAGTCCAGGAACAAAACTTTTACCTCCAAATGAAGTTAAGTAAAGCATATTATTTGTTGTTGACTAATACTTGAAAAGTTCAGGAAACAGGGCATTCTACAAATTATCCAGTCTTCATTGAGTGATTTGTGGGATAGATATCCCTGAAGATAGCTCATCAATTTTCCATTTTTATATAGGAAAGGCCCACCTCTGCCATATATAAGCCATCTTTCACCAGGTTTGTTTGCTTCCCAGTGATTCTACTTATGGTGATTGGTAGGGAAGCAAGAAATTATCTGGGACCTCCCTCTAAGATCCATGCCACATGATATTTGAACATTGTAGTTTTGTGAGGGAAAAAGAAGGGAGAAAGGAAAGAGTGAGAAAGTTGAACACCTTAAAGGCTAACTCAAGTCTTTTCTAATAATAATAAGGATCAATTCTTATAGCCTCTGCTGGGTTTCCAAAATTTTTTCTAAGATCTCAGAGATACAATCTTCTGTACAAGACAGATTATTAAAAACTAAATAAGAAAGGAAAATGACATAAGAGTTTGTTAATCACTTATTTTACTGATTTAATTCTGAATTCTTTAAAGACAACTCCAGGTTCTAAAAAAAAATATATATGCAGGTACATAGTAGTGAGAAAGAATGATAAGGATGTCCCTGATCAACTAAATACAATCAAGTACAATTGATGAATTGAATATATATGCATATATATGTATATGTGTATGTGTTTATATATGTATATATATATACACATATATGATGAATAACAGGTAACACAGAAAATGAGGTATAAAAGTCTTAAACACATTATCCTAAAGAAGTGTTTATACTTTATTAACCCTTTGAAAGGTATGCAGTTATACAAACAACTTTGATAGAATTAGAGGGCAAATGGTCATTCATGTTCTTTGAAAAAATTGTTTTTTTTATTTTTGTAAATAAAATTAGCTTCAAATTATTTCCTTTAACTACACCTCCCCCACACATTTAAAAGGCAAGCAATATATGAGTCATACATGTGAAATCATGCAAAGCATATTTCCATATTAAACATGAAAAGAAAGTAAGAAAGACAGGAAAAGAGGGAGGGAGAGATAGAGGAAGAGAGAGAAGATAGGAGAAATAGAAGAAGAAGAAGAAGAAGAAGAAGAAGAAGAAGAAGAAGAAGAAAGAAGGAGGAGGAGGAGGAGGAGAAGAAGAAGAAGAAGGAGAAGAAGAAGAAGAAGAAGAAGAAGAAGAAGAAGAAGAAGAAGAAGAAGAAGAGGAAGAAGAAGAAGAGGAGGAGGAGGAAGAAGAAGAAGAAGAAGAAGAAGAAGAAGAAGAAGAAGAAGAAGAAGAAGAAGAAGAAGAAGAAGAAGAAAGAGGAGGAGGAGGAGGAGGAGGAGGACTAGGTGGATGAGGTGTACAAGGACGAGGACGAGGAGGACAAGGAAGGAAGGAAGAAAAGAAGGAAGGAAGGAAGGCAAAGAAAGTAAAAAAACAAATGTGTGCTTTAATTTGCACTCTTTCTTTCTTCATTCTTTCTCTCTCTGCAAATGGTTTCCATTTTCCGTCTGAGTGCTTTGGAATTGACTTGGGCCATCATCTTGATCATAGTTTTTATCATTAGCAGTTTATTGTCGTGACAATATTGTTGTTACTATGTACAATGTTTTCCTAGTTCTGCTAATTGCACTTTGTGTCAGGTCATATTAAGTATTTCCAGGTTTTTCTGAAACCATCATGATCATCATTTCTTATACCACAATAGTGTTCTATCACAATCATATACCACAATTTGTTCAGGCATTCCCCAATTGATGGGCATCCCTTCAATTTTAAAATATTTGCCTCCCCCAAAAAAACAAAAAACAAATAAATGTGCTTTATATATTTATTTTTGTACAAATATGTCTTTTCCCCTTTTCTTCAATCTCTTTGGGATATAAACATAGTGGTAGTTTAGCAGGATCAAAGGGTATGCACAGTTTCATCACTCTTTATGTGTAGCTCTGAATTGTTCTGCAGAATGTCTGGACTAGTTTACACCTCTACCAACCGTGTATTAGTGTATCTATTTATTTCCACATTCCCTGCAGCATTTGTCATTTTCCTTTTCTGTCATTTTAGCCAATATGATAGGTGTCAGGTGTTAAACTCATTTTAAATTGCATTTCTCTAATCAATAGAGATTTTTGTTTTCATGAGACTAATGATAGCTTTGATTTCTTCTAAAAACTATTTTTTTTGTATCGTTTGACCATCGATGAATGGCTCATTAAAAAAAATAAATTTGGCTCAATTCTCCATCTATTTATGAAGGGGACCTTTTTGCAAAAAAATTTGTAAATTATTTCCCTGGTTTCCTTGTTACCTTCTTATTGTGGCTGATTTGGTTTTCTTTGGAGGAAAAAATATGTTAATTTCATATAATCAAAATCATCTTCCTGATCACTTGTTTGTCATAATTTATCTTTTATTTATATATATGACAGGTGAAATTTTCTATACTCCACTAATTTACTTATGATATAACGTTTTATGACTGAATCTTTTAACCATTTTGACCTTATTTTGGTACATGGTGTCAGGTGTTGGTCAATAGCTAACTAATTTCCAGTTATACCAGAAATTTTTTTTTGAAGGATGAGTCTTAAACTAAAGCTTGGCTCTTTGGGATTACTATGGTCATTTATTTCTGTTTATTGGGTACTATATTATTATTTGACTAACCCATCACTCTATATCTTATTCAGTACCGTATTATTTTGATGATTACTACTTTATAACATTGTTTATAATGTGGTAGTTAGGTTGCCTTTGTTATTTTTTCCATTGATTACCTTGATATTCTTGAACTTTAGCTCTTCCAGATGATTTTTTTAAATTTTTCTACAGTTATAAAATAATCCTTTAGTAGGATTATTGGAATGGCTCTGATTAAGTACATAAAATTAGCAGAACTTTTATTTTTATTATATTAATTTTATAGCAAGTTAATTGAAAAGGTAAATGAAGTTTACTTTATCACTACTCAATCTTCCCTTTAAGTCACTGATATATATATATAACCATTTCAATTTCAATAACAAACTAGTGATATTATTAGTTTCTTATTAATAAAGTTTAAATATGCTTTCTTATCATTGAATTAATTAGGTTAAGCTTTTGACTCAAGTTCATTAAATATTAATTATTTAATAAATTGAGAAAATTTTCCCAAAAGGAATTTCTCATAAGTCATTAACAAATGCAAACTATAATAAAGCAATTACCTATGTACATATATGTATGTATACACACATACATACTATTTACTATATTTTGGCTACATGAAAGTTCATAGTCTGAAACAGCTTATACTCTTCTTGAAATACTAAATGACTCCTATGTAAATTTTCTTAGAAATATATTCTTTCATCCATCATTTTATTTCAAATATTTATTAAAAGGGGCAGCTAGATGCTGAAGGTAATAGAGTACCAGCCCTGGAGTGAGGAGGTCTTGAGTTCAGATCTAGTTTCAGACACTTAACATACTAACTAGTTATTTGACCTTGAGCAAGTCACTACTATATATATATACACACACATATATATGTACATATACATATATATATTTCATATTTCTCCCTATGAAAAGGCTTAAAATATGTCAAAAAATAAGCTAGATTAGTCATTTTCTTTCTCTTGTTTTTAGTAATCACAGTGTATTTTCTTTTAGAAATACATTAGGCAGAAGCTTGGAAGATGATCCTGGGCAGCACAGAGGCCATATGCCAAGGCATGCAGAGGCCTGGATGAGGCCTGATCAACATGGTGGCAAGTTGACCCACCAACCACAAGGGCCACTTCCAGGCCTATCACTGCAGGCCTGGGACTGGACAGAGCTGGGTAAGAGTCAAATGCAGGGCCCCTGACAAGAGCAGCAGCTACTCCTGGGACTACCAATTCACAGCCTAGAAATTTAAAAGGCCCCTATCTGGACCTCCAGCGACCAGGATGGCAGAGTGAACCTCAGCTGCTCTAATTCCCCCCCCCCCAACCCTGAAAACATATTAATTATTGCCCTAAGGCAAAATTTTAAATACTAAAGACTTGGGAACCCTAGAGGAAAAGCATGGCAAGGGCCCTGCCTCAAAATGTGTATAAAGCAGACTACAAAGACAAAGATTCTGGAGTACTACTATCATGAGAGGGAGGAAACAAATTCAGAAGGGGACAGTGTGGACTCCACACCCACAGCTGAAGACTTAATAGGGAACTGGCCTCAAGCACAGAAAGCATTCTTAGATGAGCTCAAAAGGAAACAAATCAGAGAGATAGAAGATAAAATGAATTAATATTTTAAAATCAAAATTGTAAAATTAGAAAAACATTACAATGAAGAAAATATCTCCTTAAAAAGGAAAACATGTGATATGGAAAAGGAGCTCCAAGGAAAATAATTCGCTAACTACAATCAACCAAATTGAAGTAAATAACTTTATGAGGAACCAAGAATTATTCAAACAAAACACTGAAGGATTGGAGGAATTGGAATAAGTTTTTTCACAAGGCAAAAGAGCTGGGCTTACAACCATGGATCAACTACCCAGTGAAACTGAACTTATTCTTCCAGTCAAGAAGATGGTCATTCAAAGATATAATGGATTTCCAGACCTTCCTGAAGAAAATGCTAGAGTTCATTGGAAAATTCAACCTCCACTTATGAGATGCAAGAGAGACATAGAAAGGTAAATAAGAAACACACACACACACACACACACACACACACACACACATACACAAGCACACACAATCTTATTTAATAAAAGCAAACTGTTTATAGACAAGTAGAGGTTATGGGGATAAATTACATAAAACAATGATAAAGGAAAAAAAACATTAAGGGCTACAAAGGGACTGCAATGGAAGAAGAGGAAAGAATGGAGTTAAAGAGGGTAAATTATGCCACACAAAGAGGCATAAAACCAATATATTAGAGGGAAATAAGGGAGAGAGATGAGCATTTTATGAGCATTTCCCTCATTGGTGCTGGTGAAAGGAGGGAATTACACAACCAGTTAAGCATAGGACCCTATGGAGAAGAGACACAATTGGTATCATAATAGAGGGAAAGAGGGGAGGAAGAGGAGTTTCACATGAGATCTGTTCCTGCCAATCTTGGTTCAAAGAAGAAATAACATATTACATTAAGTATAAAAATCTATCATATTCTACAGCAGTAGGAGGGGGGAAGCACTACAAAAGGAGGGGGTATGGTTAGAAGGGAGGGAAGAAGTAAAGGGGAAGGAGAGGAAAAGGGAGGGGTCTGATAGGAAGGGAATACTGAGGGAGGAAGTGGTCAAAAGGAAAACTCTTAAGGAGGGGAAGGGAGAAGGGAAGAAAAATATAAGCATAAAGAGGGAGGGAATAGGATGGATGGAAAGAGACAGAAAGTAATCATAACTGTGAATTTATACCAGATGAACTCTCCCATAAAATGGAGGTGGATAGTAGAATGGGTTAAAAACCATAATCCCACAATACACTGTCTACAAGAAACACATCTGAAACAGAGGGACACACACAGGTTAAAGGTAAAAGGCTGGAGTGCAATATATCATACCAGGCAGTTGAGTCAAGATGGTGGTATATAAACAGCACTTCTGTGCAGCTGTGGCTCTCACCACTTCCAATCCATGTAAAAGTTGACAATGAACAAATTTTGGAGCTACAGAACACAAAGAAGATAACCTCCCACTGAGGGCAGACCAGAAGCCCAGGAAGGGAGCAGCCAGCACAGTGTTCTGGGAGCCAAGCACAGCCTTACGTGAAGCAGAGGTTTTAGAACCAGGATGGCCTGACCAGCCACTGGTTGGATGGTCTTGAGAACAACAGCATCTGTGGTGTTTCCAAAATTATCAACACAGTTTTTCACTGGCCAAGATGGAAGTGTAGAAACAGTACTTCCAAGGTGCTCTCTCCCACACAACTTCAAAATCATGTAAAAGTTGACTCTGAACAACTTCTGGAGCTCCAGCACCCACAGAACTACACAGAGAAGCTAACCTCCCATTGAGGACAGGCCAGCAGAACTGCTGGGAGTTGCCAGGACAGCATGCAGGGAACTGATAGAGCAGCACTCTGGGAGCTTAGCCCAGGGCCTCATGAGTTGAGGTTTTAGACCCGGGGTGGCTGGGCCAGCAGCCTGCTGGAGGGACTGCAGAACACCAGCAGCTGTGGCAAATCCAGAATTATCAACATAGATATGCCTAGGACAAAGTGAGAGGTTAGTGCCCTATGGACTTTGGGACCAGTATTTGAGGAACCTGCCGGCTTCTTCCCCTGGGGGTGAGAAGCTGCTGAGGAGACATGGCACAGACGCCATTGTGCAGCTTCAGTTGAAGCCTCAGCTCCTGGCCTGCAAACTGTAGGGGGATCTAGCCATCAGTCTTGGGGGGTAATCACTCTTGCTTTAACCTCCCTGGATCTGGATTGCCATCTGGGGTGGAGGTCTTGGGGTGGGTATTCAGCTTGCCCGAGTCTGTGGAGGCATCACAGAGGATGCTTCCGGAAGTTGTGAAGACCCCGTTTGGGACAGAAGCTCCCCTGTCTGGTGGCAGAGTACTACTGTGGCAAAAAGCCCAAAAGTCAAGGAAGTGAGTGGCAACATGCCTAGGCAAAGGAAACAAAATAAACAGAAAAAAATGCAACATTAGACTCCTATTTTGGGGGCAAAGAGGATCGAAGCATGGAACAGGAGGAGGACTGTGAGGTACGAAATCATGCACCAAAAGCCCCAAATGAAAATATGAGCAGCTTACAGGCCATAGAGGACCATAAGAAGGATTTTAAAAACCAAATAAGAAAAGTAGAGGAAAAATTGGGAAGAGAAATGAGAAGGATGCAGGAAAAGTATGAAATGAGAGTCAAGAGCCTGACTGAGGAAAATAATATCTTAAAAATAGACTAACTCAAATGGCAAAGGAGGCTCAGAAGGGCAATGAGGAGAAGAATGCCTTAAAATGCCCAAATTTGCCAGATAGAAAAATAATCTCAAAAGCTCACTGAGGAGATTCATTCCTTCATAGTTAGAATGGAGCAAATGGAAGCTAGTGACTTTATGAGAAATCAAGATGCTGTTACAAAGATCCGAACAAATGAAAGAATGGAAGGCAATGTGAAATACCTCATGGGAAAAACCACCGATCTGGAAAACAGATCCAGGACATATAATTTAAAAATTATTGGACTACCTGAAGGCCATGATCAAAAAAGAACCTAGAAATCATCCTTCAAGAAATTCTCAAGGAAAATTGCCCTGATGTTTTAGAACTAGAGGGCAAAATAGAGGTTGAAAGATAACCTCCTGAAAAAGATCCCAAAAAAGAAAACTCCTAGGAATATTATAGAGAGCTTCCAGAATTCCCAGATCAAGGAGAGAATATTACAAGCAGCCAGAAAAAAAAAACATTTTGAATATTGTGGAAACACAATCAGACTAGCACAGAATCTTGCACCTTCTACACTGAGGGTTTGAAGGGCTTGGAATATGATATTCTGGAAGGCAAAGCAGCTGGAATTAAAACCAAGAATCCCCTACTGAGCAAAACTGAGCACCATGTTTGAGGAGAAAATATGGTTATTCAGTGGAATAGAAGACATTCAAGGATTGTTGATGAAAAAACCAGAGTTAAATATAAAACTTGGCATTCAGATACAAGAACCTAGAGAAGTTTGAGAAGGTAAACAGGGAGAAGAAATCAAAAGTAACTTATCAAAGTTGTACTCTTTACATTCCTACATGGAAAAATGTTAATTGTAACTGATGAAACTTTTCTCAGCATGAACATAGTTGAATAAGGGTATATGTGCTTATGAATACATATTTGAATGTATGTATATGTTTACAGGTATATATAGACAGAGAACACAGGTCAAAGTTAATAGGAAAGTATAATACTTGAAAGGTGAAATTAAGAGGTGATAGACAATATAATGAGAGGAGATGGGGAAAGACAGAATGGGGTAAATTATCTCATAGAAAAGGCAAGGGAAAATGGTTACAATGGAGGGGAAGAACAGGAAGGCAAAAAGGCAAAAGCTCATTATCATTGAATTTGGCCCAGGGAGAGAATGACATACATACTAAAGAGGATATCTCACCCCTACAGGAGAGTAGGGAGTAAGGGGATGAGAGGGGGATGATAGAAGAAGGCAGGGCATCCTGGGAAGGAGGGAATTTGGAAGCACCCACTTCTGAAAAGGGACAGGATAAAAGTAGAGAATAGAACAAGTGGGAGGTGTGATAAGAGGGAGGGAAATATAGTCAGTCTTTTGCAATATATCTACTATGATAATGTTTCTCATCCTACACATATACAATATATACTGAATTGCTTATCATCCTAGTAAGGGTGGGTCACAAGGGAGGAAGGGAATGAATCTGGAAATCCAAGTTTTAAAATCAAATGTGTAAAATATATAAATACTATTGTTGATACTATTTTACATATAATTGGGAAATAAGATACACAGGCATTGGGGCAGAGAGATTCACCATGTCTTATTGGAAAAGCCAAAGGGCATATGGGAGAATATATGGTAGTGGGAAGATTGGAGGAGGGGATATCATGTGAGACTGCTGTACTGGGATAGTGAGTAGGGGAAAAATGGGAAAAAAATTGTAACCCAAAATCGGGCAGAAACGAATGATGTAAACCAGAAATTAATAAAGCAATCAGAAAAAAATATATGTATCATACTTCAGCTAAAGTAAAAAAAAAGTAGGGGTACAAATCTTTATCTCAGATAAATGAAAACCACAAAAACGATATAGTTAAAAGAGACAAGGAAGGAAACTATATCCTGCTAAAAGGGACCATCAACAATGAAACAATATCATTACTTAATATATTTGCAACAAGTGGTATAACATCCAAATTCCTAGAGGAGAAGGTAAGGGAAATAGAGGAAGAAATAAATAAGAAAACTATACTAGTAGGGGACCTTAATCTCCCCCTCTCTATACTTGATAAATCCAACCTCACAATAAACAAGAAAGAAATTAAGGAGGTGATAAGAATCTTATAGAGGGTAGGTATGATAGATCTCTGGAGAAAACTGAGTGGAGGTAAAAAGGAATATACTTTCTACTCAGTTGTACATGGCACATTCACAAAAATCAACCATGTACTAGGGCATAAGTATGTCAGAATTCACTGCACAAAGGCAAAAATAATAAATGCATCATTCTCAGATCATGACACAATAAAAATCATATACAATAAATGGCCATGGAAAGATAGACTAAAAACTAATTGGAAACTAAAGAATTTAATGGTAAAGAATGAGTGGGTCAAACAAGAACTTATAGAAACAGCAGTAACTTCTTTCAAGAAAATGACAATAATGAGACAACATACCAAACTTTGTGGGATGTAGCAAAGGCACTTCTTAGGGGAAGTTTTATATACCAGAGTGTACATATGAATACCTTAGAGTAAAGGGAGGTCAATGAATTGGGCAGGCAATTGAAAAAGCTAGAAAAAGTACAAATTGAAAATCTGCAATTAAATACTAAATTAGAAATAATGAAAACCAAAGGAGAGATTAATAAAATTGAAATTAAGAAAACTATTGAATTAATAAATAAAGCTAAGAGCTGGTTCTATGAAAAAAAAAAACAATAAAATTGAGAGACCCTTAGCCAATATGATAAAACAAAAGAAATAAGAAAAACAAATTGAGTATCAAAAATTAAAAGGATGAATCTACCTCCAATGAAGAGGAAATTAAAGCAATAATTAGGCATAATTTTGCCAAATTATATGCACATAAATTTGACAATCTTAGTGAAATCAATGAATATTTACAAAAATGAAAGCTGCCCAGATTGACTGTAGAGGAAGTAAATTGTTTAAATAACCCCATCTCAGAAAAAGAAATTGAATAAGCCATCAGTGAACTCCTTAGAAAAAAATCTCCATGGCCAGATGGATTTACTAGTGAATTCTATCAAACATTTAAAGAACAATTGATTCCAATTGTCTACAAACTATTTGAGAAAATTAGTGAAGGAGTGTTACCAAATTCTTTTTCATGACAGAAACATGGCACTGATATCTAAATCAGTAAGAGATAAAATGAAAAAGGAAAATTATAGATATATTTCTCTTATGAATATAGATGTGAAAAATTTAAATAAAATGTTAGCAAAAAGACTACAGCAACTTATCACAAGAATAATACACTTTCATCAGGTAAGATTTCTTCCAGGAATGCAAGGATGGTTTAATACTAAGAAAAGCATCAATATAATTGAACATATCAACAATAAAACTAGCAGAAACTACATGATTACCTCAATAGATGCAGAAAAGGCTTTTGACAAAGCACAACATTCATTCCTATTGAAAACCCTAGAAAGTACAGAACTAAATGGAGCCTTGCTTAAAATAATATGTCACATCTATTTAAAGCCATCAGCAAGTATTATATCCGAAGGGGATAAGCTATAAGCATTTCCCATAAGATCAGGGGTGAAAAAAGGTGTTTACTCTCACTTCTCTTATTCAGTCTGGTACTAGAAATGTTAGCAGTAGCAATTAGAGAAGAAAAAAAAATCAAAGAAATCAAATTAGGCAAAGAAGAGACCAAGTTATCACTCTTTGCAGATGATATGATGATATACTTAAAGAATCCTAGAGAATTAAGTAAAAAACTACTTGAGACAATAAATAAATTTGGCAAGTTGAAAGATATAAAATAAACCCAAATACATCCTTGGCATTCCTGTATATTTCTGAGTTACAATTTTTCCCCATTTTTCCCCTACCTACCACCCCAGAATAGCAGTTCCTCAGGATATCCCCTCATCCAATCTGCTCTTTCCCATATCTTCTCCCATACCCCTTTTGACTTTTCCATTGGGGAAAGGTGAATCTATGTGCATTCCTGTATTTTTCTAATGAAATCCAACAGCAATATATAGAAAAAGAAATCCCATTTAAAGTTACTGTAGATACTACAAAATATTTGGAAATTTCCCTGCCAAAACAAACCCAGTACCTATATAAATACAACTACAAAACACTTTTTCACACAAATAAAGTCAGATCTAAGTTATTGGAAAAACATCAATTGTTCATGGCTGGGTTGAGTTAATATAATAAAAATGTCAATTTTACCTAAATTAAATCACATATTTAGTGCCATACCAATCAATTTACCAAAAAACTTACTTTACAAAACTAGAAAAAATAGTAAGAAAATTCATTTGGAAGAACAAAAGGTCCAGAGTCCCAAGGGAATTTATGAAAAGAAATGCTAGGGAAGGTGGCCTAGCTATACCTGTATTATAATTAATTATAATTAATCTGTATTATAAAGCTGCAGTCATCAAACTACTTTATACTGGCTGAGGAATAGAGCAGTGGATCAATGGAATAGATTGGGTACACAAGACTCAGCAGGAAATGACTTTAAGTCTTCTCTTTGATAAACACAAACATCCCAGTTTTTCATATAATAATTCATTATTTGACAAAAACTGCTGGGAAAATGGGAATATAGTATGGCAGAATCTGGGCATAGACCATTACCTAACACCATATAACAAAATCAAGTCTAAATGAGTGTATGATCTAAGTATAAAGGATGATAGTGCAAGCAATCTGGGAAAGCAAAGAATACTTTACCTGTCAGATTTATGGAGAAGGGAAGACTTCATAACGAAACAAGAATTAGAGAGCATTATAAAATGCAAAATGGATAATTTTGTTTACATGAAATTGAAAAGCTTCTGTACAAACAAAGCCAATGTAACCAAGATTAAGAGGAAAGTGGGAAATTGGGAAATAATTTTTACAACTAATATCTCTGATAAAGGCCTCATTTCTAAAATATACAAAGAATTGAGTCAAATCTATAAGAATACAAGTCATTCCCCAAGTGATAAATGGTCAAAGTATATGAACAGGCAGTTCTCCGAGGAAGAAATTGAAGATATCTATAATCATGTGAAAAAATGTTCTAAATCACTATTGATTAGAGAAATGCAAATCAAAACAACTCTGAGCTACCACATTTCGCTGGTCAGATTGGCTAATATGACAAACAGTTAAATGATATATGCTGGAGAGTATGTGGAAAATTTACTACAATAAAAGGTTGCTGGTGGAGTTGTGAACTGATCCAACCATTCTAGAGATCAATATGCAACTATGTCCAAAAGGCTAAAAGTAATTTCATATCCTTTGACCCAGCAATACCACTTATAGGGTTGTATCCCAAAGAGATCATAGAAGCTGGAGGGAGACCCATATGTACAAAATATTTATAGCAGCTCTTTTTGTGGTGGCAAAGAATTGGAAATTAAGGGGATGCCCATCAATTGGGGAATGGCTAAACAAGTTATGGTATATGAATGTAATGGAATACTATTGCACGATAAGAAATGAGGAACAGATGTACTTTATAATTACCTTTAGAGGCTTATACAAACTGATGCTGAGTGAGAAAAGCAGAACCAGGAAAATAATTATGCACAATTATAGGTACAACATATGTGTGACAACCAACTTTGATAGACTGGACTGTTCTTAGAAATGCAGGGCTACAAGTAAACTCCAAAAGACTCATGATGGAGAGAGATGTCTATATTCAGAGAAAGAACTAGAAAGAACAGAGTTTGGATGCAGATTGAAGCAAATTACCTGCTCTCTTTCTTTTTCTTGTTTGGTTTTATTTCTTCCTTACCATTTTTCATTCCATCTGATACAATCCTTCTTTATAACCTGACAAATGTCTAATGTGAAAGTGTCTGCAGATCCTATAGTTGATTGTATGCCATTAAAGGAGGGAAGGGAAGAAAATGCGAAACTCAAAGAACTTGGGAACTGAATCTGGTAAACTCAAAGTAAATGAACGAATTAATGAAGACAAAAAAAAAAGAAAATAACCACAGGAAAAAAATAAAATAAAAATAAAAAATAAAAAAGAACCACAAAAAAAGAAATACAGTATACTTGATGAAGTGGTGGTACAGTGAATAGAACACCTGCCCTGGAGTCAGGAAGATCTGAGTTAACACTTACCAAGTCTTCTGTATGCTGGGGAATTCAATGCCACGTTTATGCAACAAGTTTCTTGAAGTGTAGAGGAAAAATTCCCAGATAAGTTCCTTATTCCAAGTGCTTTCTCTTTCAAGAGGAGTCCTATCCATGCACTATTATAAATTTTTAAGGTTGTATACACTCCTTGGAATGTTTAAGGGTCACTGGAGAAATAAGGACACATCTTCAATTTTAAATATTGGTTATCAATCATTTGTCTTTTACAATTTCAGTCAGGTTAAAGAAAACTTGCATTTTATCCATTGTACTCTTAACCTGGGTTCTGGCAAAGGACCTGAGTGCTCTTTGCATTTTCTATAGATAACTAGCTATAAGTTATATTCTAATTTTCTAAAGGAAATCCTAAAGGGGAGTTTTGAGTCTAAGATTGTGTGTGTGTGTGTGTGTGTGTGTGTGTGTGTGTGTGTGTGTGTGTGTGTGTATGTGTGTGAAGTCTTCAAAGACTGATCCTGATTAATGTAAATACAGAGCTTCAGTTATGGGGCACAGGTGATATCTTGGGAGTCTTCTTAGCACATGTCAGACCTAAAGAGCACTTAAATTTATGCCTTCCCACTAATATTGTATAAGAAATTAATTGAAGAACTTCTGTTAGCTTTCTAATTGGATGTTATTTCAAAATGTGACAGTGACCAAGAATATGTTGAGATGCAATTTAAATAGATTGAATTTAGTTTTAATTATAATTAAACATTAATTATACCAAACCAATTTGTTTGAACAAACTACAAACAAGGTTTACATTATATACATTCTCATAAAAGTTTCATGCACTTTTGCTCAATTGAATGTACCTGAAGTCTGGTTCATGTTAAAAATGTAGTAGCAGATAATTACATAATATTTGATTCCAAGACTCTATGACTGACATTTTTATGTAAGCTCTGACTAGCAAAGAAAATAATGAGATTTGGTGCTGGCAAAGTGTGAAGTTTAAAATACATATCCTTCTTAACCCTTTTCTACTTTATTTGCCCTCTATAATTCAGAGAGATCTTAATTTGTCAAAGTCCTATCAAGGGGATCCATGATCAAATGAGCATTACAGGTTATAGTTTTAAAGTGTCTTTGGAGGGAAAGTAGCTAACACATCTATTTCAAATTTATTTTTAACACTCTGTTAGGGATAATTTGCAGTGAAGTTTCCCCATTCTGAAAAATCAAATCTAGAGTGGCTAGAGCATCCACTTGGCCTAAGTTTAGAAGTTACCTCACGATGCAGGAATCTGGGACTAAGAGCAATGGAGACCCTCCCCAGTGCCACATTAGCACAGGATATGCCAATAAGGATAGAAGTTTTTTTTTTTTTTTCCTCAAATATACATTGGGTGATCTACTGTTTCCTTGTTCTGGTACTTGGGGTGGATTGCCACGCTTAGATTGTACCCCTAAGTTCCAGCCAAAGGAAGAGAAGGGTCAGGAGGCGGGGTGGGGAAGAATTCTGCATTAGGGTTTCATAACTACAACATTTCCTTTTGTTAATTGCTTCTCCTCCCTGTTCATCTGTCAGGAGTGTGGCCCTTTCTCAAGATCATATTAAACCATTCTTTTCTGCTTCCTACTTTGAGAAACCTCTGAGTAGTATTTGGGTAAGGATTATTGTTGCACACAGTTTTTAGGGTGCACACAACTCTAAACCCTTTAGGGTGGAAATCTTCAGTAATTTTTATAAGACAATTACATGGTCAACTTGACTTTTATGTTTTGACAGTATCACCATGCCTCAACCCACTAGCCCCAATTTTCTCTAAATTCTTTGCACCAAAATGCTTCTTTAACAAATTTGCTTCCTGTGTTTACTTCCCTCAGTCATGCATATAGCTTTATTTGTTATGGTACTAGTTTCATTTATGGGTCATTGACAGTGTTTGGTCCATTTACTTTCCTTAATAGCCTTGAAGCATTTATTTAGAAGAGGGAAAATACCTAAAGGCTTCCCAAGGCATGGAAAATAATGTCTATGCTAGGAACCTTGAAAGTATTTCTTTAAGTTCATATTACATTAAATCGTTCATCTTTAAGTGAAATGAATCAAAATCTGAAAGTGAAGGTATTAAGAGAAGGGTGGTATTGGTTCTTTTTGGTTTTGTATTTAATAATTTGGTCTTATACAACCAAAACTTTGAGAAAATTCATTTGATTAAAATTAAGGTTTAAATCATCTTTACTATCTTTAGATTCAAGGATTTCAAACTGTTCTATCATCTTTAGATATGACCAACCTTTTAGTAATCAAATTACTAATTTAGTCATCCTCATTTCACTATAGCATAGTATAATTTAATTTTTAGGCATTTAGTCATAATGAAAAAAAATCTGTTTAAAAACCTTGGAAATTTCCTGCAAATTCTGGTCAAGTTTTATAATACTTCCTAGTTGTTCTTTGGGAGGAAAAAATAACTTTTCTACATTGACTCTTTGTTTTTCTCCTGCCAGTATGACAATTCCTTACCAATCTAATTACCTGCTTCATGTTCATCTTTACATTCTATGTATGGATATTCCTAAGGACCTTAGTCCTTAGTTCTCTTTTGTTTGAAAACTTTCTCACTAAGAGATATAATTTACTACCAATAATACAACTGATTGCAAAACTATACACATAGTCTCAATATCTCCAATAATCTCTGATCTCACATTTCCAATGGTCTACCAGGCATCTCCCCCTGTGCAGCAAACAAAAAAATAAGCAGAAGGGATAGCTAACACATTGTTCAGAGTCAAGATTAAAAAAAAATGATGTCAACAAATCAGAACATTGTGCCAAATCTAAAAGAAAGTATTTAATCGGTATCCATGAAAAATCTAATTCTTGGATGGGAAGAGAAGAAAAGAAAGAAGCAAGGAAGGAAAGAGAAGGAGGACACTTACTATGTTTCAGAAATTGTAATATATCATAAAAAGTATTATCTTATTTTATCCATGCAACAATTCTGGAAATAGGTTCTATTAGTAACCTCATTTTGATAGTTAAGCAAACTGAGGTAAACAGAAGTGAAGCAACTTGCCCAAAGTGTATGAGTCTGAATTTGAACTTTTCATGATTCTGGGTCCAGGGCCCTATCAACTGCATTATCTATCTCCCTTTTACATGAATTCATGTATAAAAAAAATCTATAGGTTTTAATATAATCATAATAATTTAAAATTTCTATAGCTCTATTATTTTTGCATCTATGATCTCAGTTGATCCTTACAATAAGTCAGTGATTTAAGTGCTATAGATAGTATTATCATCATTTCACAAATGAAGGAACTGAGTTCCAAGAAGATTAAGCAGAGAAAAATCAAGTAACATTTTCTTACAGCATTTAAACTCATTCCTTACCTGAGTGCAAGTTCAATGTTCTTCCCATTATCCCATGATACAAGCTCAATTTAAATCGTGTGTGTGTGTGTGTGTGTGTGTGTGTGTGTTTGTGTGTAAAATTCTATTTTGACTTTAGGTTGCATTAAGGAAGGTATTCTATCAAAGGATTGGAAGGTGATAATTCTGGTCGATTCTGTCTTATTCAGACTACATCTGCAGTCTTGTTTACAATTCAGGGAGCCATCTTTTGAGAAAGATGTTAACATGTTGGGAAAAAAAAAAGAAAGGAGGATAAATAGGATGATAAAGAATCTTGAGATCATGCCACACCAGGATCTATTAAAGACATATGGACAATAAGCATTAAAAAGAAAAATCTTCATAGGTAAATTATAGCTGTTTTCAAGGTTCTGGAGAGCTGTCCGGTGTTCAGCTTATTCTGATGAATCTCACTGGGGAAAAAGTAGGAACAGAGGCAATAAGTGCAGTAATATAGATTTGAGGTAAGAAAAAGTTTCTTAATAGAGCTATCCAAAAGTGAAATGGGAGGCCCGAAAGCTAGTGCATCCCACTCATTAGAGGTCAAGTCATAGCTATATTAGCACTTTGTTGTAGACACTGTAGAGGAATATTTTTTTCAAGTGAAAGTCTGTGGAACAGTATCTAAAACCAAACTCATCATCTTTACCCAGAAACCCAACTCTTGTTCCAATTTATATATTTTTCTTTATGACATTGGCCATTCTTACAATCCATTTCCTTTCACTCCTAAGCTATATCCAATCAGTAGTCAAGTCCTACATGTTCCACCTCCACAATAGTTCTTATTATCAATCTCTTCATTTACATTCTCATTGCTCCCAACCAAATTCGGGATCTTGCCTCTTCTTGACAGTTATTTTTAACACTCCCTCTGTGTACTCTGGCACAATATCAATAATCCATAGATTTGTTACTGAGGCCTTGTTATCACGTCCTCAAGTTATAGGGTATAATGGCTATACTTCTTACATTATAACCTTAAAGTTTGCCAAAATATGATTCCCATGACCAATTATCAGATAGACATTTATTTTTTTAGCAAAATCAGTTAATGTGATGCTTTACTAAAAACAGCACAAATATCTTCCCCTTTCTCTCTCTTTCTGCCAAAAAATAGCCTGGGGCCCCTCTCCCATACACATAAATGGCATTCATAGAATAGTTCAGTTCTCACATTATGATATGAAAACACTCATGTATGACAAAGGACAAATCACAAATCTTTGTAATAGAAAGACTTTCTAGAGTCCATAGCCAATACTCTTTCCTGTCAGGAGCTTTAAAGCTGCATTTTTTTTTTCCAACAGGTGCTGACTATCTTTTCTGTATTAATGTTTCTTCTTTGTATGTCTCTCTTATCCCAGAAGAATAAACTAACTCCACGTTATCTAGTTTCACTGATACAGATATTTACTATTCTATCAATCATGGCTTATCTGGTAGAAACCACTGTAAAAATTACAAGCCTCCACACCTTATGAAATTCATATGCTCACCTTGATGCTTCATATTTAGGTTATTACTCAATGACTTGTTGTTTGTCCTCCATTCCCAAAGAGGACCATGACATTGGTGCTGTCATGATTTGCATGTGAATTGGATATAAGTCTCGAAGAACTGTGCAAAATCACCAGCAAAATCACCCTCTCCCCCTGAGCCACCTGGGTCCAGTGGCACCATGCAGATCAGGATGACTGAAGATTATCCTGAATGCAATGGAGACCTTGACCTTTTTAAACTAAGGTATTTCCCAGGTCTCACTTTATCGGTTTAAAAAGAAAATATAAAAGAGGTAAAGGATGTGATTATAACTACATGGTGACCATGTAGAACACAGAGCAGTCTTTATATATCCCATATGACTCTCGGGACAAGCTTAAACTTGTAGGAAAACAAGAGTATTCCAAGAATCAAATATCTTGCTTTTGTATACCTCTATATCATCAGTTCTTCTAGATTATAAGCCATTTTCAGGATTTTTCATCATCACTTAGTGCCAGTCCCTGTTTATGACTAAAGTGTGGTCCACTAAGCCTCCTCATAGTATATTTGGAATATGACAAGTAACATCTTTGCATGTTCAAAGGAATACCATTTTTCATACTACATATTCAGTTCAACAAGTTCAATAAATGATTAGTGCCTCATCTGCACCATATACTGTGCTAGAGATACAAGAACAAAAACAAAAACCAACCCCACCTATAGGAAGTTCATTCATATCTGATCTTTCAGGCTCTATTCTCTTTTCTTTTTAGTTCATACCAAAATAATTTTCCTAATAAAAATTTACAAATACATCATTTCCCTATTCAAAAGTCTTGAGTGTCTTCCCATTTTATACCACATAAAATGATAAAAACTTCTTCCTGGAAAGACTTTTAAATAAGTTTGTAAACACTCAGGGCAAACATAAACTAATCCAAAATAAAATATATGCCCTGAAAATAGTTAAGGAAAATAACACCAAAGAGTGCAATTTATAGAACATAAAAGCTAATGATAACTAGGATTTAAATAGATTATTGAGGTTTGCAAAGGGCTTCACACATTTGAATCCATGTGATTCTGGCAACAATTCCATGGAATAAGAGCTATTATTTTTCCCTTTTGTGTTGATTAGGAAAATGAAACACAAATGGATTGGGTGACTTGACCAGGATCACATAGCTAGGGAGAAATTCCAAGTCCTACGTATTTTATTGACTATATATGTGTAATATGTGTGTATTTCATTATGTATTATCAATTATATTTACATATGTATCTGTATTTTATTAAAGTTCTATATTTTAATCTCATAAGGTGGTACCAATGATGTACAAATGCATTCATGACGTTAAATCTGTCTTCATTTATATAGCATTCTATTAGAGCTGAGAGTCAATGTGTCAAAGTAGAATTGCTATATTTGTGGAGAGAGGACCTGGATTCCAAGGCTGTGTTTCCTACTTACTACCCACATTACTCTGAATAAATCACAAAATTTCTGGGACTCAGTTTCTTGATAATCTTTAGTTGGATGAGCCAACTGCTAATATCATTTGAACTTTAAATCTAAGATCATGTGAACATACTTTGGATCATACTGCTGTATTATGCCAAACTCTCTTAGTAGACTTTAAGTTTCTTGAGAGAAGAGACTTTCAAAAAATGATTTATTTACTTTGACTCTATTTTCATTTTTACTTATGCCTTTTATCTTTATATGTCTCAGCATGATAACAATAGTTTAATTAATTAAAATACCTACATTAAATTGAATTTGCATGGTTTAAAAATGAAAACTCTACAATTCTTCTAAATACACTATACAGTTATAGCCAAAATGGCAGAAGCAAAGAGTATGAAAAGTATGAAGCAAGGTAGAAACAGCTCATCCAAGCCTCTCTGCCCCCAGATTCCCCCCAAACTATGTAAAAGGGGACTCTGAACAACTTCTGGAGCCCCTGCACCCACAGAACGACACAGAGAAGCTAACCTCCCGCTGAGGACAGCCCAGCAGCCCTGCAGGAAGGACCAGTGCAGTGGTATGGGACCTGGCAGAGCGAAGAGCTCAGGAGCCGAGCCGACCCCAGGTCCGTGTGACCCGAGGTTTTAGCCCCAGGGCGGCAGGGCCAGCAGCCAGCTGGAGGAACCCCAGAACACCAGGAACTGTGGAGATTCCAGAATTATCAACATAGACATGCCTAGGACAAAGTAAGAGGTCAGTGTCCTATGGACTTTGGGGCCTGTATTTGGGGAATGCGTCAGCTCCCTCCCCTGGGGGCTAGAAGCTGCTGAGGAGACACGCCACTGTGTAGTTTTCAGAGGCATTTCCGGCTCCCAGCCTACAAATCGTGGGGAGATCCAGCGATCAGTCTTGGGGGTAATCGCTCTTGCTTTAACCTCCCTGGATCTGGATTGTGATCTAGGGTGGAAGTTGTGGGTGGGTTTACAGCTTGCCAGAAACGGAAGTTGCCCCCCACAAGTTCGGGATGAAAATTCCTCTATCTGGCCTTAAAGCCATAGTGTGGCAACAAGCCCAAAAGTCAAGCAATTAAGTGGCAACATGCCAAGGCAAAGGAAACAGAAAAATGCAACCCTAGACTCCTATTTTGGGGGCATAGAGCGGGAAAAGGACTGTGAGGTCAGAAGTCCTGCTCCAAAAGCCCCAGGGGAAAACATGAGCGGGTTGCAGGCCATAGAGGACCTTAAGAAGGACTTTAAAAATCAAATAAGAGAAGTGGAGGAAAAATTAGAAAGAGAAATGAGAAGGATGCAGGAAAAGTATGAAATGAGGGTCAACAGCCTGACTGAGGAAAACAACACCTTAAAAAATAGACTAGCTCAAATGGCAAAGGAGGCCCAAAAGGGCAATGAGGAGAAGAATGCCTTAAAAAGTCGAATTTGCCAGATGGAAAAAGAATCTCAAAAGTTCACTGAGGAGATTCATTCCTTCAGAGTTAGACTGGAGCAAATGGAAGCTAATGACTTTATGAGAAATCAAGATGCTGTTAAGCAGATCCAAACAAAGGAAAGATTAGAAGGCAATGTGAAATATCTCATGGGAAAAACCACTGACCTGGAAAATAGATCCAGGAGAGACAATTTAAAAATTATTGGACTACCTGAAAGCCATGATCAAGGAAAGAACCTAGAAATCACCCTTCAAGAAATTCTCAAGGAAAACTGCCCTGATGTTTTAGATCCAGAGGGCAAAATAGAGGTTGAAAGAATCCACAGATCACCTCCTGAAAAAGATCCCAAAAAGAAAACTCCCAGGAATATTATAGCCAGGTTCCAGAATCCCCAGATCAAGGAGAAAATACTACAAGCAGCCAGGAAGAAACAATTTCAATATTGTGGAAACACAATCAGTATAGCCCAGGACCTGGCAGCTTCTACACTGAGGGATCGAAGGGCATGGAATATGATATTCCAGAGGGCAAAAGAACTGGGAATGAACCCAAGGGTCACCTACCCAGCAAAACTGAGTATTTTGTTTCAGGGAAAATATGGTCATTCAGTGGAATAGAGGACTTTCAAGCATTCTTGAGGAAAAAACCAGAAATGAATAGAAAATTTGACATCCAGACACAAGAAGCAAGAGATGCCTGAGAAGGTAATCAGGGAAAAGAAATCAAAAGGAACTTATCAAAGTTGAACTATTTACATTCCTATATGGAAAAGCAATAACTGTGACTGATGATATCTTTCTCACTATGAAAATAATGGAAGAAGGGTTTGTGGTCATATGAATACATATGTGAATGTGTGTGTATATGGTTACAGTTATATATGGATAGAGGGCATAGGTTGAATTTGTTAGGAAGGGAGAATACTCAAGGGATGAAATTATGAGGTGAGGGAGGAAAGTAGCAAGAGGAGATGGGGAGAGATAGGGTAGGGTAAACTATCCCATGTAGAAGAAGCAAGGGGAAGTGGTTGCAAAGGAGGGGGAATATAAGGAAGGCTAAAAAGGCAAAACCACATTCACATTGAATTTGGTTCAGGGAGAAAATTACATACATACTAAATGGGATATCTCAACCTGCATCGGGATGGGGGGAAGGGGGATAAGAGGAGGGATGATGGATGGGAGGGCATCCTTGTGGGGAGGGGTGGTTGGAAGTACCCACTATAGAGGAGGGACAGGATCATGTGGGGAGTGGAACAGGTGGGGGTTGGGATGAGTGGAAGGGAATTATAAGCAGCCTTGTACAATATATTTACTATGATGATGTTTTGCATAGCTGGACATGTACAACATAAACTGAATTGCTTATCTCCCAGGAGGGAATGGGTGACAAGGGAGGAAGGAAATGGATCTGAAATTCGAGGTCGGAACATTAAATGTTCCAAATATTAAAAATAAATAAATAAATAAATGAATGAATGAATGAATGAATGAATGAATGAATGAATGAATAAATAAATAAATAAATAAATGAATGAATGAATAAATGAATAAATTAAAATTTAAAAAAAAATAAAATAGAAAAGTATGAAGCAAGCATTTAACCAAATCATTCTGCCTTTCCAGTCTTAATAGTCTATTTGTATAGAAATCCCTGAACATAAAATTAGAAATCTGTAATTCAGTAATAATTAATTCCTCCTATGATTTTTTTCATTGATGGAGACATGGCCTTCAATGATGTAGATACTAAATCATTGAAGATTTACACTGACACATCTTCTGGTCATAAAAGTTACCCCTGTGTCTCAAAGGCTTTGATAGTAGATTGCAAATTTAAGCATATTCCTCACAGCTAGAATGAATTCAAAAGTGATCTTAAGCCCCCAGACACATCTGCTAGAGAAAACCAAAATTTCTAAGTGTCAAGAAACTTATTGAGAAGTAATGAATTCTTTGTCCTCGACAACACAATTCAATGACACCAGAGATCAAGTTCACTGTTTTTTGCTGATTCAATTAAGATGGTTAAGAAGGTCTGTGGAACTTTACAACAAATGTATTAATTAGATTTCTTCTCAGTGATAAACATTCATATAAGATGAAAACTTTATAACATCATCAATTCCCTAAGGAGCTTCAAAGAAGAAAGTTTATTGAGCCCACACCTTTCTGAGCCACTAGGAGCAAAGAGGGAAAGGGGGTCTCTTTCTTTTCTGCCACATGTCAGAGAACTATCTTTTAAATATGGTGTAATATTCTAGGATTTATTTAATGTGCCCACCTTAGAATGTCAAGTGAAAATTAATTCATGCAAATAGACCTTTAAAATATGATAATAAAATCCCTTTAGAAAAAGACAGAAAAGAAAATAACCTTGATGGCTGCTTAAAATAACATGAAAGAGTGTACCAAGAGAAAGAAAATAATTCCCTTTGATTCACATCTTTCCACTTGTCTTGCATTTTTCATAACAACATTTTTAAAGAACAATATAGATTGAACACCAAGAAGCATGTATGAGAGAAGCACTGTAATAATTATCCCAAGGATTTTTCTCCAATCCCTAGGGACCCCCGGAAAATGTTGAACTCAACAATTATGGACCTTGTGCATTGAGAAGATGAAACAAGCTACTTATTGATCACTGTTAATCTTTAAAAGAGGAGACTATGTCCAATCCCCTCCCCTCTCTCCTACTCTAGTTGCTGTCTAGGATAAAGAAGGCTAAAGCTTAGAAAATTGGATGGCCAATAAAGTTAATTAAGCCCCTTGCCTGGGCAAGTTTGAAACTAAATTGGAAGCCCATCTATATCTGCTATTTTTGTATTTCTATATATCATTTTAAATAACAATCAAGGTTATTTTCTTTTCTGTCTTTTTCTAAAGGGGTGATATTATCATATCTTTAATGAGATAATTACTGATACTTTTACAACTATGCTCATCTCTGGAAGCAATCTTCTGAGTTTCATAGCTAAGGAAGTCCTGACTACTCAGTTTGTAGCATGGGTGCGCTCTCCATTCCCATTTTACTTGAAGGAAATGATGGACAATGAGAGTATGAATATAATTTCTGACCAAACTAGCCAGAAGTCATCTACGTTGAAGGAAAGGGATAACATGAAATGTTCAGTATCTGTTCAGTAGTTCCATAAACTGGTTCATGTTGCTGTTCTGATTAAAGATGTTTTAGAACAGTATTATGACTCTCTTTGCTATGAGGACAAAACTGAATTTTTCGATCTAATGTCTCACCTTTAATTCCTGTTTCAAGACAAAGAGTGCAAACAAATGATCTTCCTGATACTGAAGCAGCAATTAAAAAAATAGCTGCCCTTGAAGATGAAATAGCCATTCTTCGTTCCCAGTTTGCTGTGACTGTTGGAATGCAAGAAGCAGAAAGCAGGTCTGCTTTTGATTCTTTGAAATCATACGATATGCCTGATAATTTGGGACCACTACCATCAACGGCTTCTTCACCTTTACCTATACCAGAATGTTTTTCAACCTCAGTGGTTCATCCCCCCACCTCCTCTACCTCCTCCATCTCTTCTACCTCCTCCATCAGGATCTACTATCAGTGATTCAGGCAATTCAAGAGATGCACTTAGAAAAGAGCACCATATTGCAAATAAGACCAACTCGAGCAAATGTGGAGAAAACAAGAGAACTAAAGATGTTCCTAGCATGATGGATGTTCTGAAGGATATAGATAAAGTCAAGTTGCGTGCTATTGAATGATCACCTGGAGGGACACCTCTTCATAAGACAAGAATACAAAGTTCACATTGGGATCCAGTATCTATAATTTCTCGTGCCCTTAAGCAAAAATTTGCATTCCAGGAAGAGGATTCCTTTGAAAAAGAAGATAGTTCTTGGCACTCTTCCTTTTCTAGTCCAGAAACTCCAGAGTTTGGAGATCATATATTGCAGCTGAATGGACAATGTACCCAGGGAGAAATTGATTAAGTGTCACGAAGGTGTCATTGTTAAAAACTTTATTTCTGTGGTTAAGAATGAGCCAGACTTGAAGGAAAATGCATGTGCCTCATAATATGTTAAATAATGGCAGGACAACTTTTTAAAGCAACAAAATAACATGTATGCACTGGAATATATTAAAGTGTAACTGTGAAAAAATCATAAGCCTATCTATGTGACCTCTTAGAGATTTCCTAGCAGTCAAACTTCTGAATGAAACGTGTGTAGGTTTTTCTTCCATATGCAGTTGTATCTTGAGAACAAATATTTGGTGACCCAATATTTCTCATAATAAAATGTCTCAAGTGTTGCTGTGAGAGAAGCCATTTAGTGAATAAATGAAACCATAGACTGCAGTATGATATTGGTAAGCCAATATATACATACATATATATATATATACATACACACACACAGACACACACACACACACACACACACACACACACACACACACACACACACACATATATATATATATATATATATATATATATATATATATATATATACTTAGAAAGATGCTAAGGAATCAGAGTTCCTCTTCCAGTTTATGAAAGCTGCTATGCCAGTATCATGGATATCCTTCCTAATTTACTGGATTAATTCAGGTAGGTAGCCTTGTGCCTTCTCTTTCAGTTGTAGCAATTTCAGCTGGCTTTCAATATTCAATAATCTGATGATCTTTTAAAGATTGTAAGATAATAGTTTCTTTATTTGAACAGGTGTAGGTTCACTTACTAAATGGTTGCACTTTGACACTTGTAAAATTGTTCATGTCGTGTTCTTATTTTCACAGGGATTTTTTTTTGCCCTTAAGGGGTTTTTACTGAAATGCTACAAGTATAAATTTTTAGGGAATCTTTAGCTTCTTAAACATTGCATAAGCTTGTGATGTAAATGTGTAAATCATGGTGTTTTTTTCTGTTCATTCATTTTCTATGCTGAACTTCTGTAAAATATATGTATCTTCCATACTTAAAAAAAAAAAAGAACAGGGTGCAGCTAGGTTCGGCAGTGAGTAGAGCATTGGCCCTGGAGTCAGAAGGACGTGAGTTCAGATCTGGCCTCAGACATTTAATGCACACACAAATAAAAACCTAGCCATGTGACCTTGGGCAAGTTACTTAACCCCAATTTCTCTCCAAAAAAAAAAAGTAAAGTATTAGTAGCTAACCATTTTTCCATTGTTAATGTGTGATTATCAGTTGGTTTCTGTTAAACTTTTTATTTTATCTGAAGGAAATAAATAGCTTTTTGTTTCTAATTTATACTTTATACTGATTACGTTTCTCCTTTTGGGGGGGGGGGCGCAGAGCCAAGATGGCAGAGTAGAAACAGCACTTCCAAGGTTCTCTACCCCACACAACTTCCAAACAATGTAAAAGGGCACTCTGAACAACTTCTGGAGCCCCAGCACCCACAGAACGACACAGAGAAGCTAAGTTCCCACTGAGGACAGCCCAGCAGCCCTGCAGGGAGCGGCCAGCACAGCGCTCTGAGAGGGGCAGCACAGTGCACTGGGAACCGACAGCTCAACACTCTGGGAGCTGAGCCCAGGCCTTCGTGAGCCACGGTTTTAGCCCTAGGGCAGCTGGGCCAGCAGCCAGCTGGAGGGACTCCAGAACACCAGCAGCTGTGGTGCTTCCAGAGCTATCAGCACAGATATGCCTAGGAAAAAGTGAGATGTTAGTGTCCTATGCACTTTGGAACCAGTATTTTGGGAACACATCGGTGTCCTCCCCTGGGCGTGAAAAGCTGTGGAGGAAACGAGGCAGAGGCCATTTTTCAGCATCAGTGGCGCCTCTAGCTCCTGGTCTGTGAATGGTAGGGAGATCCAGCAATCAGTCTGGGGGTTAATCCCTCTTGCTTTAAACTGCCTGGATCTGGATTGTAGTCTGGGGGGTAAGTTTGGGGTGGGTATCCAATTTGCCAGATCGGGTGGAGGTTTTACAGAGGCCACCCAACCTGCAGAAGTTGTGAAGACCCCACGTTTGTGCAGAAGCTCCCCTGTCTGGTGGCAGAGCCCTACTGTGGCAACAAGCCTAAAAATCAAGGAATTAAATGGCAACATGCCTAGGCAGAAGAAACAAAATAAACAGAAAAATTCAATATTGGACTCCTATTTTAGGGGCAAAGAGGATCAAAGCATGGAGGAGGACTGTGAGGTCAGAACTCCTGCACCAAAAGCCCCAAATGAAAATACAATCTGGCTACGGCCATAGAGGACTTTAAGAAGCAGATAAGAGAAGTGGTGGAAAAATTGGGAAGAGAAATGATAAATATGCAAGAAAAGTATGAAATGACAGTCAACAGCCTGACTGAGGAAAATAACACCTTAAAAAATAGACTAACTCAAATGGCAAAAGAGGCTCAGAAAGGCAATGAGGAGAAGAATGCCTTAAAAAGCATATTTTTCCAGATAGAAAAAGAATCTCAAAAGCTCACTGAGGAGATTCATTCCTTCAGAGTTAGACTGGAGCAAATGGAAGCTAGTGATTTTATGAGAAATCAAGATGCTGTTAAACAGATCCAAACAAATGAAAGAATAAAAGGCAATGTAAAATATCTCATGGGAAAAACCACTGACCTGGAAAATAGATCCAAGAGAGATAATTTAAATATTACTGGGCTACCTGAAAGCCATGATCAAAGAAAGAACCTAGAAATCATCCTTAAAGAAATTCTCAAGGAAAATTGCCTTGATGTTTTAGACCCACTGGGAGAAATAGAGGTTGAAAGAATCCACCAATCACCACCTGAAAAAGATCCCAAAAAGAAAACTCCTAGGAATATTAGAGTCAGGTTCCAGAACTCAAAGATCAAGGAGAAAATACTACAAGCAGCCAGGAAGAAGCAATTTCAATATTGTGGAAAAACAATCAGAATAGCACAGGACCTGGAAGCTACTACACTAAGGGATCGAAGGGCATGGAATATGATATTCCAGAGGGCAAAAGAGCTGGGATTGAAGCCAAGGATCACCTACCCAGCACAACTGAGTATCTTGTTTCAGGTAAAAATATGTTCATTCAGAGGACCTTCAAGCATTCTTGAAGAAAAAACCAGAGTTGAATAGAAAATTTGACATTCAGACACAAGAAGCAAGAAATGCTTGAGAAGGTAATCAAGGAAAAAAAATCAAAAGGAACTTATCAAAGTTGAACTATTTACATTCCTACATGGAAAAACAATAACTGTGTCTGATGCAACCTTTCTCAATATGAAAATAATTGAAGATGGGTATATGGGCATATGTTTACAGGTAAACATGGAGAGAGGGCACAGGTTGAATTTGATGGGAAGGGATGATACTTAAGGGGTGAAGTTAAGAGGTGAGAGAGGAAAGTGGCAAGAGGAGATGGGTATTGACAGGGTAGGGTAAACTATCTCATGTAGAAGAGGCAAAGGGAAGTAGTTGCAGGGGAGGGGACGGACAGGAAGGCAAAAAGGCAAAAGCATATTCTCATCGAAGTTGGCTCAAGGAGAGAATCACATACATACTAAATGGGATATCTCACCTTGCAGGAGAGTAGGGGAAAGGGGGATGAGAGGGAGGATGATGGAGGGGCGGGCATTTTAGGGGGAAGGGAGGTTGGAAGTACCCACTATCAAAGAGGGACAAGATCTAAGTAGGGAATTGACCAGGTGGGAGGTGAGATGGGTGGGAGGGAAATATAAGCAGTCTTTTACAATATATCTACTATGGTAATGTTTTGCATAGCTATACAGGTACAACACATACTGAATTGCTTATCTTCCCAGAGGGATTGGGTGAAAAGGGAGGAAGGGAATGGATCTGAAAATCAAAGTTTTAAAATTAAATGTTTCATAAGACATCCAGGCATTGGGGCTCAGAGATTCACCTTGTCCTAATGGCAAAGTTGAAGGGGATATGGGAGACGATATGGGAGAGAGCAGATTGGATGAGGGGATATCTAGTGGGACTGCTATTCTGGGGTGGTGGGTAGGGAAAAAATGAGGGAAAATGTAACTCCTAATCTGGTGGAAATGAATGACGTAAACCAGAAGTTAATAAAGCATTTGCTTAATAAAAACTTTCTTTGGGATTCATAGATTAGATTATTTAGTTTCCAATGAATACTTTTTTGAGGGGCAATTGGGGTTAAGTGACTTGCCCAAGATCACACGACTAGTAAGTGTTAAGTGTCTGAGGCCAGATTTGAATTCAGGTCCTCCTGACACCAGGGCCAGTGCTCTATTCACTGCACCACTTAGCTGCCCCTGCCAATTAACTCTTAAACTATGATTCCAAGGCTCTTTATTGCATGTAATTTTTATTACATTATGGCTCAAAAATTGTGCATTTAGTATTTTTGCTTTTCTGCATTTATGAGTTTTTTTTTGCCTTAATAAATGTCAATTTAGTGAAGGTGTCGTCTACTGCTGAGAAAATGTATGTTCCTTTCTGTTCCCATTTCATGGATCTTTCAAATCTAAAATTTTTAAAATTCTCTTTAACTCCTTTTTTATTTTTTTTTATGCTTAGATTTATGTAGTTCTGTGAAGGAGAAGTTGATGTTCCCGATAGCGTAGTTTTACTGCATATTTTATCTTGCAATGCATTGCAATTCTCCTCTAAGAATTTGGATGTTATGCCACTTGTTTCAAATATGTTTCGCATTGATATTACTTCATTGTCTATGGTACCTTTTAGCAAAATGTAACTTCCTTGATTGTTTCTATTTATTAGGTCTACTTTTTGCCTCTCTTTGTCTGAGATGTGTCTGTTTTGCTTATTCTTTTGCTTATCAACCTCCTTTTACTTTTTACTCTTTCCATTTTAATTCACAGTTGGGTAAAATGGAATTAGTTCAGTTAATAAACACAAAGCCACAGACAAACACATATCTGTGTATATTTATATGTATATGTATTATGAATGTGTGTATACACAATTGGGATGAACATACATACAAACACTTACTCATATCTCACACATTGTACAGGAGGGAAGAATGGAAAAATATGGGGTGTGTGTTTGGGGGGTGTGAGGAGTGAAGTTGATAGGGCACTGAATATGGAAACAAAAGACGCATGTCCCTGAATTAAAATCGGGCCTCAGAGACTTACTAGCTCTATGACCTTCAGCAAGTTACTTAACCCTGTTTTCCTCAGTTCCTCATCTTTAATAGCTGGAGAAAGAAATCGTAAATCACTCCAGTATCTTTGCCAAGAAAAACCCAAAACAGATCATGAGTCAGATAAGACTGAAAAAAGTACATATGAACATATATGCATGTGTAGACATACACATATGTTCATATATGCAGGTATATACATATACATGTGTACATATATATGCAAATGAATACATGCATATTCGTACATGTGTGTATAATATTCTGTCTTTGAACCAGTTCAGATGAGAGTGAGGTGCAAGCATTGCCCAGCCCACTCCCATTTCCCACTCAATTCTTAAATTCTTCCTTGAGTGACATTTTAATTTAAAATAATTTTCTCCATTGTTCCTCTTCCTAACTCTTTCGCTCAGTGCATCCCTCTTTCTCAGCTTTCCATTTTTCTTTTGATATCATGACAACATATTTGAATACTTCTAATGACCACAATGATAATAAGACTCTTGGAAATCACATCTATCATATTAAGATTTAGGTTAGGAACAAATAATCTTGCCTTATTAAATTTCTTCTGACTTCTCACATATTTTTATCTTCTTTTTAAAATTAATTTTAAAATTTATTTTAAGTTTACATTATTCATTTCTACAAGATTTTGATTTACAAATTTTCTCCTTGTCTTTCTCCTATCCACCACCCCTGATCACCTCCCGAAAAAGATCCCAAAAAGAAAACTCCTAGGAATATTATAGCCAGGTATCAGAATTCCCAGATCAAGGAGAAACTACTACAAGCAGTCAGGAAAAAAAAAAATTTCAGTATTGTGGGAACACAATCAGAATAGCACAGTACCTGGCAGCTTCTACACTGAGGGATCAAAGGGCATGGAATAGGATATTCCACTGGGCAAAGGACCAGGGACTAAAACCAAGAATTACATACCCAGCAAAAACGAGTATCTTGTTTCAGAGGAAAATATAGTCATTCAGTGAAATAGAGCACTTTCAAGCATTCTTGAGAAAAAAACAGTGTTGAATAGAAAATTTGACATTCAGACACAAAAAGAAAGAGATGCTTGAGAAGGTAAACAGGGAAAAGAAATCAAAAGGAACTTATCAAAGTTGAACTGTTTACATTCCTATGTGAAAAAACAATAACTATCATTGATGAAACCTTTCTCAGTATGAAAATAGTTGAAGAAGGGTATATGGGCAGATGAATGCATATGTGAATGTGTGTATATATCTTTACAGGTAAACATAGAGAGCACAGGTCAAATTTAATAGGAAGGGATGATACATAAAAGGTGAAATTAAGAGGTTAGAGAGGAATTTAATGAGAGGAGATGAGGAGAGACAGAAAGTGGTAAACTATCTTATATAGAAAAGGCATGGTGAAGTGGTTGCAAGGAAGGAGAAGAGCAGGAAGGCAAAAAGGCAAAACCATATGCTCATTGAATTTGGTTCAGGGAGAGAATGACATACATACTAAATGTTATATCTCACCTTACAGGAGAGTAGGGGGCAGAGAGATGAGAGGGGCGATGATGGAAGGGAGGGCATGCTGGGGGGAAGGGAGGTTGGAAGCACCCACTTTTGAAAAGGAATAGGATCAAAGTAGGGAATAGACCAAGTGGGGGTTGGGATAGGTGGGAGGGAAATATAGCCAGTCTTTTACAATATATCTACTATGGTAATGTTTTGCATAGCTATACATGTACTACATATACTGAATTGCTTATCTCCCCAGTAAGAGTGGGTGACAAGGGAGGAAGGGAATGAATCTAGAAATCGAATTCTTAAAACTAAATGTTTCAAATATATATATGTATATATACATATATATATATACTATTATTAATACTATTTTGCATATAATTGGGAGATAAAATGTGCAGGCATTGTGGGACAAGGATTCACCTTGCCCTAAAGGAAAAGTTGAAGGAGGTATAGGAGAAGAGATTGGAGAGAGCAGACTGGATTAGGGGATATCCTGTGGGACTGCTGTTCTGGGGCGGTGGGTCAGGGAAAAACAGGGAAAAATTGTAACTCAAAATCTTGCAGAAATAGGGCGGCTAGGTGGCACAGTGAGTAAGAGCGCCGGCCTCGGAGTTGGGATGACCCGAGATCAGATCCGGCCTCAGAAAATGAGCACCCACGCATAAATAATGACTAGCCATGTAACCTTGAGCAAGTTACTTAACCCCAATTGCTTTAAAAAAAAATCTTGCAGAAATGAATTATGTAAACCAGAAATTAATAAAGCATTTATAAAAAGAGATAGTTTGTTATATTTTGTGATTCATACCTGGAAATAATCTGCATACTCATAACATGTGCTATGGGTATTACATTACTGATATAGCTGCTTGGTCTAAGATACTATCAGGTTAGTGATATAAGTTAAAGCCTTACCAAAGGAGAGAAGAAGAAAAAGTCATTTTATTCAGAGATCATGCTTTTATTTTTCAATTCCCTTACTTAACAACCTAAACTTAGAAAACCTCATGCAAACACAACAGAGCCTTAGTTACTCAGAAATTGAAAAGTTGAGAAAGGCAAGAACAGACAAGGATATACAAAATCACACTATCATCATGGCCTTAGTTCCTATCCTCAAGCCCTGTTAAGCAGAAATCTCAAAAACTCTTTTTGGTAGAACAATACATCTTGCCTGAAGTCTAGGAATCTTCTAACTGAAGTCTCCTGCGATAAAATTTGAACCATACTTGCCCAATAAGACTGAAATGGTACAGGCCCCTGGGATGCCACAATGTTTCAAAACCCCCCAGACAGCTTCTCTAAAAATTTTTGTTCACAACAGCAATGTGTTTCTATATCTTTGCCAAGGAGGCCATCCCTTTCTCTTGAAGGTAAAAGTTCATAAATGATGTAGTTCAACGTTGTGAGAAAAAAAAAGAAGAAGAAGAAATTCTACTTCCCAGGAATAAAACTAATCCTAGCTTTGAGTGATAAAAGAATGTAAGTCAGACGTTCTAATGTGAGCTGTGACTTAGAAGAACAAGGCTTCTGATAAGGTAAAAGGTCAGAAATGTTTACACATGCTTAACAAGCTGTTGAGGGGGAACATATCAAGTGAGAGGACATGAAGTAGGCAGTTCATGAGGTTGTATCTAGCCAATGGAGAGCAAGGAGGGGAATTCAAATTGGGAACAGCATAAAAATGCTTGCATTGTTCTGAGTAAGTGTACTACATTAAGGAGCTACCAATTCATTCATAAATGAATGTAAAACAAAATGGCAACTTTCCCGGCTTCACAACAAGTATTGTTCTTTCTAGAGTGAGCATGTTTCTCACAACACTTAGAATAGACATACTGACAGACACATATATGCTTACCTGCAAATGATCAAAGGTTAGGATCAGAAATTTTAGGCTAAAGAGAGTCAAAATCTAAAGTTAGAGTTTCTCAGGAGAGAAAACCTCTCTAGGTGAAGAAATCTCACCCTGAGCACTTAAATGAAAGTGATGTTGTTTCCAGAAGACCTTAAGCCAGTCCTTTCTCTTTTTCTATAAAATTCCTTTGTCTGGTTGCCATAACTGTGATGTTTAAAAAGTTCAGGCGTGGCTAGGTGGCACAGTGAGTAAGAGCGTCGGCCTCAGAGTTGGGATGACCCGAGATCGAAACCAGCCTTAGAAAATGAGCACCCACACATAAATAATGACTAGCCATATAACCTTGGCAAGTTACTTAACCCCAATTGCTTTAAAAAAAAAGGTCAAGAGAAAGATTCTGGGTAATTTAATTATTTTATTAATGAGGCCATCAGATTATTAATGAAAGGTTGGTCATTTGACAATCTCTCTTAGACCAAAGACAATCATAGCAGTGGACTCAGTTTATATACCCTTCATAAGAGTAGATTGTCCATCAAACCAAAATCAAATCTAATTGGTTAACTCTAATTGGAGGTGTAGATTAAAGCACAGGGTTAAATATCTCTTGGGCAGGAAAAGTATCTCTGTATCAGTCCACTAACAACTTTAGGCTATCTTTTCAAAGAATGTATACCCTACCCAAGCCTGAGTAGAGCTCAATGGGATTCCCCATCCTAGATTAAAGCCTTTGCAAGGTATAGCACCAACATGATATTCACAGCACAAATGGTGACTAAGAATATGGTAGTGTAATTCTGAATTGCAATATATAACAGACTCTCCATATTGAAGACAGAAGCAAAAACATTTATTCAGACACCAGAAAGCCAAATCCCAACAACATAGAACTGAATTATTCATATCAACAAAGAAATCTATACACAATAACACTGCAGAGAGCAACTCCATACAAAAGCCTTCCCACAAACATTGAGAAGTCTAGCTGTCTTTTTTCCTGTGTCCTCTCTCCTCCCTCCATTCAAACATCTCTAGCTCCCAGTTTCCTCTGGGCTCTGCTCCACCCACTGAGCAAATTCTTCCTACCACAGGCTCCATGTGATTGCATTTGGCTTATTCAGTGGCAGTGAAGATCTTCAGATTCCCATTACCATTATATTTGGCCCTAACATGTTTCATGTCCATTACATAGGTCAGTGGGCCTTAGAGTTATAGCAGAAAATAAGCACATAAAACAATATCTTAGGGTGGGGTTTGAACAAAATCACCCATCATTCCCCCCCCTTGAAAGTATGGGGTCCAAAATCTTAGGTTAAGGGGTGAAAGTTTCTTCTTCCATTGCTACTTCCTGCTGAAATTGGACATAGACCTGTACCTGCTCGAAGAGGTCCCTTTCAAGAGGTTAGTTATTTAGCTGGCATCTGGAGATTGGTTGAAGCCAGGTCCAGAGGGCACATCACCTTTGTGGAAAGGTGGTGAAATCTGGCTTAAGTGATCAGGCATCTGTAGGTGGAGGGTGTTAAGCCTGCAGAAAACAAATCTAGCAAATAAGTTTAACAGACAAAAGCCCAAAAAGAAACAAGAAGACAATAACCAGAAGCAGGGTAGATATAGAGTAAGTCATGCTTCTCCAGTCCATGAACCCACTTTCATAGCCTTATTCATTGTTGTTTACTATTTTCTAATGTGCACTTTTGGGGCCATCATTCTGGTTAGAGATATACTTTCTTTAGTCTGAGCTGGGGCCTGATCAAATTCCTATTCTACTTGTGGGTTTGATGAACTTTAATACATTTCAGAAGTATCTGTAGGGGCAATTCTTTCTTCCCTTCTCAGTCTGATATTAAGCCCCCCTTTTCAGTACATCTTATATAGTTCATTAGTTGGAATGTCATCTATTCTTCCAAATCAATCCCTACTCTCAGTAGAGCAGCAAACAGTTCTTTTCTTGTCATTCTATTCTGACTTTTAATCCATTGGACATTTACACTTCCCTCTCAAGGAAATTTATCTTTGTTCCAATTGTCTTAAATTGCTTAGCTGTGAAATCTTATCCAGCAACTTCAAAAGTCGGGCTCCCTATCTCTCTAATTGAGAGTCAGAATTAGGTGCTTATAAGCAGGAGGAGTTGTCTTCACTATGATATTTCTAGGAGAATCTGCTAAGGTGTTTATGTGATAAGCCTTGGTATCTCCCATCATGATAGCAGTTTTCACTAACTCCTCCTTTAACTTACTCATACAATGCCTAAGTGAATACCAGGGTCTGTTTCCAGTAGGCCACATAGAATAAGTAACATATTGTCTATTGGATTCATCTGGTGTTAAAACTAATAGGCTGGTTGTATTCTTCCCTCCTATCATATGATGAACCCAAAAACATGTTGTGTGAAAGGATTCTGATTATTACCTATAAATTTCAAGCAATCCATACTGATACTCATCTGGTCCCTTCATCACTGATTCTCACTATCCAACATACTAATGATCCTCCCATCCTTTGAGTGAATCACTTTAATGTATCAGTGACTTTCTGCTGAGTGAAATAATGAATTATCTCCTTAAAGACCGTATTTCCTCCCTGGTTCTCCTGCTTTCTTCTCATTATGGGGCAAACTTCTGCCTGAGAAGGCTCATCTAACACAGTTTCATTTTTTTACCACACATTCTTCTGGAGATGTCATCATGGCAACTAGACCCAGCCTGTGCCAGAGCTACATTCACATTCCTTTTGTTAGTATTTTTTTCTTCTTTTTTTGGATCCAAACTAAAATAACCCTCTTTTATGCTACCTTAAACTCTCCAGCTTATTATTCGGAAGGAAGGCCTAAATGCTGTGGCAAAGAAAGTTTGTCATGGAAATCAGCTAGCTTCCTTTCCATTTGACATTTCTCCTGCAGCATTTTGTCCCTGTTTTTTCATATAACACAGTAAACTGTTAGTAAAATCCAGCCTCTTCTACACACTCCTGCCAGTTCTTTCCCTGGTTTGCAAACATCTTTGTAAATCTCTATGTGCTCCCCACTGTAGCTTCAATTTCCTGTTTTCATAAGATTCAATACTTTTAGCCCATTCCTTTGCGAGGGATGAATAAGGTAAATCCTCCAATCCTCGCATATCCATTTCTTCCTCTAAAGTCCTTCTGCCTCCAAATATAGATTTGATACACTGTGATCCCATCCTTGTCACCAAATGTAGCACCAAAATGATATGGACAGCACTGATGGTGACTATGAATGTGCCAGCACTATTGTAACTTGCCAAATATAATATACTCTCCAGGTAAAAGATCGAAGCAAAACATTTATTCAGACACCAGAAAACCAAATTTACCATAGCAACAAATAAAACTATACAGAATAATACTGCAGAGAACAACTCCATTTCCAAAATTATTTTTTTGTTACAAAAGAAGGTACAACCTTCAGGAGAGGGAGTGACCAAAAGGAAAAAGAAATAAATTGTGTGTATGTGTGTATACTTATACACATATATGCAATATACATATACATATATATATGTATACATACACATATACGAAAGACAAAGAGAGAGAAAGGAAGGAAGAAAGAAAGGAAGGGAGGGAGGAAGGAAGGAAAGAAGGAAGGAAGGAAGGAAGGAAGGAAGGAAGGAAGGAAGGAAGGAAGAAAGGAAGAAAAAAGGATAGAAAGAAGGAAGGAAGGAACAAAGGAAAGAAGGAAGAAAGGAAAGAAAGAAGAAAGGAAAGAAAGAAAGGAAGGAAGGAGGCAAGGAAAGAAGACAGAAAGAAAGAAAGAAAGAAAGAAAGAAAGAAAGAAAGAAAGAAAGAAAGAAAGAAAGAAAGAAAGGAAGGAAGGAAGGAAGAAAGAAAGAAAGAGAGAAAGAAAGATGAAGGAGGATCAAATCAGTTCTTTTATAATTCTGAAGGGAAAAAAAAAAGCACTTTTCTTTTTAATAAATGCTTTATTAACTTCTGTTTTACATCATTCATTCCCGCCAGATTTTGAGTTACAATTTTTCCCCATTTCCCCCCTACCTATCGCCGCAAAATAGCAGTCCCACTAGATATTCCCTCATCCAATCTGCTCTCTCCCATATCTTCTCCCATACCCCCTTCAACTTTACCATTAGGGCAAGGTGAATCTCTGTGCCCCAATGCCTGAACATCTTATCTCCCAATTACATGCAAAATATTATTAATAATAGTATATATATATATATATATATATATATTTGTATATAATACAATTTGTATATACTAGTATATATATATGTATATGTATATTTGGAACAATTAATTTTAAAACTTCGAATTTCAGATCCATTCCTTCCAACCTTGTCATCTGTTCCCTCTGGGAAAATAAGCAATTCAGTATGTGTTGTGCATGTATAGCTATGCAAAATATTACCATAGTAGATATATTGTAAAAGGCTGCTTATATTTCCCTCTCACCCATTCCACCCCCCACCTGGTCCACTCCCTACTTTGATCCTGTCCCTCTTGGATAGTGGTTACTTCCAACCTTCCCTCCCCCCAGAATGCTCCCCCCTCCATCATCACCCCTCTCATCACCCTTGCCCCTATTCTACTTCAGGGTGAGATATACCATTTAGTATGTATGTCATTCTCTCCCTGAGCAAAATTCAATGAGAATATGGTTTTGCCTTTTTGCCTTCCTGTTCTTCCCCTCCCCTGCAACCACTTCCCCTTGCTTATTCTACATGAGATAGTTTACCCTACCCTGTGTCTCCCCATCTCTTGCCACTTTCCTGTGTCACCTCATAAATTCACCCCTTAAGTATCATCCCTTCCCACCAAATTCAACTAGTGTCCTCTATCCATGTATACCTGTAAACATATGTACACACATTCCCATATGTATTCATATGCGCATATAGCCTTCTTCAATTATTTTCATAATGAGAAAGGTTTTATCAGTCACAGTTATTGTTTTTCCATGTAGGGGTGTAAATAGTTCAACTTTGATAAGTTCCTATTGATTTCTTTTCCCTGTTTACCTTCTCAATTATCTCTTGCTTCTTGTGTCTGAATGTCAAATTTTCTATTCAACTCTGGATTTTTCCTCAAGAATGGTTGAAAGTCCCCTTTGAATGACCATATTTTCCCCTGAAATAAAATACTCAGTTTTCCTGGGTAGGTGATTCTTGGTTTTAATACCAGCTCTTTTGACTTCTGGAATATCATATTCCATGCCCTTCAATCCCTCAGTGTAGAAGCTGCCAGGTCCTGGGCTATTCTGATTGTGTTTCCACAATATTGAAATTGTTTCTTCCTGGCTGCTTGAAATATTTTCCCCTTAATCTGGGAATTCTGGAACCTGGCTATAAGATCCCTGGGAGTTTTCTTTTTGGGATCTTTTTCAGGAAGTGATCTGTGGATTCTTTCCGCCTCTATTTTGCCGTCTGGGTCTAAAACTTCAGGGCAATTTTCCTTGAGAATTTCTTGAAGAGTGATTTCTAGGTTCTTTCTTTAATCATGGCTTTCAGGTAGTACAATAATTTTTAAATTATCTCTCCTGGATCTTTTTTCCAGTCAGTGGTTTTTCCCATGAGATATTTCACATTGCCTTCTATTCTTTCATTTGTTTGGATCTGTTTAACAGCATCTTGATTTCTCATAAAGTCATTAGCTTCCATTTGCTCCAGTCTAACTCTGAAGGAATGAATCTCCTCAGTGAGCTTTTGAGATTCTTTTTCCATCTGGAAAAATAGGCTTTTTAAGGCATTCTTCTCCTCATTGCCTTTCTGAGCCTCTTTTGCCATTTGAGTTAGTCTATTTTTTAAGGCGTTATTTTCCTCAGTCAGGCTGTTGACCCTCATTTCATACTTTTCCTGTATCCTTCTCATTTCTCTTCCCAATTTTTCCTCCACTTCGCTTATTTGATTTTTAAAATCCTTCTTAAGGTCCTCTATGGCCTGTAACCGGCTCTTGTTTTAATTTAGGGCTTTTGGAGCAGGATTTCTGACCTCACAGTCTTCTTCCTGTTCCATGCTTTGATCCTCTTTGCCCCCAAAATAGGAATCTAATGTTGTATTTTTCTGTTTATTTTGTTTCCTTTGCCTTGGCATGTTGCCACTTAATTACTTGACTTTTGGGCTTGTTGCCACAGTAGGACTCTGTGACCAGACATTGGAGCTTCAGTCCTGAACGTTGGGGTCTTCACAACTTCTGGAGTTGGGTGGCCTCTGTAAAGCCTCCACAAGCTCTTTTAAGTTGGATACCCACTAAAGACCTCCCCCAGATCACAATCCAGATCCAAGCAGGTTAAAGCAAAAGCAATAAACCCCCAATACTGATTGCTGGATCTCCCTACAGTTCATAGACCAGGAGTTGAAGCTGCCACTGAAGCTGTAAAATGGCGAGTGTGCCATGTCTCCTCAGCAGCTTCTAGCCCCTGGGGGCGGAAGCTGATGTGTTCCCCAAATACTGGTCCCAAAGTCCATAGGGCACTAACCTCTCATTTTATCCTATGTATGACTGTATTGTTAATTCTGGAATCACAACAGCTCCTGTTGTTCTGGGGTCCCTCCATCCATCTGCTGGCCTGGCTGCCCTGGGGCTAACCCGGCACCCCCGGGGCTGAGTTTTGGCTCCCCATGTGCTGCACTGTGGGCTCCCAGAGCTCTGTGCTGGCAACTCCCTCCAGGGCTGCTGGGCTGTCCTCATTGTTAGGTTAGCTCCTCTGTGTTGTTCTATGGGTGCTGGGGCTCCAGAAATTGTTCAGAGTCCCCTTTTACATGGTTTGGAAGTGGTCTGGCGGGAGAACACCTTGGAAGTGCTGTTTCTACTTCACCATCTTGGCTCTGCCCCCTGGAAAAAAGCACTTTTGTGGGGGGAATATTGGGTTATATATTTTGCTGCTATTGATTCTTATAATGTATGACCTGCTGAGTGATCATAGCATCCTTTCCTTTCCCTGAATTCTGTAGAATGCTTTCTTCCGCTCTCTGATATCACTTGTTAGTCTGCTGAAGAGTATCTCTAGCCCATCTTCAACCCCCGCCCAAAGTCAAATTTTATGTCTGAGTTCACATTCATGCTAAGGATATTTATAATATTATCCTCTTGAACATTTAGATATAAACTTTAAAAGTATTAGTCATTTTAAAAATTTAATAATAATTTCATTCCCAGAGAGAAGTGGTGCTGAGAAGCTCTCAGCTGGGGATCTCGGGATTCTTTCATTTGGATTTCATCCTAATCTCTGTCTTTCTTTCAATTTAAATCTTAAAGAGTATCAAAGAGTATCTAACCTCTAGAAAATCTAACTCATCTTAATAGGTTACTGATGCTCTGTTTCTGTAAAGGGTGATCATAAATCATCTTTGAGAACTAAATGGAGTTGGATGGCATTAAAATGAAATATACAATTCTACATATAGTAAGGGAGCAGGAAATGATATGAATTCTTCATCAGTGATATAGAAGGATTAATAAGCTATGTGTGGGTTAGTATTCAAAATTGTCTGCAGGACTTCTCCAAGTGCAAATCAGCTACTGGTCATAAGGAAAAATAATTTTATGACTGAAGAGTTTCTTTGATAATAACATATTAATTGAATGGTTCTGTCATCCGTTAAGACTGACTGAATGATAATTAAAGTAATAGAAGAAAAATACAAAGAATGAGTTTGGAATCAGGAAGAGGTAAGTCCAATACCACTTCTGACCTTTATCACATGCAAACATGTTCTTCATTGGAATAAGTTGGTGTTCTGAAATCTGGACATTTTGTTTATTCTGGTAAACTCACAGTTCCTTACACCACCCAACTATAGGAGGAATAACACCTTTGGTGTGAGAGCTACTGAGCCCTTTTCAGGGCTGCTCATTCACCTGATTTGTCAAACTCTCACCTTTGGCTCCAAGAAGCTGGAGCTTCCACAGTGACAAGACCTGGTAAACCATGTTAGGAGAAAGGTAAACAATTATGAGCATTGCCAACAGGCCTGAAACCTGTCAGTGAGTTAGGGGGATTTCTGCCTCATGCATGTGAAGATATCCCTTAGAGGAAAGGGTGCATGAAGACAATTTGTTCCAACTACCATTTCTTCCAACTACCATGAAGGTGTCTGAGGCAGGTGTTATGGAGCACTTAGAATTTAGTCAGTAATCAAGAGATGCCAGTCATCCACTGTACCCTGGGCCATCATCAGTTTTCTTGACTTTTGTTTTTCCACTGTATTTTGATGACCCAGGAAGAAATAAAGTGAAGTTGACAACTTTGTGCAACTCTGCTTCAATGAAATCCAGTTCTCTTCTGTGTGTGAGTGCACATGCATGTAGGTATGCATGCATATATACATATATATCCACTCACACACATATAAATACAAATGGGTATATATGTTGTACAAATATGTATATATTAAATACATACATATCTCACATAGTATTATTGATGTACATATGTTAACTGCCCTCATAAAGTTTTCCCCTCAGAAAAATAACTAAATCAGAATAGAATTAAATATTAGTGATTAAATTTTATATTTGAACCATTATTTTATTCTCTCACTCTATAACAATATTCAGTGATGGAGAAAGAGAATGGAGATAGAAGAGTAAGAAAGACATGGACAAAGTTAACCAGACAGACAGAGATAAAAATAAACAAAAACAGACAGAGATAGAGAGCCAGAAACCAACGCAGAGGAAAATCAGGAAAACATGTGTTTACAATACACCCATTAATAATTAATAGCTGAGCTACTCTCTGTCTGGGTACTGTTTCTCAAACAATTTCCTAAAACTTAGTATTAAAGAAAGAATTCTTGTGATTTGGATTGGCTGAATAATTTAGTACTTCCACATTGGGAGTCCCCTCTTCTCCTTCAAAGAAAACAAAAGTAAACTGTATCTACTTATTTAGCAGCTAGATATAGAAGTCTTAGTTTTTAGCATCATGCCCTGAAAACAGAAGAGTGGCTGATAGACTTGATAATAGCACTAATGAAAAGGATGATGTTCATGTGGGAGGGAAATGTGATTGATACTAGAAAATGTGTTTTGCCCCTCTGAAATAAAGGCAATGAAGGAAGAGAATCAGAGAGATGGTGAAGAAAGGAATTAAGAATCTGCCCTGGTAGTGAGAGGCTTCTAGTCAGTTTTATCTAACATCAATTGGTAGATTGGAGGGTGAATAGACTTTTACCATCAAATAATTTGGATGATACTGAATGTTGAGTGACAGCTTATTGAGTCCTTGAAGCAATAATTAATCAGAGTAATGAAAATGGAGAGACATATATTACTAACCCAATAAAGATTACACACACATACACACACATGTTTGTGTATGTATACATATACCTATACATGCATATGCACCATGTATTTGCACACCTATACATCCATGCACACACATGTAAATAACACCATAAAATATATACTTCCATATATGTTATTTCTATGGAAATAGATATCATTTTCCTTCAAAAGTCTTTCATGGTTGATTTGAATGTTCATATAACAGAATAGTTTACCCCTTCACAGTTACTCTCAGGAATAGTATTGCTGTAACTGTACACTACATTTGCTTGGTACTGCTCATTTCTGTAATGGCAAGCAAAAATTGTACTTAGTTTCTTTTTTAAGTACTTAGTTTCTTGTTTCAGTTCTTCAAGTGCTTTTTAGCCTCACCTGTGTTTATATCAAGTCTTTGTTAGAAACAGAACCTGTGAAGGCCACAGTGGGAGGAACTTGCTACAGACCAGAACAAGAAGGACTTAGACAAGGGCAGGATAGGAAGGAGCTGTTGATATAAAAGCTCAAGCACAGCTGAGACTGAACAGAACTGGGAAGAAGGATGACTGCAGTGTCAGCACTTTGTCTGTCTGGGTTGATGTTACTTTGTCATATCTGTCTGCTTATAGAGTATATTGCTATTGTTACAGAAGCCCTGGTACCTTAGCGCTGGTTCAGAAGCCCGGAAAGAGGACTTTCTGCTTGTCTGTTTACATAAGTCCTGAAGGAGGGTTTTACTGATGTTTTCAGAGGTTCCCGGGACTTTACTGATTATTTGTGTTGATTTCTCAGACGGAAGCCCTGTCTGTTGGTCTGTGTTGATTTCACAGGCAGAAAGGGAATTGATGATGGTGTCAGCAATGTGCATGGATGTTTTTGTGGCTCTGCTGAGTTTGATGTGTGTAACTGGACCAGGACCTGGGAGCTGCCTACCTGTGAATCCAGGTAGGGGGAATTCAGGCAAGAGCTGGGAGCATGGAAGAGAAGCCATAGATTTTGGAAATCAGCCTTGAGTCAAGATGAAATTATTTTTTGGGAACTTAGTGCTGACTGACAAGATTATGACTTACCTAGAGGTGGGGGATCTTTATACATTGTACTTTGTGCCTCTTAAGGATGATTGTTTCTTAAGAATGATTGAGTTAAAGATGATTGGAAGCCAGTCTCCAATAAAGATGAAAGAAGACTTTAGTTGGGTACTTTATATTGATTAATTCAGATACTGACTTATTGAATGATATCTTTTGTTTGGTTATATAGCCACTTTAGAAAAAGCTGTTATGTTGTATTGTTGTGAATGTTAGAGTTTGGTTTCTGTGAATGTTTTGCTTTAGTATATTCCTGAGTAAATAGAGAGTTCACCATACTATGTGATCAGAACCTCAAAGTTATTCAGGAGAGATGCTCAGACTTGGCTTAAAATTTCATTCTACATTATTTCAAGCAAGTCTTTCCATGTTTTTTTTTTTCCTAAAACCAATCTGTTGACCAGGGATTGATATAGAATTAATTGATCCCCAGCCTAAGGAGATTCTAGAAAAAATGTACAAGGACATTTCACACTAGGGAAGTGGGGGTCCTTTATCACCACCCAGGCATAAAGCACCCTCTAAAGCCCCTGTCCAACTTACTTACAATAAGGTTCTTGACACTGTCAGTCAAGATAACTATCATAATAGTTCATGGTTAGTAGTTTTGTAAGGGCATCCTAATTTCCTTGGGGAGGAATTGGAGGACAGGTGAACAAGGGAAGGGACATCATGACTTCTTGTGTGGATGGACTCTTATCCTTTTGTCTTTTTGTATACGTAAGAGGAAAAGGAAAACATTTGCAGCCATCCTAGCTTCCTGGTTTCTCATTTTAATTAATTTCCATGACTTACTTCACTCTAGCTATTTTCAGAAATGACTACACCCTTCTCCTTGCCATCACTCACAAGTTTTCCACGTTCTTGCTCATGAACTGTAAAATAACTTTATCTGTTCATAATCTTTTATCATTTCGTATTTACTTATTAAACCTTAAAGTCAGAATATAATATTATCACAACTATTCATTTTATTCAGTTTTGTGGCTATTATAATTTTGAAAAGTAGCTTATGTTACCATAAATGAAAGAAAAAAATCCTTTTATTTGAGGCTTTTATAATGTGCCAATCACTGGGCTAAGTGTTCTGATTAAAATAGCTCACACTCTATTGGAAGTAGACAATTAGTTTAATACAAAGGTGCAGTATATTTATGTGTGTAAAAAGAAAATTTTAGCTTCAGGGCAGATAATGTAGCCTGATGGTTTATTCTGTGATCAAAAGTAATATGAGCAGTAAAACAGACTAGATGAAGGAGGAAAGAAAAATGGGAAGGCTTCCCTTTCCTGGTCTCTGCCCAACCTAGATGTACAGCCCAGTTAAAGGTAACATAATGATTTCTCAAATGGAATCATATTGGAAATGTCTGCAGTAGAATTATAGATTTGCCTTTAATTACTATGATGAATCTATTTTTGCCTTTTAGAAAGGCAGTCCTCTTATTCAGTTGCATCTGATTCAAATAGAAATGGATCCCTCTGGGCTGCATGTTGACTTTGACTACTACAAATTTATATTAACTCTATTGAATTGTGCTTAATTATAGAGCTAAGCCTGGAGTCAGGAAGATCTGAAATAGAATCTGGCCACAGACACTTGTTAGTTGTGTGATCCTTGACAAGTCATTTAACCTCTGTTTGCCTTAATCCACTGGAAAAGGAAATAGCAAACCCCTCCAAGACCTTTGTGAAGAAAACTCCATGGACAGTATGGTCCATGGAGATTATGAAGAATAGGACATGATGGAACAACAATATTGCATTTTTATTTAATTGGTTAAATATTTCCTAATTACATTTAATCTGGTGGGAGTTTGGCAAAAGCATGTTGCCTGTGGCCCAAAGTTTGTTAACTCTTCTCTAGGTATTGATCTGATGCAAACCTGGTATCCACTGATATGTTAGTAAACGCTTAACAACTATCTTCTCGAAAAGAAGTATACATGGTACACTTATGAAGTTTAAATTCATAATTGTTATTTTTCCTCCAACACTTTCTTATGTTATAATCAATAATATAATGAATCAAGTCATTATTTGTAATATTAGCTGATTTTAAAGGTATAAATACTGAAAATTTAAAAACTGATTCTTGAGAGCCTGAGCTGACTTCAACACACTCCTATATCTCTGTATGAAGGAAGATAAGGGAGAATCTTTACCAGCCCACTAGCAAGAAGGAAGGAACCTCTCAAAAGATTGCTGTTGAGTAGTTTCAGTTGTGTCTCTTTTTGTGGTTTTCTTGGAAATGGTACTAGAACGGTTTAGCATTTCCTGCTGAAGCTCATTTTACTGGTAAGGAACTGAGACAAGTAGAGGAGGAACTATTTTGTATGACAATATCAACCCTGGCACCAGGACAAGTGGCATGCTAAATAGTAGCCACTTCAATACAGATAGCATGGGTTGGTGAAGAACAAATTGACTATGCTATATAATTATATCATCTGTGTCCCTAATAATTCTCTTTAGGCTCCTATACATTATAATTATTTTATATCTGGAGACTCATTGAAAACTGTAACAAAACAGCCCATCATGTGAGATTATGGGACTTGGTAATTTGAATGGAGAAAAGCAAGTATGGGTTTGTGGTCTTGATCTCCCTTTATATTTGAATGTCCTAGTACTACATTGCAGGGGACCCTGTAGATCTTTATTTCTATTTGTTTATTGACATATTCTTTCCCCACCCCCACACACACCTTTTTACTTGCTTTAAACTCTCTTTCAATGTTGATTATGCCAGACTACTTACATCACTAAAGTTAGTCATTCAGTAATATCCCTAAGGCAATTTAAGAGGTAGTAGGTCTTGTTAAAGACATTTTACATTGTCACCAAGGGTATGGGTATTGTAGGAATACTATTTTCAAGTGTCCATTTAATGTATAGTGGGTTATTTTTTCTTAAGGATTTTCCCAATAAATTAAGCCAACTTTTTGAAGACCCTATTCCACAGTAAACCAGGATAGTTATTTGTTTGCTTGTTTGTTTAATTTAAGAGAGATTGAAACCATTCCAAAGACTTCATTGACCCAGAGAACTATGACTTAAACCATTGAACATAATTATTGATAGCCTAAGCACAAAAGGCAGTACATAATTCAGGATCCCTGTCCTTGGCATTGAAATGAAGCCATGGTAAGAGAAGGAAGAAAGAAACTAAAAGCAACCAAATCAATGCCCCATTTTGCTGAATATCCTTTCCTTACTTTGGCTAAGTTAACTTCCTTTGGTTAACTGTTAAGTGTCCTATGAGTACCTCATTCCATTGTAAACCTGTATCTAAGCCTTTAGACTGTCTTGAGTTAGACCTCACCTATAACAGGTGGAATGTTACCTTAGAGTTCATCTACAAAAGTAACCTGTAGATAGTTTCAGAAAAGCTTAGAAAGAATTTTATGAACTTATGTGAATTAAAGTGAGCAGAACCAGTGAAACATTTCACATAGTAAGGGCAATATTGTGTGATGATCAACTGTGAATGACTTAGCTATTCTTAGCATTAGTGATTGAAGGCAGTTCTGAAGGACTTAATGATGAAAAATGCAATTTATCTCCAAAAAAAGAACTAACGGAATCTGAATGCAATCAAAGCATATTTTTTTCTTTGCTTTCTCTATTTTTCTTTTTTTGTCTGTGTTTTTCTTTCACAATACAACTAACACAGAAATAGGTTTTTCATGAATACACATGTACAAAGTATATCAAATTGTTTGCCTTTTCAATTGGGAGGGCAGTGTGGGTGGAGGAAGGGAGAGAATTTGGAAAACATTTTTAAATGAATGTTTTAAAGTAGTTTTTACATATAATTGGGAAAATAAAATATTAATTAAGAAAAGAAAGGTAGCCTTTAAATTTAAACTTTCCCTAACAGCAAGAGGCTGCTGAAGTCAGCTTAAATAGGTCACCAGGAACTCATTACTAAATTTTCAGTGTAATTATTTGTGCCTTAGAAACTGGCAAATGCTACAAAGCAGGGCTTGAGAAACTGTTTTTTTTTTTTTTTATTGTCTAGATTTATGAAAGTCAAGGATAAAGTCTTTTGAAAGTAATGGGAATTTGAAGATCTTCCCTCCCCCCAAATAGACTGAATGTTATCACATGGATCCTATGGTGGGAGAAGCTTGCTGAAGGGTGGAGCAGAATCCACAAGAGGCTGGGAGTCAGAGCAGTTAGACCTGGAGGTAGAAGAGGATGCATATAAGAAGACAACTAAGATCGTGTGTGTGTTTGCTCCCTGCTGTGACAGCAAGGTTTATGAGTGTTTGTGGGAAGGCTAAAGGATGGTGTGGCTCCCTGCTGTGCTATGGTGTATTAATTTCTTTGTTATATGATGGATTTGACTTTCTGGTACTGGGGTTTGTTTAATAAACATTAATAATCTTAATAAATCTTAATAAACATTTTATTTCTGTCTTCTATATGGAGAGTCTGTTATATTTTTCAAATTGAGGACTAAGACAGCATGTTCATAGTCACTTTGGAACTGTGAATATTGTGTTGGCACTATAAGTGTTAATAATGCTCTCCAAAGAAAGAAACAAAAAATTGCATTATATTTTTTCAAAGAGCCAGTTTTAAAATATTTACCAGCACACACCCCAGGAGATTCTAGAACTTTTCTCACTTATGTTTCTGAATATTTTCTATCCCTCACTAGATATTGTTAAAATAACATAATATAAGGGGAGAGCCAAGATGGTGGAGTAGAAAGAGCACTTCCATGGAACTCCAGCCCAGACAACTTCAAAATTATGTAAAAGGGAGACTCTGAATGACCTCTGGAGCTCCAGAACCCACAAAATGGCACAGAGAAGGTAAACTCCTGCTGAGGAGAGCCCGGCAGCCTGGCAGGGATCAGCCAGTCCAGCACTCTGGGAGCTGAGCACAAGCAGGTGTGAGTGCGGTTTTAGCCCCAGGGTGGACCAGCAGCTGGCTGAAGGGACCCCAGAACACCAGGAGCTGTGGTGTTTCAAGAATTATCAACACATAGATGCGTAGGACAAAGTGAGAGGTCAGTACCCTTAGGAATTTGGGACTGTTTGGGAGAATGCAGTCAGCTTCTTCCCATGGGGGTGAGACTCCATTGAGGAGCTGGCATAGCTTGCGCCACATTGCCACGTTGCAGCTTCAGCTCTTGGCCTGCAAACTGTAGAGAGATCCAGTGATCAGTCTGGGGGGTAATCTCTCTTGCTTTAACCTTCTTGGATCTGGATTGAAGTCTGGGGTGGAGGTCTTAGGGTGTGTGACCAGCTTGCCAGAGTGTGTGCAGGCTTCAGAGAGACCACCCAACTAATACCTCAGGCAATTGAGAAAACCCCAGTGTTTGGGACCGAAGCTCTGCTGGCTTCTGGCAAAGACCTACTGTGACAACAAGCCCAAAAGTCAAGTAATTGGGTGGCAATATGCCTAAGGAAAAGAAACAAAATAAACAGAAAAATTCAACATTGGACTCCTATTTTGGGGACAAAGAGAATCAAAGCATGGAACAGGAGGAGGACTGTGAGGTCTGAACTCCTGTACCTAAAGCCCCAAATGAAAATACAAGTGGGTTAGAGGCCATAGAGGATCTTAAGAAGCAGAGAAGAGAAGAGGGGGAAAAATTGGGAAGAGAAAGGAGAAAGATGCAAGAAAAGTATGAAATAAGGGTGAACAGCCTGACTGAGGAAAATAACACCTTAAAAATAGACTAACTCACATGGCAAAAGAGGCTCAAAAAGGCGATGAGGAGAAGAATGCCTTAAAAAGCCTAATTTTCCAGATGGAAAAAGAATCTCAAAAGCTCACTGAGGAGATTCATTCCTTCAGAATTAGACTGGAGCAAATGGAAGCTAGTGACTTTATTAAAAATCAAGATGCTGTTAACCAGATCCAAACAGATGAAAGCAAAGAAGGCAATGTGAAATATCTCATGGGGAAAAAAAAAACTGTCCCGGGAAATAGATCAAGGAGAGACAATTTAAAAATTATTGGACTACCAGAAAACCATGATCAGGGAAAGAATCTAGAAACAATCCTTCAAGAAATTCTCAAGAAAATTTCCCAGATGTTTTAGAACTGGAGGGCAAAATAGTGGTTGAAAGAATCCACAGATCACCTCCTGAAAAAGATTCCAAAAAGAAAACTCCTAGGAATATTGTAGCCAGGTTCCAGAATTCCCAGATCAAGGGGAGAATATTACAAGCAGCCAGCAAGAAACAATTTCAATATTGTGGAAACACAATCAGGATAGTGCAGGATCTGGTTGCTTCTACACTGAGGGATTGAAGGGCATGGAATGATATTCTAGAGGGCAAAGAACCTGGGATTGAAACGAAGAATCACCTACCCAGTAAAACTGAGTATCATGTTTCAGGGGAAAAGATGGTTATTCAGTGGAATAGAGGACTTTCAAGCATTCTTGAGGAAAAAAACAGACTTGAATAGAAAATTTGACATTCAGATACAAGAAGCAAGAGGTGCTTGAGAAGGTAAACAGGGAAAAGAAATCACTATGAACTTATCAAATTTGAACTATTTACATTCCTACAGGGAAAAATGATAACTGTAAGTGATGAAACTTTTCTCAGTATAAAAGTAGTTGAAGAATGGTATATGGGCATGTGAATACATATGTGAATGTGTGTATATATTTTTCAGGTATACATAGATAGAGGGCACAGGTCGAATTGCACAAGAAGGGATGATACTTAAAAGGTGAGGTTAAGAGTTGAGAGAGGAATGTGGTGAGGGGCAATGGGGAGAGACAATGGGGTGAACTGTATCATGTAGAGGAGCCAGGGGAAGGTGGTTACAGGGGAGGGGAGGAACAGGAAGGCAAAAAGGCAAAACCTTATTCTCATTGAATTTGGACCAGGGAGAGAATAATATGCATACCAAATAGGGTGTCCTATCCTACAGGAGTATGGGGGGGAAGGAATATGTGGGGAGGTGGTGGAGGGGGGGTGGGCTGGGGAGGAGGGAATTTGGAAGTACCCACTTTTGCAAAGGGAGAGGATCAAGGTGGGGAGTGGACAAGGTGGGAGGTGGGATGGGGGGTAGGGAAATATAGTCAGCCTTTTTACAATATATCTACTATGGTAATATTTTGCATAGCTACACATGTACAGCATATACTAAGTTGCTTATCTTCCTTTTAAAATCAAAATTTTAAAAAATATATAAATACTATCATTAATACTATTTTGCATATAATTGGGAGATAATATGTAGAGGCATTGGGGCGTGGGGATTCACCTTGCCCTATTGGAAAAGTTGAAGGGGTTATGGGAGAAGATATGGGAGAGAGCAGATTGGATGAGGGCATATCCTGTGGGACTGTTATTCTGAGGTGGTGGGTAGGGGAAAAATGGGGAAAAATGTAACTCAAAATCTGACAGAAATGAATGATGTAAAGCAGAAGTTAATAAAGCATTTGAAAAAAATAATACAATATAATCTCACTTAAAACATATTGTCACCCTGTGAAGCAGAAAGCATGAGTATTAATATCTCCAGTTTTATGAGTGAGGAAACACACTTAGAATCATCAGTGACTCACCTAAAAGCACATATCTTCATCGCCATGTTGTATGTTGAACACATTTTTCTAATGTCATATATAGTGTTATTTTCATGATATCATACAGTTCTTATTAGTACTATGTTTTATTTTATTTTTATCTACATTGTTAAATATTTCCCAATTATATTTTGTCTTATTCAGTGTACTTGGGAGTATTATGAGTCATGTGTAGATCCTTGTTTGACACTTCTACTATGGACAACTTTCTAAGACCATACGTTGTACAAAAAGTGCTGAGCCACATTGGCAGAAGGACTTTCTTAATAAAGGATCACCTAATATAGAATCTCCTCCTATAAAACTGAAATCCCACATCCTATCCCTATCTCTTATATAAGTTTTAAAACTTTACCTAGTACTAATTTCAAGAGTATACATATATATATGTATGTATTCCTTTTGATAGTATGTTAAACAAAAGTCCAAAAGTTTTATTCAAAGTCAAACCACATAGTAAGACATAAACTCCTACTCCTGCTTCCCAGACTTGAGCTATATTCTTGTTAACATACTAGTACTTAAAAAAAAAGTCATGTTAGGCAAGGCATGTCTGTATTGGATAAGAGGAAGTCATTAATATATATATATATATATATATATATATATATATATATATATATATATATATATATATATATATATATATATATATATATTTTCTATTTCAAAGCTGAAAGGCTTCCAAGAAATGTGAATTTCAGATTCCTTGGAAATAGTGATGTACCAATCATTACAACTTCTAACATTTTAGTCCAAGTCAAATTTTCAAACCTAGAAAAGTGAACATTCATCACTGGGATCTACTTCCATGCATGCAAAGTATGAAATGTAAAGATTTGGGGATGAAATCTTTATATGCACATAAACCCCTATTGAAGCCAATACATCAATGAAAATTCTGTGCAAGTGAGGGCTATTGGAAGAGAGATAAAAAAAGATTCTTTGAATTAACTCAGGTAGAAGAAAAATACATTTTGAATTCTCTAAATTATTGAATCTTTCTCCCCTCCCCCACACAAAAAGCATGAGTTTATTATCCATTGGAAATTTTTGACTAAGGAGGGAAAATGAGATCAGAGAACATATTCTCCTAATCACATGTGGAGTATGGCTTTTGATTTTAAGTGTGTGCTCTTTGAAAATGAGTTTGCTTTTCTCCTGAACCTCTGGACTAAAAGAAAATGAAGAAACAGTGTGACTGGAAAGTAGAATTTGTGAGAAAAACACAATCTATTTATCTCAGGATACGTAATGAAAGTCATTTAGCAGTGTCAGACACAACCTAGGCTACCACCAAACTCAATCCCAGAGAAATAATCTGTTTTGGACTTAGTTGTTCATGAACCTTAAACACCAAAACGCTGTAATATCTTTACAATGTATTATAGGAAAAACAAACAAATGAAAAACAACAAAAAACACTATGACTCTGACTTGCATTTTTGTTTCCTGAAAAGTGAGTTTCCAGAAGAAGCTTACATCATTTCAGTAAGTGTTCTACCAAGACAAAGCATTTCTACAGTACAGAATTAATTCTGGAAAGATAAAACAGGCTTGGGCAAAGATATGATACTGAAATGCCAGGCCTATTTTAAAAGAACATCATTAGCTTTGGATATGAAAGTCAAGGTCCTGCAGAAGATGAATTCTCCTTTCAGGAAAAATGTCAGGGGGTTAGGGTGGGACAGTAAAATGATAATGATTCTGATTGTGATGAAGACAGAACAAGCATGTAAATTAATAATCAAACACTTTCTAGGATTGAATTTATACAGACAACAAACCATGACAGATGATTCTTAAGAGAAATATACCTAATTAATAAGAGCCCATCACATCATTCAACATGGGTTTGTTCTGACCTTTAACCATTGTGTTTCCTCATTTTCTTTTTTGGGATCAGTGACTAGTACCCTGGCTTTATATAATCATTAACAACAGAATAACTCTATGCTTCTTCTCTTCATCCTGTAATGAACTGGTTTGCTCTTCAAGTCTAATTCCTAGATTCAGTGAAATGACTTTTAAAGATCACCCAGAGTAATGATCAAACATTCTAAAAACTTGTCCCATTGCTTTCTTTCTGATTCATCTGTACAAATTATAACAAGAAAAAGAGGGCATGCTCACTAGAATAGACATCTCTTCCCCCACAAGTGCACACACACACACACACACACACACACACACACACACACACACACACACACACTTGAGGGTTTGATTGATCCTTTCTTCAAAAATTAGGAAGTAGGGGCGGCTAGGTGGCTCAGTGAGTAAGAGCACCGAACCTGGAGTACGGACAACCCGGGATTGGTTCCAGCCTCAGAAAATGAGCACCCACACATAAATAATGCCTGGGCATGTGACCTTGAGTAAGTTGCTTAAACCCAATTGCTTTAAAAAAATTAGGAAGTTAAAATTATGCATTTCTATTCATCATTAATTGAAATGTCATTGCATAACACAAAAGGGAGAATTGAAAGTGGGAAATTTATGCGGTTATTTCAGATTTTGCCTGTCCCAAAAGGTTTGGACAGCCATGGTTAACTTCTGCTTTCCTACTGAGAAGTATTGAATGTTTGGCATTCTCTTCTTCATGCAACATGAGCTTATAAGTAATGATGGTACACACTACTCATTTATAAAAACTACTTCAGAATTTACAAAGTGCTTTCATCACAAAAATACTGGAGGCACAAACTAGGTATCCCTATTTATTCTCCATATTTTTCTTTTGAGAGTTCATCTGTAGTTTGTGATTTAAACTATCGCTTCTGTACTAATATTATATCAGTCAAACAGGCCTACATTTAGAATGCACTTTATAAAGGAAAGGAATGTTTCCTTGAAGCAACAGGAAATATAAAATTTGTATTTGAGTGGCAAGTTGAGGCTAAAATTATAATTTTCAAAGGCATAACCCTGTAGAATGTAGGATTTTGGTATGAACTTAAATGAAGGCATGGGATTCAGTAGTCATAGCAGAGGAGGGAGAGCATTCTAGGCATGGGGAATAGAGAAAATACCCAGAGACAGAATATGGAGAGTGGTCATCAGTGTCAAGGACTGCAGAAAAATCAAGAAGAATGAGAACTGAGAAAAGTCCATTGGATTTGGTCATTAGGGGATCATTAATAACTTAGGATAGAGCAGATTTGGTTGAATAGTAAGGTCAGGAACCATATTAAACAGGGTTAAAGAGAGTGAGCAACATTTGTAGCTGGTCTTTTTGAGAGGTTTAGCTGCAAAAGTCAGGAGAACATTAGGATGCTAATGGAGACAGAAGGATGAAATGAGGGATTTTTTTTTTCAGGATAAAGGAGACATGGGTAGGTTTGTATGGGCAGTAGGAAGCAAGCTAGAAGAGTGAGAGAGAATGAAAATCATTGAAATAACATGAGTTATAGATGGGATAACTGTTAGAGCAGACAAGATGGAGTAGAGGAATTAGTTTTGATAAGGAGCATGGTCACTTCATTGTGAGAAACAGGAAAAAAGGAGAAAAAGTGGAAGAAGTCATCTGAGTCATAGGAAATGAGGAATGGAGGAGAAGAAGGTGTTCCTAGTGAATGGTCTTTTTTTAGTATATAACATTAGGCAAAATCCTCCAATGAGACTGTGGGGTAATGAGAAGACATAGATCTCTTGAGGCAAAATGAAAACTTTCAGCAAAGCCAATGTGAAGAGTAGGATGGTGAGTTGACAAGGGAGGTATAGAATTATTGCTTAGAAGCCAAGGGGGTCAAATTGAGTCTACGCAACAGATTTATAGTGACCTGAGTCAGAACAGCTTCATGATTTTCTCCAACTTTGTTCAACAGCATGTGTATAACATCAAAGGTGACAAATGGTAGGAGCGATGCAAGAATAAGGCTTAACCTGGCGTAAATTGTGTTTTTACAAAGGGGATAGAGATTCAAGAGAGGAGAAAATGTATAATATAATTGAATCGGTTCTACAAGTACTCAAGATGAGGGGAAGAGGAGAGAGTGCCTATTTCTGGGGAGATGTACTAGAAGAGAAATGAGAAGTCAAGAGATTGGAGGTCATGGTAAGGATGGAGAAAAATGTTATGTCAAAGAAGGTAAAGAGAGAAATGAAAAGCCCATAGGTTATGAGGGGCAGCTAGGTGCCACATGGAGTCGAGTGCTGGCCCCGGAGTCAGGAGGACCTGAGTTCAGATCTGGACGCAGACACTTAACACACACACACACACACACACACACACACACACACACACACACAATAAATAAAAAAAAATTAAAAAAAAATTAGCCATGTGACCTTGGGAAAGTTACTTAACCCCAGTTGCCCTCCAAAAAACAAACAAACAAACAAAACCATAGGTTATGGCTGTATATTGGAATTTTAGAATTCTTAAATATGATGGGGATATGTTCATGGGTGATGGCAAGACTGAGGACAAAATCATCTTTGTATATAAATGAGGTGGTGTATAGGAGTAGCTCATTGTAGGAGAACAGGTTGAGGAACTAAGTGGCATGGATATTTTAGGGAGAATCAGTATATATGTTGGAGTCCCCTAATATGAGGGCAAGGGTTGGGGAGAAGAAAAAATGGCAAGCCAGGTATCAAACTCATTGAAGAAGGAAGGGAAATGAGCTGGAATTCTCTAGAGAGCTTCTACTAGGATATTGATTGGGTGGTAATTATGAATAGTATCAACTTCAAAAGCGGAAAAGGGAGAACCTGGGAGTGGCAATGGGGAGCACAGGTTGTTTCCAGGACCTGTATTGGACCAGTGAGCTGAGAAGAATAAGTGAAAGAAAACCAGTATTGGAAGATTGTTAGGGAAGCTCTGTTATCATGGGAAAGCTTGGTTTCAGTAAGATCTAGCAGATGGAAGGAGTGGGAGAGGAGTTTGCTGGAAAGAAGGGAAGTTGGTTGTCTATGGAACAGACATTCCAGAGGTCACAGTAAAAGGAATTATCAAATTTTAGATTTTGAAAGGAATTTAGAATTAATGAGCAAAAACCTAGAGAAAGTTGATGTAGGGGCAGCTAGGTGCTGAATAGAGCACTGGCCCTGGAGTCAGGAGCACCTGAGTTTAAATCTGGGCCTCAGACACTTAACACAAAGAAAACTAGCCGCATGACCTTGGGCAAGTCACTTAATCCCAATCGCTCTCCAAAAAGAAAAACAATACAAAAAGAAAGTTGATGGAGATTGGGAGGCATTAATGGTATATAACAGTACAAGAGAACTAACAATTTCCATATCCAATTTTTTTTTTTTTTTAAGCAATTGGGGTTAAGTAACTTGCTCAAGGTTACACGGCTAGTCATTATTTATGCGTGGGTGCTCATTTTCTGAGGCCGGATCTGATCTCGGTCATCCAAACTCCGAGGCCGGCGCTCTTACTCACTGCGCCACCTAGCCGCCCCTTTAGGGCAATTGGGGTTAAGTAACTTGCCCAAGGTTACACGGCTAGGTTTTTGTTTGTGCGGATTAGGTGTCGGAGGCCGGCTCCGAACTCAGGTCCTTCTGATTCCAGGGCTGGCGCTCTATTCACTGCGCCACCTAGCCGCCCCCATATCCAATTTTTAACAAATAGGAGTTTAGGCTATAGCCATATAGAAAGTTTTTTTTTTTTTTTAATCAAAACAGGATTCAAGCAAAATAGCATAACTGGCCTGAGTGAAGCAGAGTGGTTCTGAAATAAGAGTAATGTTCTGGGCCCAGTATGTGTGTCTCACTCCAAATTCATTCCTTTTGTGTACTCTTTAATTTTCTTGAGTTTTAGTTGATGGTACTAAACTAGATTTCTATCTTTTGCATCCCATCCCATATTTATAACCACCAAGTGGTTATTTTTTTTGTCACCTTAAATTCAAGATGTCAAAACAGAATTAACCAGAAAGGCAGAAAAATACATAATCACTCATTCTCTCTCACATCCGCCCTCTTACCCTCCATTGTGAAACATTTTTTGCTCCTTTTACATGAGACACTTTACCCTCACTTTATCTCTCCCTTTCTCCCTCTCCAAGTACATTACACTCTCACCCCTTAATTTTGTTTTTTAGATACCATCCCCTCATATTCAACTTACCCTGCATGTACTCTCTCTCATTCTCTCTCCATATATAAAGTCTCAAGAATTTCAAATATCATCTTTCCATATAGGAATGTAAACAAGTCACCATTAATAAGCCCCCTATGATTTCTGTTTCCTGTTCACCTTTAATGCTTCTCTTGATTCTTGTATTTGGAAGTCAAATTTTCTATTCACTTCTGGTCTTTTCAACAAGAATGATTGAAAGTTCTCTATTACATTGGCTATCCATATTTTATGCTGAAGCATTATACTCAGTTTTTCGAAATAGTTGATTCTTGGTTTTAATCCTAACTCCTTGGACCTCCAGAATATCATTTTCAATGTCCTCTGATCCCCTAATATAGAAGCAGCTAAGTATTGTATTATCCTGATTTTGTTTCCACAATACTGGAATTATTTCTTTCTGGCTGCTTGCAATATTTTTCTCCTTGAACAGGGAACTCTGGAATTTGGCTGTAATATTCCTAGGAGTTTTCCTTTTTGAGAACACTTTCAGGAGGCGATTGGTGGATTTTTTCCATTTGTTTTAAACAAATGCTTTATTAACTTCTGTTTTACATCATTCATTTCTGCCAGATTTTGAGTTACAATAATTTTCCCCCTGTTATTCCCCTACCCAACCTCCCAGAATAGCAGTCCCACAAGATATTGCTTCCTCCAGTCTGCTCTCTCCCATACCTTCTCCCATACCCCCTTCGACTTTTCCATTAGAGGAAGGTGAATCTTTGTGTCACAATGCCTGCACATCTTATCTCCCTATTACAAGCAAAAGAGTATTAATAATAGTATTTATATATATTTGAAACATTTAATGTTAAGACCTCGAATTTCAGATCAATTTCCTTCCTCCCTTGTCACCCATTCCCTCTTGGGAGATAAGTAATTCAGTATATGTTGTACATGTCTAGCTATGCAAAACATTATCATAGTAGATATATTATACAAGGCTGCTTATAATTCCCTCCCACTCATCCCACCCCCCACCTGGTCCATTCCCTACATGATCCTGTCCCTCTTCTATAGTGGGTACTTCCAACCTCCCCTCCCCCAAAGGATGCCCTCCTATCCATCATCCCTCCTCTCATCCCCCTTCCCCCTATCCTGCTGCAGGTTAAGCTATCCCATTTAGTATGCATGTCATTCCCTCCCTGAACCAAATTCAATGTGAATGTGATTTTGCCTTTTTAGCCTTCTTATTCTCCCCCTCCCTTGCAACCACTTCCCCTTGCTTCTTCTACACGGGATAGATTACCCTACCCTGTCTCTCCCCATACCCTCTTGCAACTTTCCTCTCTCACCTCATAATTTTATCCCTTGAGTATTATCCCTTCCCAACAAATTCAACCTATGTCCTCTATCCATATATAACTGTAACCATATACATACACATTCACATATGTATTCATATGACCACAGCCCCTTCTTCCATTATTTTCATAATGAGAAAGATATCATCAGTCACAGTTATTGCTTTTCCATATAGGAATGAAAATAGTTCAACTTTGATAAGTTCCCCTTGATCTCTCTTCCCCAATTACCTTCTCAGGCATCTCTTCCTTCCTGTGTCTGGATGTCAAATTTTCTATTCAACTCTGGTTTTTTCCTCAAGAATGCTTGAAATTCCTCTATTCCACTAAATGACCATATTTTCCCCTGAAACAAAATACTCAGTTTTGATGGGTAGGTGACCCTTGGGTTCATTCCCAGTTCTTTTGCCCTCTGGAATATCATATTCCATGCCCTTCGATCCCTCAGTGTAGAAGCTGCCAGGTCCTGGGCTATTCTGATTGTGTTTCCACAATATTGAAATTGTTTCTTCCTGGCTGCTTAGAGTATTTTCTCCTTGATCTGGGGATTCTGGAACCTGGCTATAATATTCCTGGAAGTTTTCTTTTTGGGATCTTTTTCAGGAGGTGATCTGTGGATTCTTTCAACCTCTATTTTGCCCTCTGGATCTAAAACATCAGGGCAGTTTTCCTTGAGAATTTCTTGAAGGGTTATTTCTAGGTTCTTTCTTTGATCATGGCTTTCAGGTAGTCCAATCATTTTTAAATTGTCTCTCCTGGATCTATTTTCCAGGTCAGTGGTTTTTCCCATGAGATATTTCACATTGCCTTCTACTCTTTCATTTGTTTGGATCTGCTTAACAGCATCTTGATTTCTCATAACGTCATTAGCTTCCATTTGCTCCAGTCTAACTGAAGGAATGAATCTCCTCAGTGAACTTTTGAGATTCTTTTTCCATCTGGCAAATTCGACTTTTTAAGGCATTCTTCTCCTCATTGCCCTTTTGGGCCTCCTTTGCCATTTGAGTTAGTCTCTTTTTAAGGTGTTGTTTTCCTCAGTCAGGCTGTTGACCCTCATTTCATACTTTTCCTGCATCCTTCTCATTTCTCTTTCCAATTTTTCCTCCACTTCTCTTATTTGATTTTAAAGTCCTTCTTAAGGTCCTCTATGGCCTGCAACCCGCTCATGTTTTCCCCTGGGGCTTTTGGAGCAGGACTTCTAACCTCACAGTCCTTTTCCCGCTCTATGCCCCCAAAATAGGAGTCTAGGGTTGCATTTTTCTGTTTCCTTTGCCTTGGCATGTTGCCCCTTAATTGCTTGACTTTTGGGCTTGTTGCCACACTATGGCTTTAAGGCCAGCTAGAGGAATTTTCGTCCTGAATGTGTGGGGGGCAACTTCCATTTCTGGCAAGCTGTAAACCCACCCATGACTTCCACCCTAGATCACAATCCAGATCCAGGGAGGTTAAAGCAAGAGTGATTACCCTCCAAGACTGATCGCTGGATCTCCCTACAATTTGCAGGCCGGGAGCCAGAACTGCCTCTGAAAACTACAAAATGGTGTGTCTCCTCAGTGGCTTCTAGCCTCCAGGGGAGGGAGCCGACGCATTCCCCCCAAAACAGGTCCCAAAGTCCATAGGACACTAACCTCTTACTTTGTCCTAGGCATGTCTATGTTGATAATTCTGGAGTCGCCACAGCTCCTGGTGTTCTGGGGTTCCTCCAGCCGGCTGCTGGCCCTGCTGCCCTGGGGCTAAAACCTTGGCTCAAGTGGACCTGGGCTCGGTGCACTCCCCGGTCCCAGACCACTGCGCTGGTCCTTCCTGCAGGGCTGCTGGGCTGTCCTCAGCGGGAGGTTAGCTTCTCTGTGTTGTTCTGTGGGTGCTGGGGCTCCAGAAGTTGTTCAGAGTCCCCTTTCACATAGTTTGGGGGGAATCTGGGCGCAGAGTGGCTTGGAAGAGCTGTTTCTACTCTGCCATCTTGGCTCTGCCCCGATTTTTTCCATTTTTAATTTGAGATCTAGTCCTGAAGTATCAGGGCAATTTTACTTGATATTTTTTTAATTCTTTGGTCTTTATTAATTTGTTTACTTTTAGTTTGCAAGATTCAGTTCTAAAATCCCTTGAGTTTCAAATGTTCTCCACCTCCATCACTTCCCCTGCCCCCCTCCCCCATGGCAATATGCAATCTAGTATAGTATCTGCAAATACTTTCATATTAGACATTAGTCAGATTATAAAGAGTTATTGTATCAGATGGGATGAACGATGGGAAAGAGGAGACAAAACTAAACAAGAAGTAGACAGAGAGCAGGTAATTTGCTTCAATCTGCATTCATACTCTGTTCTTCCTAGTTCTTTCTCTGAATGTAGTCATCTCTCTCCATCACGAGTCTTTTGGAGTTGACTCATAAACTTTCATTGCTGAGAAGAGTCCAGTCTATCAAAGTTGGTCATGACACATACATTGTGAATGTAATTGTGTACAAATTTCTCCTGGAACTGCAATTCTCAGTTAGCATCAGTTTGTACAAGCCTTTCCAGTCTATCTGCTCCTTGTTTGTCATAGCACAATAGTATTCCACTACATTCATAAAACACAACTTGTTTAGCCATTCCCCAACTAATGGGCATTCCCTTAATTTCCAATTCTTTGTCACCACAAAAAGAGCTGCTATAAATATTGTTGTACACATGTATCTTCCTCCCATTTCTATGATGTCTTTGGGATACAACCCTAGAAGTGGTATTGCTGGGTCAAAGGGTATGAAATAAATTATAGCTCTTTGGGTATAGTTCCAGATTGCTCTCCAGAATGGTTGAATCAGTTGACAACTCCACCAACAATGCAATAGTGTTCCAATTTGTCCACATTCTCTCCAGCATTTATAATTTTCCTCTTTTGTCATTTTAGCCAATCTTACTGGTGAGATGTGTTTCCTCAAAGTTGTTTTGATTTGCATTTCTCTAATCAATAGTGATTTAGAACATTTTTTTCATATACTCATAGATATCTTTAATTTCTTCCTATGAGAACTACCAGTTCATATCCTTTGACCATTTATCAATTGGTGAATGACTTGTATTTTTATAGATTTGACTCAATTCTATGTATATTTTAGAAATGAGGCCTTTATCAGAGACACTGGTGGTAATTTTTTTTTTCCCAATCTCCCACTTCCTTCGTAATCTTGGTTACATTGGCTTTGTTTCTACAGAAGCTTTTCAATTTAATGTAATGAAAATTATCCATTTTGCATTTTATAATGTTCTCTAATTCATATATGGTCATAAAATCTTCCCCTCTCCATAAATCTGACAGGTAAACTATTCCTTGCTTTCCCCGATTATTTGCAGTCAGCCTTTATACCTAGATCATGCACCCATTTAGACTTGTTCTTGGTATATGGTATTAGATAATGGTCTAAGCTCAGTTTCTGCCAAACTATATTCCCATTTTCTCAGCAGTTTTTGTCAAGTAATGAGTTCTTATCACAAAAACTGAGGTGTTTGGGTTTATCAACAGTAGATTATGATAGTTATTCACTGCTGTGTCTCATGTTCCCAATCTATTTCATTGATCCACTGCTCTATTCCTGAGCCAGTACCAAGTAATTTTGATGACTGCTGCTGTATAATACAGATTAAAATCTGGTATAGCTAGGCCACCTTCCTTAGCATGTCTTTTCATTAATTCCCTTGGGATTCTGAACCTTTTGTTATTCCAAATGAACTTTGTTACTATTTTCCTAGTTCTATAAAGTAGTTTTTTTGGTTAATTGAGAGATATGGCACTAAATGTGCAATTTAATTTAGGTAAAATTGTCATTTTTTATTATATTAGCTCAACCCAGCCATGAGCAACAGATGTTTTTTTCCAATTACTTAGATCTGAATTTATTTGTGTGAAAAGTGTTTTGCAGTTGTGTTCATATGAGTCCTGGGTTTATTTTGGCAGGTAGATTCCCAAATATTTTATAATGTCTGCAGTAACTTTAAATGGGATATCTCTATTTTTTGCTGTTGGGTTTCATCAGAAATATACAGTAATACTGAGGATTTATTTGGGCTTATTTTATATCCTGCAACTTTGAGAAATTTATTTATTGTCTCAAGTAGTTTTTTTTTTTACTTGATGCTCTAGGATTATCTAAGTATATAATTATATCATTTGCAAAGAGTTATAGCTTGGTCTCTTCTTTGCCTAATTTGATTCCTTTGATTTCTTTTTCTTCTCTATTTGCTACTGCTAACATTTCTAGTACCAGATTTAATAAGAGTGGTGATAGTGGACATCATTGTTGCACCACTGATCTTATTGGAAATGCTTCTAGCTTATCACCATTACATATAATACTTGATTATGGCTTTAAATAGATGCTATGTATTATTTTAAGAACAGCTCCATTTATTCCTATACTTTCTAGTGTTTTTAATAGGAATGGTTGTTGTATCTTGTCAAAAGCCTTTTTTTTTTTTTGCTTTATAGAGAGTGGAAGTTAGGCAATTGGGGTTAAGTGACTTGCCCTAAGTCACATGGCTAGTTTTATGTGTTAAGTGTATGAGGCTGGATTTGAACTCAAGTCCTCCTGACTCTAGGGCCTGTGCTCTATTCACTGTGCCACCTAGCCACCCCTTAAAATTCTTTTCTGCAACTATTGAGATAATCATTTTTTCTGCTAGTTTTATTGTTGATATAATCAATTATACTGATGGATTTCCTAATATTAAACTATCCTTGCATTCCTGGAATAAATTCTACCTGAGCAAAGTGTACTATTCTTGTGATAAGTTGCTGTAGTCTTTTAGCTAATATTTTATTTAAAATGTTTGTGTATATATTCATGAGGGAAATTGGTCCATAATTTTCTTTCTCCATTTTATCTCTTCCTGATTTGGGTATCAGTACCCTATTTGTGCCATAAATAGAATTTGGTACCACTCCTTCACTAATTTTCCCAAAGCATTTGTAGAATATTGCAATAAATTGTTCTTTAAATGTTTCATACAATTTACTAGTAAATCCATCTATCCCTGGAGATTTTTTCCTAGGGAGTTGACTGATGCCTTGTATGATTTTTTTTTCCTAAGATGGGGTTATTTATGTAATTTACTTTCCCTTCAGTTAATTTGTGCAAACTACATTTTTGTAAATATTCATCCATATCAATTAAGATTGTCAAATTCATGTGCATACAATTTGGCAAAATAATTGCTAATTATTGCTTTAATTTCCTCTTCATTTTAAATAGATTCACTCTTTTCATTTTTGATCCTCATAATTTGGTTTTCTTCTTTTTTTATCATATTGAATGAAGGTCTCTCAATTTTGATTTTTTCATTAACCAGCTCTTAGTTTTATTTATTATTTCAATGATTTTCTTAATTTCAATTTTATTAATATTTCCTTTGGTTTTCATTATTTCTAATTTAGTATTTAATTGGGTATTTTCAATTTGTTCTTCTTCTAGCTTTTTCAATTGCATGTCCAATTCATTGACCTCCCTTTTCTCTAATATATTCATGTATGCACTCTGGTATATAAAATTTTCCCTAAGAACTGCCTTTGCTGCATACCACAAATTGTTGTATGTTTTCTTATTGTTGTCATTTTCTTGAATGAAGTTACTGATTGTTTCTATGATTTCTTGTTTGACCCACTAATTTTTAGGATTAAATTGTTTAGTTTCCAATTAGTTTTTAGTTTATCTGTCCATGGCCTTTTATTGCATATGTTTGTTATTGCATCATGGTCTCAGAATGATGCATTTAATATTTCTGCCTTTCTGCACTAAATTGTGAGGTTTTTATGCCCTAGTACACGCTTGATTTTTGTGTGTGAGCCATGCAATGCTGAAAAGATGTTGTGTTATTTTTAACCCCATTCAGTTTTCTCCAGAGAACTATCATATCTAGGCTCTCTAAAATTCTATTCACCTCCTTAACTTCTTTCTTGTTTATTTTGAGGTGGAATTTATTAAGTTCAGAGATGGGGAGATTAAGGTCCCCCAATAGTTAGTGTTGCTATTTATTTCTTCCTCTAACTCCTTTAACTTCTCCAGGAATCTGGATGCTATGCCACTTGGTGCATATATGTTAATTAACAATATTGCTTCATTCTTGACAGTGCCTTTTAGCAGGATATAGTTTCCTTCATTATCTCTTTTAATTAGATCAATTTTTGGTTTTGTTTTATCTTAGATAAAGATTGCTACCCCTGCTTTTTCTTTTTACTTTAGCTGAAGCAGGATTTGCCCTACTTTAGCCTTTTACCTTTACCCTGTGTGTGTCCCCTTTTTTAAATGTGTTTCTTGTAGACAGCATATTGTAGGATAATGGTTTTTAATCCATTCTGCTATCTGCCTCTGTTTTATGGGAGAGTTCATCCCATTCCCATTCACAGTAATGATTACTATCTGTCTCTTTACTTCCTTCCTGTTCTCTCTCCTGTTTATGTTTTTTGTTTCTTCCTTCTCCCTTCCCCACTTAAGTGTTTCACTTTTGACAACTGCCTCCCTCAGTATTCCTTCCTTGTGACCCCCCTTCTTTACCTACCCTTTCCTCTTACTACTATTTCCATCCTTTCTAACTCCTCCCCTACTTATTCCCTCTCCCTGCCTATAGGGCACAATATATTTTAATACTTATAAGAGTATGCTATTCTCTCTTTGAACACAAACCAATGAAGGTGAAGTTCATACAGTGCTCCTCTCCCTCCTCCTTTCCCTCTATCATAATGAGATTTTGTATCTTTTCATGTCAGAATCTTAAATTTAATTGACTGTGTTGATCTCTCTTTGAACCAGAACCATTGAGAATATTGTTCAAATGATGGTCATCTTCTTCTCTTCTTCCCCCTACTATAGTATGTCTTTTTGACTCTTTATATGGAATAATTTACCTTTTTCTATCTCATTCTTTCCTTTTATCCCATTACCATTTTTGAACCCCTAAATAAGTTGTTTTTTTTTATCCACGAGAATAGTTCATTTATACCAACAATCTCTATCTATGTATATCTCTTACAAAGGTCATGATAATCACATAAATTTCAATATTGATCCATATTAACTTCTCACATAGGGATGTAAAAGCTTTGTTCTTGTTGCATAGCAAGTTATGTGCACGTGTGCATGTGTGTGTGTGTGTGTGTGTGTGTGTGTGTGTTTTCCTTGTTTACCTTTTTATATCTTTCTTGAGTCTTGTAATTGGAGATCAAATTTTCCATTGCACTCTTGCTTTTTCATCAGGAAATTCTGGAAGTCCTTTATTTCATTTACTGACCGTCTCCTTGCCTGAAAGATCATGCTTAATTTTGCCAGGTAGTGAATCCTTGGCTGCAGTCCTAGTTCTTTTGCCTTACAAAATATAAAATACCAATCCCTCTGATCTTTTAATGTAGAACCTTCTAGGTCCTATCTAATCCTGACTGTAGTTCCATGATATTTGAATTGTTTCTTTTTGCCTTCTTGCAGTATTTTCTCCTTATCTTTGTAATTCTGGAATTTGGCTACTATATTTCTTGGAGTTTTCAATTTGGGATCTCTTTCATGAGGAGTCTTTTGAATTTTTTCAATAATTATTTTACCTTCTGATTCTAGTACTTCAGGTTAGTTTTCTTTGACATTCTCTTGGAGGATGTTGTCTAGGCTGCTTTTTTCATTGTGGCTTTCCATTAGACCAATAATTCTTAGGTTATCTCTCCTGGTCTGATCTCCAGGTCAGTTGATTTTCCCATGAGGTATTTTATACTTTCTTCTAATTTTTCAATCTTCATGTTTTGCTTTATTGACTCTTGGTGCATCATAAATTCCTTAGTTTTGATTTGACTGATTCTAAATTTTAGTGAATTATTTTCTTCAGTTAGTTTTTGAAGATCCTTTTTTATGGATGTAATTTCTCCACCTAGGTCACAAATTTTACTTTTAAAAGTTTTGTTTTCTTCAGTGAGACTTTTTTTTTTCCAATTTGGTCATTGTAGATTTAAATTTATCTTCTACCTCTCTAACTTGGGTTTTAAAATATTTCATCAGCTCCTCCAAGAACACTTTTTGGGCTTGCAAACAATTCATATTTCCTTCTGTGGTCTCAGGTATGAGTATAGAGTCCATGCCCTTTATATTTGGTTGTTCTTGCAAGCTATAATAAGCTCTGATTGATTTTCTTGCCTTCCCCTTCTCCTTCTCAGCTTCCTTCTTTCCCATTGTAATTTCCTATTTCCTAATTTTTCAGGCTGGGAGCTGAGGGCCTTGTTTTTGGCTTTGTGTGCTGTAGCCTCTGTGTGTCTAGACTGAGGCCAAGGCCAGGATTCACAGTGTTGCCCCTAAGTTATCCTGAGGCTCACAATGTAAGCTGTGGGGGAGGGGTGGTCTGGCCACTTCAGATTACTGACTTTATGTACCTGGGCTACAGCTCAGGCAGGCTCAGCTGGTGGCAGGCAGGCAGTGTTGATGTCTTCAGATGCCCCTAGTAGGGCTGAGGTCCACCTGGGCTTTTCTTGTTAGTGTTTGCTGACTCAAACTCCTGGGTTTTGGGAGCTCTTGAGGGTCAGGTAAAGTGGGGCTTGTTAGGACCTCTCCTGCCCTTACTGCCTCAGTTACACCCTTTCTCAGTGACTCCTAAGCCTGAGGATATTTTTAATAATTCAGGATTTTACTCTGGGTGGGACACTTATCTCTGTGTTTTCTAGGTCAGGGAGGGGGAATCAGAGTAGGTAGAGATTTCTTTGCTACCGTGGCCCCTGGAAAATCAGGCAGATTATTTTTAAACTTCCAGGCTGTGAGCTGATAGCCCCAGGAGAAGCTGCTGTCTCTGCTTGAGGCCCTGTACTTTCTCTTACCCAGCTCCAACACATACTCCTATCCAGTGGTGAGACAATTATGAGAAAGCTGTGAATCATCCTTGGGGTGGGTGAGTCTGCTGGTTGTGGCTCCTTCTCTGTTGTAGTCTGCTCTCTAGTCTGAGCTGGTGCAGCCCCCACATTCTCCATGCTCTCCCTGCCCCAACCTATGTGGTCATTTTCCTGGGCTGGATTCTGCCCCACTCCATCTCCCAGTGGATTCTGACACTCTAAAATCTATTCAGATACACTTTTTATAGTTTAGTCTACTTGATAATTTCTTGAAAGGTGATGTCTCATTACTGTTTTGATCATGGGATTCAGATAGTCCAATAATTCTTAAATTATCTCCCCTGGATCTATTTTTTAAGTCTGTTGTTTTTCCAATGAGTTATTGCAAATTGTCTACTTTTTTATTCTTCTGGTTTTGTTTTATAATTTCATGATTTCTCATAGATTCACAGTTTTCCATCTACTCCATTCAAATTTATAAGGAATTATTTTATTCAGTGAGCTTCTGGACTTCTTTTCCATTTGGCTAGTTCTGCTTTTTAGGCATTCTTCTCCTCATTTACTTTTAGGACCTCTTTTGACATTTGGGCTAGTCTATTTTTTAGGAGTTACTTTCTTCAGTAATTTTTTTTAGTCTCCTTTAAGAAAGCATGGACTCATTTTCATGATTTTGTTGCACCACTCTCATTTCTCTTCCCAATTTTTCCTTGACTTCTTTATTTGATTTTAAAATCCTTTTTGAGCTTTTCCATAACCTGAGCATAATCAATTTTATCCGTTTTTGTTTAATTTGCTTATTTTAGTTTTCAACATTTGTTTCCACAGGATTTTGAGTTTTAAATTTTCTCCCTGTGTTTTCCCCACTAAATATACATTTACACATTTGATTTTACAACTTTGATTTTCAGATTACCCTCTGAATGCTGTCTTGGTCCCCCTGAAATCTGTAGCACAAGAACTTCTGAGGCAGCCACATAACATCCCCTGCAGGCATAATACTTCTGCCACCTCTCACCCTGAGGACAGTGGGTTGGACTGTACCCTTCCTTTACAACAGAGATCTCCACTGACCTTTTACTTTCTTTTGGGCATTTATGGGTTGAAAAGTCTGGAAACTGCCTCATCTGCAGGTGTTTCACTCTCTTGAGGTCTGCTCTTGCTGCTGCTTCCTCCCTGGGGCCAAAACTACACAGTTCACGCGGGACTGTGCTTGGCTTCCAGCACACTGTGATGAACACTTCCTGTTGGCCTGCCAGGCTGCCTTCAGTGGTACAATTGTTCTTTGGTTCTGTAGCTCTAAAATTTGTTTACAGTGATCTTTTATAGGTATTTGAAGTTGTTGTACACAGAGGAATTTCCTGCTTCTATTCTGCCATCTTGGCTCTATCCCCTTCATCTTTTTCTTGAAGGCTTTGGATGAAAGAGTATTGACTTTGTGTCTTTTTTCTGGTTGTATGTTTTCAACTTCCTCATTACCAAAGTAACATTCTTTAGTCCAATTTTTTCCTCGTTGTTTGCTCATTTTTTGCTCATTTACCTAGCTAATTACTTGACTTTTAATCTCTTTCTTTAGGTAGGAGTCTGCTTCCAGTGTGGAGGGTATACTGTCCCAAGCTTCAGAAGTTTTGCACAGCTATTTTCAGAGATATGTCTAAGGACCTGTCAATATCCAGGTATTCTAAGTTTGTATGATTAAAGGACAGTTGTTTACTCCTCTCCTGGTCTGCACTTTGGTCTGTGAATGACCACAAACACTTTGGTCTGCCTCACAACTCTGAGGAGAACTCATTATCCACCACTGCCATAAGCTCTGCCACACCATTTATCCTCCTCATACCGGGACTGCAATCCAGATCCAAGCACAGGCAAAGCAAGAGAATTCTGCCTCACTGCGTGAAATACACCTGAGATACTCTATCTCTTCACCATCAATGTACCAAGACTTGTGGAATCAGCCATTGCTGCAGCCTGCCACTGTTGCTGCTCTGTGGCTGAGGTTGGGACCAGACTATGCTTCTCTCTCAACAAGGCCCAACATACCTTTTCTATTGACCTTACAAGTTGTTTTTGGTATTTTGGGGTTGGAGAAGTCTGGAATTTGTCCCGGCTGCCAGTGATTCAGTCCCCTGAAGCCTATTTCAGTTTTCCTGGGGTCCAGTCTGGGCCAGCAAGGCCCACACTGGACTGTGCTCCTCCCTCCAACTGGTACAAGAGACCTTTCCTGTTGACCTTCCATGTTGCCTTGGGCTGGAAATTCATTTCACTCTATCATTTTGTGGCTTCTGCTGCTCTAAATTTTGTTTAGAGTAATTTTTATAGGTATTTGGAGTGATTTGGGCAAGAGCTCAGGTAAGTTCCTTCTTTTACTCTGCCATCTTGATTCCACCCTCTTCACAATTTTCTTTCCACTACAACACAATACCATATTATTCTTAGCAATGTTACTCCCCCCTCCTCAATTAACCACTTCAATGAAATACATCACCATTCTCCTAATCACTACAGCTCAAAGTATGGCATTTACCTTTGCTTTCATTACCACGAAACCCAGATTAATCAGGGTTCAAGTCCTGCCCATGACACATGCTGACCATGCTACTCTGGTCAAGTTACTTAACCCCTCAGTTCTCTAGGCTACCCTCCATAAGAAGGTGTCAACCTATATTGTTAGAGGGCATTTTCTCACCTAGGAGATCCTTGTAACAATCAAATCTCAGGGCCAGTCCCATTTCCTCAAATTAATTTTATGAGGTGTTATGGAGGAAACAAAAATAAGCAATCCTATTCTCAAGGAATTTTTTTATATATTAAGTCTCTTTAAAATGTCTTTCATATTTGTTCATGCCTCACTACTCTCACTGTCTGAACCCTGGTCCAGTGCCTCATCACCTCACATCTATGCTACTAAAGTTGTTTCCCTACCATCTCTCTTTGCCTCCCCAATCAATCTTACAAACCTCTGACAGATGAATCTTCTATACCTATAACTTGCAGAACAACGTTTATATGCGTTGGTAGAAGGAACTTTCTCACCAAATGTTCACTGAAATGAAACAATCAATCAGAGAGCTAGACAAAGACCATTTATTTTAGAGAAGAAAGTCTTGAACATAAAAAAAAGACCTGGGTTTAATCCAGTTCTCGCTCTTAATGGCTACATGATCTTGAACTGATTTCTTAAAGACTTTGAGGTTAAGTTTCCTCTTCTATAAAATGAGTATAATGATACTTGCATTACCTGTAACATCCTTGGGTTACTATTAAGATTTATGGAGCTAATGTAAACAAATTACATTACAAATCTTAAATTGCCACATAAATGTGAATCATTATTATATTTTGACAACTATATTTTTCTTGCCATCTATTTCAAATAGGTATATATCCTCTTCCTTATCCTTCAACATGGTTGTTTCCCAGAATCTGTCCCTTGTTTTCCTCTCTCTACACTCTTTCCCTTGGCAATCTCATTCATTCCCACAACTTCAGCTAGCACATTTCTGAAGGCGATTTCAAAAACATTTCTTCAATCATACAAATACATTTCTCCAACTGGTGAATGCCATCACCATTCTCCTAATCACTACAGCTCAAAGCACTGCATTTACCTTTGCTTAGAAACCCAGAAGAATTTGAGATCTAGAAGTAAGTCTGAAAATTGTTGTAAAATATGCCTATGAAACTACAAAAACATATTTAATAAAAATTGAGCATCTTCTCCCCAAACTTGCTTCCTCTTGCTTCATCATCTTGATCTGACATCTCCCATATTCAGAGTCATATATTTATCCTTTTGACTCTGTCTTCTCACATCTAATATTTAAATAGTTGCCATATCTGTCAATGCTACCTCTATGATGGGGACTAATGAATATGGAATATCAGTTATGTTATCATACTCAATTGATATATTAACTAGTTTTGTGGAACTTCCTTATTTTTTATTTTTCTCTCTCTTTCATATAGTTATTTTGATAAAGGTTTAGAATCTTTGAATCAAGATTGATTACTCCCCAAAGTGTCTCTCCCCCAAAGGCAAGCTACACAGAGGATGGGTTTCTGAGTAGGGGAAGGAGGAGGATAATATTTGTAAGTAAAGATGATGAAAAAACAAAATATATCGATTTAAAAATAATTCTGCTCTTGCAATAATTCTAGTGTCTTTCTCTTTCTATTACTACTGCCACTGCCCTAATATTGGCCATCCTTTCCATATGTCAGGATGAATTAAAAATGATCATTTCAAGTATTCCCACCTGATCCCCTCTCCCTCATCTCCTCTTCATATCACTACCGGTACAATCTTTCTTTCTTTCTTTCTTTCTTTTTTTTTAAAGCAATTGGGGTTAAGTAACTTGCTCAAGGTTACACGGCTAGTCATTATTTATGTGTGGGTGCTCATTTTCTGAGGCCAGATCTGATCTCGGGTCATCCCACCTCCAAGGCCGGAGCTCTTACTCACTGCGCCACCTAGCTGCCCCTTTAGGGCAATTGGGGTTAAGTAACTTGCCCAAGGTTACAGGGCTAGGTTTTTGTTTGTGTGGATTAAGTGTCAGAGGCCGGCTCCGAACTCAGGTCCTTCTGCCTCCAGGGCCAGGCGCTCTATTCACTGCGACACCTAGCCGCCCCCAATCTTTCTTTCTTATATAGAGATATGGTGATGTCACTCTTCCAATCAAGTCTTCATTTGTTCTCTCCTGCCATTTGAGCATAATTTAGTCTTTTGTCTGGCATTAACATCCTTCCACATTTTGGCATCACCACACATTACTAATAAAGGACAGTGGAAAGAGGACTCAAGCTGGGGTCAGATAACTCCAATTCAAATCCCAATGCTACCACTTCCTTTTTTTTTTTTTGAAATTGCACAAGTCACTTAAATTCTTTGAGTATCAGTTTCCTAATCTCTCAAATGAGGTAATTAGACCAAGTCTCATGGTCATAGATAGAAAATGAAAGGGTTGTACTAGATAGTTTTCAAGATTTTTCCCTTAGAGTACATCAAGTATAACTTTTTTTTCCCTTTACAGATAAGAAAATTGAGGCCCAGTGAAGTCAAGTTCTATATCCTAAATAAGCTCTAATACAGGTTCTCTCCCTCCCAATCCAGTACAATTTACATTTACTATGCTCACTCCTTCTTAGTAATATCTAAAGGAGCTCTAGGAACTTCTTGTGCTTTTAGTCTATGTTATCAAAATATATTCCTCCATTATATCTATGAATTGATCCCACTAGATTACTAAATTACCTAGATGTGCTTTGCAATCCTGCCTCCATGCTTTTGTCCACATTTTGTTTTATGCTTCTGTAACAGTGACTATCTTGACCTCCATTTCCTCAAAATCATACATATATTTTATCCTTTCCCTCAGATTTCTCTGTACACTTAAAAGAATTTGTCAATTTCTAGTCTCTCTGCCAGAATCTAAATCCCCCACTGATCACATTCCCCCAATTTTAAGGGACCTGCATCAGAGTTCCATTTAACAACTTAATAATCAGAATAGCTTTATAGCTTCAAAGGTATAGCAAGAACAAATAAATAAACCTTCCTATGAACACCTTGGTGGGGGTTTATCATGTTCTAATATATCATTTCATTCTTGGGAGAAGGAAAGGGATTAGGTTAACTGCTTACCTCAATTCTTATATAGTATGGTCTTTTCAAGTTCTATGCCCAAATTCCCCCAGGGCTTATATCCTGGCACCGTGGCTTCTTAGGACTTCCCTGTTGAGGCAGCAACAACCTGTGTCCTAGCATTTTGATAACAAGTTCATCATGGCTTGGGATCCTGACCTGAAGGACTCTGCCACCTTGAACTGAAAATGATAAACAAAACAGACCAAAGCTTCAAGCCCAATTCTCAGGTGCATGGCACCAAAAATAGAGAGGAAAGCGGTGAAGGTGGCCCTTCTTCCACACCCAGCTCAGTGTTTAGGGCCCATGCTTTGGACAAACAGGGCCTTCACCTTCCTACCCCACCTCTACTTCTTCCAACCAAGATACCACCAGAAAGGGTTACCATACATTTGGTAGTTTTAATGATGTAGCCTATTCCAGTTATGCAACCAACAGAAAAAAGGCTGTTCCCATCCATGCCTCTCCCAGAAGATGGTCCCTTCCATCTCCCATAAGGGTGCTTCCATCTTAGGTGATGTGCACATGCACAAAAGTCCTTTACTTCCAATGTTCTTTTACAGTTAATTTTCTACTTAACCTTTAAAAATTATGTCAAAGGCTGCCTCTTTTATAAAGTTTTGCTTGTTACCACTAATTAGTAATGACTGCCCTCTTAAAACTCTCACAGTCCCTTGTTTTATACCTTTCTAATGCACTTTTCTTATAATGTTGTTCATTATAGTTATCATAATTTATGAATCATATCTGTTCTAGAATTTTACTTCCATAAGGGTTGATTGTGACTCAGCTAAATTTTGTACAATTCTATGCTTACTATAGTGTTGTGTACACACTGATGCTTAATAAATGTTTGGTGAATGAATGATTAAATGCACTTAATCAATATTTCAGATTAAACTGACAAACTATTCACTGTTTATAAGCAGCATTGCAATACAACTGGTTAAATAGCTCAGAGAAAACAGCAACTTCTTCCAAGTCAGAATGAAGTAATCTGATTTTACATGCTACAAAGCTTGTCAATGAAGAATCAGAGCTAAAAGTTATGACTGAATTTGCTACATTCATAGAACACAACTTGCTAAATATCTAATAGAAATCATTGTTTAAACCAGAATGTTAACTTTATTGTTGTTAGAGGCATTTAGGGTTAGTGTCAGACAGGAAAAATAAAACAAACTACCTTTCTCAATTCAGGTGAGCAGCTTGTCTGTAATTAGGAATATTAGATGGTAGACTGAAGCCCTGGGAGGTTAAGTCACTTGGCCAGTATCACATAGCCATTTTGCATCAAGATGGGACTTGAATTTAGGCTTTACCGACTCCTAGAGCCAATCTCTATCTATTATGCCAGTTTGATTCAAACAAAGAGATAACAAATTAAACTGAAAATCAGTACATCCCTTGAAAAAGTGACAAGTGGGACCAGTAGCAACGAGGGATCAAACTCAGATGCAAAATTAAAGGCTACAGAACTGTAGTATTGTTCAATCTCCTATTATAGCTCTGTGGCTCCGACCAACCACTGACTTCATGTTCAATTACTTGAAAAAGTCAATCAGTGTCACTTGTGTTCTATTCTCTACATGGAATTATTGGATAATGCCTCCAACTCTGAGGTATTAGAGCAAAATCTTGTAAAACTCTTTTCTTAGAAGACAATCATCATTGCTCAGTCATAGAACTGAGAAGAATAGATGGTTTCCAAATACCTGAGCAAATGCTTTTTGACAGACATTAAAGAATAACTTCAAGGCACTAACAATGTGAGTAATTAAAAAATACTCTGAAGTATGGTCTGAAACAGTGAGATCCCCTGCTAAAAAAACTATTTCTTTGGAAATAAAATGAAAGAAATCTCTGTATCCTGTAAGATGACTTTAGACCTGGCATATTACTTTCTACTCTGGAGGCCCTTGCTGTCATTAGATAGAATTTTTTAAAGACTCTATTTCAGGAGAGTATTAGATCAGTTATTTTATTTCATACCAGAATATATTCTTTAACTCTCTATCATGCCCCTACACTGGACATGTCTTTTCTTACTGCACCTCTGCCTTTCATCCCCTTTTTATAAGTTGTCTTCTCCAGTACAATATTAACTTCTTGAGATCAAGACCTCTCTTTCATTGTGCTTGTATTTGTATTTCCAGCAGTTTACATATTACCTGGTAATATGTACATAAAAAATGTTTTTTGACAGACTGATTCACATTGCCACACAAATTATGTTATATTCCCAAACACAGACCTTGAGAAAAGAAGTGTTAAGATTAACTAAAGGTGATATTCAAAGTCAGAAGTCTTATAAATTACTTCCCATTTGATGTTTTAAGCCTCAGCCTCATGGGAGAGGATAATAGTATTTATCAGTCATTACCAGCTCTTGTTTAAGTCTTTGTTAATGGACACTTGTAGATTTTTAACCAAGGCATCTCTTTCACTTTAAGGAAATAAATAACTTATACATAATTTATATTGCATATTGAGTACCTTTCATCTCTTACTACTTAAGGATAGATTCTAGACATGAGCCAAACCAAAGGTTTAAGGGATTTTTTTATAAATGGAATTTGGGAAAAGAAGAAATAAAAAGGAGTACAATTGACACTGTCTTTAAAGATCAGGCTCCCCTTAACATAAGCTCAGTCCTCATGGGATTTGGGGATAGAGAGGAAGGACAGGAGGGGTGTAAAGGAGTAATATAAAGTCTTCAACAAACCATAGTAAATGTTTTCTGAGGGCTTCTAGGTGACAGAGTGGATAGAGAGTTGGACTTGGAGTCAGGAAAACTCATCTTTCTGAGTTCAGATCTGGCCTCAGTCACTTACTAGATGTGTAACCCTGGGCAAGGCATTATATTCTGTTTTGTCTCGGTTCCTAACCTGTAAAATGTTCCAGAGAAGAAAAAGGGAAACTATTCCAGTATTAATAAGTCAGACATGATTGAAATGATTGAACAACAACAAAATGAATGTTGAATTGTTTTGTTTGTTTGTTTTTGTACTTAAACCTTATCCTTTCCATAGACAAAACCTTCAGAATCTGGCCATTGTTTACCTTTCCAGGCATTCTTACAATCTTACTTTCCTCAATACTTTTTAAATCATTAATATTGGTCTCCTGGTGTTCTCACAAAACATTCCATTCCCCAATTCTGAGTATTTTTTAAATATCGCCCATATTTATATATTCCTTATTTTATTATTGCTATTGTTATTGTAGCTATTGGTATTAATAATAATAATATTATTTTAATAGCCATCTCCATTAATGTTAATGCCTTCCCTCTGTTGATTATTCTGTCTATCCTGCATATATGTTGTACATAGTTTTCATCTTGTTTCTTTCATTAGACTGTGAGCTCCATAAGAGAAGAAGTTGATTTTGCTTCTTGTTGAACCCTCAGTATTTACTACAGTACCTGAATCATTAAATGTCCTTAATAAATTTTTGTTGGCTTAATTAACTCGAGATAAGCACAGAAATGCTATATTTAAAGACATCAAACATAATGAAATATAATTATATAAATATATACAAAGGATAACATAACATCTAAATTTCAAAGCAAAAGATAAATAAAAATATTTGAGGATCTCAATATCATTTTTCAGAATCCAAAATGTTAACAAACATGAATAAGAGAACTTGAACATGAATTTGTATAAAAGTCACTTTGAGAGATCTCTTGTGATGATTGAATTGTAATAAAAAGTAATATCTATATATCTCAGCTATGTATGGCACTTTTACAAAAAAATGCCATGTGTTAAGACATGAAAATTATTATGAAGGGATTCAGAAAATATAAATTTAAAATAGATCTTTTATTAATCACAATAATAAACAATACCTTTGAAGAAATAATTCAAACAAGTGGAAACTATGTCATTTTATCCTCATAAATTGGTTGACAAAAAAAGTTAGAAGAAAGACAATGAGATATCTTGCAAAATACTTTTTCAATTCCCTAGAGAGAAATATTATTTCTACAAATTTTCATTCATAAAAGAGAGAAGGAACAGATTAATGAAGTAAACATGTAACAACAACAAAATCCTACATAAGCAATAATTTAATAAATAATAATGACAAAAATTAACTTTGAAATCCAAAAAGAAGTAAAACTGAAACAATATTAAGCTGATAATTATAACTGAGTTGAAATAGACAAATTTGTAACTCATATTAAAAAAAGAAAAATAAACCATAACAAATCAGAATAAAGCAAAATACTATAAACTTTTTTCATTTTATATCAGCAAAAATTACTACAAAGATTTATCTTTATTATGCATCAGAATATAAAATACTTACATTATCAAAGGAATAATGGGAATATTCTAATAGTTCAGTCTCAAAGAAGAAACTAAATTGACCACAAAATGAACTTCTAGAGAGGGAAAAAGGAAAATAAAGATCGTTAAGTTATTTCCATCAAACATTCAAAACAGCTAGGTGGAATTTTAAATAAATTGTGTAAAAATATGGAAAATGCCCTCTTAACAAACTTCAGCTATGATAAAAATATGTACCAGATATCTTAGCCATTGCCCAAGATCAATAATGACTACCTTAGAAAAGATATCAGGCAAAATGTTGACAAAGAAACTACAGCAAGATATTGTGGGTTGAGATGGGTAAAGGAGAAAACAATATTCATTGTGACCAGTTTGGATTTCACCAAGGAATAAAGAGTTATTTTAATATTATGGACACTATGCACAATATATTAATAAAAATGTCTAAAATTATTTGACAAAACATAATTTTTTTCTATTAAAAAACAAAAAGGCTTACAGAACTCAGAAAATGACAGGGAGAAACTAATCTCCCACTGAAAACAGTGAGGCAGGCCAGCAGGAAGGGGCCAGTGAAGCTATCTGGACTGAGCCCTGCATCAAGGGAGCCCAAGGTTTTAGCTTCAGGGTGACTAACACCAGGCACCTCCTAGAGGGACTTCAGATCATCAGCAACTGTGGGAGTTTCCAGAAATATCAACCCATAGATGCTAAAGACAAAGTGAGAGATCAGTGCAATGTGGACTTTGGGACCTGGGAGTTCAGGAGTGTGTCCCAGTTTTTGCCCACAGGGAGAGCAGTTGAGGCATGTTGACTGTCCAACCACTGGCACATGGCTGCTTCAGGGTTCTAGGCCTCCAGATTGTAGGGAAATCAAATGACCAATCTAAGGGTAATCACTCTTGCTTTAACCTGCTTGGATTTGGATCACTGTCTCAGGTAGAGGTGCTAGGGTGTATGAACAGTGTGCCAGTGAGGGTGGAGGTTTCAGAGATGGCAGGCAACTAATAGGTCCAGCATCGGAGGAAACCCCAGAGATTGGGACAAAGCTCCCCCATCTTAGCAGAGTTCTACTATGGCAAAAAGCTCAAAAAGTCAAGTAATTGAGTGGCAACATGAACAAACAAGGGAAGCAAGGAAAGCACAGTGGTCTCTTTTTGGGGGGGATGAAAAGGATCATGGTGTGGAACTGGAGGAAAACAATTAAGTCAGAAATCCTGCACCAAAAACTTCCAAAAAAGAAAAGCTTTTTACAGGTCATAGTGGAGCTTAAGAAGGATTTTGAAAACAAATTAGTTGTAATAGAGGAAAAATTGGGAAGAAATATGAAAATGATGTAAGAAAAGTATGAAATAAGAGTCAACAGCCTGACAGAAGAAAATGATACCTTAAAAATAGACTAACTCAAATAGGAAAAGAAGCTCAAAAAGCCAAGGAGAAGAATGCCTTAAAAAGCCAAATTTGCCAGATGGAAAAAGAATCTCAAAAGCTCACTGAAGTGAATCATTCCTTCAGAACTAGATAGGAGCAAATTGAAGCTAGTGCCTTCAAGAAAAATCAAGACACTATTAAACATATCAAAACAAATGAAAAACTAGTAAGCAATGTGAAATATATCATTGAAAAAACCACTGACCTAGAAAATAGATCCAGGAGAGACAATTTAAAAATCATTGGACTACCTGAAAGTCATGATAAAAAAGAGAATCTAGAAATCACCCTTCAAGAAATTCTCAAGGAAAATTGCCCTGATGTTTTAGAACCAGACAGCAAAATAGAGGTTTAAAGAATAAACTCGGGGGGGGGGGGGGGAGTCATGATGGCAGAGTAGAAAAAAGTGCTTCCAAGGCACTCTGCCGACAGATTTCCTCCAAACTATGTAAAAGGGGACTCTGAACAACTTCTGGAGCCCCAACACCCACAGAACAGCACAGAGAAGCTAACCTCCCACTGAGGACAGCCCAGGAGCCCTGCAGGAAGGACCAGCACAGTGGTCTGGGAGCCAGCAGCAAAACGCGCAGAGTGTGGGGAGCTGAGCACAGGTCTGCCTGAGTGGAGTCGCGGTTTTAGCCCCAGGGCAGCAGGGCCAGCAGCCGACTGGAGGGTCCCCAGAACACCAGCAGCTATGGAGATTCCAGAATTATCAACATAGACATGCCTAGGACAAAGAGAGAGGTTAGTGCCCTATGGACTTTGGGACTGTGTCGGCTTCCTCCCCTGGGGGCTAGAAGCCACTGAGGAGACATGCCGTTTTGTAGTTTTCAGAGGCAGCTCCAGCTCCTGGCCTGTGAACTGTAGGGAGATCCAACTATCAGTTTTGGGAGGTAATGGCTCTTGCTTTAACCTCCCTGGATCTGGATTGTGATCTGGGGTGGAGGTCGTGGGTGGGTTTCTGGCTTGCCACAAATGGAAGTTGCCCCCCGACATGTTCAGGACGAAAATTCCCCTATCTGGTGGCAAAGACATAGTGTCACAACAAGTTCGAAAGTCAAGTAACTAAGTGGCAACATGCCAAGGCAAAGGAAACAAATTAAACAGAAAAATGCAACCCTAGACTCCTACTTTGGGGACAAGGAGGGTTGAAGCATGGAGCGGGAAGAGGACTGTGAGGTCAGAAGTCCTGCTCCAAAAGCCCCAGGGGAAAACATGAGCGGGTTGCAGGCCATAGAGGACCTTAAGAAGGACTTTAAAAATCAAATAAGAGAAGTGGAGGAAAAATTAGAAAGAGAAATGAGAAGGATGCAGGAAATGTATGAAATGAGGGTCAACAGCCTGACTGAGGAAAACAACACCTTAAAAATAGACTAACTCAAATGGCAAAGGAGGCCCAAAAGGGCAATGAGGAGAAGAATGCCTTAAAAAGTCGAATTTGCCAGATGGGAAAAGAATCTCAAAAGTCCACTGAGGAGATTCATTCCTTCACAGTTAGACTGGAGCAAATGGAAGCTAATGACTTTATGAGAAATCAAGATGCTGTTAAGCAGTTCCAAACAAATCAAAGAGTAGAAGGCAATGTGAAATATCTCATGGGAAAAAACACTGACCTGAAAAATAGATCCAGGAGAGACAATTTAAAAATTATTGGACTACCTGAAAGCCATGATCAAAGAAAGAACCTAGAAATCACCCTCCAAGAAATTCTCAAGGAAAATTGCCCTGAAGTCTTGGATCCAGAGGGCAAAATAGAGGTTGAAAGAATCCATTGATCACCTCCTGAAAAAGCTCCCCTCCCCAAAAAAAACAACAACAACTCCCAGGAACATTATAGCCAGGTTCCAGAATCCCCAGATCAGGGAGAAAATACTACAAGCAGCCAGGAAAAAACAATTTCAATATTGTGGAAACACAATCAGAATAGCCCAGGACCTGGCAGCTTCAACACTGAGAGATCGAAGGGCATGTAATACATTATTTCAGAGCACAAAAGGGCTGGGAATGAACCCAAGGGTTACCTACCCAGCAAAACTGAGTATTTTGTTTCAGGGGAAAATATGGTCATTCAGTGGAATGGAGTACTTTCAAGTACTCTTGAGGAAAAAAACAGAATTGAATAGAAAATTTGACGTCCAGATGCAAGAAGCAAGAGATACCTGAGAAGGTAATCAGGGAAAAGAAATCAAAAGGAACTTATCAAAGTTGAACTATTTACATTCCTATATGGAAAAACAATAATTGTGACTGAGGAAATCTTTCTCACTATGAAAATAATGGAAGAAGGGTGTATGGTCATGTGAATACATATGTGAATGTGTGTGTATATGGTTACAATTATATATGGATAGAGGACATAGGTTGAATTTGTTGGGAAGGGAGGATACTCAAGGGGTGAAGTCATGAGGTGAGAGAGGAAAGTGGAAGGAGGAGATGGGGAGAGACAGGGTGGGGTAAACTAGCTCATGTAGTGGAAGCAGGGGGAAGTGGTTGCAGGGGAGGGGAAAAATAGGAAGGCAAAAAGGCTAAACCACAGTCTCATTGAATCTGGTTCAGGGAGAGAATGACATGCATACTAGGTGGGGCATCTCAACCTACATCAGAATGGGGGGAAGGGGGAGGAGCGAAGGGATGATGGATGGGAGGGCATCGTTGGGGGGAGGGCAGGTTGGAAGTACCCACTATGGAAGAGGGACAGGATCAAGTGGGGAATGGACCAGGTGAAGGGTGGGATGAGGGGGAGGGAATTATGAGCAGCCTTGTACAATATATGTACTATTATAATGCTTTGCATAGCTAGATATGTACAACATATACTGAATTACTTATCTCCCCAGAGGGAATGTGTGACAAGGGAGGAAGGAAATGCATCTGAAATTCAATGTCTTAAGATCAAATGTTTCAAATACATATAAATACTCTTATTAATATTCTTTTGCTTGTAATTGGGAGATAAGATGTGCAGGTATTGGAATACAAAGATTCACCTTCCTCTAATGGAGAGGTCGAAGGGGGTGTGGGAGAGGATAGGGGAGAGAGCAGATTGGAGGAAGTGATGTCTTGCGGGAATGCTGTTCTGGGAGGGTAGGTAGGGGAAAAACGGGGGCAGGGAATGATTGTAACTCAAAATCTGGTGGAAATGAATGATGTAAAACAGAAGTTAATAAAGCATTTGTTTTACAAAAAAAGAATAAACTGATCATCTCCTGAAAAAGATCCTAAAAAGAAAATTCCTAGGAAAATTATAGCCAAGTTCCAGGGTGCCAAGATGAAGGAGAAAATATTATAAGTATCCAGGAAGAAACAATTTGAATATTGTGGAAGCACAAAGAGGATAACAAAGGATCTGGCAACTTCTACACTGAGGGATCAAAGAGCTTGGGATACGATATTCTAGAAGGTAAAGGAGCTGGGATTAAAACGAAGAATCACCTACTCAGCAAAACTGAATATCATTTTTAGGGGAAAAGATGGTCATTCAATGGAATAGAAACTCTCAATCATTCTTGATGAAAAAACCAAAGTTGAAAAGAAAATTTGACATTCAGATACAAGAAGCAAGAGAAGCATGAGAAGGTAAACAGGGAAAAGGAATCATAAAGAATGTATCAAAGTTAAACTATTTACATTCCTACATGGAAAAATGATAATTGGAACTTACGAAACTTTGCTCAGTTTTAAAATAGTTGAAGGGAAATGAAATGCACATATATTTGTGTGTGTGTGTTTGTGTGTATGTGTATGTGTGTGTATGTATTTATACATACATATATGCGTCTTTATAAGAGGGTATATGAATTCGTACATGAGTGTGTCTATATATGTCTATATATTCCCATAGACAATGGGAAGAGGGCCAATTTAATAGGAAGGGATGATAGTTAAAAGGTGAAATTAAGAGATGAGAGAATAATATAATGAGAGGAGATGGAGAGAGATGAAATGGGGTTAATTATCTCATTTAGAAGAGGCAAGGGAAAACTGTTACAACAGAGGGGAAGTACAGGAAGATAAAAGGGAATCAGTCAACCTTATTCTCATTGAATGGGGTTTAGGGAGGGAATGACATACGTTCTAAATAGGGTATTTCACCCTACAGGAGAGTAGGGGGGAATGGAATGAGTGGGGGGATGATTGAAGGGAGGACAGGCTGAGGGAGAAGGAAGTTGGAAGTACCCACTTTTGAAAAGAGACAGGATCAAAGTGGAGAATAGAAATAATGGTGGGAGTGATATGATGGAAGAAAATATAGTCAGTTTTTCACAATATATCCACTATGGAAAGGTTTTGCATAGCTACACATGTACAACCTATATTGGATTGCTTATCTTCCCAGTAAGGGTGGGTGATGAGGGAGATAGGGAAAGAATCTGGAAATCAAAATTTTAAAATCAAATGTTTAAAATATATCTATATTTTAATTGTTTATTATTATTATTTCACATGTAACTGGTAAATAAGCTATATAGGCACTGGGGCATAGAGATCCTCTGTTGCACATGGGAAAGTGGGAGGGGGAAGTGGGAACATACAGGACAGAGCAGATTGGGGGAGGGGATATTCAGTGGGATCACTGGGGTGGTGTGTAGGGGAAAATACGGAGAAAACTTGTAACTCAAAATCTTGTGGAAATGAATGATGTAAACCTAAAATAATTTAAAATAATTTAAAAAATAATAATAACAAACAAGCCAAAACAACACTATAAGCTTGGGGAAAAACTTTCCTTTATTGTAGCAAATACTATTTATCTAAAACCTAATAACATTTGTAATGTAGAAACACTAGAAGATTTTCCAAAAAGATCAAGAATGAAGCAATAATTCTTCTGGCATTAGTATTATTTGATATAGTTCTAGAAAACTAGCTATAGTAATAAGACCCAAAATATGAGAGATTAAATATATGTAAAGAGATTTTTTTTAAATGGCATTGTAGATAATGATGGTTCACTTATAAACCCCTAGACTTTCAACAAAAAATAAACAGAAATTATTAATAACTTTAAGGAATCACAGTATAAAAAAATCAATAAATTTCTAGGCATTACTTTCTCCACATAAAAATAAAATAATTTTCATTCAAAAGTATTACATAACGTAAAATATAACACAGTCCTCTTACAAAGACAAACACAGAATTTATATGAACATATCATTAAAACACCATTTACAGATGTAAAAAAAGAAAAATAATTGCACTTTAATTAATCATTCTTCTTAGATCTATTACAGCTTAACAAAACTACAAATACTGCCTAAATTAATTTATAGTTTTATCATCATGCCGATAAAAATATCGAAAAACCATCTCAGAAAAACAGAGAAAAGTATAAAATAAACATTTGGAGTAATAAAATGTCAAGAAACCCTAGGAAAATATTTTGTTTGAGTGAAATTAAAGGAGATTTTATAGCACCAGCCTTCGGACATGCAGTCAGTCAGCAAAATTTAACTTAGCATGTACTTAGATTGTGCCAGTCACTATGCTTCAAGTATAAAACAGTGATCACCAAAACAATCTGATATTTTAACGTCAATACATAGAACAAACTAAGTACATAAAATCCAGAAGCAAAGTAGGGTTATCATTGTTTTCATTGATACACCATACTTGCAAAATGGGACAGGACACAGAAAAGTAAGGCAACGTTATACTTTATATATGCATATACACATATATTTACATACAATTAAATTATTTGCAATGCATTAAAGTTTCCTACACAGTCTTCTTTTTCTGCTCTTATTTGAATATTGCAATGTTCATATTTATTCATTATTTTAGATCATGATTTTTAAAATATAATTAAAAAGAAAACAAATTAAAATATAAAAAAGATGGAAGAATATTAAATCATAGAAACAAATCTAAAAATGCTAAGTTTAGCAGTTGAGAGAAGCATTTGATTCTGGAATTTGACTTCTTTGGTTAATTGAATACACAAGTACTGAATGCATAGTAACCGAAACTCTTGTTTATGTAGTGCACTTCCAGTAGAAGTTTATCCCTCATGAGAATAATAAGGTGAACTTTGTATGTGGTAAATCATTAAATGTTCTATGATTAAAGTATTCTTTCCACATTCCACCACCCTACACCATTAACTTTTGAGTCATGTGTATTTTATAACATAGAAACATAATTTTTTGATTTCTTTAAACTTAAGTTCTCAAGATAATTTCCTGAAATTCAGGAAAACTGACAACGCATTTTAAAGATTTTTTTTCTCCTGAATTAACAGTCTTTTTGTTGTTGTTGTTGTTGTTGACCAGGAAAAAGGAAGAAGAGGAATAGGGGGCCTAAAATGTTAGATATCAGTTTTGAAATCTGAAGGTTAATTGAAAGATGGATTCTGTATTTAGAAAGCATTTTCTCAGCAGTAATCAACAAGCATGATGTCAAATAACTAATTATTCTACCCTAAACCAAAAAGAAATTCAGGGCCTACCCATAATATACATGGCTGGAAAGAAGAAATATGACTTAATAGCTATTAAGAGAAAGTAAATGTCCATTATACTTCAAAATATACAGGAAATCTAAATTAATTATATCTTGCTGTAGCTCCTATGATCATACTATCTGTGGCTGGGTGCTCCTTATTCATGCCCAGAACATATAGTGTCCGATGCATAGATTGATCTATGCTCTGTCCATTCATTCATTTCTCTCTCTCTCTCTCTCTCTCTCTCTCTCTCTCTCTCTCTCTCTCTCTCTCTCTCTTTCTCTCTCTCTTTCTCTCTCTCTCTCTCTCTCTCTCTCTCTCTCTCTCTCTCTCTCTCTGTCTTTCACACACACATACAAACATATACATTTGAGAGAGAATGAATGAATGAATAAACAGATCATGGATAAATCTATGGATCGTACATAGATTAAAACATGTATTATCTCCTACTGTGTGCTGAATCATGTACTAGTCAGAGGACACAAAAAGAAAGAATGAAGCAGTCCTTTTGCACAAGGAGTTTCCATTGTAATGGGGAAGACATGTAAGTACAGAGAGAAGTATTAAATTAAATTAAGGAGAATACATGTAAATGAATACAAAATATCTGTCAATAACATTGTTTTGGATAGGAGGAAATAACAACTTGGAAATGCTTCATATAGGAGGTGGTATTTGAGCTATGAATTGAAGAAAAGGGAGACTTGATCATTTTATATTCAAAGCTCCATGAAATAGATCCTATCCCCGTGTTACAGTTGAGGAAACCGAGGCATATATATATATATATATATATATATATATATATATATATAATTATTTTTCCAGGGTCACATAGCTCAGTCTCACTCAGTCACACTCACCAGATTTGAATTCAGATCTTCCTGATTCCAAAGTCACACCATGCAATGAGATAAGCAAATTATTTATATGTACAGGATGACATTATGAGTAAATCGGAGTCACATGGAACAGTTTACCTGTCAGATCTGTGGATTAGGGGGAAAATATGAGCAAACAAGAGATAAAGAGGATCATATGAGGTAAAATTAATAATCTTGAGCATATGAAATAAGAGGAAACAAACAGAAATGCAGCCAAAATTAGAAGGAAAAGAAAGCAGTAAATTGAAATAAGCATTTTATACCAAGCATCTCTGATAAAAGCTTCATTACTCTAATATGTGGGGAACTGAATCAAATTTATAAAAAGAAGAGCCATTGATCAATGGGTCAAAGGATATGAAGAAATAATTTTAAGAAGAGGAAATTAAAATCATCAATAGTAATGTAAAAATGTCCCAAATCACTAATGATTAGAGAAATACAAATTAAAATAACTCTGAGTTACCTATCGGATTGGCTTAGATGACAGAAAAAAATGACAAATGCTAGAGGGGAGGTGGAAAAATAGATACACTCATGCACTCTGAGTGAAATTGTAAGCTGATCTAACCATTCAGGATAATCTTTTTGAACTATGCCCAAAGTTAGAACTGTGCCCATCAACTAGGGAATGACTGAAAAAGTTGTGGCATATGAATGTGATAGAATAGTTCTATCTAAAATGATGAGGTGGGCTTTCGGCTTTTCTCCCAAGCTTGGTGCCAGGTTCTGCTGCTTAAGCTGCATCCCTGAAATAAGATGGAGAAGGTCAGAGTCAATGGATTTGGCCATACTGGGTGCCTGGTGACCAGGGCTGCAATCCTCTCAGGTGGAGTAGACATTGCAGCCATCAATGACCCCTTCATTCACCTTAACTACAGAGTTTATATGTTTCAATATGATTCTACTCATGGTAAATTCAAAGGTACTGTCAAGGCTGAGAATGGGAAGCTGGTGATCAATGGAAAATCTATTACCATCTTCCAGGAATGGGATCCCACCAATATTAAATGGGGAGATGCTGGAGCCAAGTATGTTGTAGTGTCCACCGGAGTCTTTACCTCCATGGAAAAGGCTGGGGCTCACTTGAAGGGTGGAGCCAAGAGGGTCATCATCTCTGCCCCTTCTGCTGATGCCTCAATGTTTTTGATGGGAGTGAACCATGAGAAATATGATAATTCCTCTAAGATTGTCAGTAATGCTTCCTATACCACCAACTGTTGGCCCCACTTGGTCAAGGTCCTTCATGACAACTTTGGCATTGTGGAAGGACTCATGACTACAGTCCCTGCCATTATTGCTACCCAGAAGACAGTAGATGGCCCCTCTGGTAAGCTGTGACGTGATGGGCATGGTACTGCCCAAAGCATCATACCTGCTTCCACTCGTGCTACTAAGGCTATAGGCAAGGTCATACCCAAACTGAATGGGAAGCTCACAGGCAAGGTCTTCCATGTTCCCACTCCCAATGTATCTGTTGTAGATCTGACCTGCCACCTGGAATCTGCCAAACATGATTATATAAAGAAAGTGTTGAAGCAAGCATCAGAGGGATCCTTGAATGGCATCTTGGGTTACACAGAGGACCAGGTTGTATCCTGTGATTTCAATATCAACAATCACTCTTCTACCTTTAATGCTTGTTTTGGTATTGCCCTCACTGACCATTTTTTCAAGTTCATTTCCTGGTATGACAATGAGTATGGTTATGGCAACTGTGTAGTAGAACTCAGGGGCTACATGGCCTCCAAGGAGTAAAGTGGAAAGCCATGGATCTTCATCCCCAGCCAAAAAGAGGGGATCCACCCCTAGGGAGCCCACATTTCTAACCTATGTTCCTGTACTAGGGATCCCATGTCCCATTCACATCCTTGTTCAGAAGCACCCCTGTAGTGTGGGGAAGAAGCCTAGACTCCTGTATTGTGTACCATCAATAAAGTCACCATATTCAGTGAAAAAAAATAAAATGAAGAGGTGGGTTGTTTTAGGAAAACAAAACTGGAAAGATTTATATGAATTGATGCAAAGTGAAGTAAAGGTCTAACATATTCACAGTAAGAGCAATATTGTAATGATGATCAACTGTAAAAGACTTAGCTACTATGATACCTACAATGATCCAAGAAAGTTGTAGAGGACTTTTGATGAAAAATGTTATCCACCTCTAGAGAGAGAATCAATGAACTATAGTTTTTACATTTTATTTTACTTTTTTAGCATATCTAATATAGAAATATGTTTGCCCTGACTTCACATGTAAATTGAGTTTCTTATTTATTGCCTTCTCAATGGGTAAGGTAGGGACTAGATGGAGGGAGAGAATTTGGAACTAAAAATTTAAAATATGAATGCTATTAAAAATAAAGAAAATGGAATAAAACTACTTAAAAAGACTAGTAGAAAATAAAAATAAAATAAACAAATGAGAGCTTTTTATTATATTCACACTTCTTTTTTTTATTCTTTTTTTTTAAACAAATGCTTTATTAACTTCTGTTTTACATCATTCATTTCCGCCCTTTTTTTGAGTTACAATCATTTTCCCCCCATTATTCCCCTACCCAACCTCCCAGAATAGTAGTCCCACAAGATATCACTTCCTCCAATCTGCTCTCTCCCATACCTTCTCCCATACCCCCATCGACTTTTCCATTAGAGGAAGGTGAATCTTTGTGTCCCAATGCCTGCACATCTTATCTCCCTATTACAAGCGAAAGAGTATTACTAATAATATTTATATATATTTGAAACATTTAATGTTACGACCTCAAATTTCAGATCCATTTCCTTCCTCCCTTGTCACCCATTCCTTCTTGGGAGATAAGTAATTCAGTATATGTTGTACATGTCTAGCTATGCAAAACATTATCATAGTAGATATATTGTACAAGGCTGCTTATAATTCCCTCCCACTCATCCCACCCCCCACCTGGTCCATTCCCTACATAATCCTGTCCCTCTTCTATAGTGGGTACTTCCAACCTCCCCTCCCCCCAAGGATGCCCTCCCATCCATCATCCCTCCTCTCATCCCCCTTCCCCCTATCCTGCTGCAGGTTGAGATATCCCATTTAGTATGTATGTCATTTTCTCCCTGAACCAAATTCAATGGGAATGTGGTTTTGTCTTTTTAGCCTTCCTTATTCTCCCCCTCCTTTGCAACCACTTCCCCTTGCTTCTTCTACATGGGATAGTTTACCCTACCCTGTCTCTCCCCATCTCCTCTTGCCACTTTCCTCTCTCACCTCATAATTTCATCCCTTGAGTATTCTCCCTTCCCAACAAATTCAACCTATGCCCTCTATCCATATATAACTGTAACCATATACACACACATTCACATATGTATTCATATGACCACACCCCTTCTTCCATTATTTTCATAGTGAGAAAGATATCATCAGTCACAGTTATTGCTTTTCCATATAGGAATGTAAATAGTTCAACTTTGATAAGTTCCTTTTGATTTCTTTTCCCTGATTACCTTCTCAGGCATCTCTTGCTTCTTGTGTCTGGATGCCAAATTTTCTATTCAATTCTGGTTTTTTCCTCAAGAATGCTTGAAAGTCCTCTATTCCACTGAATGACCATATTTTCCCCTGAAACAAAATACTCAGTTTTGCTGGGTAGGTGACCCTTGGGTTCATTCCCAGTTCTTTTGCCCTCTGGAATATCATATTCCATGCCCTTCGATCCCTCAGTGTAGAAGCTGCCAGGTCCTGGGCTATTCTGATTGTGTTTCCACAATATTGAAATTGTTTCTTCCTGGCTGCTTGTAGTATTTTCTCCTTGATCTGGGGATTCTGGAACCTGGCTATAATATTTCTGGGAGTTTTCTTTTTGGGTTCTTTTTCAGGAGGTGATCGGTGGATTCTTTCAACCTCTATTTTGCCCTCTGGATCTAAAACATCAGGGCAGTTTTCCTTGAGAATTTCTTGAAGGGTGATTTCTAGGTTCTTTCCTTGATCATGGCTTTCAGGTAGACCAAAAATTTTTAAATTGTCTCTCCTGGATCTATTCTCCAGGTCAGTGGTTTTTCCCATGAGATATTTCACATTGCCTTCTAATCTTTCATTTGTTTGGATCTGCTTAACAGCATCTTGATTTCTCATAAAGTCACTAGCTTCCATTTGCTCCAGTCTAACTCTGAAGGAATGAATCTCCTCAGTGAACTTTTGAGATTCTTTTTCCATCTGGCAAATTCGACTTTTTAAGGCATTCTTCTCCTCATTGCCCTTTTGGGCCTCCTTTGCCATTTGAGCTAGTCTATTTTTTAAGGTGTTGTTTTCCTCAGTCAGGCTGTTGACCCTCATTTCATACTTTTCCTACATCCTTCTCATTTCTCTTTCCAATTTTTCCTCCACTTCTCTTATTTGATTTTTAAAGTCCTTCTTAAGGTCCTCTATGGCCTGCAACCCGCTCATGTTTTCCCCTGGGGCTTTTGGAGCAGGACTTCTGACCTCACAGTCCTTTTCCCGCTCTATGCCCCCAAAATAGGAGTCTAGGGTTGCATTTTTCTGTTTCCTTTGCCTTGGCATGTTGCCACTTAATTGCTTGACTTTTGGGCTTGTTGCCACACTATGGCTTTAAGGCCAGCTAGAGGAATTTTCGTCCCGAACTTGTGGGGGGGCAACTTCTGTTTCTGGCAAGCTGTAAATCCACCCACAACTTCTACCCTAGATCACAATCCAGATCCAGGGAGGTTAAAGCAAGAGCGATTACCCCCCAAGACTGATTGCTGGATCTCCCCATGATTTGTAGGCTGGGAGCCAGACCTGCCTCTGAAAACTACAAAATGGCGTGTCTTCTCTGAGGCTTCTAGCCCCCAGGGGAGCGAGCTGACGCATTCCCCAAATACAGGCCCCAAAGTCCATAGGACACTGACCTCTTAATTTGTCCTAGGCATGTCTATGTTGATAATTCTGGAATCGCCACAGCTCCTGGTGTTCTGGGGTTCCTCCAGCCGGCTGCTGGCCCTGCCGCCCTGGAGCTAAAACCTCAGCTCACGCGGACCTGGGCTTGGCTCGGCTCGGCTCCTGCGCTCTGCGCTCTGAACGCTGCCAGCTCCCAGACCGCTGCGCTGGTCCTTCCTGCAGGGCTGCTGGGCTGTCCTCAGTGGGAGGTTAGCTTCTCTGTGTCGTTCTGTGGGTGCTGGGGCTCCAGAAGTTGTTCAGAGTCCTTTTTTACATAGTTTGTGGGGAATCTGGGGGCAGAGAGGCTTGGAAAAGCTGTTTCTACTCAGCCATCTTGGCTCCGCCCCCCTATATTCACACTTCTTAACCCATGACCAACTAGCGCCACCCCTCCACCCCAATTACATAATAGTATGGTCAGATTATCATGGACAGAATTCTGTCAAGTTCCTTCTTCCTTGTTCATAAAATAACGTTGGAAAGTCCAGCAAATTCCTCTCTATCTAGATCATCACTATTTGAAATGTATCATACACTCACCAGGTAGTTCAATCTACTATACACTCTATTTAAATGAGTTTTGAGTTTGCAATAAAAAGCCTGGAATTTGATATTGGAATAAACTTTTGAACATTTGAGAAGCTCTTCTAAAGTTTGTAAACCTTCTACAAATGCCTCTGATAGAGCTATTCAGGGCATTTTGTATCCTCAGAACTATGTCCTGGGAGATTCTAGAGATGTCAGAAGTTTCTATGCAGGTTATTTGCAAGATCAGAATTTTAATCTATTCCACAGAGTGAATAGTAACATCAGGTATCACTCTCTTACATATAGAGATGGCCACTTGTTACCACACATATAATAGAACTCCAAAAGAGGTTAATGTAGTTCGTGACTTCTTCAGTCATTAATAAATATGTTACCTCTCCCTATGTAAAATGGGGACAGGGAACAAGGAAGAAGGACAGGCTCTTATTTAGCAAGCTTACTATATGCCAAGCACTTAGCTAAGTGATTTACACATATTGCCTCATTTCATCATCCCAGTAAACCTGGGAGGTAATTACTATTATTATCTTTCATATATGGGGCTGGATTTGATCTCAGTTCTTTCTGAGTCCAGGCCCAATGTTCCATCTAAAATGTGCCACCTAGCTTATACAAAAAAGTATTTTCAAACCAAGTACCATAGAAATGCAAGAATTGCAACTGTTATTGTTGTGGGTGGAAGAAAAGGCTGAGGAAACAAAAGTTCACGCTGAACATTTCAAGATGTGCTACATGAACATTTAACTACTGAATCCATATGCTACATTTAATTTAGTACATAGTACTAAATTTAGTAACACTACAATGAATTTAGTAAGCATCTGATACGTATTTCCCAATTTGTTTATTTCATTTACTTCCCGTGTTATTGTTGTTAAGTCATTCAGTTGTGTCCTCCTCTTTTTGACACCATGGACCATAGCACACCAATGTTGTCCATGGGATATTCTTGGCAAATGATACTGAAGGGGTTTGCCATTTGCCTTCTCTAGTGGATTAAGGGAAGCAGAGGTTATGATTTGCCCTGGGTCACATATCTAGTCAGTGTCTAAAGCTATATTTGAACTCATGTCTTCCTGTTTCCAAGCTGAGGGCTTTCTTATTCTCTTTATCTGAGTCAAATCACACACACACACACACACACACACACACACACACACACACACACTGGCACACATTGCCACCAAACTAGAAAAGCATAGTGATTTTATTTGTATATGTACAGTTTTCTAAATGCTTCCACATATGTTGTTTCCTCTCAATTAGATATATTTAGGATTGGTTAAATGGTGCAAATGAAAGAATAATCATTAATAGTTTGATATCAGCTTCAAAGGAGGTCTCTAGAGGAGTGTTTGGTCTTGTGTAGTTAAACATTTTTATCAGTAACTTGAATAAAGGCACAGATGGTATTTACCAAATGAATTCAAATTTACCAACGAAACAAAGCTGGGAGGGAGAGCTAACATACTGGATGGTCAAGTCAGTAAACAAAAAAAATACATATTTTCAAACTTGAACAATGAGCTCAATCTAATAGAATGAAATTCAGTAAATAGAAATACAACATATCGAATTTGAGTTTTTAAAACAAAACTTACATGTATCAAATTGGGGGACATAGTAAGACAATGGGTGTTCTGCAACATACGTGAGAGTTTAGTGGACTTCTGCTTAACATGAGGTAGCAGTATGAAGTGACAGTCAAAAAGAACAATGCAAATTGGGGCTGGGGGTTTCTGCTTAAATGAATAAGGAGGTGTTAATCATATGGTACCCCCTTAGGACCACCTCTAAATTATATTTCACCCAATTCTTGGCACTAGTTTAGCAAGGATAAGCTCTGGGACATTTAGAGCAGGGCAAGCAGGATGGGGTATTCCATGAATATCAGTTAAAGGAAATACAAGTATTAGGTAAGGGAAGAGAGCCCTAAGTGCTTTTGAATCTGCTCCTATCTGTCCAGCAACTCCTCAGTTTCTTTGGTTAGTTCTTCATTCATGTCATTACAGCTAAACATGGGCAACCCTGAAGCACTCTTCTGGGTCTTTATCTCTTGTCATTTGTCACTCCCGCTGTGATTTCATCGCGATCCCATCAGGTAAAATTTGATCTCTATGCAAGTGATTCTTAGATATAACTATTTACTCTCTCTATCTGTCCGTCTCTCTCTCTGTCTCTGTCTGTCTTTGTCTCTGTCTCTCTCTGTCTCTCTTTCTCCCTCTCTCCTTCCCTCCATATATGTGTATATACCTATGTGTATATATATATATATGAATATGTGTATATTTGAGCACATCTGCATATGTATATGTACATGTATATATGTATATACATACTAATGTATGTGTGTGTGTGTGTATAAAGTGCTTATTGGTCTCCTGATCTCCAATCTTGCATCATTAATAACTTTTTGGGCAACTCAAAACTGGATGTCTTGTAGCTAACTCATACTGAACATATCCAAAGCCCCCAAACCAATTATTATCCCCCCACCCAAAAAAATACCCTGATGATGAAGGTACCACTTTTCCCACCATCACTCAGGCTCATATCCTAAGTGCCCCTCTCTACTCCTCATTCTTCTTCACTCCATATATTCATTCTGTGGCCAATCTTCTTCCTACCTTCCAGATATGTCTCACTTATTTATTTCACATACATACTACCCGACTTTAGGACCTTGTTACCTCTCACATAGACTGTTACAGCATCTTTTTAACAGGGCTCCCTGCCTCATCTGTCCCTATTCCAATCCATTCTGTAACCAGATGACTTTTTCAAAAGTCTAGGTTTAATCATATTGCTTCCCTGCTGAGTGAGCTCCAAAGATTCCCTGATATGTCCAGGATTAAATAAAAACTTCACTGATAGGAATTCAAAGGTCTTCCTGCTTTTCCAGTCTTCTTACACTTTACCTTGTTCCTTGGAGTCCCTGCTCTAGCAACATTGCTTGCTAGACAACATTGCTAGAGAAACTTGCAGTTTCTACACATTCTCTACCTTGAGCACTGACCACCCCATGGCCCATCTCCACAACTTTGCACTGTGACTTTCTTAAAAGCCTCTGGGCTTAGCAGAGTACCAGACACATAATAACTACTTCATAAATCTCTTTGACATAACATAACTCGACATTACTTGACTAGAGGGACTTTATAGCAATGTTCAAGGGCTTAAAGGCTATCTGGTTGAATATGAATTGGACTTGTTTTACCTTCTCTAGAAAGCTGAAGTAGGAGAAATGTGTGAAAATTAAAAGGAAACCAACGTGGGCTTTGTGGCAAGGAAAACTTCCTACAAATTATTGCTCTCCATGGGTGTGCTAAGAAATATTTACTCTCTTGGTAACAAGTAGGTAGACATAGAGATAGAGACAGTCAGATATACAGATAGATAATAGTTATGTACATATAATACATATATTTGTTTATATGCAAACTTGTGCTTATATGTCATATATTTTATCTATACCACATAACTGAAAGGCAATGCTGAAATCAGCTGCAAAATATAGTTCTCTGCAAAATTTAAAAGATCACCTTCTCAGTTTGTAAATCAGTAAGTGAAAGCTGAGTTGTTCTGTGCTTGTCCCTCGGCTTTGATAATGCATTGGATTATAATGGCAATTGTTTTGAAGCACTGATGTAAATCTAAGCCTTCTAAGAGTTAGCAAGTAATTAAGAAAAAGTTCTTCTTTAGTATTAAAATGTCTATCCTGGAAAGGTACAAATCTGAGAGGAATCAGCATTATCCTTTGAATATCTTTTCAAGTCGTACGTCCCCAATGAATGTTATAGGGTTAGTTCATGGTTCCTTTCATTACAAAAAAGTAGCCACGCATTCTTACTTTAGGGGAATGGAGAAAGGATGAAGAGAATGAATTATTACCATGCACATAGTCCCACAGCAGTGTAAATAGATGCATAACTTCCAGGAGGAAACTGGTTTCCTGTCGGGAAGAGAACTAAAGCAATGTAAAACTTTAATGTTCACATGCTGGTGTTGTTCAGCAGAGTACAGATGGGAGCTGTCTCACAGAGGATAAGAGAAGGTTGTACTCTAAGTTCCAAAGGGAGAATGAATAAAAATAAATGACATACTATAGGAATCCTGATAGGTATTTTTTTTTAATTTTTTTAATTAAACAAATGCTTTATTAACTTCTGGTTTACATCATTCATTTCCACCAGATTATGAGTTACATTTTCCCCCATTTTTCCCTACCCACCACCCCAGAATAGCAGTCCCACCAGATATCCCCTCATCCAATCTGCTCTCTCCCATATCTTCCCCCATACCCCACTTCGACTTTGCCATTAGGGCAAGGTGAATCTCTGAGCCCCACTGCCTGGACATCTTATGAAACATATAATTTTGAAACTTCGATTTTCAGATCCATTCCCTTTCTCCCCTGTCACCCACTCCCTCTGAGAAGATAAGCAATTCAGTATGTGTTGTACATGTATATGTATGCAAAACATTACCATAGTAGATATATTGTAAGAGACTGCTTATATTTCCCTCCCACCTGTCTCACCTCCCACCTGGTCCATTCCCTACTTTGATCCTGTCCCTCTTTGATAGTGGGTACTTCTAACCTCCCCTCTCCCCAGAACGCCCTCCCCTCCATCATCCCCCTTTCCCCTACTCAGGAGAGTGAGTGAGGGTAAGATATTCCATTTAGTATGTATGTGATTCTCTCCTTGAGCCAACTTCAATGAGAATATGCTTTTGCCTTTTTGCCTTCCTGTTCTTCCCCTCCCCTGCAACTACTTCCCCTTGCCTCTTCTACATGAGATTGACCCTATCCTGTCTATCTCCATCTCCTCTTGCCACTTTCCTCTCTCACCTCTTGACTTCACCCCTTAAGAATCATCCCTTCCTCTAGGTGGCACAGCGAGCAGAGAGCCAGCCCCAGAGCCAGAAGGACCCCAGCTCGGATCTGGCCCCAGACACCCAACACACAAACAAAAACCCAGCCACGTGAACCTGGGCAAGTCACCCAACCCCAATTGCCCTCCAAAAACATCCCTTCCCATCAAATTCAACCTGTGTCCTCTATCCATGTATACCTGTGAACATATGCCATGTACCCTTCTTCAATTATTTTCATAATGAGAAAGGTTTCATCAAACACAGTTATTGTTTTTCCATGTAGGGCTGTAAATAGTCCAACTCTGATAAGTTCCTTTTGATTTCTTTTCCTTGATTGCCTTCTCAAGCATCTCTTGCTTCTTGTATCTGAATGTCAAATTTTCTATTGAGCTCTGTTTTTTTCATCAGGAATGCTTGAAAGTCCTCTATTCCACTGAAAGACCATATTTTCCCCTGAACCAAGATACTCAGTTTTGCTGGGTAGGTGATCCTTGGGTTCATTCCCAGCTCTTTTGGCCTCTGGAATATCGTATTCCATGCCCTTCTATCCCTCAATGTAGAAGCTGCTAGGTCCTGTGCCATTCTGATTGTGTTTCCACAATATTGAAATTGTTTCTTCCTGGCTGTTTGTAGTATTTTCTCCTTGATCTGGGGATTCTGGAACCTGGCTATAATATTCCTGGGAGTTTTCTTTTTGGAATCTTTTTCAGGAGGTGATCTGTGGATTCTTTCAACCTCTATTTTGCCCTCTGGTTCTAAAACATCAGGGCAGTTTTCCTTGAGAATTTCTTTAGGGATGAATTCTAGGTTCTTTCTTTGATCTTGGCTTTCAGGTAGTCCAATAATTTTTAAATTATCTCTCCTGGATCTATTTTCCAGGTCAGTGGTTTCTCCCATGAGATATTTCACATTGCCTTCTACTCTTTCATTTGTTTGGATCTGTTTAATAGTATCTTGATTTCTCATAAAGTCACTAGCTTCCATTTGCTCCAGTCTAACTCTGAAGGAATGAATCTCCTCAGTGAGCTTTTGAGTTTCTTTTTCCATCTGGAAAATTCGACTTTTTAAGGCATTCTTCTCCTCATTGCCTTTCTGAGCCTCTTTTGCCATTTGACTTAGTCTATTTTTTAAGGTGTTATTTTCCTCAGTCAGGCTGTTGACTGTCATTTCATACCTTTCTTGCATCTTTTTCATTTTTCTTCCTAAATTTCCCCCCACTTCTCTTATCTGCTTCTTAAGGTCCTCTATGGCCTGTAGCCAGCTTGTATTTTCATTTGGGGCTTTTGGTGCAGGAGTTCTGACCTCACAGTCCTCCTCCATGCTTTGAGCCTCTTTGCCCCTAAAATTGGAGTCCAATGTTGAACTTTTCTGTTTATTTTGTTTCATTTGCCTAGGCTTATTGCCACTTAATTACTTGATTTTTGGGCTTGTTGCCCCAGTAGGACTCTGCCACCAGACAGGGGAGCTTCAGCCCAAACGTGGGGTCTTCACAACTTCTGCCAGTTGGGTGGCCTCTGTAAAGCCTCCACCCACTCTGGCAAGTTGGATACCCACCCCAAACTTCCCCCGAGACCACAATCCAGATCCAGGCAGTTTAAAGCAAAATCGATTAACCGCCAGACTGATTGCTGGGTCTTGCTACAGTTCGCAGACCAGGAGTAGAGCCACTACTGTCGCTGCAAAATGGCTTCTGTGCAGCTATTTCTTCAGCAGCTTTTTGCCCCCAGGGGAGGAAGCTACGTGTTCCCCAAATACTGGTCCCAAAGTCCATAGGGCACTAACCTCTCACTTTGTCCTAGGGATATCTGTGCTGATAATTCTGGAATCACCACAATTGCTGGTGTTCTGGGGTTCCACCAGGTGGCTGAAGGCCCGGCCACCCTGGGGCTAAAACTGCTGACCTGGGGTCAGCTCTTCAGGCTGCGCTATCGGTTCCCAGCTTGCTATGCTGCCTGCTCTCAGAGTGCTGCGCTGGCTGCTCCCTGCAGGGCTGCTGGGCTGTCCTCAGAAGGAGGTTAGCTTCTCTGTGCAGTTCTGTGGGTGCTGTGGCTCCAGAAGTTGTTCGGAGCTCGCTTTCACATTGTTTGAAATTTGTGTGGGGCAGAGCACATTGGAAATGCTGTTTCTACTCTGCCATCTTGGCTCCGCCCCCATGATAGGTATTTTTTAAAACTTCAAATGATGAGGGTGGAGCAAAGATAGCAGAGTATAAACAGCATTTCCAATGTGCTCTGCCTCACGCAAATTTCAAACAATGTGAAAGGGGACTCTGAACAACTTCTGGAGCCACAGCACCCACAGAACGGCACAGAGAAGCTAACCTCTTGCTGAGGACAGCCCAGCAGCCCTGCAGGGAGCAACCAGCGCAGCACTCTGAGAGCAGGCAGCACAGCGAGCAGGGAACTGATAGCTTAGCCTGAAGAGCCGACCCCAGGTCAGCTGTTTTAGCCCCAGGGTGGCCGGGCCTTCAGTCTGCTGGAGGGACCCCAGAATACCAGCAATTGTGGCGATTCCAGAATTATCAGCACAGATGTGCCTAGGAAAAAGTGAGAGGTTAATGCCCTATGGACTTTGGGACCAGTATTTGGGGAACTCGTGGCTTCCTCCCCTGGGGGCAAAAAGCTGCTGAAGAAACAGTGGCACAGAAGCCATTTTGCAGTGTCAGCAGAGGCTCTAGCTCCTGGTCTTCAAACTGTAGGGAGATCCAACAATCAGTCTGGGGGTTAATCTCTCTTGCTTTAAACTGCCTGGATCTGGATTGTGGTCTGGGGGGGAAGTTTGGGGTGGGTATCCAATTTGCCAGAGTGGGTGGAGGCTTTACAGAGGCCACCCAACTGGCAGAAGTTGTGAAGACCCCACGTTCGGGCGGAAGCACCCCTGTCTGGTGGCAGAGTCCTACTGTGGCAACAAGCCCAAAAATCAAGTAATTAAGTGACAACATGCCAAGGCAAATGTAACAAAATAAACAGAAAAGTTCAACATTGGACTCCTATTTTAGGGGCAAAGAGGCTCAAAGCATGGAGGAGGACTGTGAGGTCAGAACTCCTGCACCAAAAGCCCCAAATGAAAATACAAGCTGGCTACAGGCCATAGAGGACCTTAAGAAGCAGATAAGAGAAGTGGGGGAAAATTTGGGAAGACACATGAAAAAGATGCAAGAAAAGTATGAAATGACAGCCAGCAGCCTGACTGAGGAAAATAACACCTTAAAAAATAGACTAAGTCAAATGGCAAAAGAGGCTCAGAAAGGCAATGAGGAGAAGAATGCCTTAAAAAGTCGAATTTTCCAGATGGAAAAAGAAACTCAAAAGCTCACTGAGGAGATTCATTCCTTCAGAGTTAGACTGGAGCAAATGGAAGCTAGTGACTTTATGAGAAATCAAGATACTATTAAACAGATACAAACAAATGAAAGAATAGAAGGCAATGTGAAATATCTCATGGGAAAAACCATTGAATTGGAAAATAGATCCAGGAGAAATAATTTTAAAATTATTGGACTACCTGAAAGCCATGATCAAAGAAAGAACCTAGAAATCATCCTTAAAGAAATTCTCAAGGAAAATTGCCCTGATGTTTTAGACCCAGTGACGGAAATAGAGGTTGAAAGAATCCACCAATTGCCTCCTGAAAAAGATCCCAAAAAGAAAATTCTTAGGAATATTATAGCCAGGCTCCAGAACTCCCAGATCAAGGAGAAAATACTCCAAGCAGCCTGGAAGAAACACTTTCAATATTGTGGAAACACAATCAGAATATCCCAGGACCTGGAAGCTTCTACACTGAGGGATCGAAGAGCATGGAATATGATATTCCAGAGAGCAAAAGAGCTGGGATTGAAGCCAAGGGTCAACTACCCAGAAAAACTGAGTATCTTGGTTCAGGGGAAAATATGGTTCTTCAGTGGAATAGAGGACTTTCAAGCATTCTTGAGGAAAAAAAACAGAATTGAATAGGAAATTTGACATCCAGACAAAAGAAGCAAGACATGCTTGAGAAGGTAATCAAGCAAAAGAAATCAAAAGGAACTTATCAACGTTGTGCTATTTACATTCCTTCATGGAAAAACAATAACTGTGTTTGATGAAACCTTTCTTATTATGAAAATAGTTGAAGAAGTGTACTTGGCATATGTTCACAGGTATACATGGATAGAGGGCACAGGTTGAATTTGATGGGAAGGGATGATTCTTTTTTTTTTGGAGGGCAATTGGGGTTGGGTGACTTGCCTGGGGTTGCACAGCTGGGTTTTTGTTTGTGTGTTGGGTGTCTGTGCCGGATCTGAGCTCGGGACCTTCTGGCTCCGGGGCCGGTGCTCTGCTCACTGTGCCAACTAGCTGCCCCAAGGAAGGGATAATTCTTAAGGGGTGAAGTCAAGAGGTGAGAGAGGAAAGTGGCAATAGGAGATGGAGAGAGACAGGGTAGGGTAAACTATCTCATGTAGAAGAGGCAAGGGGAAGTAGTTGCAGGGCGGGGGGGAGAACAGGAAGGCAAAAAGGCAAAAGCATATTCTCATTGAAGTTGGCTCAAGGAGAGAATCGCATACATACTAAATGGAATATCTTACCCTCACTCACTCTCTTGAGTTGGGGAAAGGGGGATGAGAGGGGGGATGATGGAGGGGAGGGGAGGTTGGAAGTACCCATTATCAAAGAGGGACAGGATCAAAGTAGGGAATGGACCAGGTGGGAGGTGAGATGGGTGGGAGGGAAATACAAGCAGTCTTTTACAATATATCTACTATGGTAATGTTTTGCGTAGCTATACATTTACAACACATACTGAATTGCTTCTCTCCTCATAGGGAGTGGGTTACAAGGGAGGAAGGGAATGGATCTGAAAATCAAAGTTTTAAAATTAAATGTTTCATAAGATGTCCAGGCATTGGGGCTCAGAGATTCACCTTGCCCTAATGGCAAAGTTGAAGGGGATATGGGAGAAGATATGGGAGAGAGTGGATTGGATGAGGGGATATCTAGTGGGACTGCTATTCTGGGGTTGGGGGTAGGGAAAAAATGGGGGAAAATGTAACTCATTATCTGGTGGAAATGAATGATATAAACCAGAAGTTAATAAAGCATTTGTAAAAAAAAAAAAAGTTCAGGGGCGGCTAGGTGGCACAGTGAATAGAGCGCCGGCCCTGGAATCAGAAGGACCTGAGTTCGGAGCAGCCTCCGACACTTAATCCATACAAACAAAAACCTAGCCGTGTAACCTTGGGCAAGTTACTTAACCCCAATTGCCCTAAAGGGGCGGCTAGGTGGCGCAGTGAGTAAGAGCGCCGGCCTCGGAGTTTGGATGACCCGAGATCAGATCCGGCCTCAGAAAATGAGCACCCACGCATAAATCAAATGACTAGCCGTGTAACCTTGAGCAAGTTACTTAACCCCAATTGCTTTAAAAAAAAAATGAAAAAAAAAAGTTCAAATGATTCTACTCCAATTTTTAGATGAAGTTTGTAATGTAGAACAGAAAAGGTGGTTTAGAAATAAGGTGACCAGGGGTGGCTAGGTGGCACAGTGATTAAGAGCACCAGCCCAGGATTTTGGAGGACCCAGGATCCATTCTGGTCTCATATACTTAACACCCACACAAAAACAAAACAAAACAAAACAAAAAGAACAAAAACAACAACAACAACATCAACAAAAAAATCTGGCCATGTTACCTTGGGCAAGTTACTTAACCGCAATTGCTTAAAAAAGAAAAAAAAAAGAAAGAAAAAAGAAAAGAAATAAGGTGACCAAATGTTTGACATCAGTTCTGATCATATGATCCCTGAGTTGATATTTTTCTGAAAGTGGTCTGGGAGAGGGCTCTGTTTTCATGGCATCCAAAGAAAGCACATACCTGGTAGGACAAGGAAAAAGTATGTTGGAATCATGAATCATAAGAATAATTATTATTTTTTGGAATTTGTTGAATTATACATTCGAATAACTGCCATTCTTTTTAATAAGTTTTCTGTTCCCCCAATGCCTCTTGCAGAGTAGAGGTGACCTTATCTCTGCATGTCATTGGAGTGAAACTCGAAGATTCTGCCAATCTGCTTTGAGGAATGTCTGCATCTATTTTCCAAGGACCACATTAGATCATTACTCAAAGTTCAGCCATCAGTTCATACAATGTGGATCTAGAGCTGGAAGGGACATTGGAGGTTATCTAGTCATGTGCTTTCACTTTACACATAAGGGAACTGAGGGCCAGGAAGTTTATTTAACTTGCTCAAGGTCAGATGGGTAATGTGTACCAGGTCTTCAGACTCCATAGAGAAAGTGTTTTCCCCACCATATTCTAATTTTGTAATTTCTTAGTGAAGTATCCATAAATTACAGAGAGAGAGAGACAGAGAGACAGAGAGACAGAGAGACAGAGACAGAGAGAGACAGAGAGAGACAGAGAGACAGAGACAGAGTGAGAGAGTGCTTTGTTATTTTTTGTTTTCATTATGTTATTTAATCTTTAACATTTTCATCAACAACTGACTCTATGGAAAGAAAATATTAATAAGCTATACTTATACAGTTCTGAATAATCTACCAACTTTTAAGCTCATTTGGTTCTTCTACCCCTGTTGTCCATAGTTTTTTTTTGCTTTTTGGAAGGCAATTGGGGTTAAGTGACTTGACCAAGGTCACACGGCTAGTTTTGTGTTAAGTGTCTGAGGCTGGATTTGAACTCAGGTCCCCATGACTCCAGGTCTGGTGCTGTTATTTACTGTGCCACCTAGCTGCCACAAATTTTTTGAATGTAGAATTTACTCTGTCTAAACTTTTTGCTTCTCCCCTACCACCACAACTTTCCTCCCTTTACCTTGAATGTAAGTTTCCAAATTCATAATGCATTTTGTTTTAATTCACATGCTTTTGTTCTTTCCCCAATTTCTTTGGTTCTTCATCTTCTGTAACAATTTGCACATCTGCTGCCGTTATATTTAATGGTCTTCTTTCATGAAAACTACAGCGTGAGATGATCAAGTGACCTGTGGAATATATTTTCTTGCAGACAATTGGTTGAAACAACTCAACCAGATTATCCACTAAGATATGGAACAGACTATGACCTGTATTTATTGAAGAGATCATCCATATTACTGATACCACAGGTCTTTGAAATGTGATTTTGTAAAATTTGTCTGTAAATAATAAAGCATAAGGCGCATACATGCTCCAAAATATGGAAATATAATAGTAACCTAGTAAAAATTTCTGGTTTTTGCTTTCTTTTTTTGAGAAAAAATGCTCAAGTAAAAAGAGTACTCTATTTGGAGCCACAAGACCTGACTTTGGTGCCTACTTGTGAAATCATCTTGGACAAGTCTTTTTACCTCTCCAAATCTGAGTTTTTATCCATATAACACTGATGTTACATTGATTGTAAGATTGTTTTGACAGTCATATTAATTTGCTATGTAAATTTTTCAAATTCTGTAAAAATGAAAATATACCACTATTATTAGAACAGGATAACTCAAAAATTTGGAGGGGTAAAGAGTTACTATTTCTATTCTCTCAATTTTGACAACAATAGGAAAAATGGTGAACTAAAGCTTCTAAGTATAGGATGATATATGTATCTATACTTATACCTATACCTATACCTATATCTATATCATCTATATCTATCTATATATCTATATATGTATCTGTATCTCTATCTGTAATAGTATCTACATCTACATCTATATCTATATCTATATTATATATATATGTGTGTATATATATACATATATATATATATATATATGTCTATCTATCTATCTAGGAATGCATGCGGGAAGGGTCCTTAATGTTATTGGTGCCCCTTCTCTATAGAAATCTTGTGAAAATAATTTATTAAGTCTTGGAGTTGGGAAAATGGAGATAAAAGAAACCATCTTGGACATCTACAGGTAAAACTTTGAGATCTACCTGGGGCTTCTGATCCACTGGCAAAATTACTGACAAAAAGCAATAAGGAGGAAATTCAGTGAAAGGACATTCTTTTTATTATGATTACAAGTAGAGATCATGTAGAAGGGATTGTTTTCATTTCATTATTTATTTTCCTGACTCCTGCTAGACTTACTTATCCTTCAGTCATTGTGGTTGGCAAAGAAAATGTCCATCACTCACTAATTCCTTTGAGGAGGAAGGCTATCATTTCAAATCCAAGCAATGTCTTTTCTTATTGGCACCCTAGCTCATTTAGGTACTACATATGTTTGCTTTCTTCCCACTTGAGCCCTTAGTAGAGAAAAATTCCTGAAACACATCCACCAAAGTATCATTTGGGAGGGTAAAGTCTCCCAGATAATGGCACCAGATGTATATCTGTTCCTTTAAATAGTACCCTCAGGAAGTGTTTATTGGTGTGTTGGCCCACAGAGCATTTGCCAGTGGCTGGCTCTGCAGCTTATTGTTTGAATCTACAGCATCATTATTTGTTTTAGTGATGACACCCATGAAACTGATATCTAATAAGGTCAGTCAATTTCATTTCTTTGTTAATTGTGGAAGACCCTTGAACAAAATAAAGGGCCTTGGTTATGTGATGGATTTTACTCTATTACTAAAAGTTCATATGCAGCATTTGCAAACTTGCTTCAGAAATTTCCTTTGAGAGGTCAATCGACTTTTGATTCCATGTTATTATTCCTTAAAGTTAATATACATTTTCCAAAATGGTTTTGAAGTCACTTTTGGTAACTAATTTCAAAGAAGAAAATTAACTTGATGGTCAAGTGGCTCTTCAGAGGAATTAGCAAACCCACTTCGACTAAACAAGAGCATGAGGATGGTTTAATTTGGCTTGTATTATACTCATCTATGAAGCACAGTCTAATAACTAAATGTGAGTTGTCTGTCATCAGCTGTAGATCCTAATATATTTGTGCTCCTAAACTGATGCAAGTGATTTTATTTTTCTACCAGCAAAACAGTGAAACAGATTTGCAAATTATCTGAGTTTCAGAAAATTTACAAAAACGAGAGCAATTATTATGATAGAACTTAGCTTGAAATTTCTCTGTGATTGCAGTTGCCACTCTATTTATTCTGTTGAACATTCATGTACCACCAGACTCAAAAAATTTCTCTGTAAAGGAGAACAAATAGACATTGTGGCACAAGATCCCAATGCAGAAGCTAATAATATATGTCACTCTCCTTAGGAATAGGGCACAAGGTTTAAGCAGATGTTGCACTACAAATTCTTTTGAGGAGAATCATTTTTTTTCTGATTTGAAAAATATCATAACCATTGTTATGTACAAGAAATAAAAAGATTATATGTTTAATCATGAATTAATATTATATACAATTTATTTTCTGTAATTATATTGTAAATTCAACTCATCTTTATATTTACAACACATTCACGTAATTATACTGTAAATTCAATACATTTAACAACTTATTTTCTTAATTATATTGCAAATTCAACAAAATCATGGCATTTTGTATCTCTCTATGAAATTCTATTCTCTTCTATGCATATATACAAACATAAATACACACATAAACACACACACACACCTACATTTCACTAGCATCCATCTCCCTCTCTCTCTCCGTCTTCCTCTCCCTCTCCTCTCCCTCCCTCTCCCTCTCCCTTTCTCTCCTTCTCCCTCTCTCCCTCTCTCTCTCTCTCTCTCTCTCTCTCTCTCTCTCTCTCTCTCTCTCTCTCTCTCTCTCTCTCTCCTGGCATCACTATCACTACTTTTCCCTACCTCTCAGAATTCACCCAACTCTTTCCTACCTCTTTCCCAAAGAAAAATATCCTCCAAAATAAGTGTAGCCAAGTAACAATAATACACATATTAGGTTTGTCAGAAGATATGTACATGGGGAGGCTAGGTGGCGCAGTGACTAAGAGCGCTGGCCTCAGATTTGGGATGACCTGAGATCGAATCTGGACTCAGAAAATGAGCACCCACACACAAATAATGACTAGCCGTGTAACCTTGAGCAAGTTACGTAACCCCAATTGCTCTAAAAAAAAAAAAAGAAAATATGTACACACACACGCGCGCACACACACACACACACACACACACACACACACACACACACACATATATATGCATGTATGTATAATTTGGCACTATACTTCATCATTTCTCTGTCAAGAAGTAAAAACAATGCCTTATCACTGGTCTTCAAAAGTCAAGATTGGTCATTTCACTGATAAGAATTCTTAAATCCTTAAAAATAGGTTTTCCATATAGTGTTATGGTCATTGTATGCATTTTTCTGATTTTGCTCATTTCAGTCTTCATGATTTTGTGCAAGTATATCCATGTTTTTCTATGATCATTGAGATCATCATTTCTTATGGAACAGAAGTATTCCATCACAATCATATACCACAACTTTGTCAGTCATTTCCCAATTGATAAGCATCCCTGAAATTTTCAGTTCTTTGCCACAAGAAAGAGAGCTGTTAAAATATTTAGAACATATAGATTATTTTCCTGTTTTCCTATCATCTTTGGAAACAGACACAGTAGTGGTCTGAATATATAAACCGCTTAATAACTTTTTGGGCAGAATTTTAGATTGCTCAACATAATAGTTGGATTTGTTCACAGTTCTACCAATCATCAATTAGTGTCCCAACTTTTCCACATCCTGTCTAACATTTGTCACTTACCCTTTCAATCATTTTAGAGAATCTGATAGGTGTAAAATGATACCTCAATGATACCTCTGTTTCAATTTGCATTTCTTTAATCAATAGTGATTTAACACTTTTTATATGACTATGAATTGTTTTGAATTCATTAGAAAACTATCTTTCCATATCCTTTGACCATTTATCATTTGGGGAATGAGAAGCATCCTTACAGTTTTTTTTTAAAGTTCTTTATATATTTGAGATATAATACCTTCATCTGCAAAACTGTCTATATATGCCCCCCCCCCAAAAAAAGAGTCTCCTGCTTTCCTTCTGATTTGGGCTATATTTGATTTATTTATACAAAAACCTTTAAATATAATGTAAGCAAAATTATTAATTTTACATTTAACACTGCTCTCTATCTCAAGTTTAATCCTAAATCATTTGCCTTTCCAGGAGTCTGATAGGTAATAGGTCCCATGCTCTTCAAATTTTCTTGCAATATCTCTCTTTATATCTAGGTGATGTATCCATTTTTACCTTATCTTGGGAAATGGCATAAGATATTGGTTGAGATCAATTTCTCCCAGAGTGACTTTTAGCAAATAATGAATTCTTATCCCCCAAATTTAAAATTTTACACCTGTCAAACAGTGTTAATATAGTAATTTACTGCTGTAAACTGTATATATACTCTGTTGCATTGATCTTCCTTTCTATTTTTTAAACCAGTACCAGATGGTTTTGATAATTACTTCCTTATAATATAGTTTGAAATCTGTTACTGCTAAGCCTCTTTATTTATATTTTTCCTTTGTTATTCTTGACCTTTATTTTGTCCAAATGGATTTGTTTAATTTTTTTCTAATTCAGTATTTTTCATTTTGTAATTTTATTAGGATGGCCCCATTTAGACCTATTCTTTCAAGAGTTTTACAAGAATAAGTATTGTCCTTAATTAAAAACTTTTTCAGCATCTATTGTTGCAGTTATATAATTTTTGTTACACTTATTATTGATATAGTCAACTAGATTAATAGGTTTCCTTATGTAAATCCAACCCCGTATTTCTGGTATAAATCCTGTTCAGTCAAATATATAATCTTTGTAATATATTGTTGTAATCATTTAGATAGTGTGGTATTTGGGATTCTTGACCGCATATCCATTAATGAAAGTGGTCTATGGTTTTCTTTTTTTCTGTTTTTATTCTTCCTAATTTAGGTAACAATATCATGTTTGTTTCATGAAAGGAGTTTCTTAGGACCCCTTCTGGGTCTATTATTTCAAATAATTTATTTAATTTTGGAATCAGTTTGTCTTTAAATGTTTGATAGAATTCACTTGCAAATTCATCTGGTCCTGATGATAGGATGCTCATACGTGACTTGTTCAATTAATTTCCTAAAATAGGTTCCTTTATATATTCTATTTCCTTTTCTGCTGATGTAGAAAGTTTATATTTTTGTAAATATTCTTCCCTTTCACTTAAATTATAAAATTATTGGCATATACCATGGGTAAAATAAATCCTTAAATCTGCTTTGTTTTCATCTTTATTAATGGTAGTTTACCCTTTTAATTTTTCATCATAGTAATTTGGTTTTCCTCTCTGTTTTGTTAAATATATATATATATATATATATATATATATATATATATATATATATATATATATATATATATATACCAATACTTTTTTTTACTATTTTGTTGCTTTTACCCCATAAATCCAACTCTTAGTTTTATGTATCAATTCAATTTTTACATTAACTTTTATTAATTTCACTTTTAAATTTTAGGAATTACAATTTGGTATTCAATTGGGAATTTTAGTTTGCTCTTTTTCTGTTTGTTTTTATTACATACCCAAATCATTGGTAAGCTTTTTCTCTATTTTCTTTCTTTGTTTTTTTTTTTTGGGGGGGGGTTAACAAGCTTACTTTAATCAAACAAACATATATTACTTAGTTCAGGGGGAAAAGATCAGCACCCCGAACTTCAGAGTATACAGACAGATCAAATAGACAGGCTTCCAAACTGTCCAACCATTATATCAATACCAAATCACAGTTACCAGAGAGGGAAGCTTCAACATCTGGGTTTTCAAAGCCGGAGGGGCTCTCAACAACAGCTTCCCAGAGTCTCATCTGGTCAAATCACACAACATTTCTCAAAGTGAGCCCCCTCTCTATTTTCTTGATATAAACATTCAGAGATGTAACTTTTTCTTTGATCATTACTTTTGCTGTATACCATAGGTTTTGATTTATTGTCTCATTATTGTCATTCTCTTTTATTAAGTTATTGATTGTTTCTACAATTTAATCTTTAACCCACACTTTCTTTAAGATTAGGTCTTTTAATCTCCAAATAGTTTTTAATCCACTCTTCTGGGATCTTTATTAAATATAATTTTAATTTCATTGTGATCTTAAGGGGATGTTTTAAACATTTCTGTTTTTCTGCATTTAACTATAATGTTTTATGACCTAATATATATCCAATATTTGTAAAAGTAGTAGGGAAGATTGAGAAAAAAAGGGTATTTCCTTTCTATTGTCATCCACTTCTCTCTGGATATCTGTCTTATTTAGCTTATCTAAAATTCTATTCAATTTCTTGACAACTTTCTTACTTTTCTTTCATTTGTTTTACCTACTTTGGGGGAGGTAGAACACGGACAGCAGAATGGAAACATTGACCTTTTCCAAGCTCCTCCATGAATTCTGCCACTAACCTTTAAAAAGTGAATAGATATTGGACAGAATACATTGGAAGAAAGTGTGGCAGATTCCCAGCCCACATGGGAGCACAGAGCATACTGGGGCTGCACCAGTGTGGTCCTGAGTGCAGACTATTGCAGAATGAGAACACACCCCTGCCAGCCTACTTACCCACACCAAGGGTGATTTGCAGATGTCTCACCACAGGATGTAGAATGGGTCAGAGCTGGATAAGACAAAGTGTAGGGCCTGCAGAAGTACCAGCAGCTTTTCTTGTGCCTATTAGCCCAACAACCTGGACATTTAAAAATCACCTACTTGAACCTCTGGGAGCCAAGATGGTGGAGTAATTCTATCCCTCTCCCTGATCCAGAAAGCCCAGAGATAAATGTCACATCCAGTGTATAACACTGAAATAGTGGAAACAGCCTCAGGCTTGGGAGACCTAGAGGAAAGGTATAACTGAAGCAGCATGAGTCTGAAGTGAAGGGTAGGAGATCTCCCATCAAGCCTCACCTTGGCAGACCAGGAAGAGATCCAAAGCCCAGGGGTTGGAGCTAGCAAGCCCTAATACCAGAAGCCTGGGTGTGCCTTAACACCACCAAGGGAGTCTGCTGACACCAGTGCTGCCAGATGCTGAGCCTGCCTGAGCTGTAGCCCAGGGACACAGAGGTGGAAACCTGAAGTGGCCAGAACAGCCGTCCTCCACACATTACTTGGTGAGCCTCAGGGTAACTCAAGAGAAATACTTAGAGTCCTGGCCTTAGACTTAGTTGAGACAGCAGAGGCTACAGAACACAAAGTGAACAGCTAGGTCCTTCACTCCCAGACTAAGAAGCAAAGTCAGGAAGTAGGCAATCACAATGGTTTAGAAGGAAGCTGAGAAATAAAAAGACCAATGATCCAATCTTTTTATAGCAAGCAAAAACAACCAAATTCTCACACCTGAGAACACAGAAGGATATATGAAGTAGTCTTAAGCCCAAAGAGCATTCTTGGAGGAGCTCAAGAAAGATTTCAAAAGGCAAATTAGAGAAGTAGAAGATAAATTTAAATCTACATTGACCAAATTGAAAAAAAAAATAATCTCACTGAAGAAAATAAATCCTTAAAAAGTAAAATTTGTGAACTGGGAGAGGAAGTTTAAAATCTACCTGGAAAAAGTACCCCCCTAAAAATGAAATATAAACATATAAGAAAGGAGTTTCAAAAATCAACTGAGGAAAATAATTCACTAAAAATCAGAATCAGTCAAATTGAAGCTAAAGACTCTATGATGAATAAAGAGTCAGTAGAAAAAAGCAAAAAGATTGAAAAATTAGAAGAAAGTATGGAATATCTCACTGAAAAATCAACTAACATGGAGAACAGATGCAGGAGAGATAAACTAAGAATTATTGGTCTACCTTAAATCCATGATGAAATGGACAACATCCTCCAGGGGACTGTCAAAGAAAACTGTCCTGCGGTCCTAGAATGAGAGGGTAAAATAATTTTCAAAAGAATTCACCAGACTCCTCCTGAAAGATATCCCAAACTGAAAACTCTAAGAAATATATTAATCAAATTCCAGGATTACAAAGTCAAGGAGAAAATACTGCAAGCAGCCAAAAAGAAACAACTCAAATATTGTGGAACTACAGTCAGGGTTACACAGGAACTAGGAGCTTTTGCATTAAAAGATAGGGGAGACTAGCAAAAGAGCTAGGTCTGCAACCAAGGAAAAATGACACAGCAAAATTGAGCGTAATCTTTCAGGCAAGGAGATGGTCATTTAATGAAATAAGGGACTTCTGATGAAAAGGCCAGAGATCAATGGAAAATTTGATCTCCAGATACAAGACCCAAGAGAGACACAAAAAGATAAACAAGAAACACACACACACACACACACTCACACACATACATATAAACACACATGCATACACATAAACACACTCATAAAGTGTGATTCAATAAGACAAAATGGTTTGCATCCCTATATGAGAAGCTAATACCTGTCAATATTGAAATTTATATGATTATCATGATGTTTAAAAGGGATATAGAGAGTGTGGGTATAAATGAACTAATTTGTTGATTAAAAAAAAACCTTATTAAGGAGTACAAAGGGATTTTAATGGGAGAAAAGGATAAGGCAGAAAAAGGTAAATTATGCCACACAAAGAGGCATAAAACATACTATAATAGAGGGGATGAAGGAAGGGAGATGAACATCATATGAACTTTATTGTCATTGGTTCTGCTTCAAAGAGGGATCAACATAATCAGTTAAATATAGGATTCTAATGTGAAAAGACATAAAAACTCATTATAATAGAGGGAAAGGAGGAGGGCAGAGGAGCACTGTATGAAAATCACTCTAAAGCAGTTTGGGATCAAGGAGGGAATAGCAAACTCCATTAAGTATAAAAATCCATTCTGCTCTACAGGTATTAGGCATAAGGGAGGGTAAGAAGTGGGGAGGGGTTAGAAGGGAGGAAATAGTAGTAAGTGGAAAGGATAGGTAAAGACCAGGGAATACTGAGGGAGGTGGCGGTCAAAAGGAAAACTATTCAGGAGGGGAAGAGAGAAGGAAGAAACTAAAACATAAACAGGGGAGGGAATCAGGTGCAGGGAGACATAGATAGTAATAATGAATGTGAATGAAATGAACCCTCTCATAAATTGGAGGTGGATAGCAGAATGGATGAAAAACCACAATCTTACAATATGTTGTCCACAAGGGAGTCATTTGAAACAAAGGGGTATGCTCAGTGTAAAAGAAAATGGCTGGAGTAGAATATATTATGCTTCAGCTAAAGTAAAAAAAAAAAAGCAGAGGAAGCAATCCTTATCTCAGATAAAGTAAAAGAAAAAATAAATCTAATTAAAAGTGATAGAGAAGGAAACTATGTCCTGCTAAAAGACACCATTGAGAATAAAGCAATATCATTACTTATTATATGCAATTATTATATATGCACTATAATAAATATTATATGTATAATATTATATATTACTTATTATATAGACATCCAATAGCATCCAAATTCCTAGAGAGGATCGTAAGGGAATTAGAGGAAGTAATAGATAGAAAAACTATATTAGTGAGGGACCTCAATCTCCCCCTCTCTGAACTTGATAAATCTAACCTCAAAATAAACAGGAAAGAAGTTAAGGCAGTGGATAGAATTTTAGAGGTGCTAGATATGATAGATCTCTGGAGAAAGTTGAATTGGGATAAAAAGGAATATACTTTATTCTCAGCAGTACCTGACACACACACAAAAATTTACTATGTAGTAGGGCATAAAAACCTCACAATACTGAGACAATAATGAAATAACATACCAGAACTTTTGGGATGCAGCAAAAGCACTTCTTACGGGAAGCATTATATGCCTGAATGCATACATGAGCAAATTAGAGAAAATGAAGGTCAATAAATTAGGCATGCAATTGAAAAAGCAAGAAAAACAACAAATTGAAAATGCCTAATTGAATAATACATTAAAAATAATGAAAAGCAAAGGAGAGATTAATAACATTAAAAGGCTTTTGACAAAATAAAATATCAGTTCCTATTAGACACACTTGAAATTATAGGATTAAATGGAGTCTTCCTTAAAATAATAAGTAACATACACATAAAGCCATTTGTAAGTATTATATGTAATGGGGACAAGCTAGAAGCATTTCAAGTAAGATCAAGGGTGAAAAAAGGATGTGCCCTATCACCCCTTTTATTTAATTTGGTACTAGAAATGTTAACAGTAGCAATTAGAGAAGAAAAAAAGTGAAGGAATCAAATTAGGCAAAGAAGAGACTAAGCTAATCACTCTCTGCTGATGATATACTCAGAGAATCCTAGAGAATCAAGTAAAAAAAGAAATCTACTTGAGACAATAAATAAAAATGGCAAAGTTGCAGGATATAAAATAAATGCACATAAATCTTTGGCTTATCTATATATTTCTAACAAAATCCAACAACAAGAGATAGAAAGATAAATCCCATTTAAAGCTATTATAAAACATTTGGGAATCTACCTGCCAAAACAAACTCAGGCTCTATTTGAACACAACTAGAAAATACTTTTCTTTTTTTCTTTTTCTTTTCTTTTTGGAGGGCTATTGGGGTTAATTAACTTGCCCAAGATCACATGGGTAGGTTTTTGTTGGTGTGTGTTAAGTGACTAAGGCCAGATCCGAACTCATATCCTTTTGACTCCAGGGCTAGTGCTCTACTCGCTGCGCCTCCTAGCAGCCCCTACAAAACACTTTTCACACAAGAAAGTCAGATCTAACTAATAGGAAAAACATCAGGTGCTCATGGCTGGGTTGATTTAATATATTAAAAATGGAAATTTAACCTAAATAAAATTACATATTTAGTGCCATAAAAATCAATCTATGGGAGCCAAGATGTCAGAGTGGAAATAGCATGTCCAAGGCACTCTCCCCCCAGATCACTGCCAAACTATGTGAAAGGGGACTCTGGACAACTTCAGGAGCCCCAGCACCCAGAGAACAACACAGAGAAGCTAACCTCCCACTGAGGACAGCCCAGCAGCCCTGCAGGACGGACCACCATAGCACTCTGGGAGCTGGCAGCACAGAGCGCAGCTTGCAGAGAGCCAAACCCAAGTCTGTGTGAGCCCCAGTTTTGGCCCCAGGGTGGCCAGGCAAGAAGCCAGCTGGAGGAACCCCAGAGTACCAGCAATTGTGGTGATTCCAGAATTATCAATACAGACATGCCTAGGACAAAGTGAGAAGTTAGTGCCCTATGGACTTTGGGACCAGTATTTGGGGAATGTGTCGGCTTCCACCGCTAGGGGCTAGAAGCCGCTGAGGAGACACACCATTTTGTAGTTTTCAGTGGCAGTTCCAGCTCCTGGGCTGCGAACTGTAGGGAGATCCAGCGATCAGTCTTGGGGGGTAAACGCTCTTGCTTTAACCTCCCTGGATCTGTATTGTGATCTGGGGTGGAGGTTGTGGGGTGGATATCCAGCTTGCCAGAAACGGAAGTTGTGAAGACCCCAGCGTTCAGGAGGAAGCTCTCCTGTCTGCTGGCACAGTACTACTGTGACAGCAAGCCCAAAAGTCAAGTAATTAAGTGGCAACGTGCCAAGGCAAAGGAAACAAAATAAACAGAAAAATGCAACCTTAGACTCCTATTTTGGGGGCAAAGATGATTGAATCATATGATAGGAAGAGGACTGTGAGATCTGATATCCTGCTACAAAAGGCCCAAAGTAAAATATCAGTGGGTTACAGGCCATAGAGGCCCTTAAGAAGGACTTTAAAAATCAAATAAGAGAAGTGGAGGAAAATTTGGGAAGATAAATGAGAATGATGCAGGAAAAGTATGAAATGAGGGTCAACAGCCTGACTGAGGAAAATAACGCCTTAAAAATAGATTAACTCAAATGGCAAAGGAGGCCCAAAAAGGGCAATGAGGAGGAGAATGCCTTAAAAAGTCAAATTTGGGGGAGGCAGAGCCAAGATGGCAGAGTAGAAACAGTTCATCTAAGCCACTCTGCCACCAGATTCCCACCAAACTATGTAAAAGGGGACTCTGAATAACTTCTGGAGCCCCAGCACCCACAGAACAACACAGAGAAGCTAACCTCCCACTGAGGATATCCCAGCAGCCCTACAGGAAGGACCAGAGCACCTCCTGAAAAAGATCCCAAAAAGAAAACTCCCAGGAATATTATAGGCAGGTTCCAGAATCCCCAGATCAAGGAGAAAATACTACAAGCAGCCAGGAAGAAACAATTTCAATATTGTGGAAACACAATCAGAATAGCCCAGGACCTGGCAGCTTCTACACTGAGGGATCGAAGGGCATGGAATATGATATTCCAGAGGGCAAAAGAACTGGGAATGAACCCAAGGGTCACCTACCCAGCAAAACTGAGTATTTTGTTTCAGGGGAAAATATGGTCATTCAGTGGAATAGAGGACTTTCAAGCATTCTTGAGGAAAAAACCAGAATTGAATAGAAAATCTGACATCCAGACACAAGAAGCAAGAGGTGCCTGAGAAGGTAATCAGGGAAAAGAAATCAAAAGGAACTTATCAAAGTTGAACTATTTACATTCCTATATGGAAAACAATAACTGTGAGTGATGATATCTTTCTCACTATGAAAATAATGGAAGAAGGGTGTGTGGTCATATGAATACATATGTGAATGTGTGTGTATATGGTTACAGTTATATGGATAGAGGGCATAGGTTGAATTTGTTGGGAAGGGAGAATACTCAAGGGATGAAATTATGAGGTGAGAGAGGAAAGTGGCAAGAGGAGATGGGGAAAGACAGGGTAGGGTAAACTATCTCATGTAGAAGAAGCAAGGGAAAGTGGTTGCAAGGGAGGGGGAGAATAGGAACGGAAAAAAAAGGCAAATCCACATTCTCATTGAATTTGGTTCAGGGAGAGAATGACATACATACTAAATGGGATATCTCAACCTGCAGCAGAATAGGGTGAAGGAGGATGAGAGGAGGGATGATGGATGGGAGGGCATCCTTGGGGGGAAGGGAGGTTGGAAGTACCCACTATAGAAGAGAGACAGGATCAAGTAGGGAATGGACCAGGTGGGGGGTGGGATGAGTGGGAGGGAATTATAAGCAGCCTTGTACAATATATCTACTATGATAATGCTTTGCATAGCTAGACATGTACAACATATACTGAATTACTTATATCCCAAAAAGGAATGGGTGACAAGGGAGGAAGGAAATGGATCTGAAATTCAAGGTCGTAACATTAAATGTTTCAAATATATATAAATACTATTATTAATACTCTTTTGCCTATAATTGGGAGATAAGATGTGCAGGCATTGGGACACAAAGATTCACCTTCCTCTAATGGAAAAGTCAAAGGGGGTATGGGAGAAGGTATGGGAGAGAGCAGATTGGAGGAAGCGATATCTTGTGGGACTGCTATTCTGGGAGGTTGGGTAGGGGAATAATGGGGGAAAATGATTGTAACTCAAAATCTGGCAGAAATGAATGATGTAAAACAGGAGTTAGTAAAGCATTTGTTTAAAAAAAAGAAAGAGTAGAAGGCAATGTGAAATATCTCATGGGAAAAACCACTGACCTGGAAAATAGATCCAGGAGAGATAATTTAAAAATTATTGGACTACCTGAAAGCCATGATCAAAGAAAGAACCTAGAAATCATCCTTAAAGAAATTCTCAAGGAAAACTGCCCTGATGTTTTAGACCCAGAGAGCAAAATAGAGGTTGAAAGAATCCACAGATCACCTCCTGAAAAAGATCCCCAAAAGAAAACTCTTAGGAATATTATAGCCAGGTTCCAGAATCCCCAGATCAAGGAGAAAATACTACAAGCAGCCAGGAAGAAACAATTTCAATATTGTGGAAACACATTCAGAATAGCACAGGACCTGGCAGCTTCTACACGGAGTGAGCAAAGGGCGTGGGATATGATATTCCAGACGGCAAAAGAGCTAGGACTGAACCCAAGGGTCACCTACCCAGCAAAACTGAGTATTTTGTTTCAGGGGAAAATATGGTCATTCAGTGGAATAGAGTACTTTCAAGCATTCTTGAGGAAAAAACTGGAGTTGAATAGAAAATTTGACATCCAGACACAAGAATCAAGAGATGCCTGAGAAGGTAATCAGGGAAAAAAATCAAATGGAACTTATCAAAGTTGACCTATTTACAATCCTACATGGAAAAACAATAATTATGACTGACGAAACCTTTCTCAGTATGAAAATAATGGAAGAAGCGTGTATGGTCATATGAATACATATGTGAATGTGTGTATATAAGCTTAAAGTTATACATGGATATAGGGTATAAGTTGAATTTGGTGGGAAGGGATGATACTTAAGGGGTGAAGCTAAGGGGTGAGAGAGGAAAGTGGCAAGAGGAGATGGGGAGTGACAGGGTAAGGTAAACTATCTCATGTAGAAGAAGCAAGGGGAACTGGCTGTAGGGGAGGGGAAGAATAGGAAGGCTAAAAGGCAAAACCACATTCTCAATGAATTTGGTTCAGGGAGAGAAAGACATACATACTAATGGGATATCTCAACCTGCAGCAGAATAGGGGGAAGGAGGATGAGAGGAAGGATGATAGATGGGAGGGCATTCTTGGGAGGAGGTGAAGTTGGAAGTACCCACTATAGAAGAGGTACAGGATCAAGTAGGGAATGGACCAGGTGGGGGGTGGGATGGTTGGGAGGGAGTTATTAGCAGCCTTGTACAATATATCTAATATGGTAATGTTTTGCGTAGCTATACATGTACAACATGTACTGAATTACTTATCTTCCTAGTTGGAATGGGTGACAAGGGAGGAAAGGAATGGATCTGAAATTCGAGGTCTTAAAATTAAATATTTCAAATATATGTAAATACTAGTATTAATACTCTTTTGCATGTAATTGGGAGATAAGATGTGCAGGCATTGGGGCACAGAGATTCACCTTGCTCTAATGGAACAGTGCAAGGGGGTATGGGAGAAGATATGGGCGGGAGCAGATTGGAGGAACCGATATCTTTTGGGACTGCTATTCTGGGATGGTCGAAAGGGGAAAAACGGGGAAAAAAAATTGTAACTCAAAATCTGTTGGAAATGAATGATGTAAACCAGATGTTAATAAAGCATTTGGTAAAAAAAAAATCAATCTACCCAAAATTAATTTAGAGAGCTAGAAAAAAATAGTAACAAAATTCATTTGGAAGAACTTAACGTCCATAATATCAAGGGAATTAATGAAAAGAAATACTTTGGAAGGTGTCCTACCTATACCAGATTTTAATCTGTTTTATAAAGCAGCACTCATCAAAACTACTTGGTGCTTGGTGAGGAATAGAGCAGTGGATCAATGGAATAGATTGGGTACATGAGACTCAGCAGGCAATGACTATAGTAATCTACTGTTTGATAAAACCAAAGACCCCAGTTTTTGGGATAAGAACTCACTATTTGACAAAAACTGCTGGGAAAACTGAAATATAATATGGCAGAAACTGGGCATAGACCATTTACTTTTCTTTTATCATTATAGCTATATCTAGCACTATGCTAATTAATAATGGCAATAATAAATATTTTTAGTTTATCCCTAATTTTGGCAGAAAGGTCTCCACTGTTTTTTGTTTTTTTGTTTCTTTGTTTGTTTGTTGTTGTTGTTGTTTCCTTCTTATAGCAATGTTTACCCTTTGTTACATATAAAGCCATTTTTAGCATTCTAAGGAATAGTTTATTCATATGACATTTAAGTTTTTGTAATGAAAATGGTTGTTGTATTTTCTCAAATAGTTTTTCTGTTTGTTTTGACCTATATGATTCCATGTTTTTATTAATAATGCATTCTTTTGCTTGCTGTTTTGCAAGTGCATTAAACTGACCTTATTTTCTTGTTATATATGCAACTTGGTCATTGGGTATAATCTACTAAAATGTTTTTTTTTAACCTTTTTGCTATGATTTCATGACACATTATTTTGTCATTTATAAGGGATATTTGTCTATAGCAGTGATTCTTAACATGTTTCCCAACTACCCTGACTCCCATGTCTCTGAATAGATGTTAGGGTGTCTACAGCCTTAGATGAGGAAAAAAAGAGTATTTTAATATACTGAATTTATTTGGATTTCAATGTTATGTATGTATTTTATGCAGCTTATTCTATTATTATGAGAAAGGGTTCAAAGGACTCAACAGATTGTTAAAGGGCTTTGTGATAGAAAAAGTTAAGCTTGCTTTATTCCACAAATTTAAAGTGCAATTTAAAAAATGTTGAAAACCCTGATATGTACTTTTTATGCTTCTGCTTTATCTTTCCTTTTTAGGTATCAAAACCATATTTGTTTCACAGAAGGAATTTGGAATGATCACTTGTTATCTATTTTATTAGTACAATGTTGATCAATCTTTTCTTATGCGCTTATGTTTCTAACATCAGTGCTTGAATTAAAATTTTGAGCTAGAACAAGACTCTCTCCTCTGTAAATCTAGGAAAGTTGTGATTTGATCAGCAGGATTCTATCTTCAATGTAGTGTATATACACATCATTTTCCTCAATGTTGATTAAGTATAATCTTGACCGAAATTTTCGGGCTTCTTTATCTATCTCTTGGTTGTCCCTTATAAGTGCTACACTTAATCAATATTTCTCTTCCTTACCTGAACAATAACTTATCTTGAGTTGATCCCATTGTCTATGATAGTTCTGATAGGATCTAGTTAGATAGAAGAAATTGTGTTGGTCTTGGGTCTCCTGGAAGACCCCATGAAATGGGTTCCTAGGTGCAGATAGCCCTATTTCCTTTTGTAGTTCCCAGTTTTAAAAGAAGTACATAGTTGACCCCTATCATCCCCTACACAAAACTATGGTGACAGATTTTGTCCCCTTCTTTTGTTCTGACAATTTTAGACTAGGACCAATTATTGTAGCTTATTTTTGCTTGTGATCTTCATGAAGCTTCCTCCTTTAGAATGCAATTTGACTTCCAGCTCCTTTACCAAAATTTTTGCTAGATTCCTTCTCATGGTCCTTCTATCAGTGCTTGCAAGTCCATTTACCAGGGTAATTTTTCTTTGAGCATTTACTTATGGACATTAGAAAAATAGGATAAAAGGTCTTGGTCTGAAGCAAATTTCTGTCAAATCAATTTCCAGTTTTTTTTTTTGTTTTTTTTAGGATTTCCTGTCAAAAGTAGAGTCCTTTTCCTAATAACCTATTCTTGTATTTTTTCAAACATTGGTCTATCACTGAGTTCTATTTATTTCTCATCTAATCTATTTGATCTACTTTGTATTTTTAAAGCCAGTACCAAAGAATTTGCTGGAAAACTAATTTAAGAGTAGGGTTGGTAGATTGGTAGTGTTATGTGACCCTCATTCACTATTTTTCTATTTTCCTTGTGATTCTAAGCATTTTTTCTAAAGACGTTTTTGTTATTATTCTCTCTATGTCCATAAAGTCTCTCTTTCATAATATGATTGTTAAAGCACCATAACTTTAGATTAAAGTGTGAAGTATTGGCTTGGTCCCAGGGCTGCCCCGCTGCCGGAGAAGATGGCGCTGCGAGTGGCCAGGGGCATGCAGGTCGCGGCCTTGTCCCTGTGGGCGGTGGTTGGGCCTGAGACCTCCAGGTCCCTGGCCTCCCTCTCAGCCGCCCCCACGTGTCTCCAGGCCCGCCCCGGCCCAGGCTCCCCTCCCTTCCTAGCGACCGCCGCCTCCCGGGGCCTCTGCACCAGCGCCATGGGTCTGGTTGTTCGCAAGTTCACAGAAAAGCATGAATGGATATCAACTGAAAATGGTATTGGAACAGTGGGAATCAGCAATTTTGCACAGGAAGCATTGGGAGATATAGTTTACTGTAGTCTTCCAGAAGTTGGAACAAAATTGAACAAACAAGATGAATTTGGAGCTTTGGAAAGTGTGAAAGCTGCCAGTGAACTCTATTCCCCACTAACAGGAGAAGTAACTGAAATTAATGTAGCTCTTGCAGAAGACCCAGGACTTGTCAACAAATCTTGTTATGAAGATGGTTGGCTGATCAAGATGACTCTGAGCAACCCTTCAGAACTTGATGAACTGATGAGTGAAGAAGTATATGAGAGATACATAAAATCTATTGAGGATTGAACACTGGATCCCCAAATAAATTAGCATAAGAATGCAGCCCAGTATAGTTTTGTCCGAAATTAGTGGTATATGGAAGGTTAGTAACTTTAACACTTCTGAAACAACACCATGGCATGGAAAAAAAATCTTAACTACTCAGAAATGACAGGATAAAAATGCTTTTTACTATTTGCACCTTTTGCACAACTTCTTCCTTGTAATTTCAAGTTAGTGTCTGTCTAGTTCTGAATTTATTGCATCATGTGGTAAAAATGAATCCTAAGACTATGTACTTCAGAACTAGAATTTTATCTGTAAAAAGCCTTAAATCAATAATGTTGTAATGGCCAACTCCATCCATCACCAGTATTGTTCAAAATACTTTTGTTTTTCTGTCCATGGGAATAATTTACTGAGATTGGTTAGCTGGCTGGGATCAGATGCAGTACAAACCAACTTAATTTTTTTAATAAACTGCTTGATTGGAGCTATTTTATACAAATGAGGCTTCAACCTTGCAGCAGAATAGGTAAATGAAATTTAATAAACTTTTTAAAAACCCTGAAAAAAAAGTGTGAAGTATTATCATTATATATTTACATTCTGACATGACACAAACATGAGTAAAAATACTTTTCCAATTATTATTTTTTCAAAAGTGTCATTAGTTGTATATCTATGAAACATGTATATATCTTACTAGCTTAAATCCCAGATATATTATGTTTTTTTAGTAATTATGGATTTATTTTTTTAATTTTTTCTTTTGTTAGATATTTGAATTGAAATATTAATGATTTGTGTGGAGCAATTCCATAGACTACAATGAATCCATTTATTGTTGCTTTTACTTTCTTCATGGATTCTCCAGGATTTTGCATATAAGCCATCTTGGTAACTCAAGAATGGTAATGCTTTCTCCCATCTTTCTAAAGATTCTTATATTTAATTTTATTCTTTTCTTTATCTGTTATATCTATAGCATTTTTAGAACAATGTCAGAAAATAATGGAGAAGGGGCATCTTAGCTTTACACCTTCTATTGTTTGTTCATTGCCTTTAAGGATAACTCTTAGTCTTAGATATGTACTTTTTATAATATTGCCGAAGGCCCAGAATGAAGGTATTTTAGGAGGTAGAAATTGAGAGAGGGGAGAATCAACTGAAATTGTAGAAGCCCATAGACATAAAGTATAAGACAATTTTGTAATGAAGAGGAGACATTGTGCAGAGGTTTGCATATTAAGATGAGAAAATTATATTCTGCTTTTTAGGTTATGGGAAGCTATTTTTTTTTTAATGAAGGAATGAGATGATCATAACAGTACTTTCATTCATTCATTGAAACATTCATCAAGCATTGATAGAGGCCTACAATGCAACAGGTTTTATGTAAGACACTGAGTATATACAAATACAAATATAATGTTCCCTGAAATACAGGGGATTAAGCTCGCTCTGGTTTAGAACGGAAAGACAAAATAAGAAGGAAGAACAGTTATGGGGTTCTGATGGTAATTCAGGTTAAAAATAATGAGGGAATGGCCTAGGGTGTTATTACTATGAGTGGAAAGGAGATAGAAAAGGAGTGTACAACTAATTCAATGTAAGAGGTAACAAAGAGACAAAATCAAGGGTTACCCCAAGGTTTCAAGTATAAGTATCAATGACTTGCTAGGTGGTGCAATCTAAAGTCAGAAAGATTCAGCTTCCTGAATTTAAAGCTGACTTGACACGTGCTGTCTGTGTGACCCTAGGCAATCATTTAACCTTGTTTGCTTCACTCACCTAGACCAAACCAGCTTTTAACCTATGGATAGGTGGAGCTGAACAGAGCAGGCTAGAAACAGGTGAGTCAGGGATCAAGCAGAAGTTCAATTTCAAAGTGAGAGAAATGAACTTCTGGGATCCAAGATGATGGAGTAGGGAGTAAATTGCTGTAACTCTCCTGGAAGAGTAGAACTAGTATAAAGATAGGGTAGAGTGGTCTTTTAGCCTGGTGAACTTCAAAGATTGGCAAGAAAAGTCTATTAACTTGGCTTAAAGGGAAGAGCATTGCAGGACAGAAAGTTTCCCAGAAAGCCAACAGAAATCCCCAGTTCAGCAAACCAGCAAGAGAAACTGAACCCAAGTGTGGTAGATTAGGCAAACACGATAACCAGGACGCCCATGTGCCTTTGCATAGCCAAAGGAAGCAGAGAAACTCCAGCTCTGAGGAGTACCATGTGTTTCACCATAGCCCTGGGTAAATGGACATCCTTCAGCAACCTGATCTCAACACGATTCAGTGCAGCCTTGGGCAAAAAGGCACTCTCCAATGACCAAACCTCCACATGCTTAATTTGGAGCCCTGAGGAAATACTAAAGCACCCCACCAGACACATGCCAGATACCACCACGAGGATCCCAGCTCAGCACCAGGCAAGCTGCTAAACACCCATGACCTCCAGCAGCACCAGCCATCCTCCCATACCACGCCTCAACACAACACCTAATACAAGGGTGCCTGTTGACCTTAGTGCGAAATCAGCACAGCACCAGGTAAACAGAGAGCCTACAGTCAGTGGCACAATAATTCTGAGGCAGAGCTCATTCCACTGTCAGAACAGAAATTAAATTTTAAAGAAAGGGAAAATGTCGAAAAATAGGAGAGAGACTGTGAAAAATACCGAGGGAGAGAAAGAGAATCTAACCATAGAGAGTTATTATGGTGACAGGGCATTCTAATATAGAAACTCAGAAGAGGACAACAAAGTCAAAATTTCCATGAGCAAAATCTCAACAAAACATGGCAAGTGGTCTCAAGCCATGAAAGAAGTCATGGAAGAGATCAAAAAGGAACTTAAAAATCATATAAGAGAGTTAGAAGAAAAAATTAAAAAAATAAATGAGAGTGATGCAAGAGAATTATGAGAAAAATAATAAAAACCTTTGAAAATTGCTCAAAAAGCAGAATTTTCCAAAGTTAAAAGGAGATACAAAAATCCACTGAAGAAATCATAGATTTTAAGAGTACAATTGGTCAAACGGAAAAAGAAAATACAAAAGCTAATTGATTAAAACAATACCCTGAAAGTTAGAATTGGACAAGTGGAAGCTAATGATGCTATGAGAAATCAAGAATCAATAAAACAAATTAAAAATAATTTTAAAGTGGAAGAAAAGGTAAAATACTTCATGAGGAAAATAACTGTCCTGGGATATAGACCCTGGAAAGATAATATCAGGATCATTAGACTACAGGAAGCTATAATCAAAGAGAACACCTTTACAGAATCTTTCAAAAAATTATCAAACTGCCCTGATATCCTGGAACCAGAGAGTAAAATAGGCATTGAAAGAATCCACTGATAACTTCAGGAAAGAGATCCTATAATAAAAACTAGAAGGAACATAATAGCCAAATTTGAAAACTATGAGGTCAAGGAAAATAATACTAAAAGTGCTCAGAAAGAAACAATTAAAATATCAGGGAGTTACAAGCAAGATTGCATAGGACCCTGCAGTTGTGACAATAAAGAATTGGAGGTCATAGATAATGATATTCTGGAAAGTAAAGGAGCTAAGGCTACAATCAAAAAGCACTTACTTGGTAAAATTAAGCATAATATATCAAGAGGAAAATGGTCATTCAAGAAAATGGAAGATTTCAAGTTTTCATAAGGAGAAGACCAGAACAAAATAAAAAAATTTACCTACAATATAAAGACCCAAGGGAAGCATAAACTGTTAAAAAGAAGAGGAAAGAAAATCTAAGCAATTCAATAGAAGTGAACTATTTACATTCCTACATGGAAAGATGCTACTTGAAATTCTTAAAAATCTTATCACAAATAGTATAGCTAGCATGAATATAGATAGACAGAGGGTATGGCTGTAATGTGAATTTGAGGGAACGACATAAAAGAAATAAGAGATTAGAAAAAGCAAAGCATTAGGTGTAGAAGGAAAGAAGAGGGGAAATGGGCTAAATTATTTCACATAAACAGGCATGAAAGACATGTTACAGTAGAGGGAAAGATGGGAGAGTGAACAATGAGCATTGCTTAAACCTTACTCTCATCAGTATTGGCTCAAAGATGGAATAATAAACACAGTCAGTTGATTATAGAAACTATCTTACCTGACAGGGAAGTAGGAGGAAAGGAAATCTAGTCAGGGAATTGGAGTGGAAAATAACAAAAGGGAGGGCAAATCCAGGGAGTTGATAGAAGAAACACATTGGTGCAGAGGAAAGAGGTGAAAGGTGAAAAAGGACAAAGTGGAGGAAGGATAGTTTGCAGAGAAATACACAATAATCATAAATGTGAATGTGAATGGGATGAACTCTCCCATAAAACAAAAGCAGATGGAGTGGATCAAAGACCAGAATCCTACAATGGATTATTTACAAGAAACACACTTAAAGTAGAAAAAAACGCAAAGAGTAATGGTAAGGAACTAGAGCAGAATCTGTTATACTTCATCTGAAGTTAAAAAAAAAAAAGGAACAGGGACAGCAATCTTCATTTCAGAACAAGGAAAAACAAAATTAATTCTAATTAGCAGAGATAAGGAAGGAAACTACATCTTGCAAAAAGCTACTATTTACAAAGAAACAATATCAGTACTAAACATGCATACACCAAATGGTATAGCATCAAATTCTTAAAGAAGAAGTTAAGTGAGTTACAGAAAGAAATAGGCAGTGAAGGGGAAGCTAGGTGGTGCAGTGAGTAGAGCATGGCCCTGGAGTCAGAAGGACCTGAGTTCGGTTCCAGCCTCAGACACTTAATGCACACACAAACAAAAACCTAGCTGTGTGACCTTGGGCAAGTTACTTAACCCCAATTGCCCTCCAAAAAAGCAAAAAAAAAAAAAAATAGACAGTGAAACTATGCCAGTGGGGGATCTCTACTGTCCCCTCTCAGAATTCAATAAATCCAATCCAAAATAAATTCAATAAAAAGTAAATAAGAAAGAAACTAAAGAGACCAAAAAAAGAATAATGAAAATTTTAATAAGACCTTTGGAGAAAACTGAATGGAAACACACACACACACACACACACACACACACACACACATTCCTCAGCAACACATGGCACCTACAAAAATATGACCATACAATAGGGCATAAAAACCTTAAAGTCAAATGTAAAAAAGCAGAAATATTAAATGCATTATTTTTGATCATAAGGCAACAAAATTACATATAACAAAGAACAATGGAAACATAGATTACCAATTAATTGAAAACTAAATAACCTAATCCTAAAGAATAAGTGAGTCAAAGAACAAAACATTCTCAATAAAGAGAATAACAAGACTGCATCCCAAAATTTGTGGGATGCAGTTAAAGCAGCAGTTAGGGGAAACTTTATTTCTTTAAATTGTTACAACAACAAAATTGAAAAAAAAACAGATTCTTGATTTGATCATTTAATTTTTAAAAAAAGTTTTAAAAAAAGAAAAAAATTAAAAATCCCTAATTGAACACCACATTTTAAATCCTGGAAATCAAAGTTGAAATTAATAAGACTAAAACTTTTAACTAACAAAATGAGGTGAATGACTTGCAAGCAAGAGCACATGTGTCAGGGTCCCACAATTTGTTAGGTAGTCCTGCTTTTGAGGGGCTGAACCTTGGTTCATGTACTTGTGGTGAGACAAAGAATAAAAGACTGCTATAGCAACAGAAATTAGCAACAACAACAGTGCAGCCCAATAGCAACAGTCAGACATAACAGCAGCAGTGAAGCACTTTTGTCTAGTGACAAAAATATTAATTCATAGCAGGGCTATGTCTCAGCCTATTGGTGTTTTCCTGAGCTCAGAGATCATTGGTTCCAGAAGGTGAGCACAAGGTGCACACAAAGGCTTGTTGTTATGTTAAGCTTAAGGAATAGCTTCCTTGTGGGGGGAGGGGGCTTTGTTGTAGAAAACAGATATCTCCTAAAATCTTGACATTTCATTTCCTCATCTGTAAAATGAGTCAAAGGAGGATATGGCAACCATTCCAGTGTTTTTGCCAAGAAAAACCTAAATGGTATCACAAAGACTCAGACAAGACTGAAAATATCTATGAACATGATGATTTCATCTACAGAAATAAAATAAAAATGTAGATATGGTTTCAGTGGGATTAGGGATGGTAGGTTTTTTGTTGTTGTTGTTGTTTTTTTTTATAACCCAGACATCTCTGAGCATGCCCAGTTTGACTAATATGTAAGCACTTTTAAGGGAGTTTGCATCATGTCTAGATTGTCTACTATGGAGGTCTATTTGCCTCCTACCACATAGTTGGAGATAGCCTCATTTGACTGGGAAGGCCAATCCATTGATCTTGTCTGCTTCTCCACTGCTTTTTTATTAGTCTTTTCTAGAGAGTAAAATCTCAGTTCACTCACAGAAAGGAACTGAATCTGTGAGAAGGGAATGATATTTTCCCCTCTACTCTCTCTCTTCTTCCCCTGCCCTCCACCTCCCACCCCAGTCTGAGAAATGAGCCTGGGCATATTTGCTTTTGTTCTGAACTTTTTAATTTTTTTGTCTTCCTTATGTTCAGGAACTGAAAAATGATTCCCACGGGACCCTGATTCTTGAGCTATGGCAACTTTGGAGCTAAAATTGCAAGTGGGCCAGTGAAGCCAGTCAGTCCAGCATGGAAGCCCTGAGAAGTCATCGTACCTGGATTCTGGGAAGGGTTTTGAATTTTGAATTGGGACTATGCTCTACAAAGAGTTAATTAAGCAATGAACCTATTCCTCTTCCCTTCTCTGGAAACTAGGGTGGTGTAGGGAAAGATTTTGTCTCCCATATATTGGAGGAGGAAGTTTGTATGTTAGTCCTTATTTTTTTTGAAGAAATGTTTCTGTATTAAAATTAATCCAACTATTAGTGGCTAATTGGAAATATTAAGAGCCACATCTGTCTGTGTTATTTTGCTCATTTTAAGGGAAAGAGAATGAGTTCAATTTTATGAGTATTATTTGAAATGTCTGCAGAATGTTCAGGCAGACAAATCCATCAATCAGATAAATGAGTAAATTAAAGAATTAAAAAAAAATTTAAATGGTTTCTAGTAAAAAAATTGGAGCTAGAGATTTGAGAGTTTTTCTCATAAAACTAAAATTTAAACAAACTTTGAGTTATATGCCAACCACAAATTCTATAATTCTTTGAGTATACAGGTGTGGATGAAATTGCCAAGAGAGATATTTGAGAGGGACAAAATCAGAGATACAAAAGAGAGTCCCAGAGGACAATTATATTGAAATATGAGGGGATGATAAAGCCCTCTCAGTGATCACATCAACTCCCATGGATTCAAACACTATTTATACAAATGATTCTCAAAACTACATACCCGGGCTCCAGAGAGTGAGAAAATTTATGCCCATCTGTAGAGTCAGGCTTTGTCTCAAATGAATATCTAACTATGTGAGTCCAGAGAAGTTCCTCTTGTGGGAGGAGGTATCATATTTTGATAAAGTATCACAGAATCTTCTTGTGGAAAAGATGAAAGGATGTAGACCAGACAATAAAATAATTAGATAGATTCAGAACTACTTAAATGCCTGGACTCAAAGAGCAATTATTAATGGTTAAATGTCAATGTGGCAGGAAATGAGTGCCCCAGGAATCTCTGTTTGTCACTGAGTTATTTAACATTTTATCAATTACTTGAATAAAGAAAGAGTTGACATACTCATCAAATATTCAGATGACACAAAGCTGGAACAAAAGGAAAAAACCCTGGATGGCAGGGTCAGCATCCAAAGTGATGTGGAAAGGCGAGAGGATTGTATTAATTAAAATAAGCTGAAATCAGGAAGGATAAATAAAAATTCTTCATCCTGGGGCTAAAAATTTTCTTTCATCAGTACCAATGAGAGATGCATGTTACTCAGCAATTTGTCTGAATAAAATACGGTGGGTAGTGTGTTATAGTGGACTACAAGCTTAATGTGAAATAAAACTATGATGTGGTACACACGTGCACAAACACATACACACACACACACACACACACACACACACACACACACACACACACACGCGCGCGCCTTGAAATAAAACAAAAATCTAATGGGATCTTTGGGTGTATATATAGGACGTTGATGCAGTGGAAAGTGCCTGGAGTAATGTAACCAGAATGATAAAGGGCCTTGAGTATGAGATACTTCATGGAGTAGGGAAGTTTAACCTGGAGCAGTAAAGAATAAGAGGGAACTTGATACTTGTGTTTAAGTTTATGGAGGGCTAGCATATGAATGAGGGATTGGACCCATTTGATCTTCTCCCAGAAAGGACAACTAGGATCAATGGGTGACAACTGGCCAGATGCAAATTTGATGTTAAGGGGGAAAAAAAAGAAAATGTCAAAAACAATTATAAATATCCATAAATGGAAAAGGCTGATTGGCAAGAGGGTAGATTCCTCCCCTTTGGAGGTCTTCCAAAAGGTAATGAATGATCACTTGGCAGGTATGTTATAGTGAGAACCCCTTTAAGGGATTAAAAAAACCTCTAGGGACTTTACAATGCTCAAGAACATTGATTCTCTTCTATTACTCTGTAAAGGCAGGGAGTATCTTGGGTTTGTATTTGAGCACTGAACCGTCCATGGATCATAGCAGGGGCTTAATAAATGCCGATTGATTAATGTGGAGTACCTGGAGGATTAGAAAAGTGAGAAAGATGAAAAACAAGATAGTACACAGGAAAATATTTTGGAATAGAAGGACTTTGATACAGACCAATAATCACCTTAAACTGACCTCCTTTGCCTATAAAATCATTAAAGAACAGAAGCATCACCTTCAGCATCACCAATAGGTACAGTTTCTTTCATGGAAGGATTAGACTAGATACAATTATACTTTGGCCACCCTCTCTCTGGGCTTATATTCAGGGCACAACTTTGGTCTTTTTTTTCTTTTTCTTGGTCTTGTTTGTGGTCAATCACAATCTATTTAATTACTCTGCATTTATTTACTTTTGTAGCAAGTCCCCATGCATGGCTAGGATCAAGTATAGCCAGAGCTGTCTGCCACATGTGCCATAGGGTTATCATAGTGTGTCTGAAAGGTGTTAGGATAGACATCTATAACTTCTTCACCAGAGGCGACTTTATTCCCTGACAGGAGGGAAAGCTGGAGGGCAGAGAGCAGAGGCTGCCCCTCTGCTCTCCTCAGAGAGAGGGGATATCAGGTTAGAATTATATCTATATGTTGCCTAGAATAGTTTTAATCTTGGGGGTGGAAGTTAGAAGTTCAAGGGAATTTCTTATTGCTGTTCCAATATTAGGGGGGAGGGAGAACCCAAAGCTCTATAACTGAGGTTTGACACCTTCCCTTCTAAATGCTAGTTCCACAACAACGTGTAGCTTTTATCAAAGGAAGCTCATTTACCAAAATCATTAGTAAAACAGAAATAAGAGAAAGTATATATAGGCTAATATATACTAGACAATACAAAGAGACAGAGCTCTCCCACTGACAGCAAAGTAACTCAGCTTAACCAAAAGGAGAAAAAACATATGCCACATCTCACCTAACAAGAAGTTCTCTGAACTTTGAAATGTAGAAATCTGGTGTTATGGATATGATAGAGGCTGCCAGATTTTGAGCTAACCTTGTCCATCTTCCTTCTTGAAGCTGGAAGCCAGAAGCATGGAAATGACTAAAGGCTTGAAGTTACTTGAAGAAAGTTGAATACTCAGTAAAGGATGGAGCCTTCCCAGTCTCCCCAACTCTGCCACACCCCTTGCACAGGCACTGGGTATTGATCTCCACCAATAAGGAGATAGCTCCATATCAAAAGGTGTTGTTATAAAGAAAGCAAATAAGAAACTTTGAAGTATGGTGTAAATGTGGGTAGTTATTATCACTACTACTACTATTACTCCTCCTCCTCCTCCTCCTCCTCCTCCTACTATTACACACACACACACACACACACACACACACACACACACACACACACACAAACACACACACAAATATATTGGGACCAAAAACCTTGGCTCTTGTCCTTTCTCTAATTACTAATTAGTCTAATTACTTACAACCAGAAGTCACTAAAACAACAACAACCAGATAGTCTTAATTAAGATGTGGCTTATATCCTTCTACTTGGGCCTTTGGTAACATTCTGAACAGTTGATCTGGATAATAGACTTAATTTTTCTCCTTAATATAAATGAAATGCTTATGCTAGTCTGTTGCCAATTAATATCTGACTTAGTAATTATGGAATTTTTTACAATTTTAGTAATTCACTATTTTTTTTTTTTTGCTTTTGGAAGGGGAAAGGCAGGGCAGTTGGGATTAAGTGACTTTCCCAAGGTCACACAGCTAGTAAGTATTAAGTCCCTGAGGTCAGATATGAACTCAGGTCCTCCTGACTCCAGGGTCACTGCTCTATTCACTGCTGTACCTAGCTGCCCCAGTAACTTACTATTAACTCAAAAAAATGTAAACCCTCGAGTTTTGTAGGCTTCCTGTATATACCAACTCTATCTAACTGAATATATTTTAAGAAGAAAAGGAAGTATGAATTAAGGATAGAAAGCTGGCCTCAGGATCAAGAACTACATTCAAATGTCACCCCCGACACATATCAGTTATGTGATCCTGGGAAAATAGTTTAATTTCTCAATGTTGCAGATAGCTCTCTAGGACAATGGATTACAGAGCAGATGTGTATCTTCATTGGTAGAAGGGATTTACTTCCTAAGGAGGAGAAGGAGGAGGAGGAGGAGGAGAAAAAGAAGAAGAAGAAGAAGAAGAAGAAGAAGAAGAAGAAGAAGAAGAAGAAGAAGAAGAAGAAGAAGAAGATCAAGAACAAGAAGAAGAATGCATGTTGTTCTATTTTCAGCTCCCAAATACTCAAGGAATCTTCACTCAAAATTTTAATTATTTCTCTCTCCATTCAATTCACCCTGACTATATAATGTCACTTACCTAAGAACCCCAACTAAAACTTCCAGATCCCTCTGGCAGTTCAACTTGCCTTTAAACCTTTGCTACAGCTATTTCTCACCACAAGTCACTCACTCCCCAAAGAATCATCAGTACTCTACCACCACCACCAACATCATTCCTTTTTACTATTTACTTTTATCAACCTGGTTCATGGTGTGCCCTCACTTAGACTACTCATTGTGAAGAAACCTATTAAAAGTCACAGTGAATTTGGAGACTGGATTCAGGAAAATCGAATTATAATAAATTATATATTAGTCTTGGAAATACTGCCTATGAATCAAGTTTGTCAAAATGTGGGAACCAAGAGAAACAGATAAAAAATCAACCTGGAAAACAGATTGTTAGCTCAATAGGAGTGCTTTCATGTATTAGTCAGGGAAAGTATAACGGAGCAGTAATAGCAATTATTTTAGGTCAGTTTAGTCATGGATTAGCAAAGTCAACTGACATTAACAGGAAATTTATTAGGACAAGATTCAAAGAAGGATGTAACAATAAACTAGAGAGAGCTGCAAAAGAACATTACTCTCCATGCTAAAAAAAGTTCAAGAAGAAACTGGTAAATATGATGGATAATTACCTGTTCTTTGTTTTTTTATATGAAAAAACTTTATTTTAGAAATTATTTTGGAAACCATGTTCAAGATTGAATTGAGGGAGTATGAATAGGTTTCCCAGAGACCATATTGACTTCAAATGCTAAAATTTCCCAGAGGCATTATATCAGTGTCTTCACTAACCATGCTAGATTATAGCTAAAGGAAATCAGTAATCAAGCATTTAAAAAAATGTTTACTATGTGCCAAGTAATTGTAATCACATTGTGCTAAGTAATCTTATAGTTTATAAATAATCTTAGAATTTGGGGATTGGAAGTGTTTTGAGAATTCATCCTGTGGTTAGCAACCTACAGAGGTATGCATGTTACTCATTTAACTAAAATAAATGAATAGTTCTGCTTCTATATTGACTTCTCACTCAAACTGCTAACTTTGGAGGTGGCAAAAAATCAAAATCTAGATTAGTTCACAAGCTATCCCTTTCCCTCATGATACAATTTCCATACCACTCACTGAAGCACAAAGCCCTGGCTAGCTTGCTGACTAAAAGCTCCTCTTCTTTATCATTCCCATTTGACATTTGCTGCCGTCTACTTTTTCCCACATGGCTTATTCCTGCCATGTTTTCTAGGCAGTTGGATAGTGGATAGAATGTTGGATCTGGAGTCAGAAAGATCCAAATTCAACTTCAGCCTCAGATGCTTACTAGCTGTGTGACCCTGGGCAAATTCACTTCAGTTTCTTCATCTATAAAATCAGGTTAATAACAGCACCTACCACTTAGGGTTGTGGTGAGGATTAAATGAGGTATTTGTAAAGTACTTCCTTAGCACAGTGCCTGCCACATAGTAGGCACTTTAAAATGCTTTTTTCTTCTCCCTCCACCCCACCCCCAGCCTTCTCCAGCTTTTCCCTATTCCACTTCTTAGTACTTTTGCTTTCTTTTATCCCATACTTCTTACTTTTATGTCTTAGTTTTTAAAATGACAGTATGTTCCAAAATGACAATTTATGATGCTTTTTCAAGATACTAGGGCATATTATACATTGTAAGTTTTAGGGTAACAAGGAAGGCCATCATATGCTATGGAGTCAGTAATGTATCAGTTGCTTCTAGTAGCCCTGAGGAAGTTATTAGCATCTCTTTGACCTTGGAACTAGGGCATCCCAACAGATATAAACAGAATTTCTTGTCCCCTATTATTATCTGTTCTTTTATAAGAATTAATCACTTCTTGACACTTTTAATCATCAGAGTTTACCCAGCCCTGTCCCATTAGTAGTGTCTTGTTTTTTGCTAAACAAGTCTCACCTATTGTATAATGACCAAATCCTCTAGAACCTCACAACAACTAAGAAATGATTCTTATTTCCCCAAAATGTTGGTGTCAACATCAGATAGAAAGATAATATTTCTTATCTTCTTTGGGGACTTCATGTTAATGTCCACAATGCTTTGAGGCCAGGAAGATTCAGGAGGTTCCTCTACTCATAGAATTAACTAGAATTAATACTATGGGGTTTATTGATTTTGTGGGACAAACAAAAAGACTTATACAGTGGTAAAGCATCTGAAGCACACTTAACTCTTCACTTTTGAGAGTGGAATGGAATAATCCCTCATTAAAAAAAAAGTTCTAAAGCACTAGAATTAGATGAACTGGTGATGCTGAGAGACTAAGCCATGAGGAGATATATATATATATATCCTCTTTAGAAATCTTATAAAGGAATTCAGGAAGAACTATATTAGAATGGAGGGACTGCATGATGGTACAACTAATAAGAAGGTGATATGAAGCCATGAGGGAAGAAATGTGATATGAGTAAGAGTCCTATGGTAAATCATATTGAGTTTGAGGAAATTATGTTTGATTTAAGGAATTGTATGTAACATGATGACTGATCAGGACTCATCCAAATGGATTTTTATTTTTGTTTTTAATAGATAACAGAAAATATCTGCTATAGGAAAATTATTTTGTCCTGAGGTCTATGAGAATTAACTAGTCCAGGCAAAGAAAAGGATCTGATTTCTTCAGAGAAGCAATAAAGGGGATCGAACTAGGATGAAATAACCAGACAGGGCAGTGGAAACAGAGTTTCTCAAAAAGAAGCTGTATTAAAAATTACAGTAACAATTTTATTCACTTCATCAATCTATGGATATGCTGTGCTGTATTGCAGTGTACAGGGTAGGGTAGATTTGCCAACAGATAATAAAAAGGAATGGAGAAACAGTAAGAATGCTAGAGGTATGGGGCTTGGAGGGAAATTTCTCCCTCTCTCTTTCTTTGCTTTGCTCAGTTTCTCTCTGCATTTCTATCACTGTCTCTGTCTCTGTCTCTGTCTATGTGTCTGTTTCTGTCTCTCTGTCTCTGTCTCTCTGTCTCTGTCTCTCTCTGTCTCTGTCTGTCTCTGTCTGTCTCTCTCAGCAGAAACTTAACTGAGGAAAGCTTCTTGTAAGGACTGCCTTAATGCTATCTACTTCTGGCACAACAGCCTAGAGGGGAGGCAAAAAAGTCAAGATAGGAAGCTGCCCAAGAAACAATGCATCAAGAGTTCTAATGCATTTTAATATTACTTTTTATACATATACCTATTTCACATGCTTGAAAATTCTGTCCTCTTTGGCATGCAGGTATTTATTTTGTGAAAGTTGTAGCTGCCAGATTTACAGTGAAAGTAGAAAGCATCTAATAAAGAGTAACACACAGGGGGGCTGATATTCAAATACAAAGAAATGGAAATTTTAAACCTTTGCTTAGCCTTATGTTGCCCATGCACCATCCATTTCACCTGCCAATTCAATTCAATTCAAGCCAACACATGGTTATCAAATGCTTACCAGGTGCAAGGAATAACAGTCACAATCCTCCAGTAATTTGCATGCTGGCAGTGGGTAATACCTTTTATGCAAAGCTAATATAGGTTAGGGACAAAAGATAATTCAGATAAATAGTCCTAGAAATATTTTCAAGAGGAGAGAACACTAATTTGTGCAATGGGGCATCACTTAAGGTTTCATTGATAAAATGGCATCTGAACTGAGATTCAAATGAAGCTAAGGAATCTGAAATGAAGAGAAGGTGGGACTGTCCACTTCAGTCATGAGGACAGCTTTCAAGACTAAGTGGACGTACATGGTGCCATATTGGGTCTGTAGAAAAGGCACTTGTTCTATTTGAATGAAATCCAGATTGCAAGAAAGGGGAATAATGTGCACCAGGAAATATGGTGGATTGAGGCATGGGGAGGTGGAGAGTGTGTGTGTGTGTGTGTGTGTGTGTGTGTGTGTGTGTGTGTGTGTGTATGTGTATGTGCAAGTGGGACCTAGCATATTTATGATCTGAAATTCCAGGTTAAACATATGTAACATGTGTGTTTTTATAATATATGTAACATATATTTGTTTTGTTTTGTTTTGTTTTAAGCAATTGGGGTTAAGTAACTTGCTCAAGGTTACATGGCTAGCCATTATTTAGGTGTGGGTGCTCACTTTCTGAGGCCGGATTTGATCTCGGGTCATCCCAACTCCGAGGCCGGCACTCTTACTCACTGCGCCACCTAGCCACCTATGTAACATATATTTGTGCAAGAATTAACAAGAAGTTATGGAAGGTTTGTGAGTTGGAAAGTCCAAGATATAGACCTATACTTTAAGAATAGTAATAACTGAATAGAGAATTTGATGGAGGAATGATGAATGCCTAAGTTTTAAAACACAGTTCCTGTATCACTTCTGCAAATCCTCAGGTGAATATTTTAACTCATAATCTCTCTTGCCTTTGAACTTCTAAAGCATTTATTTAGACTCCAACATATAAATCATATGCTGCTTTATTGTTACATTGATATCAAACAAAATAATATTTTGTGTGGTCCTCCAAGTAGATTATGAGTTCCAGGAGCCATTTTCCTCTACACCTAATCTACTATCATTTCCAAAGTAGTATACTAAAAAAAAAAGTTCTTGCTGACTGCCTGAATTTTTTGCATGAACTATATGCTTTCAATAATGCATAAAAAATGTGGTTCACTGTTAATTGCCCAGATTCTAGATATAACTACCTTTATAGATTTGTGTTAAGTTCCAGTGCTATGAGTGGATGACTCCTTGTTCTTGTTCAGGTATAGACTGGAATCAGTCTCTTTTAAAGGCTTTTATAACTTTGACATTCTGTCGTCCTGTCTCATCGATGGAGATGGGGATGACATATAATCCTTATCAGAATAGCAGTGACTCCCTTCAAATAGAAAGAATCAAAGAGAATGTATACCTCTAAAAGTGGAAGCAGAGTTTGGTATATAGAGATACAGCTTTGGAGTTAGGAAGTCCTGGGTTCAAGTCATGCTTCTGACACATCCTAGATATGTAATCAAGGTAAGACACAATCTCCTAATGACCTAAGCAAGTTTGTAAAACTATAAGTTACAGATGACTTGTATATCAGCAGAAGATATTTCAACACCAGGAGTTCTCTGCACCAATGAAATATGTTTGAAATCATGTATTTGCTATCTTAATATATTTGTAAGGCAGCTAGGAGGTGCAGTGGATAGAGTGTCAGGAAGATTGGAGTCAGGAAGACTAATTTTCACGAATTCAGATCTGACCTCAGATACTTACTAGCTGTGTGACCCTGGGCAAGTCAGTTAATCATGTTTGCCTTAGTCCCTCCTCTGTAAAATGAGCAGAAGAAAGATATAGTAAACTATTCCATTATCTTTGCCAGAAAACCCCAAAGGGGTCAGCTTGAGTCAGACACAATGGAACAATAATAACAATAACAGTAACAACAGATCTGTGGGTGCATTTATAAAAACATACTACAGAACTTCTACTTCTACCAGACAGAATGCAATCCATTTGTAGGTTAATAAACAAATCCAAGGGAATTACCTGGGGTATAAAGAGATTTAGTGATGTGCATAGACATGTTAATAGCTAGTTTAAACTTTAGATGTAGAATGTAATTACAGGTCATCCTATGCTCCTTTTTTTCAAACTTCTGGCTAACTACTTTACCTGCCCTACCTCTCTGTGTATCCATCTTCCCCTTGCCTCCCATAATTTTCTTTAAGAAAGAAAAATCTGAATGATTCAGAAGCTTAATCTTATTCACACAATCCCTCAGTTACAGTGGTGGTGCAATATATTAAAGCAATTACCATGACACTGATGTGAAAATAGACCCCTAGTTAGTTTTTTGTGAGAATGACCCCCAACTTGCTAATGGAACTGCGAATTGTTGAATATAATCATGGGGTATCCATTAAAACTGGTTCTCACTCTATTATCTTTAAAATAAAATCTAACCAATATGTCATAAAGTGCTTTTGCTTAATGAGTGTTTCCAAATTCAAAAATGAATTCTCCAAATATTAGTCCCACTTGTAATCCATTTTATTTTTATTTGTTTATGGTTTTATTTTTTCCTATATATCATCAAAGCATTGCTTTTATAGCTTGCCACAAAAGGTATCATATATGAGATAGGACAAAGTTGGGGGGGATTTTCATGCATGGGACTTTATGAAATAGTGGATTGGTACTGCCTTTTCCCCCTTTATCTGTAGGATATTTTACCCCTAAAATGGAAAGAGATATTGATCAAATTCTCCCATCCACTTTAATTCCTATATTTGATGGCAAATGGCTCTCTGAATGATTGAGTATGTGATAATTTATTCTAGGAAAAGAAAAGAACCCACTTACATATCTAAATAAGATTGATGAAAAGCTGTATTTTTCAGCCAATAAAAGCTCAGGAGATTGAAAACCTCTGATTATTTATTAGATCATCTCTTCAAGTGGGGAGAAAGTTGTAAGCTGAGGGAAGCAATTCCAATTATGGTTTTCTAGGTTTCCCCTTTATTCCCGCTGGCCCCAATCTTTAATATGTGCTAAGTTTTCTGTAAAATCCTAGGCTTTGTAGTTGAAGCATTTTAGTTCACATATTCCCTTCTCTTTCTTACCACTTATGTGACTTTGGACAAATCTCTTAACTTCCCTAGGCCTCACTTTCCTCACCTTTAAAACAAAGGGTTTGGGAGGTGGAGCCAAGATGGCAGAGTAGAAACAGCACCTCCAAGGCTCTCTCCCCCCAGATTACCTCCAAACTATGTAAAAGGGGACTCTGAACAACTTCTGGAGCCCAAGCACCTGAAGAACGACACAGAGAAGCTAACCTCCCATTGAGGACAGCCCAGCAGCCCTGCAGGAAGGGCCAGCACAGTGCTCTGGGAGTGGGCAGTGCAGTGCACTGCATGGAGAGCTGAGCCTGGTCCCACAGTTTTAGCCCCAGGGCAGCCGGGCCAACAGCCAGCTGGAGGGACCCAGAAAACCAGCAGCTGTGGCGATTCCAGAATGGTCAACACAGACATGCCTAGGACAAAGTGAGAGGTGAGTGCCCTATGGACCTTGGGACCAGTATTTGGGGAACACGTCGGCTTCCTCCCCTGGGGGCTAGAAGCCTCTGAGTCGACATGTCATTTTGCAATTTTCAGTGTCGGCTCCTGCTCCTGGCCTGCGAACTGTAGGGAGATCCAGCGATCAGTCTTGGGGGGTAATCTCTCTTGCTTTAACCTCCCTGGATCTGGATTGTGATCTGGGGGAGAGGTCGTGGGGCGGGTTACCAGCTTGCCAGAAATGGAAGGTCCCCCCCCCCCAGGTTTGGGACAAAGCTCCCCTGTCTGATGGCAGAGTTCTACTGTGGCAACAAGTCCAAAAGTCAAGTAATTAAGTGGCATCATGCCAAGGCAAAGGAAACAAAATAAACAGAAAAATGAAACATTAGACTCCTATTTTGGGGGCAAAGAGGATCGAAGCATGGAACAGTCAGAGGACTGTGAGGTCAGAAATCCTGTTCCAAAAGCCCCAAAGGAAAATATGAGCAGATTACAGGACATAGAGGACCTTAGGAAGGACTTTAAAAATCAAATAAGAGAAGTTGAGGAAAAATTGGTAAGAGAAATGAGAAGAATGCAGGAAAAGTATGAAATGAGGGTCAATAGCCTGACTGACTCAAATGGCAAAGGAGGCCCAAAAGGGCAATGAGGAGAAGAATTCCTTAAAAAGTCGAATTTGCCAGATGGAAAAAGAATCTCAAAAGCTCACTGAGGATATTCATTCCTTCAGAGGTAGACTGGAGCAAATGGAAGCTAGTGACGTTATGAGAAATCAAGATATTGTTAAGCAGATCCAAACAAATGAAAGAATAGAAGGCAATGTGAAATATCTCATGGGAAAAAGCACTTACCTGGAAAATAGATCCAGGAGAGATAATTTACAAATTATTGGACTACCTGAAAGCCATGATCAAAGAAAGAACCTAGAAATCACACTTCAAGAAATTCTCAAGGAAAATTGCCCTGATGTTTTAGATCCAGAGGGCAAAATAGAGGTTGAAAGAATCCACCGATCACCTCCTGAAAAAGATCCCAAAAAGAAAACTCCCAGGAATATTATAGCCAGGTTCCAGAATCCCTAGATCAAGGAGAAAATACTATAAGCAGCCAGAAAGAAACAATTTCAATATTGTGGAAACACAATCAGAAGAGCACAGGTCCTGGCAGCTTCTACACTGAGGGATCAAAGGGCATGGAATATGATACTCCAGAGGGCAAAAGAGCTGGGACTGAACCCAAGGGTCAGCTACCCAGCAAAACTGAGTATTTTGTTTCAGGGGAAAATTTGGTCTTTCAGTGGAATAGAGGACTTTCAAGCATTCTTGAGGAAAAAAACCAGAGTTTAATAGTAAATTTGACATCCAGACACAAAAAGCAAGAGATGCCTGAGATCAGGGAAAAGAAATAAAAAGGAACTTATCAAAGTTAACCTATTTACATTCCTACATGGAAAAACAATAACTGTGACTGATGAAACTTTTCTCAGTATGAAAATAATGGAAGAAGGGTATATGGTCACATGAATACATGTGTGAATGTGTGTATATATGTTTACAGTTATACATGTATAGAGGGCATAGGTTGAATTTGTTGGGAAGGGATGATACCTAAGGGGTGAAATTATGAGGTGAGAGAGGAAAGTGGCAAGAGGAGATGGGGAGAGACAGGGTAGTGTAAACTATCTCATGTAGAAGAAGCAAGGGGAAGTGGCTGCAGAAGAGGGGAAGAATAGGAAGGCAAAAGGACAAAACCACATTCTCATTGAATTTGGTTCGGGGAGAGAATGACATACATGCTAAATGGGATATCTCAACCTGCAGCAGAATAGGGGGAAGGGGGATGAGAGGAGGGATGATGGATGGGAGGGCATTCTTGGGGGGAGGGGGGAAGTACCCACTATGGAAGAGGGACAGGATCAAGTAGGGAATCGACCAGGTGGGGGGTGGGATGAGTGGGAGGGAATTATAAGCAGCCTTGTACAATATATCTACTATGGTAATATTTTGCATAGTTATCCATGTACAACACATACTGAATTACTTTTCCCAGAGGGAATGGGTGACAAGGGAGGAAGGGATTGCATCTGAAATTCGAGGTCTTAAAATTAAATATTTTAAATATATATAAACACTATTATCAATAATATTTTGTATGTAATTGGAGATAAGATGTACAGGCATTGGGGCACAGAGTTTCACCTTGCTCTAATGTAAAATTCGAAGGGGGTAAAGGAGAAGATATGGGAGAGAGCAGGATGGAGGAAGCTATATCTTGTGGGACTGCTATTCTGGGAGGGTGGGTATGGGAAAAAAGGGGAAAAAATTGTAACTCAAAATCTCCCAGAAATGAATGATGTAAAACAGGACTTAATAAATCATTTGTTTAAAAAAAAACAAAGGGTTTGGGTAGGTGGTCTCTGAGGCACCTTATAAAAAAGAGGGCTGTTGAGAGAATCAAATGAACAGGTAAGTACTTTGCAAACCTTAAAGTGCTATACAAATATTGGTTGTTGTTACTATTTTTGTTAGTCATAATCCTGTGGTCCTATGATTACAGGGGCAATGATTATCAGGGAAGCAAGATGTTATATCTTAAGTTAATTCTAGATCTGAGGTTTGGAATCTTTGGGTATTACAACTATCAGATAAATAGGTTGAATTTCATAGGGTTTGAGTTCTCATTTCCCCTGTTATAACTCAAGCTTTACTTCTGAAAAAGTAGGAGATGTGAAAGTCTGTAACCTAAGTTTCCAGGTAATGTGGGACCCTTGAACACAGCTGTTCACTTCTTCACTTCTCAGAATCATTGAAGGCCTGGGATGAATCTCTCTAGGCATCTATTCTGAATCATAGATGAAAGAAATCCCCACTATAGTAATCCCAACTTGGTCAATGTTCAGGTCCTGATTGGCTCAGAGTGAATGAAAATAGCAATTATTTCTGTGTTGGTCAGAATCCCTGAGGGGCTTCACCTCTCAGATTGATTTTATTTGTTTGCTTTTTACTTAGGCGATAGAGGTCTTTTGCTGCCTTATTTCTTACTTAGCTTAATCATTGAATGAGGCATTGCCCAAGTCAAACTGGGACCTTTTAAAAAAAGTTTAAAAAGACCAAGGTTTCACACTGCATCCAGGGCCATCTCTAGTCCCCCTTATGTATAACTTGCCGCTCTATAACATGACTCTGGGGGAGTAAGTGAGACTGGTGACTTTGCACAGCCCTCTCTTGCATAAATCCAATTTACTTGAATGTCATGACATCACCTCCTGGAATGCCACAGTCCTTTTGAGAACTAAAGACAAACAAGAACTCATCTATGAAGTTATAATTTTGAAGTCAGTGGTGACCTAATGTATAGTTAGGATCATAAGGCAACATATAAAGGAAAAAACAATGAAATAATATAGATATCCAGAAAATAAACAATTGGTTTAGGTCCAAGTATCATAAGGGAGTTCTCTCAATCCTTAAATCTATTGACCATTACCAGGAGAATACTCTCAGGATATGTTCTAGAGTTAAGAGTATAAAAGCTTTTTGATAGAGGTTAATTACTTCCCCTCAGGGATCCTACATAGAAATGCTAAACATAATTCCCAGAGAAGGAGATGAGGGAGGTCTATAAAGGAAAAAAACAAACAAACTTCAAACACATAAGGACATGAAAATTAGAGTAAAGGGGCCTCACTTAACAATTGAACTATGTGTACATTTCTGTATGCATGTATACATTTTCTAGCAAGCAATACATGTATTTTAAGCATGTGTATACATGCATGTATGTAGACTCACGCATATATCCACAGATATAGACACACAGAAACAACACAAGACATATATGTGTATATATGTATATATGCATACACACATATATACACATACATGCACTTAAATGGAAAATCCTAAAAACTAAACATTCTTATATGTATTATGAGAAAAGCTACACTGACACACACCAGGAATTTGGGGCTAAATTCTGCAGTCATAGTTTAACTGACTCCTCCACAAATATACATCACATTCTTAAATTTGCAAGGGACTTAGCAGTAAGGAGGAAACCTAACCATTCCTTCTAGTTGCATACATTAAAATCCAAAAGAATCGTGATTTTTACTCTGTTGTAGAACAGCTAGCACTTTCTTCTTCATTAGGTAGTTGAAACAGAAATAGTTCATATATTTGGGGTGGGGGGAGGAGAAAGTGACAGTAAAATGAATACTAGCTCAAGACACATTATCTATGTGTACAATTAACAGGAAAGGACTGTTTTTATTTATGTTTCATTTTAAACATTTATTTAACTGTCACAGGAAGTAACCATATACAGCATAATATATATATATATATGTATATATATATGTATATATATATTTTTTTTCCTCAGAAACACAAGAATACTATAGGTAAGAGCCTGTCTGACTTTGCCACATAAGGTCCTATTATCCAATCTCCATAACTTCAACATGCAAATTCCTTTTATCTGTAAGAAATTTTTCTCACACTTAATATTCATTAGATCACAGATCTAGCAGGAAGAGACTTCAAAGCCTACTTAGTTCAACGCCCTCCTTTTATAGGTGAGGTAATTGAGGACCGGATGGGGTGAATGATTTGCTTGGTGTAACAGTTAGTAAGCAGCAGAGTTGGAGTTTTAACCTTGATCTTCTGACTCCAAATAATAATAATGATAGTTAGCATTTAAATAGCTCTTAGTAGATGCCAAACACTATACTTAGTACTTTACAAGCTTCATGAATATTTTCTCCTTTGATCCTCACAATAACCCTAGAAGGTTCAGTCTTTTTAGATTAAACGATATTGCTTTTCATTAAGAGGGGAAAAGCCCTGCCAAAGGTTCATATAGTTAGCACTTATATAGCATGTTAGGGTTTTCAAAGCACTTCAGAAATATCTTCTTACTTTATCTTACTTACTGCAAGTCTTTTTGTGCATATTAGTTTGACCTGCATACTATTTTCTCCCCCATTAGACTGTGAACTCCATGAAGGCAGGGACTGTCTTTTGCTTTTTCTTGTAAGTATCTAGCTATCTTTCATTCATTCACTTATTTGTTTATTTTTATTTGGTTGTTTATTTAGTTGTTAGTTTGTTTATTAAAACCACATATATAAGTCCTTACTGAGTGACTGGAAAGTGAATGCCATTATTATCACCATTTTGACCTGGTTGAGTGACTTGCTGTTATAGGAATGTAAATTTTTAAGATTTTCCAAACCCCTAGGTTAAGTGCACCTGGAGCCTGTATTGGGAGGCCTATTTTTCAGGAAGGCCTACACCTTGGTGCTTTGTGAAGAGGGTTGTTAACATTCTCTGACTCAGGAGCAGGCTATATAATCCCTGATGTGGGACTTTGCTTTGGGGCTCACATTGAGAAGTGTTGTGTGATTTGACCAGATGAGACTCTGGGCAGCTGTTGAGAGCCCCCTGGCTTTGAAAAACCCAGATGTTGATGCTTCCCTCTCTGGTAACTGTGACTTGGTATGGATGTAATGGTTGGACAGTTGGAGGCCTGTATTCTTGAAACATTTCTGTCTGTATACTCTGAAGTTCTGGGTACTGACCTTTTCCCCCTGAACTAGGTAAATAATATGTTTGATTAAGGCAACATTGTTAACCCATTTTGAGTTGCTTTCCTTTAGAAAAGCAGATCTAAGAACCTGTGTTGGCAGCCACCCTGGGGACACTGGGGTGCTTGCTGCTACACTTGCCAATGGTCAAGTTGCTAGTTAATGACTCAGGCTGATTTTAACCTTGAGCCTTCCAGCCTCTAGGTCCTCTTCTTCATCTACTCTGCCACCTAACTACATCAATTTACAGCTATTTCTACTTCTTCCTTCAAATTTCCTTAAGTTAACAATAATAGATTATGGTATAATTTAGTAAAAATGGGTTATTTTTTTAAAAGTTCTCATCTGATCTTTTTTATTTAAAGTGTGTTGGATAAGTATAAATTGTCTTCCCAGTGAAGTACGGGGACATAAGGCTACGACAGTTGATGAATGGGTGGGCTGAGCAATGTAGGGGATTAGCTAATTTGAGGTTAGACAGTGAATTGGGTTGAATTTCAACTGAAAGTATATCTATTTGCAAATTAAGAGACTTAGTAACTAAGATGTATTTACTAACAACGTAGGATTGAAAAACATTTAAGCAGAAATTTCATCTCCAATATATTCCCTGGAAGCAATTTGAAAGCAGTAAATGAGAAGAAGAGAGAGAGAGAGAGACAGAGAGAGAGAGAGAGAGAGAGAGAGAGAGAGAGAGAGAGACAGAGACAGAGACAGAGAGACAGAGACAGAGAGACAGAGAGACAGAGAGAGACAGAGAGACAGAGAGAGACAGAGACAGAGAGAGACAGAGACAGAGAGAGAGAGAGACAGAGAGAGACAGAGACAGAGAGAGAGTGATAGAGAGACAGAGACAGAGAATTGTTTTTAAAATGTTTTTTATGAAACAAAATAACAACTTTAATTTAGAAAAGAAACCACAGAATTCATATTATCATCATCATCACAGTTATCATTTGGAGGATTTACTGAATACTCATTGGTGTATATAGATTGCTCTCCAGAGAGACTAAGGACTAAGTACTGATCCCTGAGACTATATAGTAATAAAAGACTTTAAGCATGCAGGAAATTAACATGGAATATCAATGAGATTGAATTTTAGCCTCACTATCTCTAAATTTTAGGAATATTAATTATATTTTCTGTAAATTTGTATTATGCCAACTGTATAGAAATTGCAATTCTCTAATGTTTTAATTCCAGAAGGATTATGTAATGACAGATTTAGAGCTGGAAGGTACCATGGAATTTTTTGAGGCCAACCAAGTCATTTTATAAATGAAGAAAATTGGGGCCCATAAGAGATTAAGAGACTTGTGAACAACATACAACTACTAGGTGCCTGTGGGAGGATTGAAATCTAAGTCTTCGTGCTGCGAATTCTCTCTTCTTTTCCCCCATAGCATGCTAAGTCTTAAAGAATATGGACAGTGGAGTATACAGTATTTTAAAAAAGATGATACATGCACATTTTGCATTTAGTGTATATAACAAAAATATCATTCTGTCTCCTTTCTTTTTTTCCACCAGTCTTCCCTTTGAATTGTGTTTCTTTTTGTAACATTTAGCTTCCATAGCTGAAACTCCAATATACTACAGTGGAAAATTTGAGATCAATGTCAATTAAAAAAGGATTAGAGGCAAAACAGAATAGACTTTACATCTATTCCTATTACACAACACCTGGATGTTTCTTTGGCATGCTATATTTTATACAGAGATGCAAAAGACTATTGGGCAAGGAAAACCAATGAGAACCCTATGGATTCTTATGGTTATTACTCATTTCTACAGGCTAGGTTTTAATGTAACTCATATAAACTTCTTTTTTGACATGCCAGAACAGTAAGTTCAAGCTACATGTAGAGTCCATTTTCTCCTCCATGTGACTAAGAAAGAGAACTCATGCCTTGGACTTAGAAGTTACTAAATAAATAGTAAAGTTCTTAAGTAATAAATACTTTCTGAATGCATATGTATATGTATGTGTGTACACACATGCATATAGATATGTGCATGTATGTCTACATAAATGTGCATATATACACACATGCAAATTCATTTATTATGTATTTGTACATGCATATATGTGAGTGCATTGTAGCAGTTGTAGTATTATGTATCAATAGTAATATTAATAGAGATATTGGTTGTGATAAAAATTAAATACCTTTATTTTATATTGTAATTTCACCTAATTCTATACTGTAGTAATCCCCCCATTTTGTGAACATTCCCCCGTCTCTCCCCATCATAGGAGAGCTGCCTAAGAAAACTGTCCAAAACCTGACAAAGCCCACCTAGGCAGCAAACCTGCCAACTAAACCTGGCCAAACCTGCTACCTGAAGCCCATAGCACCCCCATCCCCCTTCTATTCAGTTCTCTGAATAGATTTGGGAACTTTCCAGTTCAGCAACAAACTGATTCCTGGGTAACAATTGCTAAGCAATGATATCCTTTTGCTTCTGTATTTTTCCTGCTTGCTCCCCTTGGTAACATTTATGTTGTGACTTTTGTCTATATAAATCCCAAGATGTACATGCTTGGGGCTGCCTGATTTGGGTACATGACCCCTGGCAGTCCCTGGGCTAATTATGCTTCACAATTAAGTCTTCATTTAAAATGAATAATAGTCTCACTCACTGTCATTCACGTTACAACATTTGGAGGCCCCAGTGAGATAGCAACATTTCATGTTGCTGTGAAGATCTCTGAACCTCAGACTTGGGGAAGAGAAAGAGATGGCCCTTCCCCAACCCTGAGGGGAGCTGGCTCCTGAAGAAAAAGGTACTTCCCTGGGGCCCCCAGGCTTGGGCAGATTTAGCCAAGTCCCTCCTTGACTCATTCCTGCAATTCGGCCATATGGAGCTATGTGTTCTGTTTCTAGAGGTGAGTGTCTATTCCTGGAGGTACTCAGTAGGTGGGGATTGAGTGGCAACTGGACGCAGTAAAATCCCTCAACCCCAGCTTCTCTCTGAGACATCAGAGAGAGCCCTTGGTCTAAGCCATCCTTTCTGTTTTGTGTCTGTCTTGTCTAGGTGCTTTGAGCATTCTGTGTCTCACTGTCTTTCTGTGTGTTTGTGTAAAGAAAAATTTCTGAGTCTGTCGCCTTGTTAGAGTCAAAATGCATGGGGCAGCTAGGTGGCGCAGTGAGTAAGAGCGCCGGCTTCGGAGTTGAGATGACCCAAGATCGAATCCAGCCTCAGAAAATGAGCACCCACACATAAATGACTAGCCGTGTAACCTTGAGCGAGTTACTTAACCCCAATTGCTTAAAAAAAAAGGTCAAAATTCAGCCAGCCACTGTAATTGAGCTACAAAGATTGATAGTCTATTAAAGAAAGGTTGTTGTTGGAATAACAAAAATCTCTCTCCTTCTACTTCTTTAGACTCCAGCCAAGTTTTGGAAATGGAAAGACAAATGGAAAAAGGGGGAAAGGGGAAACTTCTCCTCTTAGGGGAGAGATCTAAGAGAAAAGGGGTCACTTCACTGATCAAAGAGAGGCAGGTTTCAAAGCTGCACTTTGGAATAGGACTAGCAGTACAGTTCTTCCCAGGCTAGGGCTACAGTGCCATCCCCTTTTCATCTTGGCTCTGACCAAGCTGAGGATATAGTGAGAAGTTACACTGCATTCTCTCTGTCATCCTGGCTCTGACCAAGCAAAGAGTGCAGTGAAATTTGAGTTAACCTTCCCCAAATGGTGAAAAGCTACATTGGAGCCCCACTAGCAACAGCCCTAGATTCCCAGGCACCTTGAAGTCCATCCCTCTAGGTTATTAGATGAACCTCTCCTCTCAAAACCCCAAAACACCACTGGAACCTGGAGTTTCTGCTTCAAGTTCCCCAAAGCTGAGAAGCTTGTGGGATCCTTCAAGACCCTCCTCCTTATTCGCCAAAACCATTTCCTCAATGTTCCTGGCTACACCTCCCAGCACTCCCCAGTTCTTAGTCCCTCCCACACAAGGAGCAGTGCCCTCTTCTCCCTCCCTCCCTCCCAAAATGACCACCCCCACAAGCAGGATCAGCTACTGTGGGGAGATGAGAAAAGGAGAGTAGAAAATGAGGTCAGAAGTCAACTAGCTTCTACATTTGGTAAGCCCAATTTTCTATCAATAATTATTATATGTGAGTTGGAAATGCAATTAATGTCATCTCACTGTGTTATTATTGTATTTCTATGCCATATATTGTAAAACCTGAGTTACCATTGGGGGCCAGAAACAGTGTTAGACAAAGCAACTTTTAATCTGAATTTAGTTGAAATTAAAAGACAGTGAAAAAATGTTTAAAACCAGTTATGATATTTTGTTAAGCCCTCCTAATCCTGTCTTCAAGCTAAAACAATTAGGCTTTCACTTATAAAAATTGTAAGACCATTAAATAAGTTATTTGGGATTATTGTTATAATGTTAAAACCTAAAGCTGATCGCCCAGCAGCCCATACAAAAGTATGTGGTTTTCATCAGTCCAGAAGAAGAATATCATAGAGTGGACAAGCAAATCAACACCCTCTTTGGGGTCCCTATTGGTTTCTCCTAGTTTGTAAACTTTCCAGATCCACTAGAAACCATCTGGTGGGCAAGGTCATTAGCCCCAGGAGAAAACTAAAACTTGTTTCAGTTATTGAATTCCTAAACAACAAAATTGGCTTACTGAGAAATGAAATATCTTTATGTAAGTCATGACAAAGTTTTATTGCATATTTTATCTCCATGAGAGGAACAAAAGCAATTGTATCAAGACCTAAGCTGTGATTGGTGAGACTTGCCATTTGAGGTAAATGCCATTGGGACTGCAACTAGTTTTTTCTTGAGTTTGAATTAAGATATAGTTGCCTTGATGGGGGGGGGGGGGGGAGTAGGTGGCACAGTGAATAGAGCACTGGCCCTGGACTCAGGAGGACCTGAGTGTAAATCCGGCCTCAGACACTTGACACACTTACTAGCTATGTGACTTTGGGGAAGTCACAACCCCAATTGCCTGCCCCTACCCCCCAAAAAAAAGATAATAGATTTCTGCATTAAATCAGTTTAAATGCCACAAGCTACTCAGAGGAAATCCTGCTGCAGGAGAAGGTTTGCTTTTGGGAAAAGCCAAGAGGACAATTTTAGCCTCATTCTAAAATGGGAACCTTCTGGCTCAGTTTCCTCACTGTCTTCCTTTTAAAAGCAATGTTTTTCACCTGGATATTCCAGAGTCTGGCTATGAGGTGAATTTAAGGTGACTCTTATCTGAATTCAAACAGAGCTAAGGATATGTTATCCTGTCATATCTAGCATATCCCTGCTTTTTTCCTTTTATGACAAAATTCTCTAATTAAAGCAAATGGTCAGTAAAAGATAATAAAAATACAATTCAGGTATATGAAATTCTGTTGTTCTCAATCCAAATTTGTAGTCATTCCATATACCAAACAACTGGGTAAATGAATACATGGGCTTGTCATCTGCCTACCTGCATAGTCAAGTGAAAGGTTAAATTCATGGAATAGAATATTTTTTGAATGACATGGGAACAATTAGACAAAGGGAAAAGAACCTTGTGAAACAAAGGTACAAACCCAAGTTAATCATTCCCCTTATACTAATGCTGGAATAATCTGAACTAATAAAGTGTGTGTTAGATCTCAGCTATTCAGCCTAAAATTATAAATTATATTCCTTCCTACAGGCTAAATAGTTTAGTAAAAAGGTACTTGGGCTTGTCAACTGCCTGTAACTATATATACTTATAACTATAACTATAACTATAACTATATATATATATATATATATATATATATATATATATATACATATATATATATATATATATATATATATATATATATATCTGTCTTTCTCCTTATATCTCGGATGATGCATATTGAACTTCATTGTTAGATTTGTGTCTCTCAGATTACAGGCCAATTCACCTATAGTTGGCAGAAAACTATGTATACCAGTCTATACTCACCCACCATCCATTGAATGTGATCTATGGGTCCCTCAGGAACCATTAGGACAGAGACAGCTCTACTACCTTTGTCAACCTGAAGACACTACTGAAGCTGAGACCTTCATCCCTTCTCCCAAATGAATTTTGGTCTCAAATTTTGAGGAAGGAATGACAGAATCCTAACGAAAGTACACCCAGCCCCAATATTCAAACCTCCATTTGGCTCCCCTCCTCTCTGTCCCCTGTCTGGACCTTTTCCCACCACCTCCTTCCACCCAAACTGTTCACACTTGTATTGTTCTTATGCTAAACAAAACAAAACAAAACAAACAAACAAAAAAGAAGTCACACAACTCCATCAAATCACTCATTTGCAAGCCAGAAAAATGAGCTTACTCCTGAGAGACAGGTATTTCATTCCCCAATATTCTGTTAAGTACAGTCACAAGGTACTAATGGTAGTTAAGAAAATTCTGTATGAATTCCTTCCCCAATTTGGCCTTCCTTTTGGGTTGGGCTCTGATAATGCGCTACGTTTTGTACCTACTGACCACAGAGCTCAGGCAAAGTGTAACAGACCAACCAGACTCTGAAGGAGTCTACAGATGCCAGAACTAGGATTGATTCTTTGAAGTTTCAATGAGATAAAATGTGACTTAATGTAAACACTATCAAAAAATAAGAAGGAAGACTATGGGGGCCGGCGCAGAAGTCCAGAAGATAACAGAGGCAGGCACAGAGGCCTGGCCACCAGGGCACACAGAGGCCCTGACAACATCCGATCAACACGGCGGCAAGTTGACCCACCAACCACAAGGGCCCATTGATAGTCCTATCACTGCAGGGTTAGGACTGGACAGAGCTGGCTACAGATACCACAAAATGACAGAGAGAAGCTAAATCCCTACTGAAAAGAGTCCAGCAGGCCAGCAGGAAGGGGCCAGCACAGAAGTCTGGGAGCTAAGCCTAGGTCCACGTGAGCCAGAGGTTTTAGCTTAAGGCTGGCCACAACCAGCTGCCAGCTGGAGGGACTTCAGATCACCAGTAGCTGCGGCAGTTTGCAGAAATATCAATCAATAGAAATTAAGAACAAAGTGAAAGGTCAGTAAAGTATGGACTTTGGCACCTGGGAATTCAGGAGTGAGGTCAGCCTTTGGCCCTAGAGCAACAAAAGGCTAAGGTGCTTTGGCTCTGCAGCCACTGCCACATGGCTGCTTCAGAGCTTGTGGCCTGCAGATTTCAGGGGGACCAAGCAACCACTCTGGGGGGTAATCAATCTTGCCTTAACCTGCTTGGATATGGATTGTGAACTAGGATTGAGGTCTTAGGGTGTGTGTCCAGTTTGCCAGAGTGTGGGGGAGGCTTCAGAGATGACAGGCAACTAACTCAGAGATTTGGTACAAAGTTCCCCCCTTGGGTAGCAGAGTTCTACTGTGGCAAAAAGCTCAGAAGTCAAGTAATTGAGTGGTAACATGAGCAAATGAGGGAAGCAAGGCAAGCACAGTAATCCAACTTTGGACTTCTTTTTGGGGGACAAAAAGGATCAAAGCAGGGTACAAGAGGAAGACAGCAAATTCAGAACTCCTGCACCAAAAGCTTCCAAAAAAAGAATAAGCTACTTACAGGTGATAGAGGAGCTTAAGAAGGATTTTGAAAACCAAAGAAGAGAAGTGGAGGAAAAATTGGGAAGAGAAATGAGAATGATGGAAGAAAATTATAAAATGAGAGTCAACAACCTGACTGAAGAAAATCAAACCTTAAAAATTGACTAACTCAAATGGCAAAGGAGCTCAAAAAGCCAAGGGGAAGAATGCCTTAAAAAGCCAAATTTGCCAGATGGAAAAAGAATCTCAAAAGCTCACTGAAGAGAATCATTCCTTCAGAATTAGATTGGAGCAAATGGAAGCTAGTGACTTTATGAGAAATCAAGATACTATGAAACAGATCCAAACAAATGACAAAATAGAAGGCAATGTGAAATAACCCACTGGAAAAACCACTGACCTGGAAAATAGATCAAGGAGAGACAATTTAAAAATTGTTGATTACGTGAAAGCCATGATCAAAAAAAGAACCTAAAAATTCTCCAAGGAATTTTCAAGGAAAATTGCCCTGATGTTTTAGAACCAAAGGCCAAAAAAGAGGTTGAAAAAATCTACCAATCACCTCCTGAAAAAGATCCCAAAAATAAAACTCTTAGGAATATTATAGTCAGGTTACAGGATGCCCAGATCAAGAAGAAAATTTTACAAGCAGTCAGGAAGAAACAATCTGAATACAGTGGAAACACAAGCAAGATAACACAGGATACAGCTGCTTCTAAACTGATGGATCAAAGGGCTTAGACTGTGATATTCCAGAGGTCAAAGGAGCTGGGATTAAAACCAAGAATCAACTACCCAGCAAAATTGAATAGCATGTTTCAGGGGAAAATATAGTCATTCAATGGAACAGAGTACTTTCAAACATTCTCCCCCCTCCCCACTTTTTTTTCTGTTGTGCTTCACTCTAAAAAAATGCTATTTCCTATTGGTATTCTCACGTGTTAGGGATTTTCCTCTGGTTTGGATCTTGCAGTTCATTATTTAACTTTGCCCTCTCCATGGTAATTGTGTCTGTCATTTCCCATGTAACACCTCTCTCCCTTGGATTTAGAAGATGTCCTGCACTTTTTATTAATGACAGTTGCCCCCAGAAGCTCTGACACCCATTCTACTGAACATTAAATCCCTGCACACTATATACCCCCAGTGTAATGTCCCCATCTTCCTTAATAGATTATTGCTCTTCCTCTGTGAGAGTCTCATCAGTGATACCAGTACTGAATTAAGAATTAAGATTTTCCCCTTTCTTTAGGTTTATTGTAATCCCTTACTTTGATCCTCTTCCATTACCCTGGGAGTTCTATTCTTGGGGGTTTACAAGAGTTTTGTGTCAGGGGGATAAGGAGATTCCCCCTTAAGTTTTGACTTTTGACTTGATGAGGTATCACATATTTTCTTCTGCCCATTTCATCTTTTCATGTACCTTATCATTATGTAATTAAATCCCACTAAAAAAAAATGGTTTCACCTATATATAGGATGCTGTAAAGTTTAATCCATGATATTTCAGTAGTGTTTCTATGCCCTCAGCGCTATTTCACTTCTGTTTTCATCCTTGACTTCCTCAGTATATTTATGGGGACATTTTTTCATTTAGTCTAATTGTTGTTACTGTGTTGTATTCTTTTTTTTTAAACAAATGCTTTAGTAACTTCTATTTTACATCATTCATTTCCACCAGATTTTGAGTTACAATTATCCCCCCCTGTTTTTCCCCTACCCATGCTCGCAGAGTAGCAGTCCCACAAGATATTGCTTCCTCCAATCTGCTCTCTCCCATACCTTCTCCCATACCCCCTTCGACTTTTCCATTAGAGGAAGGTGAATCTTTGTGCCCCACTACCTGTGCATCTTATCTCCCAATTACAAGCAAAAGAGTATTAATAATAGTATTTATATATATTTGAAACATTTAATGTTAAGACCTCGAAATTCAGATCGATTTCCTTCCTCCCTTTTCACCCATTCCCACTGGGAAGATAAGTAATTCAGTATATGTTGTACATGTTTAAATATGCAAAACATTATCATAGTAGATATATTGTACAAGGCTGCTTATAATTCCCTCCCACTCATCCCACCCCCTACCTGGTCCATTCCCTACATGATCCTGTGCCTCTTCTATAGTGGGTAATTCCAACGTCCCCTCCCCCCAAGGATGCCCTCCCATCCATCATCCTTCCTCTCATCCCCCTTCCCCCTATTCTGCTGCAGGTTGAGATATCCCATTTAGTATGTATGTCATTCTCTCCCTGAACTAAATTCAATGAGAATGTGGTTTTGCCTTTTTGCCTTCCTCTTCTCCCCCTCCCTTGAAACCATTTCCCCTTGCTTCTTCTACATGAGATAGTTTACCCTACCTTGTCTCTCCCCATCTTCTCTTGACACTTTCCTCTCTCACCTCATAATTTCACCCCTTGAGTATCCTCCCTTCCCAAAAAATTCAACTTATGCCCTCTATCCATATATAACTGTAACCATATACACACACATTCACATATGTAGTCATATGACCACACACCTTTCTTCATTATTTTCATAGTGAGAAAGATATCATCAGTCATAGTTATTGTTTTTCCATATAGGAATGTGAATAGGTCAACTTTGATAAGTTCCTTTTGATTTCTTTTCCTTGATTACCTTCTCAGGCATCTCTTGCTTCTTGCATCTGGAAGTCAAATTTTCTATTCAATTCTGGTTTTTTCCTCAAGAATGCTTGAAAGTCCCCTATTCCACTGAATGACCATATTTTCCCCTGAAACAAAATACTCAGTTTTGCTGGGTAGGTGACCCTTGGGTTCATTCCCAGCTCTTTTGCCCTCTGGAATATTGTATTCCATGCCCTTTGATCCCTCAGTGTAGAAGCTGCCACATCCTGTGCTCTTCTGATAGTGTTTCCACAATATTGAAATTGTTTCTTCCTGGCTGCTTGTAGTATTTTCTCCTTGATCTGGGGATTCTGGAACTTGGCTATAATATTCTTGGGAGTTTTCTTTTTGGGATCTTTTTCAGGAGGTGATCAATGGATTCTTTCAACCTCTATTTTGCCCTCTGGATCTAAAACCTCACAGCAATTTTCCTTGAGAATTTCTTGAAGGGTGATTTCTAGGTTCTTTCTTTGATCATGGCTTTCAGGTAGTCCAATAATTTTTAAATTGTCTCTCCTGGATCTAAGGTCAGTGATTTTTCCCATGAGATATTTCACATTGCCTTCTACTCTTTCATTTGTTTGGATCTGCTCAATGGTATCTTGATTTCTCATAAAGTCATTAGCTTCCATTTGCTCCAGTCTAACTCTGAAGGAATGAATCTCCTCAGTGAGCTTTTGAGATTCTTTTTCCATCTGGCAAATTCGACTTTTTAAGGCATTCTTCTCCTCATTGCCCTTTTGGGCCTCCTTTGCCATTTGAGTTAGTCTATTTTTTTAAGGTGTTGTTTTCCTCAATCAGGCTGTTGACCCTCATTTCATACTTTTCCTGCATCCTTCTCATTTCTCCTTCTAATTTTTCCTCCACTTCTCTTATTTGATTTTTAAAGTCCTTATTATGGTCCTCTATGGCCTGCAACCTGCTCATGTTTTCCCCTGGGGCTTTTGGAGCCGGACTTCTGACCTCACAGTCCTTTTCCTGCTCTATGCCCCCAAAATAGGAGTCTAGGGTTGCATTTTTCTGTTTCCTTTGCCTTGGCATGTTGCCACTTAATTACTTAACTTTTGGGCTTGTTGCCACACTATGGCCTGGTGCCAGACAGGAACTTTCGCCCCAAACGTGTGAGGGGGCTAACTTCCGTTTCTGGCAAGCTGTAAGTCCACCCACTACCTCCACCCCAGATCACAATCCAGTTCCAGGGAGGTTAAAGCAAGAGTAATTACCCCCCAAGGATCTCCCTACAGTTCACAGGCCAGGATCTGGAGCTGCCTCTGAAAACTACAAAATGGCGTGTTTCCTCAGCGGCTTCTAGCCCCCAGGGGAGGAAGCTGACGCATTCCCCAAATAGTGGTCCCAATGTCCATAGGGCACTAACCTCTCACTTTGTACTAGGCATGTCTATGTTGATAATTCTTTAGTCACCACAGCTGCTGGTGTTCTTGGGTCTCTCCAGCCGGCCGCTGGCCCTGCTGCCCTAGGGCTAAAACCTCGGCTCACGGGGACCTGGGCTCCGCTCAGCTCGGCTCAGCTGCCCGCGCTCTGCTGGCTCCCACAGCACTGTGCTGGTCCTTCCTGCAGGGCTGCTGGGCTGTCCTCAGTGGGAGGTTAGCTTCTCTGTGTCATTCTGTGGGTGCTGGGGCTCCAGAAATTGTTCAGAGTCCCCTTTTACATAGTTTGGGGGGAATCTGGGGGCAGAGTGGCTTGGATGAGCTGTTTCTACTCCACCATCTTGGCTCCGCCCTCACTGTGTTGTATTCTTTGTTGCAACATTTGTTTATCTTTCTTATCTTTCTTTTTTCTACAGTATCTGAAAAAGAAATAATTTGTTCGTCTAGTTATCTTTAAAGGAATAAACATTTTAAAAGAAGAAAATTTAACAATTCTCCTTTTCTCTTAATGAATAGCGTCAGATGTGCAAAATCGGTCTACTTTAGTTGCATATAGTGTTCTTTTGCTCTTCAGAGCATATCATCCTACTCCCAGTTGAGGTTTCTAGTGTATTCAAAATAATCTTGTATTAATTAAATTTCCATATGATTATATTTGAAAGTTTTTCTTCTTATGACTTCAGAATTACTTGTTTCTCATTGTGATTGTAAATTTCACCACTATACATGTGTCTTGGAGTTTCCCTCTTACTGCTGTTTTCTGGAGATGACCTGTAGATCTTTTCAGTTGGTAATTTGTTTTCTGTATTCATATGTTATGCAAAGTTGTTTTATTTTTTGTATTATTTCTTGAATTGTGGTTTTCAGTATTTTTAACTTGATGTTCTTTTCTTGGAGACCTAAATTCATAAGTTCTTTCTTCACATTCTGCCTTCAGGACCAATATGTTTTACTTGGATAGAGATCACATTTTCTCTTAATGTTATTGCTTTTTGATACTGGTCTTTTAGAATGTTCACTTCTTTCATTTGGTTTTCTGTTGTTTCTATGTAAGATCTGCCACCTTAGAACAAGTTTTTTTGTTTCCTATTTTCTCAATCTTTTCTGTAGTGCCGGTTATAAATTCTACTTACATAATTCTTTTTTTTTCTTTTCCATTATTCAGTAATATTCTGCTGTGGTTTTATACTGATTTAGAAGTCCACAGATTCCTCTGTCTTGTCATATTAATCCATTTTCCTTCACCTTCCAATATTTATTTATAGATAACTGCTCTCTTTCAGCTTGTCAGGAGTCAGAGTTCCTTCTCTTATTACTATCTTTCCTTCTGGTTTAACTATTTCTGCTAAAAAGTTTTCAAATGTATTTTCTTTCTACTGAGATCTTAACATAGTTTCAGTTTCTTTTCCCTTATGTTCCCCTTTGTTCACTTTCTGACTTCTTTCCCTTTGTTAATATTTTCCCTGGTGAGCTGGCCATCTCATGCTGGTCAATTCATCTTTCACCAGCCTTTGTTTCTGATCCAAATGATTTCTAGGGGAGGAAAGAACTATGCCTTGCTAGATCCTGGACACTTTTCCATAAACTTAGTAGAGTGTGACATAAATATCCTGCACCAGTGCCCTCTGTTACATTGTTCTCTATCAGAGCACTATTGCAGCCATAATACAACCTCAGAAACTATCTGCCATTTGTTTTTTTGCAGCATAGGAAGAGTGAGGCAAATATTGAGCTCCTTTGGGCATTAAGTTGATCTCAGTTGTAAGCTTGTACATTAGCTTGTATGGCCCTTCCAGAGAGTGTTGGGTCATGAAGAAATGAGTGCTAATAAGTATGTTAGGGGTTGGTCATTAAGGTTTTCTGTTATTAGTTAATTGAATTTTTACCTCATTAGTGCTGTTGGTGTCCTCCACTGCTATGTTATTTTTCTTGAAATGCTTGAGATTGGATTGATAATTAAAGCAAATAACAAGGCTTCCACTTTATTGCTCATATGAGCCATGTATTTCTATGGAAAAATAAAAGGATTATCATGAAATAGTATCAGCAAAATAAGAGCAATATGATGATATTTTCCACAAGAAAAATCTTGATACATTATGTTCTTAGTCTCACCAAGATTATGTTTTATTTGAGAGAAATGATTATTTTACTCCTGTATTAATGATCAATTATTGAATTAGGACTATGGTTTTTCTCATTCCTTTCCTAATTTAGAAATCAGTCCCTGTAGGTTATTCAGGAAGCTTTTTATTTGCAGGGCTCATGATGAGATGAAACCTTGAGTGGAACTGACCCAACTGGAAAACTCACTTCTGATAAAATGGTAAAGAATTTGTACTTTAAGTGAATCGATGGATTCTTGCCTAATATGTTTTACTATGACAGGTCTAGGTAAAACTGGATTCCCCTTTCTATCTAAATTACCCTAAGTAGGGTGATATGAGTATACAAAAATCTCTACAACCAAGACTAAGTGATCACAGTCATGACTCCCAGACCTATTAGAGTAAGCCATTTACAATTATAATATTCACTTTCTCATTAGTTATTAACCAATCAGAGTTTATAACCACCCTCAGGAACACCCACTCTTACAAGAGCATATAAGCATTCCACTCACCCTTTTTATTAGTTACCTGCTACCAAGATTAATAAAATAATTAATCACCCAGAAATTGTGCCTCTTGAACACCACATGTTAAAATTTCATATAACAGGGTGAAAGGCAAAAAGGCACAATAAAATGGAAAGTGGTTCTAAAACAGAAGATAGTACTCTGTCCTTTGGACTCAACTTATTTATGATACTTTTGAGTTCTCTAGCTTCAAATGGAAAATAAAAATCAATGACAAATCCTATCTCTATTTAGTATCTATGTGACCTCAAGCAAGTCCCTTAACCTCCCTAGATTTCTATTTTCTCATCGGTAAAATGAAATTGTTGGACAAGATGAACCCTGAGGTTTCTTAAAACAAGATGACATTTGAGGTCCTCAATCTATTATTTTATGTTTAGTATATTGATATTGATCAATAAAAATAATGCATATGGAAAAACAGAAATTGTATCAATGCATTTCTTAGGTGGCAATTTGACTTAAAACATTATAAATTTAAGAATTTAAAATAAGGATAAAATTTTTATGTAGAGAGATGCATGATGATCAGTAGTTACTGTTGCTATATATATATGTGTGTGTGTGTGTGTGTGTGTGTGTGTATGTATTTATTTTAGTTTACAACATTTAGCTCCACAAACTTTTGGGTTCTAATTTTTTTTTCCTTTTGGAGGGCAATTGGGGTTAAGTAACTTGCCCAATGTCACCCGGCTAGGTTTTTGTTTGTGTGTGTGTTAAGTGTCTGAGTCCGGATCCGAACTCAGGTCCTTCTGACTCCAGGGCCGACGCTATACTCACTGTGCCATCTAGCCACCCCTTGAGTTCTAAATTTTGTTACCATCTCTCTCTTCCCCACTCCCCCACTATGGTAACAAGCAATCTGATATAGGTTCTACAAATATCTTCAATAAAATATTAATCAAGTTGTAAAGAAGGACTATAACCATTGGAATGAACAAGAAAGAAAGAACAAAACAAAACAAAATGGAGAAAGATCAAGTAGTTTGCTTCAATCTTCATTCAGACTCTGTAAATCTTTCTCTGAATCAGGATAGCCATTTCCATCCTGAGTCTTTTGGAGATGTCTTATAGCCTTGCATTGCTAAAGAGGGAAAGAGACTATCAAAATTGGACATCATCGATATTATGTGTCTGTAATAGTATACAGGGTTTCCTGGTTCTGTTCTTCTCACTCAGCATCATTTTATATAAGACTCTCCAGCTTATTATGAAGTCTAACTGCCCCTTCTTTATTATGACAATATAGTATTTCAATACATTCATATACCCAACTTGTTTAGCCATTCCCCAATTGATAAGCATCCCCTTGATTTCCAATTCTTTGTCACCACAGAAAAAGTTCTTATAAATATTTTTAGCACGTACTGGTCCTCCTCCCACTTGTATGATCTTTTTTGGAATACAGTCCTAGAAGTGGTATTGCTGGGCCAAAGGGAATGTACATTGGTATAGTCAAAAATTCCTCTCCATAATGGATGGATCACTTCACAAATACACCAACAATGCATTAGTGTTCCAATTTTCCCACATCATCCCCATAACTTATCATTTCACTCTTTTGTCATGTAAGTCAATCCGACAGGTGAGTTGTGGTACCTAGGAGGTATTTTGATTTTCATTTCTCTAAGCAAAAGTGACTGAGTATTTTTTTCGTATGATTATTGACATTTTTTTTCCTGTGAAAACTGACTTTTCATATCCTTTGACCATTTATCATTTGGGTAGTGGCTTGTATTCTTATAGATTTGGCTCAATTCTTTGTTTATTTTAGAAATAAGGCCTTTATCAGAGACACTGATTATAAAAAAGTCTTTCTTAATTTTCTATGTCCCTATTATTTTGGTTACATTGGATTAACTTGTACAAAATGATTTCAATGTAATATAATCAAAATTATCCGTTTTGCATTTCATAATGCTCTCTATTTCTTGTTTGGTCATAAATTCTTCCCCTCTCCATAAAACTGACAGGTAAATTATTTTTTTGGTCTCCCATATAGTTTAACATATCCGTCTTTATATCTAAACCATGAACCCATTTAATCTTTATTTTTGGTAGAAAGTGTTAGAACTTGGTCTATGCCTAGTTTCTGCCATACAGTATTCCAGTTTTCCCAGCAGTTTTTGCCAAATAGTGCATTCTTATCCCCAAAACTGGGGTCTTTTTGTTTATCGAAAAATAGATTACTATATTTATTAACTGCTGGGTCTCCTATGCCTAATCTATTCCATTGATCCATTACTCTACACCTCTGCCAGTATCAAGCAGTTTTGATGACTGCTGCTGTATAATACAGATTAAGATCTGGCATAGCTAGTCCACCTTCCCTAGCATTTCTTTTCATTAATTCTCTTGATATTCTAGACCATTTCTTTTTCCAAATAAATTTTGTTATTATTTTGTCTAACTCTAAAAAGTAGTTTTTTGGTAAATTGATTGTTATGGCACTAAATATATAGTTTAGTTTGGGTAAATTTTTCATTTTTATTATATTAGCTTAACCCAGCCATGAGCAACTGATATTCTTCCCAACTATTTAGAACTGATTTTATTTGTGTGAGAAGTGTTTTGTAGCTGTGATCATATAGATTCTGGGTTTGTTTTGGCAAGTAGATTCCCAAATATTTTATAATGTCTACAGTGACTTTAAATGGGATTTCTCTTTCTATCTCTTGCTGTTGAGTTTCATTAGAGATTTACAGGAATGCTGAGGATTTATGTGAGTTTATTTTATATCCTGCAACTTTGCCAAATTTATTTATTGTCTCAAGTACTTGATTCTCTCAGATTGTCTAAGTATATCATCATATCGTCTGCAAAGAGTGATAGCTTGGTCACTTCTTTGCCTAATTTGATTGCTTTGATTTCTTTTTCTTCTCTAATTGCTACTGCTAGTGTTTCTAGTACCAGATTGAATAAGAGGGGTGATAGTGGACACCCTTGTTTCACTTCTGATCTTATTGGAAAGGCTTCAAGTTTATCCCCATTGCATATAATACTTGCTGATATTTTTAAATAGATGCTATCAACTATTTTAAGGAAGGCTGCATTTATTCCTATACTTTCTAGTGTTTTTAATAGGAATGGATGCTGTACTTTGTCAAAAGCCTTTTCTGCATCTATTGAGATGATCATGTGGTTTCTGCTAGTTTTATTGTTGATATGCTCAATTATACTGATGGTTTTCCTAATATTAAACCATCCTTGCATTCCTGCAATGCATCCTACCTGATCAGAGTGTATTATTTTTGTGATAAGTTGTTGGAGCCTTTTGGCTAATATTTTGTTTAGAATTTTTGCGTCTAAATTCGTGAGGGAAATTGGTCTTTAATTTTCTTTCTCTGTTTTATCTCTTCCTGATTTCAGAATCAGTACCATATTTTTGTCATAGAAAGAGTTTGGTAGAACTCCTTCTTCACTAATTATCCCAAATAGTTTGTAGAGTATTAGAATCAATTGTTCTTTAAATGTTTGATAGAATTCACTAGTGAACCCGTCTGGCCCTGGAGATTATTCCCTAGGGAGTTCATTGATGGCTTGTTTGATTTCTTTTTCTGAGATGGAGTTATTTATGTAATTCACTTCCTCTTCAGTTAATCTGGGCAACTTGTGATTTTGTAAATATTCATCCACTTCACTAAGATTGTCATATTTATGTGCATACAATTGGTAAAAATAATTCCTCGTTATTTTTTGATTTCCTCTTCATTAGAGGTAGATTCACCCTTTTTATTTTTGATACTCATAATTTGGTTTTCTTCTTTCTTTTTTATCACATTGACTAAGGGTTTATCAATTTTGTTGATTTTTCATAAAACCAGCCCTTAGTTTTATTTATTAATTCAATAGTTTTCTCAGTTCCAATTTTATTAATCTCTCCTTTGGTTTTCAATATTTCTAATTTAGTACTAAATTGGGGATTTTCAATTTGTTCTTTTTCTAGCTTTTTCAATTGCATGTCCAATTCATTGACCTCCCTTCTCTCTGCTTTAATTAAGTATGCACTCAGGGATATAAAACTTCCCCTGAGAACTGCCTTTAGTGCATCCCACAAATTTTGGTATGTTGTCTCATTATTATCATTCTCTTGAATGAAATTATTGATTGTTTCTATAATTTCTTCTTTGACCCATCCATTCTTTAGGATTAAATTGTTTAATTTCCAATTAGTTTTTAGTCTATCTTTCCCTGGCCCTTTATTGCATATAATTTTTATTGCATCATGATCTGAGAATGATGCATTTAATATTTCTGCCTTTTTGCACTGGATTGTGAGGTTTTTATGCCCTAGTACATGGTCTATTTTTGAGTATGTACCATGCACTGCTGAGAAGAAAGTAAACTCCTTTTTATCCCCATTCAGTTTTCTCCAGAGATCCATCATATCTAGTCTCTCTAAGATTCTATTCACCTCCTTAACTTCTTTCTTGTTTATTTTGAGGTTAGATTTATTGAGTTCAGAGAGGGGGAGATTAAGGTCCCCCACTAGTATAGTTTTGCTATCTATTTCTTCCTCTAATTCCTTTAACTTCTCCTCTAGGAATTTGGATGCTATACCACTTGGTGCATATATGTTACGTAGTAATATTGCTTCATTCTCGATGACGCCTTTTAGTAGGATATAGCTTCCTTCCTTATCTCTTTTAATTAGATCTATTTTTGCTTTTGCTTTATCTGAAATAAGTATTGCTACCCCTGTTTTTTTTTACTTTAGCTGAGGCATAATAAATTTTAGTCCAACCTTTTACCTTTACCCTGTGGGTATCCCTTTGTTTCAAATGTGTTTCTTGTAAACAGCATATTGTAGGATTATGTTTTTTAATCCATTCTGCTATCTGCTTCTGTTTTATGGGAGAGTTCATCCCATTCACATTCATAGTATTGATGACTAGCTGTCTCTTTCCCTCCATCCTATTCCCTCCCCTGTTTATGTTTTGTTTCTTCCTTCTCCCTGCCCCTCCTTGAAGTTTTCCCTTTTGACTGCCCCCTCCCTCAGTGTTCCCACCCAGTGATCCCCCTTCTTAACCTACCCTTTCCCCTTACTACTGTTTCCCTCCCTTCTAATCCCCCCTTTAGTCTCCTCCTCTACACCCCCCTTACCCTTATCTATAGGACACAATAAATGTTTATACTTATCAGAGTAAATTACTCCTTGTTTGATTCCAAACCAATGAGTGTAAATTTCAAACAGTGCTCCTCTCCCTCCCCCATTTTCCTCTATTTAATGAATTTATGTATATATTCACATTAGAATCTTAAACTTCACTGATTAAGTTGATCCCTCTTTGAACCAGAACCAGTGAGAATAGTGTTTAAATGATGTTCTTCTCCCTCTTTCTTTCCCCTCTTCTATAGTGTGTTTTGATGCCTCTTCAGATGGCATATTTTACCTTTTCCTATCTCATCATTTCCTTTTTCCCATTACAGTCCCTTTGATCCCCTTAAGAGTTTTTTTTTCTTTTTAGTCTTCAGGTTAGTGTATTCATACCCACACCTTCTATCTAAGTATAACCCTTTTGAAGTTCATGATAATAAAGATTTCAAATATTGACAGTTATCAGCTCCACATATAGGGATGTGAACATTTTGCTCTTGTTTCATCCCACGTAATGAGCATGTGTTTGTAGGTATGGGTGTGTGTACTTATGCATGTGTGAGTCTGTGTTTCCCTTGTTTACCTTTTTATGTCTTTCTGGAGTCTTGTAAATGGAGATCAAATTTTCCATTGAGCTCTGGCTTTTTCATCAGGAAAGTCTGCAAGTCCCTTATTTCATTAAATGTCCATCTCCTTGCCTGAAAGATTATGCTCAGTTTTGCCAGGTAGTTAATCCTTGGTTGTAGTCCTAGCTCTATTGCCCTATGAAATATCAAATTCCAGTACCTCTGCTCTTTTAATGTAGAAGCTTCTAGGTCCTGTGTGATCTTAACTGTAGTTCCTAGATATTTGAATTGTTTCTTTCTGGCTGCTTGTAGAATTTTTTCTTTAATCTTGTAATTCTGGAATTTGGCTACTATATTTCTTGCAGTTTTTCAGTTTGGCATCTCTTTCAGGAGGAGTCCGGTGAATTCTATCCATAGCTATTTTATCTTCTGATTCCAGGATATGAGGACAGTTTTCTTTGACAACCTCTTAGAGGATGTTGTCTAGACTGTTTTTTTCATTGTGGCTTTCTGGTAGACCAATAATTATTAAGTTGTCTCTCCTGGATCTGTTCTCTAGGTCAGTTATTTATCCAGTGAGATATTTTACATTTTCTTCCAATTTTTCGATCTTTTTTTTTTATTGACTCCTGCTGCATCATAGAATTCTGAATTTCAGTTTGATTGTATCTAATTTTTAGCAAATTATGGTCTTCAGTTAGTTTTTGAAGTTCCTTTTTTAGGGAGGTATTTTCTCCAATTACTTCACTAATTTTACTTTTTAAGGATTTGTTTTCTTCACTGAGACTTTTTTCCAAGTTGGTCACTGCTTCCCTGATTTGGTCTTTAAAATTTTTCTTAAGCTCCTCCAGGAATGCTATTTGGGCTTGAGACCAGATCCTGTTTCCGTCTGTGGTCTCAGGTGTGGGTAGAGAGTCTATATTGTCCTGTGTATTTAGTTGTTCTTCCCCTACATAGTAGGCTCGAATAGACTTTCTTGCCTTCCCCTTCTTCTTTTCAGCTTCCTTCCTTCCCATTGTGACTTCCTGTTTCTTAGTTTCTCAGGCTATGAGTTTAGGGCCTGATCCTTGACTTTGAATACCTCTGGGTGGCTAGTTTATGGCTTAGTCAGGGAAGTCAGTGAGGAATGTAGATGAGTAGGTAGGGGTGAGTCTGATCACTTTAGATTTCTGCCTCTATACCCCTGGGCTATAAGTAGGCTTTTGTTGGTGAGGTGATGTGGGACTTTTTAGGGCCCCTCCTTCTCTTTTCTTCAGATTCCTGGATGTCTCAGTTACACCCCTTCTTGGAGAATCTCAAGCCTGGGGCTATTTCCATTAACTTGGAATTTCAATCTTCCTGGGAGACTTATCTTTGGGTTTCCTGCTTCATGAAGGAGGGTTGGGAGGATCAGAGCAGCTAGAATTTACTTTGCCATTCCAGCTCCTGTATTATACAGGCAGGCAGTTTCTAACTTTCCAGGCTTGGGGCTGAATGCAGCTGGAGAAGCCGCTCTCTCCCCTGGGGGCCCGCCTCTCCTACCTGGTTCCAATGACCCTTCCATTCCCTTTGTGAGATGAAGGCAAGATGACTGCAATTTGTTCTTGGTAAGTCTGAAGGCTGGGGCTTTTTCTCTCTCTGGTATAGTCTGCTTGTCTGCTCTTAGGTCTGAGCTGTGCAGACCCCACACACTCTGTGCTCTACCTGTACGGACACACTGGGCAAACTCCTGGGCTGGACTCTGCCACACTCAGTCTTCCAGTGTGCTCTGTCACTCTGGAATCCACTCAGATTCACCCTTTGAGACTTAGTGACCAAGGAGCTCAGCGAGGTTACTGCTTCTTTTCCGCCATCTTGGCTCTGCCCCCTTCATCTTGAACTATTCTTTATGCCTCATAGAGCCATTAGCTTCATTTTGTCTAATTCTAATTTTTAGTAAATGGTTATCCTCATTTGGTTTTTTAACCTCCTTTTCCATTTGTTCAGTTTTTACTTTTAAGGAGTTATTTTCTCCTTTTAGATTTTGATCTTCCTTTCACATTTGACAAATTTACTTTTTAACTTTTAACTTCAGTGAATTATTTTTCATTTTGCCAAATGTATTTTTAAAGTAATTCTCAATTTATCTTCTACTACCTCTATAATTTGACTTTTAAAATCCTCCTTGAGTTTATACAAGAATGCATTTTGGACCTACGAGCAGCTCATATTCCCCTTTCAGTTTTCAGCTGTGGGTATAATGTCAATGTTCTCTTCTGAATTTGATTTCTGGTGCTCACCAATTCTAAAGTCTTTGTTTTTCCTATTTGCTCTTGCCCATTGTGATTGTCTATTTTCTGCCTATTTCGTGGGGCACAGAAGGCTCTGTACCACACTTCTTAGGCTGTTATTTAGGGGTATGGTTATTGGCTTTGTTTGCTGTGGTCTCTGACTGCCTAGACTGAGGCCAAGGCCAGGAATTTCTACATTACCCCAAGGTTACATGGAAGTTCATGGTGTGAGGTGTAGGGTTGGGGTTATCTGGCCACTTCAGGATTTTGCCCCCAAGCCCTGGGACTTGAGCCCACATGGGCTTAACCACTGGTGGCCAGGGCCAGGCTAGTGTCTATTGATTCCCCTGGTTGTACAAAGGTACTCCTGAGCTTCTGGTATTAGTGCTTACTGAGATGGGACTTGTTGGAATGTCACCTATTCTATCCTGCACTTTAGCCCCAGCACAGCCACAGCCACACCTTTCCTCTAGGTTTCCCAAACCTGAAGCTGGTTCCTTGATTTCAGGCTTTTTTTACCCTGGGGCAATATTCTCTGGGCTTTTCAGGGTCAGAAAAGGAGATGAGAGCAGCTATGTTTTACTCTGCCATCTTTGTTCCTGGAAGTTCGGCTAGTTGATGTTTAAACTTCTAGGCTGTGGGCTGATAGCCCCAGGAGTAGCTGCTGCCAAGGCCAGAGACCCTGTGCTTGTTTCTTACCGAGCTCCAACAAACTGCTGCCCTGTTGTGAGAGGTCTGGGAATGAGTACTGTGGTGGGTGAGTCAGTTTGCCTGAAGTTGTTCCAACTTCCGCTATGTTTGGGTTTCTACTTGTGCTTTACTGCAGATTGAAATGTTTCCAAATTTCATCCTCTAAAAGTTTTGTCCACATCTTTCCACAAACCTCTAATAGGATTCCAACTAATGCCCAAGAAGTTTTTACTTTGTTCCTTTAATTTTACACAAATATTGAGGTATATCAGTCCTTCTGGGAAGATTGGATTGTCTGAGAGAAGGTATGTTTTACTGAAGAAACTAATTGTTGAATTTCTTTCAAGCCAATACAAGAAGACTCATGGTAGGGATCCATCTTGGATGGGAGAACTTCTCATACTATGGAAGTTTTTAAAAGGTTCTCTGGAGGGGGAAAATGAGAGAGAGAGAGAGAGAGAGAGAGAGAGAGAGAGAGAGAGAGAGAGAGAGAGAGAGAGAGAGAGAATTTATGGGTGGCACCAGAAGCTGAGTTAGATGAAATTTTCAGGAAACTTCTTTTCCTTGGTTTATGTCCCAGTTTGGTTAATTAAGAGAATTCAGACATTGAATTCTGGCTTCTTAGATAAATCTATGGAGTAAATCTTCTCCACTATGCTACTCTTCTTTGTATTAACATAAGTGACAATGTTAATCATCAGGGGTTGCTTTGACACTTAAATGATTTGCCGAAAATTTACTTTTTTTTCTAAAAATGTGTGATAAAGGTAAAATTTTGTATTATGAAGTTGAAAAATTAAGAGAGGGAAAGCATTGTAGTGGGTTTTTCATTGTGTTAAGTTCAGTTGACTGGGAAATCACCATACCAACTTGTAAATCAATAGATTATGTAGGAGCTCAAAGCAGTTTATGAATTCATTTAAAATTCGTATTTTTTCTTTTAGCATTACAGAGAAAGAAACTGGGACTTTAGCCGTGAACTAAAACCCTTAGGAGCTAAACTCATTTTCCCCAAGTCGTTTGTTTTCTATGCCCAGGACATTAGTGTTTATTTATTGGAGGTAAGGTTTGGGGCTCAAAAATGTCCCCTGCTAGGCAACCAATGTATTCATTGAGCTGTCCATTTGTGGTCTGGCATTCTTGCTCTAAGATTATTGTCCTTTCAGAGCCAAGATAGTAGAATAGATGCACAAACTTGGTGTGAGCTCCTGCTCAAATCACTTCTTATACATCTAAAAAATGACATTGAACAAGTTTTAGAGCTACAGAACACAAAAAGTGATAGAGAGAAACAAATCTCCCGCTGAAGAGGTGTCCCAGCCTGGCAGGCCAGCAGGAAAGGTCTACTGTACCTGGCTAGGAGGCAAGAGCAGTCCTGCATGAACCAAGAGGTTTTGGGCCCAGGGTGGCCCCAACCAGCAGCAGCCAGATCAGACTTTGGGAGAGTGAATTCCTAGTCGCTATGACTGTTTCCAGACTTCTCAACTTATAAACGCCAAATATAAAGTAAAATGTCATTCAGGAACTCTGTTGAAACACAGGGCCAGAAGAGCATTGTCTGGCCCCTGCTCCCAGGGCAAGAGGTGGTGGAGGAATGGTGGCTGCAACTGCTGCCTTGTGGCTGCTTTTGGAGCCCTTGGACTGCAGATTTGGGGGGGGGGGGGCAAGCAACCATTCAGAGGGGAATCACTCTTGCTTTAACCTGCTTGGATCTGCATTTTGGTCTTGGGTAGGGGTCCTGAAGTGTGTGGACAGTGTGCCAGAGCTTGAGTGAGCTTTAGAAAGGGCACCCTGCTAATAGTTCCTGTAGCTGCAAAAACCCCAGCGAATTGGGACATAGCTCTGTCCATTCTGGAAGCAGAGTTTACTGTGTCAAAGAGCTTAAAAGTCAAGCAATTGTCTGGCAATATGAGCAAACAAAGGAAGCACAAACAGACCATATAATTCTTTTCTAGGGGGACCAGAAGGATCAAAGCATGGAACCAGAAGAAGACAGCAAAGTTAGAACTCCTGAATGAAAAGGTTCCAAGAAAAATATGAACTGCTTATAGGCCATGGAGGAGTTCAAGAATGATTTTGAAAATCAAGCAAGAGAACTGGAGGAAAATTGAGAAGAGAAATGAGAATGATGCAAAGAAATAATGAAAAGTGAGTTAACAGTCTGCCAAAGGAGACCACAAAAATACTAAAGAAAATAACACCTTAAAAATAGACTAACTCAAATGGCAAAAGAATCCCAAAACCCATTGAGGAGAAGAATGCCTTTAAAAGCTAAATTTGCCAGATGAAAAAGGAATTCAAAAAGTCACTGAAGAGAATAATTCCTTCACAATTAGAATGGAGCAACTGGAAGCTAATGACTTTATGATAAATCAAGATACTCTGAAATAAATCCAAATAAATTAAAAAAAGAAGGCAATGTGAAATATATCATTAAAAAGACCACTGACTTGGAAAATTGATCCAGGAAAGATAAATTGAAAATTATTGGACTGCCCAAAAGCCATGATCAAAGAAAGAGCCTCACCACCTTCTTTCAAGATATTATAAAACCAAATTGCCCTGATATTCTAGAACCAATGTGTAAAATATAAATTGAAAGGATTCATCCATTTCCTCTTGAAAAAGATCCCAAAAAGAAAACTCCTAGGAATATTATAGCAAAATTCCAGAGTTCACAGGTCAAGGAGAAAATACTGCAAGCAGTCAGGAAGAAGCAATTTGAATATTGTAGAAACACAATAAGGATAACAAAACAAGAGCTAGAAGCTTCTACCTTTAGTGATCGGGGGGCTTGGAATATTATATTCCAGAGGTCAAAGGATCTAGGACTAAAACCAAGAATCACCTACCCAGCAAAATTGAGTATAATGTTTCTGGGAAAAATATGGTCATTCAATGAAATAGAGGATTTTCAAGCATTCTTGGTAAAAAACCAGAGTTGAACAGAAAATTTGACTTTCAACTACAAGACACAAGAGATGCATGAGAAGGTAAAAAAGCAATAATCTTAATTCATAAGACTTATCACAGTATGAGGATAATTGAAAGGAATATATATCATATGTGTGTACATACATATATATGTATGTATAGGAGGCTATATGTGTAAATAAATATATGTGAGTGTGGGCATATGTATGTTCATGTATACATAGATAGAGGGTACAAGATGAGTTGAATATGAAGGATGATATCTAAAAAAATAAAATTAAGAGGTAAGAGAGGAATTTATTGGGAGCTCATACATTAGCTCATATAAAACAGGCAAGAGAAAACTGTTAGAATGTAGGGGAAGAGCAGGAAGGTGAAAGGGAATAGCACAACTTTTTCTCATTGAATTTGGCTTAAGGAGGGAATAACATACATACTAAATTGCTTATCTTATCCTACAGGAAAATAGGGGGGTAGGAGATAAGAGGGGGGATTATAGAAGGCAGGGCAGATTGGGGGAGAGGGTAGTTAGAAGCAAACACTTTTGAAAAAGGGATAGGGTCAAAGGAGAAAATAGAATATTTGGGGTGGGGCAGGATAGGATGGATAGTTTGTCTTTCACAATATAACTATTATGGAAATATTTTGAGTAACTACACATGTACAACCTATATTCCTTATCTTTCCAGTTGGGGTGGGTGAGAAGGGAAGAAGAGATAAATCTGAAACTCAAAATTTTAAAAACCAATGTTTAAGAAAATTATATTTTTACATGCAACTGGGAAATAAGATATACGGGCACTGGGGCATAGAAAGCAATCTTCCCCTATTAGAAAGTTGGGGAGGTGATAGAGAAGGATATAAGAGAGAAGAGATTGCAGGAAGGGGTATTCAGTAGGCTTGCTATTTTGGGGTGGAAGTAGGGGAAAGATGGGGAGAAAATTTGAAACTCAAAATAAGTTGCAAACAAGTGTTGAAAATTAAAATTAATAATTTGAAAAAAAGATTATTGTCTTTTCTTGTCATACGTACAGAATACAAACTGAAGCTTTTGATTTAACATATGGCAGTTATGGAAGAAAACTCTTTTTTCAGTGACACTATTCTTTTCCTATCTTTTTTAAAGAAACATACAACCATACTAAAATTTTTCCTCCTACAGATAGATAGGTGTAAATCTTACTCTAATGAGTCAATTCTAAAAGTAAGACTACTTATCCTATATGAACATGGTTTTTAAGCTAAAAAATATTCACATACAAAATTCTAAACATAAGGTTGGATGAATAGGTAATTATTCTCTTTACAAATTGATTCCCTTAAATACTAAGCTCCCCTGGTTCATTTAAAACATTTAATTTATGTAAATTTGATTTATGTTGAATATTTTTTAAACAAATGCTTTATTAACTTCTGTTTTACATCATTCATTTCTGCCAGATTTTGAGTTACAATCATTTCCCCCCTGTTATTCCCCTACCCAACCTCCCAGAATAGCATTCCCACAAGATATCGCTTCCTCCAATCTGCTCTCTCCCATACCTTCTCCCATACCCCCTTCGACTTTTCCATTAGAGGAAGGTGAATCTTTGTGCCCCAATGCCTGTGCATCTTATCTCCCAATTACAAGCAAAAGAGTATTAATAATAGTATTTATATATATTTGAAACATTTAATGTTAAGACCTTGAATTTCAGATCCATTTCCTTCCTCCCTTGTCACCCATTCCCTCTGGGGAAATAAGTAATTCAGTATATGTTGTACATGTCTAGCTATGCAAAACATTATCATAGTAGATATATTGTACAAGGCTGCTTATAATTCACTCCCACTCATCCCACCCCCCACCTGGTGCATTCCCTACATGATCCTGTTCCTCTTCTATAGTGGGTACTTCCAACCTCCCCTCCCCCAAAGGATGCCCTCCCATTCATCATCCCTCCTCTCACCCTCCTTCCCCCTATTCTGCTGCAGGTTGAGATATCCCATTTAGTATGTATGTCATTCTCTCCCTGAACCAAATTCAATGAGAATATGGTTTTGCCATTTTTGCCTTCCTATTCTCCCCCTCCTTTGCAACCACTTCCCCTTGCTTCTTCTACATGAGATAGTTTACCCTACCCTGTCTCTCCCCATCCCCTCTTGCCACTTTCCTCTCTCACCTCATAATTTCCTCCCTTGAGTATTCTCCCTTCCCAACAAATTCAACCTATGCCCTCTATCCATATATAACTGTAACCATATACACACACATTCACATATGTATACATATGACCACACACCCTTCTTCCATTATTTTCATAGTGAGAAAAATATCATCAGTCACAGTTATTGCTTTTCCATATAGGAATGTAAATAGTTCAACTTTGATAAGTTACTTTTGATTTCTTTTCCCTGATTACCTTCTCAAGTATCTCTTCCTTCTTGTGTCTGGATGTCAAATTTTCTATTCAATTCTGGTTTTGTCCTCAAGAATGCTCAAAAGTCCTCTATTCCACTGAATGACCATATTTTCCCCTGAAACAAAATACTCAGTTTTGCTGGGTAGGTGACCCTTGGGTTCATTCCCAGATCTTTTGCCCTCTGGAATATCATATTCCATGCTCTTCAATCCCTCAGTGTAGAAGCTTCCAGTGCTATTCTAATTGTGTTTCCACAATATTGAAATTGTTTCTTCCTGGCTGCTTGGAGTATTTTCTCCTTGATCTGGGGATTCAGGAACCTGGCTATAATATTCCTGGGAGTTTTCTTTTTGGGATCTTTTTCAGGAGGTGATCTGTGGATTCTTTCAACCTCTATTTTGCCCTCTGGATCTAAAACCTCACAGCAATTTTCCTTGAGAACTTCTTGAAGGGTGATTTCTAGGTTCTTTGTTTTATCATGGCTTTCAGATAGTCCAATAATTTTTATATTGTCTCTCCTGGATCTATTTTCCAGGTCAGTCGTTTTTCCCATGAGATATTTCACATTGCCTTCTAATCTTTCATTTGTTTGGATCTGCTTAAAAGCATCTTGATTTCTCATAAAGTCATTAGCTTCCATTTTCTCCAGTCTAACTCTGAAGGAATGAATCTCCTCTGTGAACTTTTGAGATTCTTTTTCCATCTGGCAAATTCGACCTTTTTAAGGCATTCTTCTCCTCATTGCCCTTTTGGGCCTCCTTTGCCATTTGCGTTAGTCTATTTTTTAAGGTGTTGTTTTCCTCAATCAGGCTGTTGACCCTCATTTCATCCTTTTCCTGCATCTTTCTCATTTCTCTTTCCAATTTTTCCTCCACTTCTCTTATTTGATTTTTAAAGTCCTTCTTATGGTCCTCTATGGCCTGCAACCTGCTCATGTTTTCCCCTGGTGCTTTTGGAGCAGGACTTCTGACCTCACAGTCCTTTTCCTGCTCTATGCCCCCAAAATAGGAGTCTAGGGTTGCATTTTTCTGTTTCCTTTGCCTGGGCATGTTGCCACTTAATTACTTGACTTTTGGGCTTGTTGCCACACTATGGCTTTAAGGCCAGATAGAGGAATTTTCGTCCTGAACGTGTTGGGGGCAGCTTCCGTTTCTGGCAAGCTGTAAACCCACCCATAACTTCCCCCCTAGATCACAATCCAGATCCAGGGAGGTTAAAGCAAACCCTAAGTCGAGCATTCTTTGCCTTATTGTAATCTCCCTAGTTCCTTTAGGAGGGACTCTAGTCAGCTCAACATTCTTTATCTAGTTGTATCAACAATGCAGTATTCACAATGTCTTCTCTAAGTATAAATATGATGATATGGTTATTAATCACAAAATATACCATGCTCTCTCCATGGGGAATAAAGCTAGAACATTTATTCAAATACCAGAAAACTGAGTCCCCAAACCAGAAAATCAAAGCTATCACAGTAGTTATGAAGTTGACACATATAGATAATGTAGGAAATACCCATAGTCTCACACCTTCAAAACAGAACAGTCTACCTCAGGCAAAGGTCCTCTTCTCCTCAGAACAACTGCTCAGTGTCCACACAGTGTTCTCCCAGCAGCTCTGGCCGCCCAAAGTTCCTCTCCATGGCAGGTCTCAGCAGGAGTCCTTAACAGAAATTCTGGCTGGCTCAAAAAAAAAGGAGTTAGAGCCTCTGCTGCTACTGCTGTGGCTGCTGTTGCTACTGCTGCTGCCACCATGCCTCCAGCCACTGAGTGCACTGTAGCTTGGTTTCTGCTTCCTTTTGCCCCACCACTTCCTGCTACATCAGCAAATTCTAGGGGCATGGAAGATCTTTAAATCCCCATAAGCTTTACATTCAGCACCAAGATCTTTCATGTCCTTTACTTGGCAAAAATAGAATAACAATATATTTCATTACATAGGCTAATAGGAGTTTTAGGAGTAACTGGTGTCAACAGAATTTTACAACGATATAATAAGGATAGCACACAATAAACACAGAAAACAGTATTTTAGGGTGGGGCTTGAGTACAAACCCCTCATCTTGCCCAACCCCCCAAAATGGGGTCCCAAAATCTTGGAGTAAGAGGTGAAGGTCTCTTCTTCCATGGCTACTTGCTGCTGAAATTGAATGTAGAGCTGTACCTGTCCCAAAGGGACCAATTTGAGAAGTCAGCTCTTTAGCCAGCTTTTGGAATGTGCTTGATGCCAGGTCCAGGGATGACCCATCACAGTTGTAAAGAGGGGGTGACCTCCAGCTTAAGCTATCAGGCATGTATAGGTGGAGGGTACCAAGCCTGTGGAAACAAATCTAAAAAAGAAGGTGAAGAGACAAAAAGCCAAAAAGAAGCAAAGAGACAATAACCAGAAACAAGGTTCAACCATGCTCCTGGAGTCCATGAGCCTACTAATTGGACTCTCACTCACAGTAGAATATATGATTTAAGGGTCCAGTTTTATCATCATCTTCTCCTGAATAAACAATAGTTACAGTGTTATCTCTGCCATATAATCTCTACAGCCTTTGGAACATCATCTGGGTTCTGTTTTACCAATACTTTAGCTTCCAATTTTATTCTATCAGTAGAACCAAATCCTTGAGTTCCTATGATAGCTATTTTGGAAGGAGGGTCAGTTTTAACTAGTGGTATTGTTTTACAAGGAACTATAATCACTTGAACTATTCTATCTTTTTTTTTTCTCGCTTTTTGGAGGGCAATTGGGGTTAAGTAACTTGCCCAAGGTCACACGGCTAGGATTTTTTGTTTGTGTGTCTTAAGTGTCTGAGGCCGGATCTGAACTTAGGTCCTTCTGACTCCAGGGCCGACGCTCTACTCACTGCACCACCTAGCCACCCCTATCCTATCATTTTATGAAACTGTATGGGCCCTTCACCTAAATCATGGAATGTCGCAACAATTTCTCCTTGATAATTAGAATCTATTACTCCACATAATACATGTATTACTTGAGCTGCTAATTCTCATTTGGTTAAAATCTGGCCAAAGTAGTATTTAGGGATTCTTATAAATATTCCAGTAGAGATTTATCTTATTTTTTTTCTGTCCAATCGAAAGTCCTCTAAACAATGTAAATCACACCATACCAAGCCGGATGTTCCTGGGTATGGTGCTGGAATATCTGGCCTCAAAGTCAAATACTCACTATTTGGGATCTTATGTGTTTGTTGTTTTCTAATTTGTAGATTTGGGGTTATCATTCTGGCTAGAGGTATATTTCTTCCCAATGGTCACTTGCACAAATTACCTAAAGCCATGAACAAATTATCTTTCCAATGTTGATATGAATTACTGGAACTTAACTCATGGCCCAGGGTCAGTTGTTCAATGTCCACCAAAGCCCATTATGCTGCTAAAAACTGCTTTTCAAAAGGGGTATACTGAACTCCTGATGAAGGGAGTTTCCTACACCCAAATCCCAAGGGTACATTAGACCATTTTGCATGGGCCACAAATCTAGGGCCAATTGTGTGGCAGCCTTTGCTTCTTCAAAAGCTTTATTCTGCTCAAGTCCCCAATCAAATTCATATTTCTTCCAAGTGACTCCACATAAAGGTTTCAAAATCTGTCCCAAATATGGAATGTGGTACCTCTACCATCCAAATAGTCCTGTGAACTTTTGGGCCTCCTTATTGGTTGGGGTGGGAAAATCCTGAATATTTTGTCAGTCTTGTGGAAGAATCTCTTGTAGTCCCTCATTCCATTGTATAACCGAAAATTTTACATTTTGATCTGGTCCTTGAATCTTTGCAGGGTTAATTTCCTACCCTTTACTTTTCATATGCTCAATTAGAAGGTTCAAACTCCTCTCCACTTCTTTTGCCTCCTTTCCCTGTATCATGATATCATCAATGTACTGGGTAAACTCTACATGAGGTAGCTTTAATTCATCCAACTGTTCAGCTACAATCTTGTGACAAATAGTGCGGCTATGCAGGTACTGTTCTGGCAAGTGGATGAAAGTATATTGTCTACCCTGCCAAGGGAAAGCTAACTGGTCCCATTGCTTAGGGTCTATCGGGATGGTGAAGAAGGCATTTACCAAGTCAATAACTGCATTAAGGTGATGGTATCTGGAACAGCAGCATACAAAGGAGGAGTTACCTTATTCGATTTTCTATAATCCACAGTCATTCTCCATGTCCCATCTGATTTTTGTATTGTCCAGACAGAATTTTTCCATTGTGTGGTTGTAGGGACTAACACTACTGCTTCAATATATTCCTTTATAGTAGTGGTGATTTCATCTTGCTCACCTGGCACATTACTGTTTTAAAGTAATTACTTCAGAAGGTTCAGGTAAAGTGATGGGATCCATTTTTATTTTTCTTACTAAAACTGTATTAATTCCTATCTTCCTTACAGTGAATTGGTATCTTCCCCCAGGTAAATTCAGAGACATGCCTCTCAATAGATCTATTCCAATAATATATTCAGGAATGGGTGCAACAACCACAGTATATTCTTTCTTAGGTAATTCTAAAATTTTCCTTGTTATTTTAACTTGCCTGGATGATATTTCAGAACCTTCTATACCTGTGCTGGTAATGGGAGTAACATGTTTAAACTTATCAGGGTTTCCATAGATAAGTGTGTCCTCAGCCCAAGTATGGCAAAATGCCCTCCTTATAGTAGTTGATCCATTCTTCCAATATATATTTAAAGCATTATGGGATCTGCAATCTCCTCTGTATATTTCTTTAATCTGGACTGGGGCTCAGCCTATTTCCTATTCTCCCTGAATGTGGGACAAACTCGGATATAATGATTCAGGAGTAGCTGCAGGGGTGGTTCCTGCTTCTCTATTCATTCTAATTTTAAATACCTTTTCTTTGTACAGCTTATGCAGCTCTTCAATTAGAATACCATGTATTCTTCTAAAGTCCACCCCTACTCCCAGTAGAACAGTAAACAATTCCCTTCTTGCTGCTTTATTTTGTTTTTTAATCCTTTGGCTGTTTATTCTTCTCTCAAGGAAATTTATCTTTTCCCCATTCCCCTAAATCATTTAATTGTGGAATCTTATCCAGCACCTCTGAAAGAGGGTGCCCTATTTCCCCAATTAAGAGAGTCAGAATTAGGTACTTATAAGCAGAAGGAGCCATCTTCACTATGATATTTCTATGAGGAACTCCTAGGGGGAGTATCACGATATGCATTTGGATCTCCAAATATGATAGCAATTTTCATTACCTCTTCATTTAGCTTTCTCATACAATCTCTGAGTACCAGGTTCTGTCTCTACCAGGCCACATAGAGTCAGTAGGATATTGCTTTCTGTATCCCTCTGCAGATAAAGCTAACAGATTAGTTCTGTTGAGGCCTACTCACATATGGTGATCCCTAAAAGCTTGGTGTACAAAAGGATTCTGACTGATACTTATGAATTTTATACAATCCACACTGCCCAATGTTATTCCTCTGGTGCCTTTATCAGTGATTCTTACTATCAAAGACACTAAAGACTCACCCATTCTTTGGGTGAATATACTCAATATATCAGTAATCTCCTATTGAGTGAAATCCTCAATTATTGCCCTGGATTTTGTTTGGCCCTGGTGGTTCTCCTGTCTTCTTCTTAGTATGGGGAGAACTTCTACATTAGAAGACTCCTCATCTAACCTTGTTCCATTCTCCTCCCACACATTCTCCTGGCAGCTTTTGGGGCAATTCTGCCCAGATTGTACAAAAGCTGCAAGCACATCCTTTTTGCTAGTTTTTTTGCTTCCTTTTAGCTACATGAACAGTTGCTTGTTCTTGGACCACTTGAGTGCCTCCAGTTTGCTTTTCCGAATGCTGTGGCACAGAAGAATCCTCAGGCAAACCTGCTGACTCCCTAGACTTATCAGCTATTTCCTGCAGCAGCTTATCCCTACTTTTACACATAAGGTGATAACTTGTTTGCAGGACCCAGGCTCTCCTGAACACTTCTGCCAGTTCTTTGCATAGTTCTATGGGTGTTCCTTGCAAACATCTTTCCAAATCTCCAGGTTCTCCCTCTTTTAGCCTTGGTTCCCAGTTTTCACAGGGCCCTGTGCTTTTGGACCATTCCCTGCCTAGAGAAGAATAAGGCAAATCCTCTCATCCTGGGATAGCCATTTCTCCCTCTAAATCTCCCCTGCTTCCAAATAGAGGCCTGACATTTTGTGATCCAGCCCTTGTCACCAAATGTATCCAACAATGCAGTATTCACAATGCCTACTGTAACTATAAATATGGTGATGTGGTTATTAACCACAAAATATACCAGGCTCTCTCCATGGCGAATAAAGCTAGCGCATTTTTTTCATTTACCAGAAAACTGAGTCCCAATACCAGAAAGTCAAAGCCATCACAGTAGTTATTAAGTTGGCATACATAGTTAATGTAGTAAATACCCACAGTCTCAAGCCTTCAAAACAGAACAGGCTACCTCAGGCAAAGGTCCTCCTCTCCTCATTCACAACAACTGCTCAGTGTTCACAGAGTGTGCTCCCAGCAGCTCTGGCCCCCCAAAGTACCTCTCCCTGGCAGTTTTCAGCAGGAGTCCTTCGCAGAAATTCTGGCTGGCTCAAAATTAGGAGGTCATGCCTCCACTACAACAAATGCTGCTGCCACCATGCCTCCAGCCATTGCATGCCCTGTAACTTGGCTTCTTCTTCCTCTTGCCCCACCCCTTCCTGCCACATCAGCAAATTCTAGGGGCATGGAAGATCTTTAAATCCCATGACCCTTTCAATAGTTCAGTATTAAATGGACTTCCTAAAACATGTCAACCAAAACTAAACCCCATATTTCATATGTGATCTCTCCCATGAATAAGGAACTACAAACTTGATGTGTTATACTATTGGCAGCTAGGTGGTAAAGTGGATAGAATTCTGGGCCTGGAGTCAGGAAGATCTGAGTTCAAATCTGTCTTCATACAGTTATTAGATGTGTCGTGCTGTCACTTAACCACTCGTTATCTTTATTTTTCCATCTGTAAAATGGGAATAATAATAGCTCTTCTACCTCTCAGTATTGTGAGAATCAAATAAAGTCATAATTGTGAAGCACTTAGCACAATAACTGGTATATAGTAGTTTCTGTATAAATGTTAGTTATTGTTATGATGCTGATGATGCCTCAACACAGAATAAATGTGCATTTTCTATATTTCGGTGTGTTATGTAAGACAGCTGAAAATATTTTAATCTAATAAAACTTGGAGATATTTTAAATCTGAACTAATGCATTGCCCCTTCTTGGACTTTTGCAGTTTTTTTATTCTCACAATTTGTCATTTTTCCATTTTATTAAGTATAAAAAGAAATAATACTGACTAAACCATTTTTTAAAAATTAGTTCAACCCTATAATAGAAATGAAGAAGAGAGTATAATTTAGACCTGGAATATTAAATAAACAATGAGTGTGTGTGTGTGTGTGTGTGTGTGTGTGTGTGTGTGTGTGTATTAAAAGCATAATAGTTTAAAACATCTCTAAGCCTTTTGGGAATCTTGTATGCTCATATGTATATTTACACACATATGTGTGTATATATAAACATATGTGCATATACATTTATGTTAACACATGTATATGCATATGTGCATATCTATAATGACAGGTGAAATTCAAGGGCATATCGGTTTATTCAACTTCTTGTTGAATAGAAGAGCATATAAAGTCTTTGAATATTTGCAACATGACTAAAAATGAAAATATACAATTTTTATATGGCATATAGTATAGGATAGAGTCTTTACAAGTTTATTTTTAAAAGTAATTTACTGTAAGAGAAGTTATCATTTTATTATTAGAGTTTTCTAAAACTAAGAACAAAATTTTTCTTTTCATTTAGTCATGGAATGATTATAATCAGGTGCATAGACCTCTCCTCCAAGGGGTTGTTTTTGAGTAAGAAAATATGTTTAGAACAAACTCTGAATAATGTGGCACTGTTGAATCATTTTAAAACTAATTATGGGAAATGGTCAATGTTTTAAATCATAGCTAAATTGTTTTGACAGAGTGTGTATGAGAATAAATCAATGAATGTGACTGTGCCATAAAAAATCAATATGCAGAGAAAACTCTACAAACTTCTCCTGCCATGTTTCATTCTGGAGTCAAGGTGACCATGAGTTTTAAAAAGCTATGGCAGTGGAACATGATATCTAGAAGGATCTATAATGCTGAAAAGCCTTTAAATGATGACTCACAGTGACTTCTTGGAGAGGAAATTATTCAGTGGAGTACATTTTATTCTTTGGGATACTTGATGATCTCATGTTGTGGTAGTAATTAATATATACTTGAAAAAACTACCATGTAAATAATTGCAGCTTATAGTTCAATATATGTTGCTGAGGGTGAAGTGATAGAGAAATTCTCCAAATAATTTGAAGACACCCTCCAAATAATATCCACATACATTCAGATACTAGGTGATTTCAATGCCAGTGCAGAAAAGGGTGAAGGAAAAGAGAAATAAGTAAAAAAATGTAATTCAAAAAGAATAAAAGAGAGAGAGCAAATATATTGATAATAAAGAATCCTCAAGCCTTCAGGGATGACAATAGAATGAGTACCACCAACGGAAAAAAATTGTGAAAAGAAAATAAGCGATTTGTTAAAAATAATACCAAAGTGCAAAATAAAATATTTTAATGAACCGTTTTCTCCATCAAGGATGATGGAACCACAACACAGGGACACTCCCATCTTAGTCCTATGTGTGTTTAAGAAGGAGGCAGAAATGGGATAAAATGAAACAAAGAAAGGGGAAATGGTTGTTAATGAACCAAATATATGTAGGAGAGTTCTGCACTAGAGGGAATAAAACACAAGTTATCAAATATTTTTCTCCTTTTCTAAATCAACTAGCTCATCATTTTCTACATGACAGCGATATTCAAACCCAATTATATTGTGAGTTTGTCTATGCAAGTTTCTTCCCCCCGTTTCTGTATTCCTTCTATTTTTCACTGCATATGTTTTATTTATGCAAGAAAATATTAATTAAAATAATCAAAGCTACTCATTTTATACTATACCATGGTCTCACCTTATAATTAATTTAAGGTCTGATACTATTGAATCTCCCTACTTTACATTTCCCCCCCTCTGGTTTCATTAAAGTTCCTAACATTTTGGTTTGTTTGTTTGTTTTCAATGAACTACTATATATTTTTTTTAACTCAGGGAGATATTTTTTAAAGTAATTTAATTGGTATGGCATTGAAGAAATATATTTCTTTTGCAAAATTGTCATTTTTAAAATTATATTGGCTTTACCTACACCTGAATAATGAATATTACTTCAATTATTTAGATCCAACTTTATTTGTATAAAATGTATTTTATGTTTATGTTCGTATAGTTCATGTACCAGTTTTGTCAAGCATATTCTCAGGTATTTTATACTGCCTAGTTATTTTAAATGGTCTAACTATATTGAATAATACTGAATAATATTGCTGACACATAGTGTAGTTTCCCCATTTTTGTCTTTTGATTCAAAGGCATACTTGATGATACTAATAGGACGATACAAGTGGACTTTTGCAAGTGATATTCAACAATGGGCCACATTTTTACCATTTCAAAATTAGCTGAAAGATGCCAAAATAGAAAGAAACTACTGTACCTTCTTATTTTTAATTTTAAAAAATTTAGTTGATTAAAAAAAAAACTTTTGATTTGATGGAACAAAATGCTTCCTTATAGGATTTTTCTTTAACAACAAGGCATTTTTTTTGTGTGTTAGCACATTCAAGATTTTATGGAAAGTGTATCAGTAGAAATGAACCTAAGGGGGGAAAATTTAATCAAGGGATAAAACAAGGAGATGTGTGCTCACCAAAGGTATTTGCCGCTGAGATCAAAGAGATTCAAGGCAGGGTCTAGATAAAAGAGAGATTATTTTTAGAGGATAATGCCCTCAAGATGTTCGTGTTTGTGTTTGATATTGTGTTGATTACATTAAGACACAGAACATGACAGAGACCCTGAGAAGAGATCTATAATTTCTCAAAGGCATTTGGCCTGTCTATCCACAGAGGAAAGTCCAACTGTGTAAGCGTGTATTTTTTTTCTAATTTTAGCATGTATTTGGATGGACTGATCTCATTTAACCACATGTATGCATAAGATAAAGGGGTCCTAGTTGTAAATGGGAGAAGATCAGGCTGGATTGATTTGGGAAAACCACAAAATTCTTTTATTGACCCTCAGGCTTCCCATAAAAGCAAAGGACCATTTTCTTTTAAAAATGTCAAAATTTCCCTGGTGTTTTCATGTGACAAATATGACAGTGAGTCACAGAACACCATTGCCTCAAACTCAAAATGTGTAACACATGAAAGGCAATAGAAAGACATAATGGATGTGAGCTATGTTGAATGAAGTATATTTAAAGGAGAAGCGGATCTGAAAGAAACATTATGTTGCCAAGTTATCATATGATAGGGAATAAAGACAGATTGATCACATAATAAATATGAGGGATGACAGATGCACAGCTAGAGAGTTATGTTAGCACCCACCAACTTAAGGAGAAAAAAGGAATCCCCCAGTATGCTGACTCGATACCTTATTGTAAACTTTCAGATCATAGAGGGTGAGTATGCATGGATAGATTTGACTGTTCATTACTAGATAACATGAAACTTATAACTATTTGAGATCATAAATCCAATTGAGTGCCTGGGAAATAGAGAAGAAACAGATACAATGCTTAAAACCATGTTAGAGGAGCCTTCCTGCTACTGGTTCAAACTTTCTTGAGAACACTTTGGAACTAAGCCCTAAGGGAATACTCTGAACCAGCAATACTGTTACTAGGTCTATACTCTAAAGAGAATAATAAAATGGGAATGAACTCACCTGTACAAAAATATTTACAACAGCACTTTTTGTGATGGTGAATAACTGCAAATCCAGGGAATCCCCATTGTTTGAGGAATGGCTGAAATAGTTGTGTTATGTGACTAGGAGGGCATACTGTTGTGATGTTAGAAATGATGAGGGAATGATTTCAGAAAAATCTGGGAAGTTTTATATGAATTAAAGTGAAGTGAGTAGTACTAGGAGATCATTGAACAAAACAATAATCATGTTTTAATGATAATCATTTCTAAGTGACTCAGGTACTAGGATCAATAAAATGATCCATAATAATTTCAAAAGCTTTGATGGAAAAATGATACCACCATCTGGAGAGAGAACTGATGAACTCTGAGGGCCAACTTAATAATTTTTATAACTTTTGTATTTTTCTTATCCTTTCGCCCTACAACATGTTTAATATGCAAATATGTTTTACATGACTTCCTATACATAGTGGATATAATATTGTCTTCTCAGTAGGTGAGGGAGGGGATGAAAAAAAGGATGATTATTCAGAAGTAAAGATTTCATGTTGAGGGTAGCAAAGGAAGCTCCCAGGTTTAAGGAAGGATCTCTTCTACCAAGAAGGAAGTTCTTTTATCAATTCCTAAATAATGATGGTCATTTCTCAGTGCATTAGTTGACTCATTCTTATTCCTTCCTATCCATTGGCATTCAAGATGAGACAAGGGAAAGACTTTTGTAAGTATATCTTTTTTAGATTGACATAAGAGCTAATTATATTATCTATGAACTGTACAAGTTCTTATCTTTTTTGGCTTCTATTTTTTTTGGCAATTTCAGTGATTATTAGAACTTCTCAGATCTAATGTTGCAAGATGTGAAGGAATTTAAATTCAAACCTTTCTGTTTTTAGCTTGCTAATATCTCAGAGGAAGAAATTATAAAGTTGAAGAGCACAGGAATTTTGTCTTAATTGTTAGTATTCACTGGAATAACTCCAGTTTTCACACCCCATCCACCATTGCTTTGTATATTCTAGACACCTAAAATTGGTTGTTGAATGAGAATTATGAAGGGCATAAAATTATCTGTGTGTTTTAGATTAATTTATTGGTGTACTTTATGTACAAAATGAAAAAAAATGCTAAAGGTGAATTAAACTTGAAGACACTTTGAGCTTTAATTGTATATATTGTTTGTTGAAATGAAACACTTTACTTTTTCACTTATTTTTAAGCATTTTATTTTGCACTTATTAGATGTACAATTTTCAACATTCATTTTTACAACTTTGAGTTCCAAATTGTCTCTCTTCCACCCTCCCCACCCCAAACCCATTGAGAGGGCAAGAAATTCAATGTAATTTTTATGTGTATAGTCAAGTAAAATACTTCCATAATAGTCATGTGAAAAAAAACATAGAGGCAGAGCCAAGATGGCAAAGTGAAAGCAGGCACTCACCTGAACCGTCCTATAAATTTCTTCGGTTAACTCTAAAAATTGAATCTGAACAAATTTTAGAGTGGCAGAATACACTAGGAGACAAAGTGTGGCAGATATCCAGCCCAGGTCAACAACATGAAAAATCCTCAGTGAGGATTTGCTGAGCTGGAGGAGAGGAGAGCACAGAATGCTATGCAGGCAGTACATGGGCTGTACCAGCTCAGACTGACCATAGCAGAGCCAGAGCAAGCCCATGTGAACTGATATATCCACCACAGGGGTGTTTCCCAAACCTCTCACCACAGGGTGGGATTTTGTCAGAGTTGTGGAAGAGAGAAGCACGGGGCTTGCTGCAGTCATAGCAACAACTCCTGGAGCTAGCAGCCTAGACTAGATGTTTAAAAATCACCTGAATGAGGTTAAAAATAATATCTGAACTTCCAGGAACTAAGGAGGAGTAAACTGCAGCTGCTCTCATCTCCACCTTTAGCTCTGAAAAACCCAGAGAATATTGCTCCATTGTTAAGTCCTGAAATAGTGGAACCAGCTGCAGTCTTGAGAATCATAGAAGGAAGGCATGGCTATGTGCTGAGGCTAAAGTGCAGGATGGGAGGTGTTCCTACAAGCTGCATCACAGTAGATCAGAAGATGATCCTAAAACTGGGAGGTGGAGCCAGCAAGCACTAACATCAGGGAGGTGAAGCCAACAAGCACTAAGACCAGTACCCCAGGTGTGATTTTGCACAACCATGGGAATTTATAGATACCAGTGTGGCCTGACCACCATTGGCTGAGCCTACCTGATTTATAGCGCAGTGGCATGGAAGTGGAAACCAGAAGCAACCAGACCATCTGTCCCCCAAACCTGACACTATAAGCTTCAGTATAACCCTGGGGAAAAGCAGGGTCTTAGTCTTGTACTCAGTCTAGTTACTCAAAGGCCAAAGCACAAAAAGCCAATAATCAGACCCCTAACTCCCAGCATAAGAGGCATGGGTGAGAGCCTTCTGTGCACCAGAAGCAGAGACCCACTTTAAAAGCCAAGAAATCAATAATCACAATGGACTAAAGAAAAAAAAGAAGGAACAAAAAATAAAGAATTTAGAATCCCATTATGGTGAAAGGGAAGAGCAATTTTCACATTCAGAAGAGGTCAGAATTGACACTATAACCACATCTGAAGCCTCAAAAGGGAAGACAAACTGCTATCAAGCCCAAAAGGCATTCTTGGAAGAGCTCGAGAAGGATTTGAAAAGCAAAATTAAAGCAGTAGAAGAAAAACTGATAAATTATTTTAAAAATATAATTGGCAAAATGGAAAAAAATAATCATTGAAGAGAACAATGCCTTAAAAAGTACAATTAGTAAAATGGAGAAGGAGATTCAAGACCTAACTGGAAAAAATAAACCCTTGAAAATAAATTCTGGCCTAATGGAAAAGGAGGTTCAACAAGTAACTGAGAAATACTATTCTTTAAAAATTAAAATTAGACAAATTGAAGTTAATAAGTCTATGAGGCATCAAGAATCAATCAAATAGGGAGCCAAGATGGTGGAGGAAATGCAGGAACTTTAAAGAGCACCAGCTTCAACCACCTTCAACATGTATAAAAAATGACTCTGAACAAATTTTAGAGCTACATAAACCACAAAGTGAGAGATAGACAAATCTCCCACCAAAGGCAGCCTGGCAGGCAGACAAGAAGGGTCTATTGCACCAACCTGGGAGCTGAAGAGTCCACATGAGTGATGTGGGCCCAGACCCAGGGAGGCCCAGACCCCAGCAGGCCCTGACCAGCAGCCCAGAAAAGCCAGCACAAACATCTGGAGAGTGAATGAACAGCAGCTGTAGCTGTTTCCAGACTTCCCAACCTATAAACACCAAAGAGAATGTAAAAGGTCAATAGGGAATTCTATTGAAACTGCATGACAGAATAGCATGGTCCAGTCCCTGCCCCTGGGGAGGAGGTGGGGAGCAGCATAGCTGCTGCATCTCTGCTGCAGGGCTGCTTTCAGAGCACCTGGCCTGCATATGGTAGGGGGACCAAGTGACCATTCAGAGGATAATCTCTCTAGTTTTGACCTGCCTGTATCTGGGGCACAGTCTTGGATGGGGGTCCTGGGGTGAGGAAATCCAGTGTACCAGAGCTTGTGGTGGCAGGAGAGAGAGCACGCTCCTCATAGCTTCTGCAGCTGTGACAACACCAGGACTTTGGAACACAGCTCTTTCCACCATGGAAGCAGAGTTCCACCATGACAAAGAACTCAAAAGTTAAGTAAATGGCTGGCAAGACAAGCAAGCTGAGGAAGCTCAATCAGACCATAGAAACGTTTTTGGGAAAAAAGGATGAAAACATGGAACAAGAAGAAGACAACAAAGTTAAAACTCCTGCATCAAAAGCTTCCAAGAAAAACATGAAATTATTGCAGTCCATGGAGGAGCTCAAGAAGGATTTTGAAAATCTAGTAAGAGAAGTGGAGAAAAAATTGGCAAGAGAAATGAGAATGACATAAGAAAATCATGAAAAGTGAGTCAACAGCCTAAATGAAAAAAATAACACCTTAAAAAAGAGAATAATACAAATAGTAAAAGAGGCCGAAAAATGCAATGAGGAGAACAATGGCTTAAAAAACAGAACTAGCCAGACAGAAAAAAGGAATTTCAAAGATTTACTGGGGAGAATACTTCCTTCAAAATTAGACTAGAGCAAACAGAAGCTAATGATTTTATGAGAAATTAAAGTAGTATAAAACAAATCCAAAGAAATGAAAAAATAGAAAGCAATGTGAAATATCTCGTTGGAAAAACTTAGCAACCTGAAAAAGAGATCCAGGAGAGATAATTGAAAAACAATATTCTACTACATAAAAGTCATGTTCATAAAAAAAGCCAAGAAATCATACTTCAAGAAAGTCTCAAAGAAAAGTGTCTTGGCATTCTAGAACATTCTAGAGTCTGACATACATAAAAAGAGCCTGGAAATCATACTTCAAGAAAGTTTGGATGGCCTCCGGGGACGGTGGCGCGGCGGCGGCAGCGTCTGACGAGGGGGAGGAGGAAGCGGCGGCGGCGGCTGTGTTGATCCGGCCGCGGCGCCGACCCGGCTCCCGGACCCGTCCCAGCGCTGCCCTCCCCCGGCCCTCCATGAGCCGGGGCGCCGCCGCCGCCGCCGCCGCCCCCCGCCCCGGCGTCTATGGAAGTGATGGACGGGCCCCTCAACCTGGCTCATCAGCAGAGCAGGAAAGCAGACAGGTCATTGGCTGCAGGGAAATAGGAAGAGACCATTTTGTGTCACCAGAAGGCGGCTGCATATCTTTCTGAAGCCATGAAACTGACACAGTCTGAGCAGGCTCAATTATCACTGGGATTACAAAGGGATAGCCACATGAAACAACTCTTGCTTATTCAGGAGAGGTGGAAATGGGCAAAGCGGGAGGAAAAGTGGAAAGCCCAGCAGACTCCTGACGGAATGCCTCATCTCCTGATGTCCAGCAGGCCGCTGACAGAGGATGGGTCTGAGGGCCTCAGTGTGCCCAGGTCTCAGCAGTCTAATCCTGCCACAGTGCCAGTGGTCCTTGACAGGGACCCAGACACTCTTCTTTTTCTCCTTCAGAAGAGGAAAGACCCAACAGAACCGTGTCCCGGCAGCAAACTCCCCAAAGATGACAAAACAACGATAGAAGAGCAGGCAACCAAGATCGCTGACCTGAAGCGACAAGTGGAGTTTCTTGTGGCCGACAATGAAAGGTTGAGGAGAGAAAACAAGCAGCTCCGTACTGAGAAGGCCAGACTCCAGAAGACGCTACTCGAAAAGGAATTGGATGTAGATGCTGACTTCGTAGAAAAATCTGAATTATGGAGCCTGCCACCGCCTGCAGAGACTACTTCAGCCTCTTCTCCCTGGCAGGAGTTTGCAACCAATACAGGGAAAGCCAAGGACATTCCCATCCCCAACCTTCCTCCCTTGGACTTTCCGTCCCCAGAGCTTCCTTTTCTGGAGCTCCCTGAAGATATTCTGAAAGGGCTAATGAACAGTTAAATGGAAGGTCACAAGGGGCTAAAACGGTGGTGGTAAGGGAGAGGAAATCATACAGTGAAAACAGCAAAAAGGGAAAACCGCGAGGCTTGGGACGGCCTGGTCCAGGTGGAGGATCACCGGACGGACCAGTGTAGGAGAAGAGGCCTGGCCATGCCGTAGAGAATGGTCACTGTGAAGCACCCAGCACAGCCTTGAGATTGGCCAGGGCTGAAGAAGCTGGAGGTGGCAGATGCTAACCTCTCGAGGGTCTCTCTCCCGATTCAAACCAAATGGCGACCCAGAATCACTTTTTTCAAGCAGCAGTTATTTTCCTTCTCTTAACTTCAGGGTTATGCTACATGTAATAATTAATCTATAATGCCATAAAGGATAATGCAAAATCGAATTAATACAGGAGCCAAGGGTGGCCTTGTATTGGAAAAATGCTTTCTATCATGCATTGACTGCATGCATTTTGTTATGCACAATTTATTAATTCTAATGAGGTGTGTCAGTTACATGCCTTCCTAGATGATCCCACATGTGCCACACTTTGCACTGCTCCTAACATGATGATAACCTCAACACTGTCAGGAGAAATGTTTAAATTTCCACTTTATGAAGAAAGGAACCAAATTATTAGTTCTGCTTTTTAAAAAAATTACCAGTTTACATAATTAATTACATAATTAATCAGGGTGCATCATAAGTTTTAACTTTCTGTTTGCTGTATTAAAATGTTATGCATCATTTAAAAAAATATATAACCAAGGAATTGCCCTGTTTTGAATGGTGCATGAATGGAAGTAATGCTAGTTGGCAGTATTTGATTGCAAGAAATAAATAAAATAATTGTGTTTTATAAAAAAAAAAAAGAAAAAAAAAGAAAGTTTGAAGGAAAAATGCCCAGACATCCTAGAACCAAAGGGAAAATAGAAATTGAAAGAATTCAATGATCACTTCTTGAAAAAGAACTCAAAAAGAAAAATCCAAGGAAAACAGTCAAATTCCAGAGTCCCTAGGTCAAGGAAAAACTATTATACACCATCAGGAAGAAATAATCTGAATATGATAGAAACACAAGCAGGATAACACAAGATCTAGCAGCTTCTACCTTAAGGGACTGAAGAGCTTGGGATGTGATATTCTACATATCAAAGGAGCTAGGATTAAAACCAAGAATCACTTACCCATCAAAACTGAGCAAAGTCCTTCAGGTGAAATTATGACTATTCAATGAAATGGAGGACTTTCAAGTATACTTATTTTTTTTCCCAAATGCTTTATTAAATTCTGGTTTACATCATTCATTGCCACAAGATTTTGAGTTACAATTTTCCCCATTTTTCCCCTACCCACCACCCCAGAAGAGTAATCCCACAGGATATCTCCTCAGTCAATCTGCTCTCTCCCATATCTTCTCCCATAACCCCGTCAACTTTTTCATAAGGGCAAGGTGAATCTCTGTGCCTGAATACCTGCACATCTCATCTCCCAATTGCATGCAAAATAGTATTAATAATAGTATTTATATATTTGAAACATTTAATTTTAAAACTTCAAATTCCAGATCCATTCCCTTGCTCCCTTGTCACCCAATCCCACTGGGAAGATAAGTAATTCAGTATATTTTCTAAACTCCCAGTCCTCCTCTTGTTCCATGCTTTGATCCTCTTTGCCCCCCAAATAGGAGTCTAATGTTGAATTTTTCTGTTTATTTTGTTTTTTTTTTTTTTGCCTAGGCATGTTGTCACTTAATTATTTGACTGTTGGGCTTGTTTCCCCAGTAAGACTTTGCCACCAGACAAGAGAGCTTCCATCCAAAACGTTGGGGTTTTCTCAACTTCCAGAGGTATTAGTTGGGTGCCCTCCCTGAAGCCCCCACACACTCTGGCAACTTGGTCACACACACCAAGACCTCCAACCAAGATGGCAACCCAGATCCAAGAAGGTTAAAGCAAGAGCAATTACCCCCAAGACTGATCACTGGATCTCCCTCCTTTTCGTAGTCTGAGCTGAAGCTGCCACTGAAGCTGCAAAATAGCGTCTGTGCTATGGCTCCTCAGCCACTCCTTGCCACCAGGGGGAGAAGCCAACACATTCCCCAAATACTGGTCCCAAAGTCCATAGGGCACTAACCTCTCACTTTGTCCCAGGCATATCTGTGTTGATAATTCTGGAATTGCCACAGCTGCTGGTGTTCTGGGGTCCCTCCAGCCGGCTATCCTGGCCACCTTGGGGCTAAAACTGCAGCTCATGCAAGCTTAGGCTTGTCTCCTAGAGCACTGTCCTGCCGTCTCCCAGAGTATTTCACTGTCCGCTCCAAGAGCACTGCAATGGCCTCTCCATGCAGGGCTGCTGGGCTGTCCACAGTGGGAGGTTAGCTTTTCTGTGTCGTTCTGTGGCTGCTGAAGCTCCAGAAGTTGTTCAGAGTCCACTTTTACATGATTTTCAAGTGGTGTGGGATAGAGCACCTTGGAAGGGTGTTTCTACTCCGCCATCTTGGCTCCACCCCCTCAACTTTCTAATCTTCTTGATGAAAATAGAGATCAGAACAGAAGATTTGACTTTCAAATAGAAATGAAAGAGAAGTGTGAGAAGGTAAACATGAAAAAGAATTCCTAAGGAACTTTTTAAAGTTGAACTACTTACCCTACTACATGGTACATGGAAAAATGATAATTCTGAATCATGAAGATTTTTCTCAGTGTGAGGATAGTTGAAGGGAATATATATGTGTGTGTGTGTATATATATATATATATATATATATATACACACATATATATATACATATATGTGTGTGTGTGTGTATATATATAATACATACATATATGTGTATATAGGAGTGTGTATATGTGTATAAATATTTATCCAATTGTATGTATATGTGTATACATGTATACATAGACAGAGGGCACAGGATCAGTTGAATATTAAGTGATATCTGAAAAATAAAATTAAGAGGTGAGATATGAATATATTGGGAGAAGAAGAAAGGGAGAGATAGGATAGGGTACATTATCTCATATAAAAGATGCAAGAGACAACTGTTAGAATGGAGGGAAGAGCAAGAAGGTGTAAGGGAATGGATCAACCTTACTCTCATTGAATTTAGTTTAAGGAGGGAATAATATACACGCTCAATCTAACCCTACAGGCAAATAGGGGGGAATGGCATAAGAGAGAGGATGATAGAAGGGAGTGCAGATTGAAGGAGTAGATAGTTAGAAGCAAACACATTTTAAAAGGGACAGGGTCAAATTAGAAAATAGAATAAATGATGGGTGGGATAGAATAGAGGGAAATATAGTTAGTCTTTCACAATATAACTACTGTGGAAATGTTTTGCGTAATTGCACATGTTCAACTTATATTGAATTGAATGTCCTCCCAATGGAGTTCAGTGAGGGGAGAAGAAGGGAAAGAATCTGGAAATCAAAGTTTTAAAAACAAATGTTAAACAAATATATTTTACATGCAACTAAGAAATAAGATATACAGGCACTGGACTACAGAAATTCATCTTGCTCTGCTAGAAAGTAAGGGGGGGATGGGGCAGGATTTAAGAGAAAACAGATTGGGCTAAGTGGTATTTGGTATACTCTCTGTCTTTACTATGCTTTCTTGTAAAAGAAAGACAAGCAGAAAATTTGTAACTCAAAATCTTGAAGAAATGAATGTTGAAAACTAAAGCTAAATAAATAAATAAATAAATAAATAAAAGAATCAGTCAAACACAAACTAAAATGTCAAAAAAGAGAAGGAAATATAAAAGATTTCATTGCAAAAACAACTGACCTGGAAAAAAAGATCTAGGAGAAAGCATCTAAGAATTATTAGAACCTGGAGAGTATCTTCCAAAAAATCACGAAGGAAAATTGCTGTTACATCTTAGAACTAGAGGGTAAAATAGTTCTTAAATATATATACATATATATATATATGTATATATATTTTATATATATTATAATATAATATAATATAACATAATATAATATGACATGACATAATATAATATAATATAATATAATATAATATAATATAATATAATATAATATAATATAATATAATATAATATAATATAATATAATATAATATAATATAATATGATATGATATGATATGATATGATATGATATATGATATGATATGATATGATATGGTATTGTATTATATTATATTATATTATATATATATATGTGGTTCACCTACTGAAAGAGATCCCAAATTGAAAACTCCAAGTAATATTGTAACAAAATTCCAGCATTACCGAGTGAAGGAGAAAATATTACAAGCCCCCAGAATGAAACAATTCAAATATCATGGAACTACAGTTAGGATCTGACTTGACTTTGCAGCTTCTACATTATAAGATCAGGGGGACAGGACTATGAAATTTCATAAGGCAAATAAGTGAACTAGGACTACAACAAAGGATCAACTACCTAGCTAGATTGAGTATCATCTTTCTGTCAAAGAGATGGTCATTCAATGAAATAAGTGCCTTCCAGGCTTTCCTGATGACACCTGTTAATCTTGAGAATTGTGTAATTATTACATTAAAAAGTTATATACATAGATAGAGAGTGTGGATATAAATTAATAGATGTGATGATAAAGAAAAACTAAGGGGTGCAAAGGGATTGTAATGGAAGAAGAGGAAAGGAGGGGGCAGAAAAGGGTAAATTTTGTCATAAGAAGTGGCACAAAATTATATTATAATAGAGTGGGGAAAGGGAGGGAAATGAACATTGTGTGGGCTTTATTCTCATTGCTTTCAGTTCAAAGAGGAAAACTGTCAGTATAATTGGTTATGTCAACAGCAAATCTATTAGAAACCATATGATTATCTTAATAGATGCAGAAAAAAGTTTTTGAGAAAATACAACACCCTTCCTATTAAAAAACATTAGAAAGCATAAAAGTAAATGGAGGCTTACTTAGAATAATAAGTAGTATCTACCTAAAAATAAAATTAGCAAGTATTATATATAATGGGGATAAGGTAAATGCATTTCTAGAAAGATGGGGAGTAAAATAAGGATGTCTGCTATCACCCTTCTTATTTAATTTGCTACTAGAAATATTAACTATTATAATAAGAGAAGATACAGAAATTGAAGGAATTATAATAGGCAAAGAAAAAAACTAAGCTATCACTCTTTGCAAATGATATGATGATATAGTTAGAGAATCCTAGAGAAACAAGTAAAAAACTCTTTGAGATAATATGTTTAGCAAAGTTTCAGGATATAAAATAAACCCACATACTTGGTATTCCTATATGTTTCTAACAATGCCTACCATCAAGAAATTGAAAGATAAATTCCATTTAAAGTTACTGTAGACATTATAAAATATTTGGAAGTCTACCTGCCTAAAAAAATGCAGGAACTATGTGAACACAATTACAAAACCATTTTCACACAAATAAAGTCAGATATAAGCAACTGTAAAAAAAAAAAATCAGTTGCTTGTGCTTAATATGAGCTAATGAAACAAAAATGATAATTTATTTAAATTAATTTATCTACTTAGGGTCATATCAATCAATCTACCAGAAAACTTGTTTTATAGAGCTAGAAAATTAGTAACAAAATTCATCTGGAATAACAAGATGTCCAGACTGTGTAAGGAATTAACGAAAAAAAAAAAAAACTGCTAAGGAACATGACCCAGCCCGAGTGGCAGTTCAGTGGAATAGAACAAGAACTCCAGAAAAAAGTAGTCAACAAGTAGAGTGATATTTTGTGTGATAAACTGAAAAACTACAGCTTCTGGTATAACAACTTACTATCTGATAAAAAATAATCAGAAAACTGGAAAAGAGTATAGTACAAACTGGCCTTCCATCAATATCTTACACCATATACCAAAATAACTTCTAAATGGGCTCACGATTTAGATATAGAGATTGATACTGTAAGCAATCCGGGAGAGCAAGGAATAGTTTATCTGACAGATTTATAGAGAAGAATTTATAATTGAACAAGAGACTGAGAGAATTAGGAAATGCAAAATGGATATGTTTGATTACACTAAATTGAAAAGGTTTTGTAATGAAGATAAAGAGGGAAGCAGAAAATTGGGAATGAATTCTTACAACCAGTTTCTTTGAGAAAGGACTAATTTCTAAAACATACAAAGAACTGAGTAAAATCAATAAGAATACAAGTCATTTCCCAATTGATAAATAGTCAAAGTATATTAACAGGCAGTTTTCATAGGAAGAAATTAAATATATCTATAATGATATGAAAAAATGCTCTAAAACACTATTTTTCAGAGAAATGCAAGTCAAAATAATTGAGATAACACATCTCACCTGTCAAATTTATGCCAAAATAGGAGAATGATAAATGTTGGAGAGGATGTGGAAAAATTGGAGCAGTGATGCATTTTTTTTACATGTGGGAGGAGGACCAATGTGCACAAAAATATTTATAGCAGCTCCTTTTGTTGTGGCAAAATATTGGAAATCAATGGGATGCCCATCAATTGGAAAATAACTAAACAATCCATGGTATATTAATATGATGAAATACTTTTTTGCTTTAAGAAATGAGTAGACAGACTTCATAAAACCTGGTGAAATCTATATAACCTGATGAAAGTGAGATGAACAGAACCAGGAGAAAATTGTGTGTAATTACACGTACATCATATCTGTGATGACTGACTTTGATAGACTGGGCTCCTCTCAGCAATGCAGGGTTATAAGATAACTCCAAAGAACTCATGATGGAAAAGGCTGTACAAATGCAGAGAAAGAACCACAGAGTCTGAATGCAGATTCAGACTTTTTAACGTTGTTTTGTTTCTTCTTTGTTATCCATTCCATTGCCTATAATTCTTCTTTACAATTTGATTAATGTTTAATGTAAAGGTATATGAAGAATCCATATTGGATTGCATGCTGCATTGGAGTGGAGGTGTGGGGGGAAAATATGGGGTAGAAAAATGTATAGATAGATAGATAGATAGATAGATAGATAGATAGATAGATATTCCTTCAAACTACCCTAATAATGGGAATGGTCTCACAAGTAAAAAATACCATTTTCCCGTGTAGGGATGTAAACAGTTTCTCTTGATTAAGTCCCTTATTATTTCTCTTTCCATTTTACCTTTTCATACTTCTTTTAAGTCTTGTATTAGAAAATCCAATTTTCTATTCACCCCTGGTCTTTTCTCAAGAATGCTTGAAATCCCTCTCTCTCATTGAATGTGTGTTCTTTCCCTCATAAACTATACTCAATTTTATTGGAGAGATGATTATTGGTTGTAATACTAACTCCCACTAGAATAGCCTATTCTAAGTCCTCTGATTCTTAATGTAGGTGCTACTAAATCTTGTGTTATCTTGATTGTGGCTCCACAATACTTTAATGGTTTCTTTCTGGCTGCATGCAATATTTTCTCCCTGACCTTGGAAATCTAAAATTTGGCTATAATATTCTGGGAAATTTTCATTTTGAGATCTCTTTCAAGAGGTGTTTGGTGAATTCTTTAAATCTTTATTTTCCCCTTTGTCTCTAGAATATCAAGACTATTTTCTTTGATAATTCCTCCTCAATCAGTTTTCCACTCCACTGTCAGTTGATTTTCCAATGAGATACTTCATATTTCCTTCTTTTTCATTCTTTTGGTTTTGTTTTATTGTTTCTTGTTTTCTCATAAAGTCATTAGCTTCCATTTGTACCATTTTAATTCTGAAGGAATCATTTTCTTTAATGAACTTTTGGATTTCCCTTTCCATTTGTCCAAATCTGTTTTTTATGTTATTCTCTTCATTTGCTTTTTAGATCTCTTTTACTATTTAGTCTAGTCTTTTTTTTTTCTTATCTTTATTTATTTTTTTTATTTTAACAAATGCTTTATTAACTTCTGGTTGACACCATTCATTTCCATCAGATTTTGAGTTAAAATTTTTCCCCTACCCACCACCACAGAATAGCAGGCCCACTAGATATCCCCTCATCCAATCTGCTCTCTCCCATATCTTCTCCCATACCCTCTTCGACTTTGCCATTAGGGCAGGGTGAATCACTGTGCCCCAATGCCCGCACATCTTATCTCCCAATTACATGCAAAATAGTATTAATAATATGATTTATATACATTTGAAACATTTAATTTTAAAACTTTGAATTTCAGATCCATTCCCTTCCTCCCTTGTCATGCACTCCCTCTGGGAAGACAAGCAATTCAGTATGTGTTGTACATGTATAGCTATGCAAAACATTATCATAGTAGATATATTGTAAAAGTCTGCTTATATTTCCCTCCCACCCATCCCACCCCCCACCTGGTCCATTCCCTACATTGATCCTGTCACTCTTAGAAAGTGGGTACTTCCAACCTCCCCTCCCCCTAGAATGCCTTCCCCTCTATCATCCCTCTCTCATCTCCCTTCCCTCTACTCTCCTGCATGGTGAGATATCCCATTTAGTATGTGTGTGTTCTCTCCTTGAGCCAAATTCAATGAGAATTTGGTTTTGTCTTATTGCCTTCCTGTTCTTCCCCTCCCCTGCAACTGCCTCCCCTTGCCTCTTCTACATAGTTTACCCTACCCTGTCTCTCCCCATCTCCTCTTGCCACTTTCCTCTCTCACCTCTTAAATTCACACCTTAAGTATCAGCCCTTCCCATCAAATTCAACCAGTGCCTTCTATCCATGTATACCTGTAAATATATAAACACACATTCACATATGTGTTCATATGCCGATATACCCTTCTTCAATTATTTTCATAATGAGGAAGGTTACATGAGTTACAGTTATTGTTTTTCCATATAGGAATGTAAATAGTTGAATTTTGCTAAGTTCCTTTTGATTTCTTTTCCCTGATTACCTTCTCAAGCATCTCTTGCTTCTTGTGTTTGAATGTCAAATTGTCTATTCAACTCTGGCTTTTTCCTCAAGAATACTTGAAAGTCCTCTATTCCACTGAATGACCATATTTTCCCCTGAAACAAGATACTCAGTTTTGCTGGGTAGGTGACCCTGGGCTTCAATCCAAGCTCTTTTGCCCTTTGGAATATCATATTCCCTGCCCTTCAATCCCTCAGTGTAGAAGCTGCCAAGTCCTGGGCTATTCTGATTGTGTTTCCACAAAATTGAAATTGTTTCTTCCTGGATGCTTGTAGTATTTTCTCCTTGATCTGCGAGTTCTGGAACTTGGCTATAATATTCCTAAGAATTTTCTTTTAGGGATATTTTTCAGGAGGTGATTGGTGGATTCTTTCAACCTCCATTTTACCCTCTGAGTCTAAAACATCAGGGAAATTTTCCTTGAGAATTTCTTTAAGGATGATTTCTAGGTTCTTTCTTTGATCGTGGATTTCAGGTAGTCCAATAATTTTTAAATTATCTCTCCTGGAACAATTTTCCAGGTCAGTGGTTTTTCCCATGAGATATTTCACATTGCCTTCTATTCTTTCATTTGTTTGGATCTGTTTAACATCATCTTGATTTCTCATAAAGTCACTAGCTTCCATTTGCTCCAGTCTAGTTCTGAAGGAATGAATCTCCTCAGTGAGCTTTTGAGATTCATTTTCTATCATGCAAAGTCAGCTTTTTAAGGCATTCTTCTCCTCATTGCCCTTTTGAGCCTCCTTTGCCATTTGAGCTAGTCTATTTTTAAGGTGTTATTTTCCTTAGTCAGGCTGTTGAATCTCATTTCATACTTTTTTTTGCGTCTTTCACATTTCTCTTCCAAATTTTGCCCCACTTCTCTTATCTGCTTCTTAAGGTCCTCTATGGCCTGTAGCCAGCTTGTATTTTCATTTGGGGCTTTTGTTGCAGGAGTTCTTACCTCACAGTCCTCCTCCTGTTCCATGCTATGATCCTCTTTGCCTCCAAAATAGGAGTCTAATGTTGAATTTTTCTGTTTATTTTGTTTCCTTTGCCTAGGCATGTTGCCACTTAATTACTTGATTTTTGGGCTTGTTGCGACAGTAGGACTCTGCCACCAGATAGGAGAGCTTCCATCCTGAATGTTTGGGGCCCTCACAACTTTCGTAGTTTGGGTGGCCTTTGTAAAACCTCCACCTGCTCTGACAAGTTGGATACCCACCCCAGACCTCCCCCCCCAGACCACAATCCAGATCCAAGTAGGTTAAAGCAAGAGTGATTAACCCCCAGACTGATTGCTGGATCTTCCTACAGTTTGCAGACTAGGATCTGGAGCTGCCATTGACGCTGCAAAATGTCCTCTGTGCCGTGTTCTGCAGTTGCTTTTCGCCATTATGGGAGGAAGCCAACATGTTCCCCAAATGCTAGCCCCAAAGTCCATAGGGCACTAACCTCTCACTTTGTCCTAGGCATATCTGTGCTGATAATTCTGGAATCGCCACAGCTGCTGGTGTTCTGGGGTCCCTCCAGCTGGTTGCAGGCCCGGCCACCTTGTGGCTAAAACCGAGGCTCACTTGGGCCTGGGCTCAGCTCCTAGAGCACTGTACTGTTGGTTACCAGTGCTGGGCTGAGTGTTCTCAGAGTGCCGTTTTGGCTGCTCCTTGCAGGGCTGATGGGCTGTCCTCAGCAGGTTAGCTTCTCTGTGTCGTTCTGTGGGTGCTGGGGCTCCAGAAGTTGTTCAGAGTCCCCTTTTACATTTTTTGGAAGTGGTGTGGAGCAGAGCACCTTGGAAGTGCTTTTTCTATTCCGCCATCTTGGCTCCACCCCCTCTAGTCTTTTTTTAAGGTGTTATTTTCTTCAGTATTTTTTTAGATCTTCTTTACTAAGGTGTTGACTTATTTTTCATGAGTTTCTTTCATCACTCTCATTTCTCTTCCCAATTTTCCCTCTACTTCTTCTTTATTTTCAAAATCCTTTTTCAGCTCTTCCATGGCCTGAGACCAATTCATACTTTTCTTGAAAACTTTGGATGTAAGAGCATTGACTTTGTCTTCTTCTGACTGTGTGTTTTGATCTTCCTTGTCACCATAGTAGCTTTCTGCAGTCAGATATTTTTTCCCAATTGTCTTGCTCATTTTCAAAGCCTATTATTTGACTATTAATTTTTCGTTAAGGTGGGGCTCTTCTTCCAGGGTCAAGAGCTAACTGTCCTAATCTTCTAGCATTTTGTGCAACTATTTTCTCAGATACTTCTAAGGACCTATAAGTTTTCAATTCTTTCAAGGTGCTTTGATCCAAGAGAGGTGTTTACTACTCTCCTGTGCTCTGTTCTGTGTTTGATCACAGGCACTCTTTTCTGCCATGGAACTGTGAAGAAGCCCCTGCTCCACTCTATCTGCAAGCTATGCTATGCTACTGCTTCTCTTCACCGAGTGACTGCCACCCAGATCTGAACATGAGGGAAACAATAGCATCCTGTCTCAATGCTAGGGGAAAAAAATCAATTTCTAACCAGTCGTTCATTTCTCTCATGCCCAATGGTCTGTGGACTGAGAACCCTGGAAGCAGTCACTGCTACTCTTGGTGTTTATTCAGTCACTCTTAAAGCCTGCTCCTGGTGTGCTGTGGCCTGAACTGTGCTGGTGCAGCCTGAGTTAGACTGCATTCCGCCTCTCACCCAGGTTGTATAGATTTTCCTTATAACCCTCCAAGTTGTCTTTGGGATCTGTGGGCTGATAAGTCTGAAATTGCCATTGTTGCCAGTGATTTAGTTTCCCATAGGCATAATCTGAGTTTGCTGGGGTCTGTTCTCCCTTGGTATAGCCCACACGGGACTGCTCTCTTCTCTCATCCATGAACAGACCTTTCCAGCCAACCTTCCAAGCTGTCTTGGAAATTTGCCTCTTTTTCTTTCCATCTTTTTGTTAGTTCTCCTACTGTCTATCTACACGTCTATCTATCTATCTATCTATCTATCTATCTATCTATCTATCTATCTATCTATTTATCTATCTATCTTTGTGGAGGGGGGAAGGCAGGGCAATTGGGGCTAAATGACTTGCCAAAGAACAAAGAGCTAGTAAGTGTCAAGTGTCTGATGATGGACTTAAACTCAGATCCACCCCATTCCAAGGGGGGGGGGGGCTCTATTTTCACACACACACACACACACACACACACACACACACATATACATACATATATATATATGTGTGTGTGTATATATATATATACACATATGTATGTAATATAGGTGCCCCCTAGCGGCCCCATAGTCTAAAAATTTTTCAGAGTCATTTCTTAAATCTTTTTGGAAGGTTTTGTGGAAGAGCTAAGGCGAATCCCTGAATTTACTCCACCATCCAGCCTCTGCCCCCCAGAATTACTTTAGCTTTAAATATAAATATTTATCTAATAAAGGAGAAATTTGCTTCAATAATTCAAAAGAGCTGTGATTCAATCAAGCTAGTATTTCATCAACTTATAAGGATCATAGCTTTGGTCAAAATAGTCAGACTTCTGGTCATGAGCCTTTCTTAATAGAGCTAGGCTGGTCTTCTGAAGATTGAGTTTATTGGCAGACTTTATTTGAAGTCTTTCAAATTAAATAATTCCTACAAGCAATTTTATTCACAGAACACAACTTCATGCCATGGTATGGCAACTTTAAAGTGGGACTTAAATATAAATATTCCCTCATTTGCAATATTTAGAAGTCTGCTCTCAACTACAATGTACCTTTTCATTGTTCTTTCATTAAATATCAATCTCACTTCTTCAAAATCGTTTATGTTAATCATATAACATGGATAAAATGTTGATATTTGAAAGAATGAGCTATTGTCAAATGGAAAATTAAAAAATGCCACAAATTCAGGGTAGAGAATCTCATCAGGAAAAAAAAGTATGATTGGCAAAAATTCCATAGATATATACTGGGCACAAAGCAAGAGTAAGGTATAGTGAACAGACAGCCCTTGTCCACATCCAGACAATGTCAAGAGTTATATATGAAAGAACTCTCTTTTGAGATAAGCTAAAATGTGTACTGTTAAATAATTAACAGCTCAGCTATGTAAAGACATGACGGAATTCAAAGTTTAATTGGCATTCTTAACATTTTATCCATCACTTTTAAAAAGTTAGACAATAAGTAAAGCAAATTAAGCTATGATTTGTAGTGATTTATGGTTTCTTGCACATAAATGCTTATGCCAAATAGGTAACAATTAACTCATTAATTGGCATGAGTTGGTTCCCACACAACATTGGAGGAATCCAAATTTCTGCCAGGATACAAGCAAGTGCCATCAAAAAAAAAGGGGGGGTGGGAAATCAGGGGTGGGTTGCTATCTGCATACAAAGGAGGAATGTATGTATCAAGACTACAGATTCATCCAATTATGAAAGAGGTTCAAAATTAGATGAGAAAATAAAAACTGGTTCACATATGTATGATTCCAGTTATAACCCACAGACTTAAAGGACAGCTCTCACTCTATTATCCCTATTATCTCACTCTATTATCCTTATACTTTCCTGGCCCTCATACTTGCAAGATAGAATAGATAAGGAAAAAAAAGAAAAGAAAGGACATGCAGCTGCAGTTTATTATCCCTTTCTATCTTGTTACACCTTCTGGGAAAACAGGTGCAAATTAGATAAGTCACCTGGAGGATACCTTTATCTATTGTACACTATAAAAAGAGGCTTAATCACCCTGCATCTTGCTTGACAGTTCTCTAGGCTAAATCAGCTCATTCATTGTCTTTGAAAGCCTTTTCACAGGGACTTGTCCTTACCATTCTTCCTTTCTGTGATTTTTATGTCTTTGTCCACATGCTAAATAGCTGATCTTCTCAACTTCCTTCATTTTGATACATTTCTGCAAAAGAGAATAATTTTGTTTGATACTGTCTCTCAAAAGTTGTGAATCCCCTTCTAAACAATTTCCACAAAGTGAGCTTGTATTCTCCCTCAAATAAGACACTCCTATTCTCCTGTGCTCTCTATCTTTCCTCTTGACAGTTTTTTCAAGTACAGTAGTTACCTCTAATTATCTTGAAAATGGAAATGTCTACTTTCTTATATATAAATCATTTATGGCACATTTTCTTTCAGAACGGATGCTATCTACCTATCACTTAGCTAAAATTTCATTTTTCCAGGGGACTGCTTAAGGCCATCTTGTCTAGAATTACCCTTCCTGGGCTTCCTAGTCAGTATTTTATATAAGCAATAAAGCATGTACTCCTATGCTTCTAATATTATATATAAATATACATATATACATACATACATACAAACATACATACATACATACATACATATATATATATATATATATATACCTACATATATACATTTTCTTTGGACAAAAATAAGTACAGATGATGTAGGGGTTTTTTTCTGTGTAAACAATGGTGCTCATTGGATTGTAAATAGGCTTATCATATCATATATGAAAAACAGCAACCAATATGCATGGTCATGAATTTTCTTGGAATTTATTTTCATGGGTGTAGCATCTTAACAGCAATGACTTTGGAAAGAAATTTTTTTCCCTACATGCATGTTTTTCTTCCTCTCCAATTAATTCCTCCATCCCCTTTTTCTCTGTTGTTAAAGATGAATCTCAGACTGAAAAGCTGAGCCAAATTGGATTATGTTATAGGTGTGACTAATATTTTATTATAATATTTATCTGTGCTATTATGCTTAGTGTATCAAAATATTAATATACCAAAAATCTAAGCTAAGAAATTAGCTTAATCACTATAAGAAAAATTTGGGGAACAAAAAATGCTTACTTTGAACTGGCATAGCATATAATTTGTATACTTACACTGTAAAGATAGAGTACTTTAAAGTTTACTCCCTCTCTGATCATTTTAGTTTATGCACATTTATTTTGTGTCAGAGGAGCCTGGTAAATAATGAATAAACAGAATGCAAATGGCAAAGAGATTTGTTTCATGGCCAAAAATCTAAAATTATGTCCATGTTTTTTTGTTTTGTTTTGTTTTTAAGGTCAGCTTTTTAAAATGTATATGCAAGTTACAGGTAATATCAGAATTTTAATAGAGCTAGTAAAGTTACTCAAAACTTTCTTATTGATAGGATTTTTGATGAATGCACCACACAGACCTAGAACTGGTATTGCTGGCACAAAGAAACTGCAAGGTTTGTCTAAGTTTTGGGTATTTGACACAATTCTCTATATATTTTTTAAAATGAAACCTTTATCAGCGACAACTGGTTATTAAAAAAAAATCTTTCCTGTGTTTCCACTTCCCTCCTAATCTTGGTTATATTAACTTTATTTGTGGGGGCGGAGCCAAGATGGCGGAGTAGAAACAGCTCATGCAAGCCTCTCTGCCCCCAGATTCCCCACAAACTATGTAAAAAAGGACTCTGAACAACTTCTGGAGCCCCAGCACCCACAGAATGACACAGAGAAGCTAACCTCCCACTGAGGACAGCCCAGCAGCCCTGCAGGAAGGACCAGTGCAGCGGTCTGGGAGCCAGCAGAGCGCAGAGCGCAGAGCGCAGGAGCCAAGCCGAGCCCAGGTCCGCATGAGCCGAGGTTTTAGCCCCAGGGCGGCAGGGCCAGCAGCCAGCTGGAGGAACCCCAGAACACCAGGAGCTGTGGCGACTCTAGAATTATCAACATAGACATGCCTAGGACAAAGTAAGAGGTTAGTGTCCTATGGACTTTGGGACCTGTATTTGGGGAATGCATCAGCTCCCTCCCCTGGGGGCTAGAAGCCTCAGAGGAGACACACCATTTTGCAGTTTTCAGAGGCAGCTCGGGCTCCCAGCCTACAAATCGTGGGGAGATCCAGTGATCAGTCTTGGGGGGTAATCGCTCTTGCTTTAACCTCCCTGGATCTGGATTGTGATCTAGGGTGGAAGTTGTGGGTGGGTTTACAGCTTGCCAGAAACGGAAGTTGCCCCCCACACGTTCGGGACGAAAATTCCTCTAGCTGGCTTTAAAGCCATAGTGTGGCAACAAGCCCAAAAGTCAAGCAATTAAGTGGCAACATGCCAAGGCAAAGGAAACAGAAAAATGCAACCCTAGACTCCTATTTTGGGGGCATAGAGCGGGAAAAGGACTGTGAGGTCAGAAGTCCTGCTCCAAAAGCCCCAGGGAAAACATGAGCGGGTTGCAGGCCATAGAGGACCTTAAGAAGGACTTTAAAAATCAAATAAGAGAAGTGGAGGAAAAATTAGAAAGAGAAATGAGAAGGATGCAGGAAAAGTATGAAATGAGGGTCAACAGCCTGACTGAGGAAAACAACACCTTAAAAAATAGACTAGCTCAAATGGCAAAGGAGGACCAAAAGGGCAATGAGGAGAAGAATGCCTTAAAAGGTCGAATTTGCCAGATGGAAAAAGAATCTCAAAAGTTCACTGAGGAGATTCATTCCTTCAGAGTTAGACTGGAGCAAATGGAAGCTAGTGACTTTATGAGAAATCAAGATGCTGTGAAGCAGATCCAAACAAACGAAAGATTAGAAGGCAATGTGAAATATCTCATGGGAAAAACCACTGACCTGGAGAATAGATCCAGGAGGGACAATTTAAAAATTATTGGACTACCTGAAAGCCATGATCAAAGAAAGAACCTAGAAATCACCCTTCAAGAAATTCTCAAGGAAAACTGCCCTGATGTTTTAGATCCAGAGGGCAAAATAGAGGTTGAAAGAATCTACAGATCACCTCCTGAAAAAGATCCCAAAAAGAAAACTCCCAGAAATATTATAGCCAGGTTCCAGAATCCCCAGATGAAGGAGAAAATACTACAAGGTGCCAGGAAGAAACAATTTCAATATTGTGGAAACACAATCAGAATAGCCCAGGACCTGGCAGCTTCTACACTGAGGGATCGAAGGGCATGGAATATGATATTCCAGAGGGCAAAAGAACTGGGAATGAACCCAAGGGTCACCTACCCAGCAAAACTCAGTATTTTGTTTCAGGGGAAAATATGGTTATTCAGTGGAATAGAGGACTTTCAAGCATTCTTGAGGAAAAAACAAGAGTTGAATAGAAAATTTGACATCCAGACACAAGAAGTAAGAGATGCCTGAGAAGGTAATCAGGGAAAAGAAATCAAAAGGAACTTATCAAAGTTGAACTATTTACATTCCTATATGGAAAAGTAATATCTGTGACTGATGATATCTTTCTCACTATGAAAATAATGGAAGAAGGGGGTGTGGTCATATGAATACATATGTGAATGTGTGTGTATATGGTTACAGTTATATATGGATAGAGGGCATAGGTTGAATTTGTTGGGAAGGGAGAATACTCAAGGGATGAAATTATGAGGTGAGAGAGGAAAGTGGCAAGAGGAGATGGGGAGAGACAGGGTAGGGTAAACTATCCCATGTAGAAGAAGCAAGGGGAAGTGGTTGCAAAGGAGGGGGAGAATAAGGAAGGCTAAAAAGGCAAAACCACATTCACATTGAATTTGGTTCAGGGAGAAAATGACATACATACTAAAAGGGATATCTCAACCTACAGCAGGATAGGGGGAAGGGGGATGAGAGGAGGGATGATGGATGGGAGGGCATCCTTGGGGGGAGGGGCGATTGGAAGTACCCACTATAGAAGAGGGACAGGATCATGTAGGGAATGGACCAGGTGGGGGGTGGGATGAGTGGGAGGGAATTATAAGCAGTCTTGTACAATATATCTACCATGATGATGTTTTGCATAGCTAGACATGTACAACATATACTGAATTACTTATCTCCCAAGAAGGAATGGGTGACAAGGGAGGAAGGAAATGGATCTGAAATTTGAGGTCGTAGCATTAGATGTTTCAAATATATATAAATACTATTATTAATACTCTTTTGCCTATAATTGGGAGACAAGATGTGCAGGCATTGGGACACAAATATTCATCTTCCTCTAATGGAAAAGTCGATGGGGGTATGGGAGAAGGTATGGGAGAGAGCAGATTGGAGGAAGTGATATCTTGTGGGACTGCTATTCTGGGAGGTTTGGTAGGGGAATAATGGGGGGAAAATGATTGTAACTCAAAATCTGGCGGAAATGAATGATGTAAAACAGAAGTTAATAAAACATTTGTTTAACTTTATTTGTACAAAACCCTTTCAATTTAATGTAATTAAAATTACCCATTTTGCATTTAGTAGTCCTACTTCTTCTTTGGTCATAAATTCTTCCCTTCTCCATAAATCTGACAGGTAAATTATTCCATGTGCCCCCAGATTACTTATAGTCTCATTCTTTATATCTAGATTGTGCACCCATTTAGATTTTGTTTTGGCATTTGGTGCAAGACATTGGTCTATGCCAAGTTTCTGCCATATTATTTTCCAGTTTTCCCAGCAGTTTTTGTCAAATAGTGAATTCTTATCCCAAAAGGTATGGTCTTTCGGTTTGTCAAACAGTAGATTACTATTGTCATTGACAGCTGTGTCTTGTGTACCTAATCTATTCCACTGATCCACCACTCTATTCCTCATCTAATACAAAGTAGTTTTGATGACTGCTGCTTTAAAATACTGTTAAAAACTGGTATGGCTAGGCCACCTTCCCTACCATTTATTTTCATTAGTTCCCTTGATATTCTGGATATTTTGTTATTCAAGATGAATTTTGTTATTATATTTCTAGTTCTACAAAATAATTTTCTGTTAGATGTATTGGTATAGCACTAAATAGGTAAATTAGTTTCGGTAAAATTGTCTTTTTTTTTTATTAGCTTTCCCTAGCCAAGACTAACTGATGCTTTTCCAATTATTTAGATCTGATTTTGTGTGAAATGTGTTTTGTAATTAAGTTCATATAGTTCCTGGGTTTGTTTTGGCAGGTAGATTCCCAAATATTTTATAGTGTCTACAGTACTTTTAAATGGAATTTCTCTTTCTATTTCTTGCTGTTCGACTTCATTAGAAATGTACAAGAATACTGAGGATTGATGTGGGTTTATTTTATATCCTACAACTATTCTAAATTTATTTATTATCTCAAGTAGTTTTTACTTGATTCTCTAGGATTCTCAAAGTATATCATCATATCATCTTCAAAGAGTGATAGCTTAGTCTCTTCTTTGACTAACCTAATTCTTTCAATGATATTTTTCTTCTCTATTGCTCCATCTAACATTACTAATATCAAATTTAATAAGGGGGGTGATAATGGACATCCTTTTTTCACCCCCGATCTTATTGGAAGTGCTTCTAGCTTTTCCCCATTACATATAATACTTGCTGATGGTTTTAGATAGATACTACTTATTATTTGAAGGAAGACAATTTATTCCTATACTTTTTAATGTTTTCAATTGGAATGGGTGTTATATTTTGTAAAAGGCTTTTTCTGAATTTGTTGAGATTATTATATCATTTCTACTGGTTCTGTTGTTGATATGATTGATTATGCTAATAGTTTTCCTAATATTGAACTATCATTACATTCCTGGAATAAATCTGACAAGATCATAGCATATTGTTCAAGTGATAAGTTCCTGTAGTCTTTTTTTCCTAACACTTTGGAATGATTGATACACCTGTTTATTTTTTTTTACTTTAGCTGAAGCATAATATGTTTTGTTTTAGCCATTAACATTTACCCTATGTGTATCCCCTTGTTTCAAATGTGTTTCTTGTAGACAGCATATTGTAGGATTATGGTTTTTAATATATTCTGCTATTTGCCTCTGTTTTATGGGGAGGGGGTCATCCCATTCACATTCACAGTTTTGATTACTATCTGTGTCTTTCCCTCCATCCTATTCCCTTCGATGTTTATGCTTTTTTTTCTCCCTTCTCCCTTTCCCTCCTTAAGAGTTTTCCTTTTTACCACCACCTCCCTCAGTATTCCCTCCCTTTTCTAACTCTTCCCCCTCACTACTTCTCCCCTTCCTTTTAACAACCCCCCTTTTCTTTCCCCTTTCCCCTCTTAGTTTCTGTAGGGTGTGATAGATTTTTATACTTAACAAGGTATGGTATTCCCTTCTTGAATCAAAACCAATGAGAGTAAATCTCATATAGTGCTCCTCTCCCTCCTTTCTTTCTATCAATTATAATAGATTTTTGCGTCTTTTCTTGTTAGAATCCTATACTTAACTGATTATGTTATTCCTTTCTTGACCCAAAACTAATGAGAGTCAAGCTCATAAAATGTTCATCTCCATCTCTTCTTTCTTTCTACTACAGTACATTTTTATGCCTATTTGCATGGCCTAATTTACCCTTTTCTGCTCCCTCCTTTCCTCTTCTCTCATGACAGTTCCTTCTCTCCCTTTAATAGGTTTTTTTTTTTAATAATCACTTTGGTTAGTTTTTACCCATAACCTCTCTATGTATACATAGGTTACATATAGGTTATAACCCTTTTATATGTGCTGGTGATTATACAATTCTAATTATTGGCAGGTATTAGCTTCCCATATAGGGAAGCAAACAGGTTGCTCTTATTGAATAACAAATTATGTATATGTATGGGTGTGTATGTGTGTGTTTTCCCTGTTTAACTTTTTATGTCTCTCTTGAGTCTTGTATTTGGAGTTCAAATGTTCCACTGAGCTAAGACTTTTTCACTGAACTCTCGAAGTCCCTTACTTCATTCAATAGCCAATTTCTTGCCTGAAAGATTATGCTTAATTTTGTTGGATGTTTAGTTGTTTAGTTCCTTTGTTGTAGTACAAGTTCTTTTGCTGTATGAAGTATCATATTCTAATCTCTCTGATCTTTTAATGTAGAAGCTGATTTTGTCCTGTGTGATCCTAACTGTATTTCCATGATATTTGAATTGTTTCTTTCTTTCTGCCTGCAGTATTTTCTCCTTGATCTGGTATCTCTGGAATTTGGTTACAATAGTTCTTGGAGTTTTCTATTTGAGATCTCTTTCAGAAGGTGTCCTGTAAATTCTTTCTATCACTATTTTACCCTCTGGTTCTAGGACCTCAGGGCAATTTCTTGGAAGATTTTTTACAGGCTGTTTTTTTTTTTTTCATCATGGCTTTCCAGTAGATTGATAATTCTGAGATTATCTCTCCTGGATCTGTTCTCCAGGTCAGTTGTCTTTCCAATGAGATATTTTAGAGTTTCTTCTAATTTTTCATTCTTTAGGCTTTGACTGATTTTTGATGCCTCATAGAGTCATTAGCCTTAAATGTATTGATACTAATTTTAGGGAGCTCTTTTTTCCAGTTAGATTTTGCGCTTCTTTTTCAATTTCACAAATTTTACTTCTTAAGGAACTGTTTTTTTCAGTAACATTTTTTCTATTTTGGCAAGTGTAATTTTAAAATAATTAGTCATTTTTTCTTCTACCTCTCTAATTTGCTTTTTAAAACCCTCTTTGAACTCTTCCAAGGATGCTTTCTGGGCTTGAGACCAGTTCATATTCCCTTTTGAGATTTCAGATTTGGGTATAGAGTCAATGCTGTTCTCTTGTCAATTTGGTTCTTCTAGCTCACTACAAAAGGATTCAATCATTTTCATTCTTGGAAATTGCTTCTTTCCCATTGTGATTGTCTATTTCCTGGCTTTTAAAGTGGATTTATGCTTCTGGTGTATAGAGGGCTGTGAGCCATGCTTCTTATGCAAGGAGCTAGGCATATGGTTCTTGCTTTTGTGTTCTGTGTCCTCTGGGTGTGTAGACTCAGGCCAAGGCCAGGGCTTTCTGAGTTGCCTCAAGGTTACTCTGAAGCTCCAGTGTAATGTGTAGGAGAGGACTGGTCTGGCTGCTTCAGGATTCTACCTCCCAGCAGCTAGGCTGAAATTCAGGCTGGCTCAGCTGCTGGTGGCCTTCAATGCTGGTGTCTGCCAGTTCCCCTGGTTGTGTGAAAGCACACCTGGGGTTCTGGTGTTAGTGTTACTGGCTCCATCCCTTGCAGTTCTGGATCTCCTGCTGGTCAACTGGGATGGGTCTTGTTGGGACAGCTCTAGCCCTGCACCTTAGCCTTAACATTGCCACACCCATGCCTTTCCTCTATGACTCCTAAACTGCCTAGGATTGGGCTATTTCAGGATTATACACTGAGGTAATATTTTCTAGGTTTTCAGGGTCTTAGGGAGAGAGTAGAGAGGCTAGCTTTTAATCCACCATCTTGCCTCTGGGGAGCTCAGGTAGTTGATTTTTAAACACCTAGGCTGTGGGTCCGTAGCCCCAGAATTACCTGCTGCTGCTGTGGACCCTGCCCTTTTGCTTACCCACCTCCGACAAATTCTTCCATTATGTGGTGAGAGGCCTGGGAATTGCCCCTGAGGTGGATGAATCAGCTTCCCCAGGCTCCCTTTGGCTCCACTCCAGTTGGGTCTCAGGTCTGCACTGGTGCAGCCCCCATGCTCCATGCTTCCTCTGCCCTGTCCCGTGTGTACACCTTCCTGGACTGAAAATCTGACCCACTCTGTCTCCCAATGGATTCTGCCACTCTAAAATCCATTCAGATTCACTTTCTAAAGATTACTGAAGGAATTCACAGAGTTCAGGTGAGTTCCTGCTTTCTTGTCTCTGCCATCTTGTCTCTGCTCCCTTCTGCTTTCTTTTTAATCTTGGTCCATTGGTTTTCTTTGTACAGAAGTGTTTTTTATTTTAATATAATCAAAATGATCTATTTTGCATTTCATAATACTATCTTTTGTTTGGTGATGAATTCTTCCTTTCCCCATAGATCCAACAGGTAGACTATTCTTTGCTAATTCTAGTTTCCTTATGGTGTCAACCTTTACGTCAAAATCATTCACTAATTTTGACCTTATCTTGGTATAAGGGGTGGGATGTTGGTCTATACTTAGTTTGTGTCCTAGTGATTTCCAGTTTCCTCAGTACTTTTTTGTCAGTGACTTCTTATCCCAAAAGGCTAGGATACTTGAGTTTGTAAAACAATAGGTTATCATGGTCATTGACTACTATCTCTTGGGTAACTAATATATTTCACAGATCCATCACTCTATTTATTATTCAGAACTAGATAGTTTTGATGATTACTCCTTCACTTATTTACTATTAGTGCTTTAATTTGATATCTGGTCTTGCTAGGCTACCTTCCTTTGCATTTTTTTCATTGATCCCTTGATACTCTGCAGTTTTTGTTCTTCCCAATTAATTTTGTTGTTATTGTTCCTAGCTCTATCAAATGATTTCTTGGTAGTTTAATTGGTATTAGATTGAATGAGCAAATTAGTTTAGGCAGAATTTTCATTTTTATTAAATTGTCTTAGTTATGAACTATTGATATTTTTTGAGGGTATGGATTTGACTTTATCCATGTGAAAAGGATTTTGTAATTTTGCTCATACAATTCCTGGGTTTTTCTTGGCAAGTAGACTCCAAAGTATTTTATATTGTTTATAATTCCTGTTAAATCTATTTTTTCTCTCAATCTCTTGCTTCTAGACTTTGTTACTAATATATTGAAATTCTGATGTGTTATGTGGGTTTATCATTTATCCTGTGACTCTACTAAACTTGCTAATTAATTCAAGTTTTTTTTTTATGTGATTCTCTAGAGTTCTCTAATTATACCATCATATCATCTGCAAGGGCCAACACTTTTGTTTACTCGTTGCCTATTCTAATACCTTGAAATTCTTTTTTCTTCTTTTATTGCTATGACTAATATTTTTATTACTATATTTAGTAATAGTGGTGATGATGGGCATGCTTGCTTCAACCTTGATCTTATTGGGAAGGCTTCTAATTTATCCCTGTTATAGATAATGCTTACCAGTGGTTTTAGATATATAGTCCTTACCATTTTAAGGTAAACTTCCTTTATTCCTGTAGCCTCAAGTGTTTTTAGTAGGAATGGGTGGTGTCTTTTGTCAAAATCTTTTTCAGCAACTGTTGAAATGATCCTATGATTTCTGTTGCTTTTGTTATTCAAATTGTCAAATATGTTGATAAATTTTTTTCTAATATTAAACCAGCCCTGCCATTCCTGGTATAAATCCTACTTAGGCATAGTGTGTAATCCTTTTGATATATTTTGTAATCTCTTTCTTAGTATTTCATTCAAATATTTTGCATCAATATTCATTAGGGAAACTGATCTATAATTTACTTTTTCTGCTTTAGCTCTTCCCGGTTTAGGCATCAGCACCATATTTTGTTATAAAAGGAGTTTGGTAGGATTTGTTCACCTATTTTTTCCCCCAAATAGTTTATATAGTATTAGAATTAATTGTTCTTTGAATGTTTGGTAGAATTCACTTTTGACCCATTTGAACCTGGGGATTTTTTCTTAGAAATTCGATTGGCTTGTTTTATTTTTTTTTTCTAAGAAGGGGTTATTTAGGTATTCTATTTCCTGATCTATTAATATGAGCAATTTATATTTTCATAAATATTCATTGATTTCTCTCAGATTGTCAAATTTATTTGCATATAATTGGACAAACTATTTCCAAATAATTGCTTTAATTTCTTCTTCATTAGTGGTGATTTCACTCTTTTTATTTTTGTTTCTTGGATATTTGGTTTTCCTTTATTTTTAAATCAGTCAATGCCTTATCTATCATAGTGTTTTGTCATAAAATCCCTTCCTAGATTTTTTATTAGCTCTTTTTAATTTTTTTTTAACTTTCAATCTTATTAAACTCACCTTCCATTTTTTTTTTCAGGATTTCCAATTTGGTGCACTCTTAGGGATTTTTAATTTGTTATTTTTCTACCTTTTTTTGTTCAGTTGAATTGTTCTGTTCTTTTTTATATTTTGTTGTTGTAAGAATTTAGAGAAATAAATTTTCCCCAAGTTTTGCTTCTCCTGCATCCCATAAATTTTGAGATGTTTTCTTAATGCTGTCATTCTCTTTAATGCAATTATTGATTGTTGTCTTCCAGGAGTCAAGATGATGGAGTAAGCAGTAAGTTGCTCTCATTCTCCTTTACTGGTCTTGAAAAAACTAGAAAATACCTCCACAAGAAAAATCCTGGATCAGTGAAGCCAGGAAAAAAAGGGGTGCACCAGTATTTTAACTTCTGAGGTTAGGAGAATTAGAGAGAAAGGTACCTTTTGCTGTGGCTGAAGGACACCGATACAGGATAGAAGGTGCCCCAGCAAGCTATGGGTAAACCCCACCTCAACCAAGCAGCAAGACTTCCTGAGTCCCAGCATGTGCCAATACCACCCACACCCCTCTCCATGTCTTCACACAGAAAAGGAAACTGGTAGACACCAGTTGGGGGAACTGGCATAATCCAGGGCAGAGAACCTCCACTTACACCATGAATAAGTGTCCACCATGGGTTTAACCTACCTGTGCTCTAGTACAGTCCATGGGGAGGAGGAGAGCTCCTTTGCCCAGACCATCGCTCTCTGACACCTCACGATGTGAGCTTCAGTGCAACACTGGGGAAACACAGAAAGACTTAATCTGGCCACAGTACACACCAATCAGTTCCAACTGAGCATGAAGTAAATTACAGCATTATATATTTTCCAGCTGCCAAAACTAGAGGCCCCAGTACAGAAAGCCAGTTATAAGGCCCTTAGACCCCAACACAACAAGAACAGTACAGAGCCCTCTGTGCCCCAGAAGTAGAGATCCTCTTTATAAGGCAGGAATAAGGCAAACACAATAATCAAAAAGCAAAAGCAAAGACTGTAGATTCTAACTATGGGAGGCACAAAAACTAAATGAAGAAAACAATTTGTCTAAATACAGAAATGGGCAAGTAGAAACTAATGACTCTATGAGTCATCAAATATCAGTCAAATGAAAAAAAAAAGAAAAAATAGAAGAAAACATAAAATACCTCATTGAAAAAATAATTGACTTGGAAAATAGATCCAGGAGAGCTATCTTAAGAATTATTTGTCTACCAGAAAGCCATGATGAGAATAAAAAGAGCATGGACAGTAACTTCCAAAAAATCAAGGAAAAGTGTGCTGAGGTCCTAGAACCAGAGGGTAAAATAATCAGCAAAGAAACCACTGAGCACCCCCTGAAAGAGATCCCAATTTGAAAATGCCAAGTTATATTGCTGCTAAATTCCAGAATTAGCAGGTCAAGGAGAAAATACTGTAAGCAACCATAAAAGAAAAAAAAATACTGTGGAACTACAGTAAGGATCACATAAGACCTTGTAGCTTCTACATTAAAAAGTCAGAAGGCTTGGGACATGATATTCCGTAAGTTAAAGGAGTTCAGATAACAACCAAGGATCAAATATTTAGTAAAACTGAGCATAGTATTTCAGACATCAAGAGAGGTATTTAAAGAAATGAAAGACTTCCAGACATTCCTGATGAAAAGACCAAAGATCATTGGAAAATCTGAACTTTAAATTTAAGTCTTGAAAGATGCACAGAAAGGTAAACAGGAAAGAAAACAATATTATTCCATAAGGGCAAACGGCTTAAATCCTGATATGAGAAAATGATACTTGTAGATCCTGAGAATTTTACCTTTATTATGACATTTAAAGGGATATGCATAGACAGAGAGTGTGAATATAAATTAATTGATGTTAGAATAAAAAACATAATTAAAGGGTAAAAGGGATTGTAATGAGAGAAGAGGAAAAGAGGAGGGAGAAAGGATAAATTACATCACATGAAGAGGTGCAAAAAATATTATAATAGATGGAAAGAAGGGAAGGAGATGAGTCTTGTTTGAGCTTTACTCTTATCAGATTTTGTTCAAGGAGGGAAAAACCATACTCAGTTAAATATAGAAATCTAACTTACCCTACAGGCAGTAGGAGTGGAAAAGGGAAACAAAAGGGAGGGGTGGATATAAGGGTGGGAAGTAGTAAAGGATAAGGGAAAGAAAAGAGAGGGGAAGGGAGAAAGAAGAAATAAAAGCTGAAATGGGGGAGGGAAATACTATGGATAGAAAGACACAGAGAATGATCATGTCTATGAAAGTGAATGGTAAGATTTCTCTCATAAAATGGAGGTAGATAGCAGAATGGATTAAAACCATCATCTTATAATATGTTGTTTATGAGAAACACATTTGAAACAGGGGGATACACACAGGGTAAGGGTGAAAGGCTGGTGTAGAATATATTATCCTCAGGTTAAGTAAAAAGAAAAAGCAGGGGTAGCAATACTAATCTCAGACAAAGCAAAGCAAAAGTAGATATAATCAAAAGAGGTAAGGAAGGAAACTACATTATGCTAAAAGGCACCAGAGACAATGAAGTAATTTCATTACTAAGTATATATGCACCAAGTGGTGCAGTACATAAATTTTTAAAGAAGAAGCTAAGGGAGTTTCAGGAAGAAATAGACAGCAAAACTATTCTAGTGGGGCACCTCAACCTCCTCCTCTCTGAATTAGATAAATCTAAGCTCAAAATAAACAAGGAAGAAGTTAAGGAAGTGAATAGAATTTTAGAAAAGGCAGAAATGGCATATATGGAGAAAACTGAATGGGGAAAGAAAGGAATATACTTTCTACTTAGAGGTACATGCATGGCACATACACTGTGTACTAGGGTATAAAAACTTCACAATCCAGTGCAGAAAGACAGAAATGCTAAATTCTTCACTTTCAGATTATGATGCAATAAAATATTTGTAATAAATGACAGAGGAAAGATAGGATGAAATTAGGAAATTAAATTATCCAATTCTAAAAAGTGAGGGGGTCAAACAAGAAATCATAGAAACAATCAATAACTTCATTCAAGAGAATGAAAATAATGAGACAACATAACAAAACTTATTGGATACAGAAAAATTTATTCTTAGGGGAATTTTTATATTTCTGGATGTTTACATGAATATAACAGAGAAAGAGGAGATAACAGAATTGCTCATGCAAATGAAAAAGCTAGAAAAATAACAAATTAGAAATCCCCAAATAAAAACGAAATTAGAAATACTGAAAACCAAAAGAGAGATTAGTAAAATTGAAATTAATAAAATTGCTAAACCAATGAATATAACTAAGGGCAGGTTTTATCAGAAAAAAATAGAATTAATAAACCTTTGATTAATTTGATGAAAAAAAGAAGAAAACCAAATAACCAGTATCAAACATAAAAAAGTTTGAATTCACCTCCAATGAAGAGGACATTAAAATCAATAATTTGTAAGTATTTTGCCCAACTGTATGGCAATAAATTTGACAATCTTTGTGAAATGGCTTAATATTTACAAAAATATAAGTTTACCTGATTAACAGAATTGTTAGTAAAATAATTAAATAACCTGACCCCAGAAAAATAAATTGAAAAAACCATCAATGAATTCCTTAGGAAAAAATCTCCAGGACCAGATGGATTTACAAGACAATTCTAGCAGATATTTAAAGAAAAGTTAATTCCAGTACTATGTAGCTATTTGAGAAAACTGGCAAAAAAGGAGTTCTACAAAAATCTTTTTATGATGCAAATATGCGATTGATGCCTAAACAGGGAAGAATCAAAACAGAGAAAGAAAATTACAGAGCAATTTCCCTCATGAATATTGATACAAAAATTTTAAATAAAATATTATCACAAAGATTATAGTAACTTATCTCAAGAATACTACACTTTGATAAGGTAGGATTTATACCAAGAAAGCAGAGTTGGTTGAATATTAGTATAACTATCAGCATAATTGATCATATCAACAACAAAACTAACAGAAAACATGATTATCTTAATAGATGCAGAAAAAGATTTTTGATAAAATACAACACCCATTACAATTAAAAACACTAGAGAGCATAAGAATAAATGGAGCCTCCTTTAAAGTGATATATATGATCTACATAAAACCATCAGTAAGCATTATATGTAATGAAGATAAGCTAGAAGTATTTCCAATAAGATCAGGGGTGAAAAAAGGATGTCCATTATCACTATTGCTATTCAATATGGTACTTAGAAATGTGAGTTTTAGCAGTAAGAGACAAAAAATAAATTGAAGGTATTAGAAGAGACCAAGAAGAAACTAAATTATCACTCTTTGCAGATGATGTGATACTATACTTAGAGAATCAAGTAAAAAACTACTTGAAACAATAAATAACTTTAGCAAATTTGCTGAACATAAAATAAACCCACACAAATCATCAGCACTTGTATATATTACTAAGAAATTCCAACAAGAAATTCTATCCAAGAGATATAAAGAGAAATACCATTTTAAAATCACTGAAGACATTATAAAATTTTGGGTAATCTATCTTCCAAAACAAGCCTAGGAACTATAAGAGCACAATTACAAAACACTTTTTCACAAAAATAAAGTTAGACCTAAATAGTTGGAAAAAACATCAGTTACTCATGGGTAGGCTGAACTAATATAATAAAAATGACAATTCTACTTAAATTAATTTACTTACTCAGTATCATATCAATCAGATTACCAAAAATATATTTTATGGAGCTAGACAAAAAGCATAACAAAATTTATCTAGAAGACCAAAAGGACCAGAAGTATTAAGGAAGGTATCTTAACCATACCAGTTCTTAAATTGCATTATAAAGCAGCAATAATCAAATCTACTTGGTACTGTCTAAGAAATAGAGTAGGAGATCAGTGGAAGAGGCTAGTTACACAGGACACAGGAGTCAATGATTATAAAAATGTACTGTTTAATCAACCCAAAATCTGAGCTTCTGGAATAAGAACTCACTATTTGACAAAAACTGCTGGGAAAACTGGAAAAGAGTATGGCAGAAAGTGGGCATAGACCAAGGTCTGACACTGTACACCAAAATAAAGTCCAAATGGGGGCACAATTTAGATATAAAGCTTGATACTATAATTGAATTATGGTAAAAATGAATAATTTATCTGTCAGATTCATGGAGAATGGAGGAATTTATGACCAAATAAGAGATAGAGAACATTATGAAATGTAAAATGGATAATTTTGATTACATTAAATTTGAACAGCTTTTGCACAAGAAAACCAATGCAGCCAAACTTAGGAGGGAAGCAGAAAACTGGGAAAGAATTTTTAAAACTAATCTATCTGATAAAGGTCTCATTTCTAAAATATATAGAGACCTGGGTCAAATTTATAAGAATACAAGTCATTCCCAGTTGGCAAATGGTCAAAAGATAAAAAGAAGCAGTTTTCATAGGGAGAAATTAAAGATATCTGTAGTCATATAAAACAATGCTCTAAATCACTATTGATTAGAGAAATGAAAATCAAAAGAACTCTGAAGCACCACATCACACCTATCAGGTTGGTTAACATGACAAAGCAGGAAAATGATGAGTGCTGGAGAAGATGTGGAAAAATTGGTACACTAACATCCTGTTGATGGAGTTTTGAACTGATCCAACCAATCTGGAGAGCAATTTGGAACTTTGCCCAAAGGTCTATAAAAACCTGTGCAAACCATTAGACTCAGCAATACCACTTTGTTTGCTTGATTTTCTTGTTTGTTTAATTTCTAGTGGGATAGAATGGATCACACAGAACCAGGAGAAAAGAATGAGTTTTCAAGCTGAAGTAGGGATCTTAGAAAATTATCTTCCTATCTATCTCTCTTCTGACCTCTTTTGAATTTCTTCATTATCCTCCCATATTCTTCAGTTAAAACTACCCTCTACAAAGTTACCAATAATCCCTTTATTGCTACATCTGTTGGCCTTTTCCCAATTATTATCCTTCATGAACTTTCTCTAGAATTTGTAACTAATGACCACTTCCTCCTCCTGTAAGCTTGCCTTCTTGTTTCTGGAATAGAAAAAGAAAAAAATATGTCACATATAGAAACCCTCATATCAGCATATTTTAAAAAATCCAAAATTTAGAATTTCCTAATATCTTGAAAAAGTATTCCAAAGCGTTACCATTGGTTTTAAATTTGCACATGCACACACACACACACACACACAGACATATATCAATAAAAACAAAAACACATCATTAACTAGTTTGCCAGAATATATGACTAACATAAGGAAAAAGGAAACTTAATGGTTGAATTTTAATGAAAACTTTTGGAAAACTTGGAGATGGTGTATGAGAAAAAAATAGTACCATGATTTAATAAGTATAGCCAATGTTTCATTTCTTCCATCTGGACATAGCTATATTTATGAAATACCTCTTGAAAAAAACCTTCTCTACCTATGATAACCTTTTAAACCAAGCATGACATGAAAGTAAATTTAGTTTCAACCTGAATTTTGAATTGTCATATCACAACAGGTTAACAATTTAAAAATTATGAACCATAGTAAAACACAAATTGCACTAAAATTTTATTATTGAGGTAGCTTGGTGGTACAGTCAATGCAATGTTGTTTCCAACATCTGTCAGTTATGAGTCTCTTGAACAATTCTTGCCACTATCAACATTTTCTTCAATGGTAAAATGGGGATAATAACAGCATATACCTCACCTTGTAATAGTAGAATGTATATGTATGTATATACATATATACATACACACATATATAAGATTATTATATATTACATAATAATTAAGAGAGGATACCAAGAAACTTGTATGTGACAACAAAGTTCAAAGCTCATTATGAACACAGGAGATTGAGAAAGGTTTACAGACCACCCAGTTAATATTAAATCCATTTGATGAAAATAATGATGATAATGATAAAAACAAAATATTTATTTTTAAAGAATTGATTTGTGAAACACTTTAAAAAACCAAGTATCATTTTTTTAGGGAGAACAGGAAGAAACTCTCCAAATTCTGTAAAATATTTATTAGAGATTACAAATAAACAAGTCTTAATCCTACAGTTAATTTTTCTTGTGAGATAACTTTGCTGACAACATCTATAAAATATGGTATTTCTTATAAATGTAGCTAATCTAAATTAAAAGTTCTAACATTAGGAAGCTAAATGACCAGTGAATTTCAGATTGCAAAACACAAACTCAGTCTAATAATCATTCAGATAAGACTTATCAATTGATGTTGGGAAAGCCAATATGGCAGAGTAGAGGCAGCAAGACATCTGGATTCTCCCAACATCCTCTTCCAAATAACTTTAAAATAACATCTCAAATAGAATTTCAGAGTGAAAATATCTGGGTGAGACTTTTTTTCCATTCCTAGTAAAAGTAAGGAGGCCAGAAGAAGAGGTCTGTAATACTAAAGTGCTGACCTATACAGAGCACACACAGCAGTGGTGGGGTATTGGGGTGGTCATGATAGCAACAGTAGCACCTTTGGGAACTCTTGGCTCAAAGAGAGTAAGGGTGTTGGAAAACTTATCAGAAAAAGATGGCAGGGGAACTTTTGCAGACCTTGCATAATCTGGTGCTGTTTGGCAACTCTATTACCTATATGCAGTTTCAGGTTGCAGTTACAGGTTGTGAGCTCTTATGATATTTCTCAAGGGCATTGGACCTGGTTGCAGTTCCAAGGCATAAAGGAGCACTAGCTCTCATGGCCACAGGAGAGGAAGGGACCTGGCTATAGTTCAAGGATTAAGAAGAGTGGCAGTAATTGTAATTGTATGAGAATAGGTGTACTTCTTCTGTAAAGATTTAAAGTGCAAATGCAGAAACCAAACATCTCCTCAGATCACATCAACTTGGAACCACTGAAAACTTGCATATCACCAGAACTAACTCTGAAAACAGCAGCACAAAAATAGCTTAAAGCTTTGTACAGTACCTACCCACCCTCAGGTGAACAGAATCAATTGAACTTTAACATAAAGTTCAAATTTAAGAAATAGGCCGGAACACTTGTAATTCAGTGACAACAAAAGAACTTGACAAGAAAAAAAAGTTACTGCAGTGGTAGAGAAGACCAAGACACAAACTCAAAAGAAGATAGCAATGTTAAAACAACTACAGGAAAAGCCTCAAAGAAAATAAAAATCGAGCAGAATATAAACCCAACAAGAATTCTTATAAAAGTTAAAGAAACAATGTGGTAGAAAAAAGAAAGAAGGATGGGGGAATAAATGAGAGTGATGCAAGGTGGAAGTTTGGCAAAATAATGTTGAAGAAAACGACACCTTTAAAAACAACAACAGAATTGCCCTCAGGGCAAATAAATAAAAAATTAATAAATAAATAAATAAATGAATGAATGAATGAATGAATGAATAGATATATAAGTAAGTAAATAAATAAATGAAAACATTAAAAAAGCACAAAATTTCTTTAAGGAAAAAAGCCCTTAAAACACAGAAGAGGCAAAGAGGAAAAGGATGTAAAAACATCACTGAAGAATTTTTTTTTAGTTAGAATTGGGCAAGTAAATGCTAATGACTTATGAGACATTAAGAAACAATAAAACAAAACAAAGTCAAAATAAAAAGGAAGATAATGCAAAATATATTGTCAGAAAAACAACTGACCTGAAAATAGATTGAAGAAAGATAGATTAGGAATTATTGGGCTCCCTGAAGTTCGTGATAAATAAAGAGCATACATATCATATTTCAAGTAATATCAATTATCAAAGAAAAACTGCCAGGATACCTTAAATTCACAGCATAAAATAGAAAAAGAAAGAATCCAAACATCATCTCTTGAAAGAGACCTCAAAATGAAAACTCCCAGAACTATAGTTGCCAAATTTTACGGCTCCCAAGTCAGAGAGAACATATTGCAAACATCTAGGAAGAAATAATTCAAACATTGAGGAGACACAGATAGTATCACACAAGATTTACCAGTTTACATATTAAAGAAGCAGAGGTTTTGGAATATGATATTCCAGAAGGCAAAGGAGCTAGGATTACAACTAAGAATAATCTACCCAACAAAATTGAATATAATCCTTTAGGGGAAAAATAAATATTTAATGAAACTGAAGACTCTCATGAATGAAAATGATAAAAATACCAGAGCTGAATAGAAAATTTGACATTCAAATAGAAGACTTAAGATAAGCATAAAAAAGGTAAACATGAAAGAGTAATAATCAGGGGCTTGAAAAAATTAAACTGTTTACATTCCCATTTGGCAAGATGATATATGTAATTCCTAAGAGGTTTATCATTATGAGGGAAGTTAGAAGAAATCTACATAGATGGGGGCATAAATGTGAGCTGATTATGATAATGAAAGGTTGAGAAAGAGGAATGCATTGGGAGAATGGTAAAGGAAGAGGTAGGAAATCTCACATAAAAGAGGCATGCAAGATAGAGCTTTTACAACGGTGGTGAAAATGGTGGGATAGGCAATGATTGAACATCACTCTCAGTGGAATAGGTTGAAATTGGGAAGAATACATATACATATTCAGTTGGGTATAGAAATGTATCTTACACAACAGGAGTAAAGAAGGGAAAAGAGATGAGAGAGAGGAAATGGGGAATAATGAACAGGAGGGCATATTTAGGAAGATAGTGATCAGAAGCACAATAGACTTTTCAGGAGTGAAAGGAAAGGGAGAGAGAGAGGGCGATGGAGACACACACACACACACACACACACACACACACAGATAAACAGAAGAGGGTAGAATGGGTGAATAAATGGGTGAATAAATGGGTGAACAATATTATAATTGTGAATGTGAATGGTATGATTTCACCCCTAAAACAGAAGCAAAAAGCATAATGGATTAGAAACAAGAATTTAACAATACATTCTTTATAATAAACACACTTGAAACAGAAAGACAGGTACAGAGTTTGAGGAACAGAAGCAGAATCTATTACACCACAGCTGAAACAAACAAACAAAAAAGGCAGAGGTAGTTATCACAATCTCAGACAAAGCAAAACCAAAAATATATACAATTAAAAGAGAATCAGGGAAACTATATTTTACTAAAAAGAATTATAGACAATAAAGCAGTATCAAAAATTTTACAGGAAATTTCTCTGATAAAAGTCTCATATATCAAATATATAGGGAACTAAGTCAAATTTATATAAAATACACACATGTATATACATATATGTATATATGTTTGTGTATGTGCATATGTATATTTGTGTATGTGTATATATGTATATATGTATGCACACAGATCTATCTGCACACACATACACCTATATAGTCATATACATGCATTTTCACCCATGCATATATACATATGCAGTCATATATCTATACATATACACAAAAACTCACATACACATAAATACATATCTGCACATATACACGCATCTGTACATATACACATATACATGTATATATACCCAAGGGTACATATATATGTATACACATATTTGTGTACACACATATGTATACATGCATATATACAATTCATGTATTTGGATGTATTTGTGCATTTACTTGTGTATGTTTATATACACATAAACACATACTTGCCCATATGTTTATATCATATGCACAAACATATGCACAGATATGCATACACACATACACATCTACATGCGTAAACACATGTATATAGTTAGACCCATACATGAACACACATACATATGCATACATACATATGTATATACATGCATAAATACACAGAGCCAGGAGAAGATCATTGTATACAGTAATAGCAATATAGTGATCATGTTCAACTATGAAAGACTTAGCTGTATAAATACCATGTGCTAATTGGTTTGGGCCACTGGAGCATCAAACCAAGTATATGATTGTGATGAATTATGACTTTGTTAGAAGAAATTATGAGCTAAACGATCTTAGAAAAATATGGAAATACCTGCAGAAAATAATGGAGAGAAATAAGCAGAACCAAGAGAAAATTTTATCCATTAACAATATTGTTTTAAGAACAATTTTTATTGAATAAGTTATTTTGACTGTTACAAACATGTACTTCAACTATGAAGGACATATGAAGAAAGTTGTTATTTTCAGCCAAAGAAATAACTGGTCAACAGAAGAATGTATAGACAAATAAGGATATATATGCAATATATCTATAGGATATAAGTAAATGATATGTATATAATACAAAATAATATATACACATATACACAAACATATATGTGTACATAAACATGTCTATTTTTGTCTAATGGTATCCAATTTTATGGTTGGGGGTAGGGAATCAAAAAAAGAGGGAAATAAATTCACATGATAATTTTGTATATTTAATAGCAAGTTGTGCATAGTAGATTTTCAGTTTCATTTGCAATCATCTTTTTTTATTGTACTATACTATGGAAAACCTGTTTTTTTTTTTCAATTAATTAAAAATAAATTTTAAAACAAAGACTTAGCTACTCTAATCAATACAATTATCTAAGACAATTCCAAAGGACTCATTATGAAAAATGCAATATACTTCCAGTAGAAGATAACTGATGAAATCTGAGCAATAAAAGTAAGTATAATTTTCTCACTGTAGTATTCTTCCTTTTTGTTTTGCTTTTTTTTTTTGCCATGTGGCTAACATGGAAATATATTTTGAATGATTTAACACGTGTAATTGATATATTCCTTGCCATTTCAGTAAGTGGGTGAGTGACAGTAAAGAAGGGATTTGGAGATCAATTTTTACAAAGAATGTTAAAAATAATTATTTTTTAAAGACCCAAGCTCCTATAACTCAAGATTTTGCAAATTTTTTCTCACGTTGAAAGCATTTACATTTCCTATGTTATTTCTTCAGTATGCACAAGCAAAGGACTAGATCTTATAGCAGTTAAAAAGGATTTTCAATCTAACATACATTTACTAATTCTATATACACTATTTATTCATTTCATTAAAAGGAGTAAAAGTATTAGTTTTTGACATACAAGATTGATCAGAAGATGAAAGAAGAAGAAAAAACCACTAGAAACAAGTCAATTTTTAGACTTGGCATGAATAACATGAAAGAAATGAAGTAGAAACAGAAGCTGTGTAAACTTTCTTTCTACATTGTGTATGCCTGTTTATATACAATTAAGAAAAGATATATCTCACATTTTTCTACCAGAATCTCATTGTGCAATGTGTTCCTGTACAAGAGCTCAACACAATGATGTCTCTGAAGAAACATGTGTGTGTGCTGTGTATGTGTGTGTGTGTGTGTGTGTGTGTGTGTGTGTGTGTGTGTGTGTGTGTGTATCATTAAATAGCAGTGTATCACAGGGCTTGAAAAGAGGGGGGCAGGATTGTTCTCCTAAAAAGAGTAATGGAAAGAAAAGCAGAAGTAACTCAAGCCCATTTAGGTTTGTTGTTGTTTTTTTCCTCTTGTGAGTCACACTATATGTTGTTTATATTACATTAAAAATGCACATTTTTATACATTTTCGTGGAGTCTGATATGATTAATACAATGAAAATATATCACAAAACACCCCTGTCTTCATTTTGATGGTAATTATCTGTCTGTCTGCTTTTGATATTTTTGTTATTAAGGATTTTTTTTTCATTGTGAATCTATAATGATGAAATTCTAGGAGAGTCACCAACTGGAAGGTTTTAAGTACTGTGAAAATGGAAATGGAAGTGGAATTATTATTGTTATTATTATTGCTTTTTGGAAGGCAATTGGGATTAAGTAACTTGACCAAGGTCACACGGCTAGGTTTTTATTTGTGTGTGCGTTAAGTTTCTGAGGCTGGATCTGAACTCAGGTACTTCTAACTCCAGGGCCAACACTCTACTCACTGCGCCACCTAGCCATCCCTGGAATAATTATTTATATAGCATTTAATATGTGCCCAGTATTGTGTTAGGAGTTTTCCAAATATTATCACACAGCTCTCTGAGGTAGATACTGTAATTATTCTTATAATTGAAGAAACTGAGGCAAACTGAAGTGACTAGTTCAAGGTGATCCAGGTAGTAAGGGCCTGCTGCCCAATTTAACCTAAGGGCTTGCTGATTCTAGACTTGAACCTCTACCAAATAGATAAGTTAGCTTCCAAAAAGTCTGCATGACTACTTTCTGGTTATAGTACAAAAAGGACTTTTGTTAATGTACAAGTCAAACTAGAGAGTCTCTGGGATCCGTTTCTGTGATTTGTAGGGCTCATGTTTACTCTGAAGAGTTTGGAAGAACTGGTAGACTGAGTTTAGGTTTGGGCAGACTAAACCTATAATGACCTTTCACTGGATTTAGAATATATCAGTCTTCTTAGCTATGTAAACAAATTTCCTCCAGGGTGTGTGTGGGGGGGTACTCATGACACCCTTTTTAATTTAATCTACCTTATTAATATATTTCCACCACTTTCTTATATCCAGATAATCAACAAAACAATAATTCAAGCCCTGATCTGTAGCAATTGCCAATTTCTGAGGAGTAAATGCTCACTCAAAAATATGTCTCTCAGCAGAACCATGCAAATTAGCTCTGAGATGGGATTTGAAACCTACTTCTTTTAACTCCATATCCAATGCTCTGTCCACTAAACAATGGCTCTCCATATATTTTTAGTCTCCTAATACCTTTCCTCTCTTAAAAAATATTCAGGACTACATTCACTTTCATTAATGTGATAATATCTATCCATATTCATTATAAATTAAATTTTTGGGGGCAGAGCCAAGATGGGGGAGTGGAAACAGCACTATCACAGGACTCCAGCCCATACCACTTCAAAATTATGTAAAAGGGGACTCTGAACAACCTCTGGAGCTCCAGAACCCACAGAACAACAGAGAAGCTAACCTCCCACTGAGGACAGCCCAGTAGCCCAGCAGGGAGCAGGAAACACAGCACTCTGGGAGCCCAGCGCAAGAACCTGTGAGTTATAGGCTTTAGCCCCTGGGTAGCCAGACAAGCAGTTGGCTGGAGGGACCTCAGAATACCAGCAGCTGTGGCTCCAGAATTACCTGCACATAGATGCCTAGGACAAAGTGAGAGGTTAGTACCCTATGGACTTTGGGACCAGTATTTAGGAAAGAGTCAGCTTCTTACCCTGGGGGCTAGAAGAAACTGAGGAGCTGTGGCACAGACGCCATTTTGCAGCTTCAGTTGCAGCTTAAGCTACTGGCCTGCAGACTGTAGGGGGAATCTGGCGATTAGTCTAGGGGGTAATCATTCTTGCTTTACCCTTCTTGGATCTGGATTGTGATCTGCGGTGGAGGTCCTGGGGTCTGTGTCCTGCTTGCCAGAGTGTGTGGGGGCTTCAGGGAGGGCACCCAACTAATACTTCCTGCAGGTGAGAAGACCCCAATGTTTGAGACAGAAGCGCCCCTGTCTGGTGGCAGAGTCCTACTGTGCCAACAAGCCCCCAAGTCAAGTAATTAAGTGGCAATATGCCTAGGCAAAGGAAACAAAATAAAAAGAAAAATTCCACATTAGACTCCTATTTTGGGGGCAAAGAGGATCAAAGCATGGAACAGGAAGAGGGCTGGGAGGTCAGAACTCCTGCACCAAAAGGCCCAAATGAAAATACAAGCAGGTTACAGGCCATAGAGGACCTTAAGACAGATTTTAAAAACTAAATAAGAGAAGTGGAGGAAAAATTTGGAAGAGAAATGAGAAGGATGCAGGAAAAGTATGAAATGAGAGTCAACAGCCTAACTGAGGAAAATAACACCTTAAAAATAGCCTGACTCAATTGGCAAAAGAGGCTCAAAAAGGCAATGAGAAGAAGAATGCCTTAAAAAGCCGAATATGCCAGATCAAAAAAGAATCTCAAAAGCTCGCTGAGGAAATTCATTCCTTCAGAATGAGAATGAAGCAAATGGAAGCTAGTGACATTATAAGACATCAAGATGCTGTAAAAAAGACCCAAGCATTTGAAAAAAATAGAAGGCAATGTGAAATATCTCATGGTAAAAATCACTGACCTGGAAAATAGATCCAGGAGAGATAATTTAAAAATTATGGGACTACCTGAAAGCCATGATCAAAGAAAGAACCTATAAATCATGCTTCAAGAAATTCTCAAGGAAAATTAGCCTGATATTTTAGACCCAGAGGGTGAAATAGAGGTTGAAAGAATCCATCAATCACCTCCTGAAAAAGATCCCCAAAATAAAACTCCTAGGAATATTATAGCCATGTTCCAGAATTCCCAGATCAAGGAGAAAATATGACAGGCAGCCAGGAAGAAACAATTTCAATATTGTGGAAACACAATCAGAATAGCACATGACATGGCAGCTTCTACACTCAACGATAGAAGGGCATGGAATATGATATTCCAGAGAGCAAAGGAGCTGGGATTAAAACCAAGAATCACCTACTCAGCAAAACTGAGTATTTTGTTTCAGGGGAAAATATGGTCATTCAGTGGGATAGAGGACTTTCAAGCATTCTTGAGGAAAAAAACAGAGTTGAAGAGAAAATTTGACATTCAGACACAAGAAGTAAGAGATGCTTGAGAAGGTAAACAGGGAAAAGAAATCAAAACAAACTTAGCAAACTTGAAGTATTTGCATTTCTACATGCAACAATAATAAATGTAACTGATGAAACCTTTCTCAGTATGAAAATAGTTGAAGAAGGGTATATGGGCATATGAATACATATGTGAATGTGTGTTTATATGTATACATGGACAGAGGGCACAGGTCGAATTTGGTGGGAAGGGATGATACTTAAGGGGTGAAATTAAGAGGTGAGAGAGGAATGTGGTGAGTAGATGTAGAGAGATGGGGGAGGGGGTAAACTATCTCATATAGAAGAGGCAAGGGGAAGTGGTTGCAGGTGAGGGGAAGTACAAGAAGGCAAAAAGGAAAAAAAACATATTCTCATTGAATTTGGTTCAGGGAGAGAACGACATACATACTAAATGGAATATCTCACCCTGCAGGAGAGTATGGGGGAGTGGGAGGAGTCGGGGGGGATGATGGAGGGGAGGGCATGCTGGTGGCAGGCGAGGTTGGAGGCACCCACTATTGAAGAGGCAGCATCAAAGTAGGGAATCGACCAGGTGGGAGGTGGGATAGGTGGGAGGGAAATGTCTTTTACAATATATCTATTATGGTAATGTTTTGCATAGCTGTACATGTACAACATATACTGAATTGCTTATCTTCCCATTGGGAGTGGGTGGCAAGGGAAGAAGGGAATGGATCTGAAATTTGACGTTTAAAATTAAATGTTTCAAATATATATAAATACCATTATCAATACTATTTTGCATGTAATTGGGAGATAAGATTTTCAGGCTTTGGGGCACAGAGATTCACCCTGCTGTAATGGAAAAGTCGAAGGCGGTATGGGAGAAGATATGGGAGAGAGCAGATTGGATGAGGGGATATCCTGTGGGACTACTATTCTATGTTGGTGGGTAGGGGAAAAATGTGGACAAAATTGTAACTCAAAAACTGGCAGAAATGAATGATGTAAACCAGAAGTTAATAAAGCATTTGGATATAAATAAGATAAAATAAAATAAATTTTTAAAAAGTTAAATTAAAGAGTATTATGAAAACTATTTTTATCTCACAGGATCCCTCGAAAGATCTTGGGTATCATATTTTGAGACTCACTGGCCTAAAGTAGTTGTAGTAACACACCCTTTCATAATATATAAAATCATCTGTTTGTTACTTAGCCCTTTTTGTAAATTGAAAATACTCACTTTTCTTTTTAATGAATTAACACCGATTGCTAAAGAAAGATATCAAGAAAAAGTTTCAACTCCTTAATGACTCTATTGCTTTTTCAAAGAACATACCTTGAGGCTATTCTCCTTGGCAGGGGTCATGCTATTTAGAGATTAAAAGGATGGTTAAGAGAATCTAGTTGCTGGTAATAAAGTGTTCTTCTGCTTACCTATGCAATTTATTGCCTGTCGCTATTTTACCTTACATCCTTAACTGCTGAGATTATAATAATGCTTATCTCAGTCCAAATGGCAGAGTGTTTTGTGGTACCTTAGTTCTTATAAATAATAGATTTCCACATCCATATTGGAAGCAAGAAAGAGAAAAGTTCTGATCTACCATATAGAATTCCTGGGAATTGAGAAACAGAAATATTTTAGACAAACTTCTTTTCTTTTTGAAAAAGAAACCCTTAGTAGACACTTTTGGTGCTAATACCCTATCCAGTGTTCAATCATTATTCCCACACCCCTAGTGATTATCAATTCTAATCATTTCAATAAGACTCATACTTTCTGTGGTATTTCTGAGTATGAACATGCAAAGGCATAAAATTCTGTCATGCTTCACAGAGATCACAGACCTCTTAACTGCCCATGGAACTTTGAATAGAGATCCATTTTCAACCCCACATTTCAACCTCAACCTGATTTAGAACAGTTTAATTCTTCTTCTGGCCTTTCTCAAACCTGTTTTGGCTACAAAGAACATATTTCAATATATGCATTTTAGGAAATATGGTTTAAGTTCTGTGTGCAGCATATTTCTTCTCTGAGTATGATAGTTGTTTAACATTAAATAACTTATTTACAAAGCAACTCCCACAAAATTTAGGAAAACAGATGGACAAGAAAGTATAGATTTTCTTTCACCATTATTTCTATGGTTCTCCCAAATTGCCCTATTAAAAACCGTAAGTAGTATTGAGCTTCTGAATTTTGGAAAGGACACAAGTAATATTTATACTGAACGACCTACATGGATAACTAGACCCAGATCCTTGTCTAAAAAGGAAAAAAAAGTAAATAAAATTTATCTAATCTTTAGAACCAACCTATTTAATAGTCTTTTGTAGTATTTAGCTCATTTTAATAATTTGACTCTGATAACACTGATATCTACTTTCACCACGAAACAAATTATGTCCATAAGTATGCCTTACATACTGTAATTTTTCCTAAAAAGTGAAAAAGGATAATGCATTTCCATGGTCATTTAAAATTATAAATGCCCTACCTATGGCATGGAGTCATGGGAGGGAGGAGGAAACTGGGGGTGAGGGTCTTGGGTGGAAGTGATCAGGACCTCTCACATTTACTGGGTTCCTGTGACTATGTGACTCATAGCACCTTACCCTACCTTGAGGACTTGATGACCTGCAGACTGTGTCTAAAAAAGACAACGTGGGTCAAAGCTTTTCTGATTTGCCAATTATATCTGCTGTATACCCCATACATTTTAATTTCTAAATTCTTAGTTTGTTTTCTTCTAAGCCATTTAGGAGCATGCTTCTATGATTCCATGTTATCGTTAGAATTCACAGGGTCCTATGCCCCACTAGGGGCATTGACTTATTTTTATGATTCAATGTTCTCTCTAGAATTCACAGGTCCTTTGCTCCACTAGGCGTTGACTTATTTTTCTTTGTCTTGCAATATTTAGTCATAAAATTTGGACTCATTTACCTTCTCTTGAGACCATATTCCTTTCTATTATAAATATTTTACATGGTGACTTATCTGATTTGTTAAGAGGTTTTTAACTGTGTTGCTTTCTGAGATCTCTGGAAATTTAAGTTTTTCCCCTACCTTCATATTCCCTATTTCCAACTTTTAAACTCTTTCCCCTTTGATAGCAGTTCCTACTGTAGTTTTAATTCAAAGATATATCAGTTTCCTCCCAAGGTGGGTCATGAATATTGTAGTAGCCTAGTTCTCTGCCCCAAATGACATCCCCCAAATGAAGGGGGATGAGGCATGGGAAAAAGTGGTTTCAGTTGGATTATATTGCTCTCTGCTTCAAGCCTAGTAGAATCAAACACACCCAAAGTACTCCCCAAGTTCCCTCAGTCCTTTGGTTCAGTACTGTTAAAACAGTGTTCCCACATTTCAGTCCCAACCACAGCAAGTTTTTGCTTTCATGTTTTTCAGTGGCATTGTTTGGGAAGTTTAAGGCCAATTGCAAACAACTCTCCTAAGGACATCTCCTGTGAATTACTTTAAGGATCTAATCACATAGTATAGTGAACTCTCTATTTTTTCAGCAAAAAACTAAAGCATAACATTCAAGAAACTAAAGCACAACATTCACAACAATATAACATAACAACTTATTACTAAGGTGACCACACAGTCTTAAACATCAACCCCTAGGTCAGTAAGTCATAATCTCCTTAGTCAATACAGAGTGTCCAAGTAAAGTCTTCTTTCATCTTGACTGGAGGTTGGCTTCCAATCTTCCTCAAATCAACCATCCTTAAAGAGTAGAAGAAAGTACAAACACCATTCACCCCTAGGTCACAGTAATTCACAATGCCATCAGTCAATACAGAGTATCCAAGCAAGGTCCTCTTTCATCTTAACTCAAGGTTGACTTCTAAACCCCATGGCTCCTCTTCCAAGGGCTAACTGTCCCCAGCTCTGGCTTGGATTAACCTGACTCTTTCCTGGATTCACACATAGGTGACTCTCCACTCCTGTTCCATATCTCAGCTCATGGGGACTGCTAAACTCCAAGCTCTTTGCAGCTTCTGTTTTTAGGAATACAAAACTTAAGAGGGCTGCAAAAACATTTACACACATTACCAGCACTATCATCTGAATTTGCTTTCTGCCTAACAAAGTAACAAAAATCAGCAAACAAGGCTTCTATCTGTGAAATAAAACAGAAATCAACAGTAAAGTCCACTTCAGGATTTCTGTAACAAAAATAAAGTACCCTTTCAGGACTTCTGTAACAATGGTAAAGTCCTCTTTCAGGACTTCTGTCTAAGAAAAACAGAGAGGGTGCTTCTGTCTGATAGAACAACAGACAAAGCTTTTGTCTGACAGAACAACAGAAAGAGTGCTACAGAGTACTGACATCTTTGTCTCTCTCAGTTCTCAGAAAGTAATACAGATCAATAGAGCACCCAAATTACAAGCACTGTCTTTTCTCTGCTCTGTTCCACTCTTTCAGCAACTTCCTCCCATGGTGGGTTGCATGCAATTAAGCTAGGCCTATTAAGGCCAGGGAAGGTCTTTAAATTCCCTTAGATCTATGAAGAACAACACAATATATTATTTTTCCAACAAAAACATTTTGTACAATAAAAGCTAGACTCAAAATCACTTGAATAGCTGAAACTAGCGTCAAAGCACTATTTGTTTGCCATTAGAGGAGGAGAGGTGATGGGGAAAATGTTGAATTATGTTGAAAGCCCATGTGTCATCTTATGCAATCACTCTATAATGTGGTGGCTGATGGAAAGGGAATGATTAATAAATGTGTGAAGGATTTATCTCCTCTATTGCTAGCTTATTAGGATGTTACCTCACTAGGTTTCTTATAATTTTCTTAGACTACGGAGGCAGCTGAAATTACTTTATCTCTTATTGATAATTTCTATTTTCATGAGGTATGAGAGGTCATAAGGATCAAAAAAAGTGTCTAGTCCTCATTCTTGTTGGTCACATGACTCATTCCAAGTCTCTTTACCACATTAGTCCCTTCCACCCCCTCTGTGTTACAAGGCACAGTGGACTACTTACCATTTCAAACACAAGGTACTCTAACTCTCTAGTATCTATTCTTTTGCATGGAACATGCTGTGTCTTCACCTCTGCCTTCCAGCATCCCTATTTCCTTCAAGACTTAGCTCCTGTTTAACCTCCTATATAACATCTTTCCTGATTCCACAAGCTGCTCACGTGCTTCTTCCAAAAACTACCTTGAATCCATTTTGTATATACTGTTATAGCAGAAGGAGTGAGTGGACCACACATATAGTGAGGCTCCACATATCGCAAGAGCATCTCCTATGTGTAGTTCAAAGGGAATAATACTCATTTCTAGCCTTTTCTCCCCTGCAACCTTCTCCACGGGAGACTTTTATTCCTGCCATGAGGGGAAGCAGGAGGTTAGAGCCAGAAGCTTGCTCTTCAGAAAGAGGGAGTGCCAGATTAGAAGTAATTCTATCTGTTCCCTTGAATACTGTTTGTTTACAGATGTGATTGAATTCCACCTACATTGTGCATTATTTATCATTGGGAGGGGTAGAAGATTCCAAACTATACCATCATTTGGCCCATTTCCCACATAATACTAGATCCACAATGAACACACACCAGAGAATATCAAAGAATCCCATTTATCCAAATCATAAGCAAACATAAACCAGACAAAGTATCCAGAGAAGTATATGCATGAGACAATACAGAGTGAAGGACTTCCCGTTTTGAGAGAGATATGAGCTCAACTAAGATACAGTGTCTTAGATTTCACTCAAGGTTAAACTTCCAAAAAGTCTGTAGAGTAGCAAGATAGGAATAGAACATGATGCAGACCACCCACCCCTCTCATGGTTTTACAGAATCCTTCAGCTACCAGAAGTAGACTTTTTCCATCTTCTCTCTCAAAGCTGGAAGCTGACTCAGCCCTCAAAAAAGACTCTCACTTGGAGAGTTCCTAAAGGGAAGTAAAAGATGAGGTGCAAAGTTCAGTATGGACTTTGCCAAGCCCTTCAGTGCAGGACAGGATGTTCATCTCTAACCATAAGGAGGCAATACCATAGTAATTGGCTCTGGGACAGGGTTTTTGCTTTCTAATTTATATAGGTAAATTTTTAATGTCCCTCTGACAAAAATGTAGATATCTGGAGAGCAGAGACTGATTCACTTTTGTCTTTGTATCCCTAGTGATTGGTATAGTTCCTGACACATAGTAGACACTAAATAATGCATAATGATTAATTGATTGAGAAATATTAAATCATAATTATAAACCAAAATGTCTTTTTCTTTCAAGTTCTTTATTACTATGAAAAATATATGTATGGATATAATATATAGTCTTACATATAACATAAATAATTACATATTATATGCATAACATGAAAGTACAAATATATATACATGTATATGTATATATATATATATACACACACACATACATATTACATAAAATTATTTTAATTGTCCCCCCCTTAGAGGTAGGAGCCAAAAGGTTGGTCAAAAGTTATGTATAATTTAATGACTTTTGGATGATTTATCTGTTTCATTTTTTTTCTTTCTTTCACAACCTTTGATACTGTCAGTCACCTTCTTCTCTTTGATACTTTCTTCTTTCTAAATTTTTGTCAAATTGTTCTTTCTTCTCTCTCTACCTCCTTCTCTTTCTCCATTGCTGAGTATTCATTCAGGTCATGCCCACTACCTGTAAGTGCTCCCTTAACATCCAAGACTCTGCCCTAGGACCTCTTCTCCATCTACATTATTTCACTTGGTGTCTTCCTTAGTTCTAGTGTATTCAATTATCATCTCTATACACATCTATGTATCCAGTTCTAACCTCTCTTATCAACACTTTATATTATTTTTCCCCAAGTCTTCTCTTCTTCTTAATTTTTCTGCCAATGTGAAGGGTACTACCATCTTTCCAATAACCCAGACTGGAAAACCAAGTATCATACTGGGTTTTGTACCTTATCTCTTACTGCATTATTAAATGGGATGCAAGAGTGCACTGCTGTTTCTTTTTAATTTGTTGAAACTTAACTTTATTTTGCACATTTCCCATCATTCTTCTATGAGAAGAGGCAGATTTGTGAGGAAAAATTCCAATCTCCATGCTTGTTAAAAGTCCCCTGCAAACCGTTGTTCAACTGATACTAGATTATTTTTTTAAAGTACAGCTCTGATTACGTAAAATAATTTCTCTAAAACTTTTCAGGACTCCGCTTCACCCCTACTGCAGTCTCCTCTTATAAGTGAACCAGTGGCAGTTTGCCCAGTCTAATGATAATAATAATATAGGTATTAAAACAGTAAAGGTCTATACAAATTTAAGATCGCTATTACTGAGCTAACATAGGTGGCAAAGTGCATATGGATTGGATTTGGATTCAGCAAGACCAGAGTTTGAATCTGGTCTCAGATAGTTTTAACTGAATGCCCTTGGGAAGTTCTGTAATCTCTGTCTGCCTCAGATTCCTCATCTGTAAAATGAGCATAATTCCTAGAGTTGTTATGGGGATAAAATGAAATGATATTTATCAAGTGCTTTGTAAACCACAAAGTACTATGTAAATTTCTTATTATTTCAAAACTCCAAATATGAAAGGGTGAATAAGAAGTAGAAAAGCTCAAGTGTAAAAGTTACTGTTATCAAAGACAGTAAAAAACCAGAACATACATGAATTTTTTTTTGTTCAAACTCTGATCTTTTTGAGATTAGACTCTGTAAAACTTTTTTGTTTCACATTTGGCTGCAAATATCATAAAATATCATGTAGTATCAATCCCACAAGGCTAAGGGTTAGGAAAAGACATAAAAGGACGTTTGAAAAGGTTATATTGTTTTTATTATTTAACAACAAAGAAAGTGATGTGTACTTGAGTAAGTCATAGCTTGGTAGATGGAAGGAGGAGAGGAATTTGTAGTCAAAAGAGAGTAAATAAAATGTATTTTTTAAAAAATAGAAAGTTGGGGGCGGCTAGGTGGCGCAGTGAATAAGAGCACTGACTTTGGAGTTGGGATGACCCGACATCGGATCCGGCTCAGAAAATGAGCACCCACATATATAAAATGACTGGCCATGTATCCTTGAGCCAGTTACTTAACCCCAATTGCTTTAAAAAAATAGAAAGTTGTCTTTAACTTGTAAAGAGGAATTTTCAATAGGATAAATTGTTAGATCTTTGAGTCTAAATAAATAATGTTGTTCAGGTATTATGAAATAGAACTTATAGTAAAACTTAAAAAAAAATTCTATCCATTTTTATTTCATTGTAATGACACTTGAAATGTCATAATAGATTTCTCCCAGTGACATTAAGACAGAGACATAGAAATAAGGTTAGGTTGCCAATATGAGCCACTGAAGCCTTAACTTAAGTTTCTAGAGTTCAAGGTACAATGATCAATGATAGAAGCAAAGTGATATCCATCTATGCCCAAGGAATAAAAATGAAAATTGCAAGAGCATGTCCTGATATTTGCAGTGCAAGAATGTGCTACATTGGCAAAGCCAATTCATTGCAAATTCCCCCAAAAGAGATTTTTGGAGACAGTGAAGTTTACAAAAAGGAAAGGATAATAATAGTAAAGACTAGTTAGGTAAACAGTAAAATGTCAAAGAAATCATAATACCGTCTTAAGATTTATTTTAAAAGGGACCTATACACATGCCTTCAAACATATGCTTCTGAAGAAATTTATATTCACCTTCTAAAAGTGCAAATTCTGTATTGTACAACTTAACAAAGAGAGTATAAATGTGAGAAATGAGTCCTAATTTGACTAACTCTTCCTCATTTTTTTTCACATGCTTTAGCCATATTAATACTCTGAGTATAGGTCTGCATTTTTTTAATGTGACTACAATAAATTAAATAGTTTGTGATATGTAGAACCATGGCAAGAGCTTTTTTTAAATAAAATTTATGATGCATATCATTATGCTATTTATGGATTTTGTCATTCCTAAACACTTATTTGACCCTTACCTAAGGATTAGTGTCATAGACTCAGAATTTAACAGTGAATTTTAATTTAGTTTTATTCACTGGAATATCAGAAAGTATTGCTGAAGAAGGCAAAGTTAGAATGAGGTAGACTTTCCCTCCTATATTCTGGAGGATTGAATATTTTTGACTTTTAAAAACTCCATGTGTTAAAAGAGGCAAAAGAAAGGTATTACAATGGAGGAGAAGAACAGGGAGGTGAAAGAGAATGAGTCAACTTTACTCTCATTAGATTTGGCTTAAGGAAGGAATACATACACATTCAATTGGGTATCTTACCCTATAGAAAAACAGGAAGGAAGGGGATAAGAGGGAGAATGATAAAAGGGAGGGGAAGGGGAAGTCAGAAGCAAACACTTTTGAAAAGGGACAGATGTATTGAAAGGGGCAAAGGGAAGATAGCAGAGTAGAAGCATTACTTCAAATATATATATATATATATATTTGAATCTACAAATTTTAGAGCTATGAAACACACAAAGCAACAAAGAGAAATAAATCTGCCACTGAAGGCAGCCTGGCAGGCTGATGGAAAGGGTCTATCACACATAGCTGGGTCCTGAGTGAGCTGTGCAGTTCTGGCCCCAAGGTGGCCCTGACCAGTGGTGGATAGAGCAGACTTCAGGAGAGTGCATCACCAGCAGCTGTGGTGGTTTCCAGACTTCTCAATACCAAAGAGAAGGTAAAAGGTGAGTGGGGAACTCTCTTGGCACTAGGGAATGGAAGAGTGTGGTCTGGCCACTGCCCAAGGGTGAGAAAAGGCAGAGTCAAGGTGGCTGCAGCTGCTGCCCCATGGTTGCCTCCAGAGTTCCTAGCCTACAGATTGTAGAGGGGGGCAAGAAACCCTTAAGAGAGTATTTGCTCTTGCTTTATCCTCCTTGCATATGGCTCACAGTCTTGGGTGGCCATCCTAGGGAGTTTAGACAGTGTTCCAGAGCTTGTGGGCCTGTAGAGAGGGCACCCTCCCCAAGTATTCTTGATGAAAAAGCTAGAGTTGAATAGAAAATTTTACATTCAGATACAAGAAGCAAGAGAAGCATGAGAAAGTAAACCGAGAAATGAAATCATGAGGAATTTATCAAAGTTGAGCTATTTACATTCCTACATGGAAAAATGATAATTGTAACTGATGACACTTTTCTCAGTATGAAAATAGTTGAAGGGAATAGAAATATATATGTCTATATGGGAGGGTATATGGTCATATGAATACATACGTGAATGTGTGTATATATGTTTACAGGTATACATAGATAGAGGGCACAGGACCAATGGAATAGAAAGAGATGATACTTAAAAGGTGAAATTAAGAGGGAAGAGAGGAATATAATGAGAGGCAATGGGGAGAGAAAGAATGGGGTAAACTATCTCATATAAAAGAGGCAAGGGAAAATGGTTACAATGGAGGAGAAGAACAGGAAAGCAAAAATGCAAAACTTTATTCTCATTGAATTTGGCTCAGGGAGAAAATGACATCACACTAAATAGGGTATCTCACCCTACAGGAGAGTAAGGGCGAAGGGGATGAGAGGGGGGATAATAGAAGGGAGGGCAGACTGTGGGGGGGGATAGAAGTTGGAAGCACCTACTTTTGAAAAAGGACAGGATCAAAGTAGAGAATAGAAAAAGTGGGAGGTGGGATAGCAGGGAGGGAACTATAGTCAGTCTTTTACAATAAATCTACTTTGGTAATGTTTATTCATAGCTACACATGTACAACTTAGACTGAATTGCTTATTGCTTATCTTCCCACTTATCTTCCCAGTAAGGGTGGGTGACAAGGGAGGAAGGGAATGAATCTGGAATCCAAAGTTTTAAAATAAAATGTTCCTATATATATATACACATATATATACATATATATACATATATATATACACACATGTATGTATATGTATATATAAATATATATGTGTGTGTATATATGTATGTGTATGTATGTATGTATATGTATATATGTATATATTCATATATGTATATATATGTATATATTTGTATATATATACATATATATATACACACTATTATTAATACTATTTTACATGTAATTGGGAAATAAGATATATAGGCACTGGGACATAGTGATTAACCCTGCCATACTAGAAAGGTCAAAGTGGGTATGGTAAACGTTTTGGGAGAGAGCAGATTGGTGGAGGAGATATCCTGTGGGACTGTTATTTTGGGGCTGTGGGTAGGGGGAAAATGCGGAGAAAATTTGTAACTCAAAATCTGTCATAAATGAATGATGTAAACCAGAAGTTCATAAAGCATTTGAAACAAACAAACAAGCATGAATAAATAAATAAATAAATATATGAACCTATAAAAAAATTGAGAATGATGCAAGAAAATCATGAAAACCAAGTCAACAGCCTGCTAAAGGAGACCCGAAAATATTGAAGGAAATAACACCTTAAAAAATAGAGTAACTCAAATGGCAGAGTCCCAAAAAGTCAACAAGGACAAGAATGTCTTAAAAACTTGAGTTTCCCAGATGGAAAAGGAATGTCAAAAACTCACTGAAGAAAATAATTACTTCAAAATTCGATTGGAGCAAATGAATGCTAATGACTTTATGAGAAGTGAAGATACCATAAAATATATCTAAACAAATGAAAAATTAGAAGGCAATGTGAAATACCTATTTGGAAAAACTACTTACCTAGAAAGTAGATGCAGGAGAGATAATATAAATTTTTTGTACTACCTGAAAGCCATGATCAAAAAAACAAAAAGCATAGAAACCATATTTCAAGGAATTATCGAGCAAAGTTGCCCTGATATTCTATAACCAGAGGGAAAAATAAAAATTAAAAAATTCAGCAAACCTCTTGAAAAAGATCACCAAAAGGAAACTCTTAGGAACGTTACAACCAAATACCAGAGTTCCCAGGTCAAGGAGAAAATGCTGCAATCAGTCAGGAAGAAACAATTTGAGTAATGTGGAAACACAATCAGGGCAATACAAGACCTAGAAGCTTTTACATTAAGGGATTGAAGGGCTTGTTACATAATATTATGGAGGTTAAAGGAGCTAGGATTAAAACCAAGAATCACCTACCCAGCAAAACTGATTATAATGCTTCAGGGGAAAATATGGTCATTCAATGAAATAGAAGATTTTCAAGCATTCTTGATGAAAAAACCAGAGCTGAATAGAAAATTTGACTTTCAAATACAAGAAGCAAAAGAAGCATGAGAAGGTAAACAGGAAAAAGAATTCATAAGGAACATAATAAATTTGAACTTTTTGTATTCCTAAATGGAAAAACAATAATGGTACCTCATAAGACTTCTCAGTATGAGGATAGTTGAAGAGAATATGTATATGAATATATATATATGTATATGAATATATATGTATATGAATATATATGTGCATATGTGTGTAGAGGAGGGTGTATGTGTGTACAAATATATATGTGAGTGTGTGCATATGTATGTACATGTATACATAGACAGAGGGCACAGGATGAATTGAATGTGAAGGAATGATATATAAAAAACAAACTTCAGTGGTGAGAGTAATTTATTGAGAGAAGGATAAAGGGAAAGATAGATAAAGGTAAATTGTCTCATATAAAAGAGGCAACAGAAAACTGTTAGAATGGAATTACAAGAAGGTGAAAGGGAATGGGACAACCTTACTCTCCTTGAAGCTGGCTTAAGGAGGGAACAACATACACACTAAACTGGGTATCTTACCCTACAGGAAAATAGGGGGTAGGGGATAAGAAGGGGTTTGATAGAAGGGAGGGCAGATTAGGGGAAAGGGTAGTTAGAATCAAACACTTTTGAAAAGGGACAAGTTCAAAGAGAAAATGTAGTAAGTGGGGGGGTGGGATAGGATGGAGGGAAATATAGTCTTTCACAAAAATGTGGTTATGTTTTGCATACCTACACATTTACAACCTATATTGAATTGCTTATCTTGCCAGTGGGGATAAGTGAGGAGGGAAGAATAGAGAAATTATGGAACTCAAAGTTTTAAAAACAAATGTTTTTTTTTTTAAATTGTTTTTTATATGCAACTGGGCAATAAGATATATAGGCACTGGGTTATAGAAATCCATCTTTTCCTAACAGAAAATTAGGGGGTAGCATGGGAGACTATATAAAAGAGGACAGATTGGGGTAAAGGGTATTCAATAGGCTTGTTATTTGGGGGTGAAGTAGGGGAAAGATGAGGAGAAAAATGTTGAAAACTGAAAATAAATAAATAAATTGAAAAAAAAAGTAAGAAAAGTGACAGGGTAAAAGGAAAAAATAGGATAAATGGGGGTTGGGATAGGATTAAGGACATATAGTTATTCTTTCACTATTGGTACACTATGGAAGTGTTTTCCATAACTACATATGTACAACCTATATTCAATTGCTTGTCTTCCCAGAGAAGGTGGATGAGGAGGGAAGAAGGGAGAGAATCTGGAACTCAAAGTTTTAAAAATAAATGTTAAAAACAATTGTTTCTACATGCAACCAGGAAATAGCATATCCAGATAATAGGAATCCATCTTGCCCTACAAGAAAGTAGTCAGGAAGGAGGTAAATTGGTAATGGGAGGAATAGAAAATAGAGAAGACTGTAGGAAGGTGCAATATATATGCTTGCTATCTTGGAATGGGTGGTAGGGATAGATGGAGAGAAAATTTGTAACACAAAATATTGTGGAAATAAATGTGTAAAACAAAAATAAATAAATAAATAAATATAATTTACAAACTCTATGTCTTTATTTTAAACCCCATTTGTTCAGCATGCTTAGATATACAGACATTGTGTTTAAGTACTCATGATTAACCGTGGATTTTTATTTGAAGTAACTCCCCAACATAAACCAAACCAACATATATAAGGAAAAAATTTTAATGACTCATCAAACAGGCAAAGGGAAGGGATTTGGGTAGGGTGGAGGAGGAAGGGAATAAACCATTTTTACTCTTTCTTCAGTAGGGATTACAATTTCAACCTTTGCATGGGCAATTTGCTCCAAGAGCCCAGGAGGACCCCAAAGTCTGATCTCTATCACTTCCTCCTTGCCATGAATTGACACTATCCATCAACTTCAAACCTTAATGTCCTTTTAGCTTCTCTCTATCATTAGTAGCTTGGATGTCTGTATGCTGTTGTTGCTCCATCTACCTCATTTCCATCTCTTTCCCAGACTGGCCCACTTGAAACTAAACAAAACAAAATAAAACTCTTGGGGTGCCATTCAAATCCACGTCCCTGTTCAAAATCACAAGAATCCAAATCTGTGGAATTCAGAAGGAATTTTTATGCCTCCGAGGTACTAAAACAACCATGTTAGCTACTTTTTCCAATCACAATTTCAGTTATTTAATAGTTGTTTTATTTTCCTAATTTTGTATTTATACTAGCTTCATGTCAGATGAAAGTTAACCATTATCATAAAAGAAGAGATTATTTAATAAAACCCTAACCCTGACTTTGGATTTTCTCAAAAACAAATACAGCAAATTTACTTTGAATTTAACATAATTCAATTCAACATTAATTTATTTAATGCTTACTATGTTCCAGGTACTGTGGTAAGTATTGGTGAAACAAAAGCAAATAAATGAAGTGGGCCTTGCCTTCAAGTAGCTTACATTCTCCTGGTGTTTAAATGGCATATATAAAAATACATAATTAGAAAATATATTACAGTATAAACAAAGTAATGTAGGAGGCCTTAACTATTACCATTTGCATTCACATAAATCAGAATTATTATTTTTTTTATTTTCAAATAGGAGATGCTGATGGAAAAAGGAGAGTGAGGTTTCTTAATCATCAGTAAGATTTTCATTGTGATTATATGGTCTGGTCCCCAGGACTAGAAATATCATTCTTATGAACTTAAGTGATCAAAGAATTTTAAGGTAAATTTCAAATAAATATCCAATACACTTTTAGATTTTAATCATAACTCCAGCTATTATGTTTGCATATTTACAATTACTACTAATGACACCTTAGAGATTCATGTAATCTAGAGATAAGTAATGATGCTTTTAGTCAACACAGGCCCTCTCAAGAAAACCTTCATATGTCAGGCTGACTATTTATATGCTCGCATGTTTCTTCACTTATTGTCTTTATTCTCTCAGTATGGTGATTTTGTTTTACTTTTTGCTAATGTTTTAAATATTCCTTCTCCTGTAATGCCTCCATTAAATAGGATATCATTATCATTATATTATAATGTGATCTGATGATAAATTCTATACCTATTTCTTCCTTCTTTCCCTCAATTCTCCCCTCTTCCACTGCACTGCAAAAGACTTTTCCTACCTCTTTTATGTTAGATAGCTAACTTACCCCTTTTTACCTCTCTCTCTCCCCCTTTCTCCTAGTACATTTCCTCCCTCAGTCCTTAATTTTACTATGAATTATTATTAATATTATTATTACTTTAAGATAACATCCCTTCAAATTCAACACACACACATTCCCTCTGTATGTATAAACACATATACACATGCTTGGGCACGTGCGCACATGCACAAACACACACACACACGCACCTAATTGCCCAATAATGAAAAACTTCTTAGAATTTACAAGTATCATCAAGTTTTACCTTATACAGCACCTTATGATTCCCATTTCTTGTTTACCTTTTTATGCTTTTCTTGAGTAGGATATTTGAAAGTCATTTTTTTTTTTTAGCTCTGGCATTTCATCAATAATTCTTGGAATTGGGGCGGCTAGGTGGTGCAGCGAGAAGAGCACTGGCCCTGGAGTCAGAAGGACCTGAGTTTGGATCAGGCCTCAGACACTTAATGAACACACAAACAAAAACCTAGCCCTGTGACATTGGGCAAGTTACTTAACCCCAATTGCCCTCCAAAAAAAAAAAAAAGAAAAGAAAGAATGCTTGGAATTTCTCTACTTCATTGAACATCCATTTTCCCCTGAAGGAATATACATAATTTTGCTGGGTAGGAGATTCTTGGTTGTAATCCTAACTGCTTTGCCCTCTGAAATATCATGTTCCAAGCCCCCCTTAATGTAGAAACTGCTAAATCTTGTGTTATACTTACTGAGATTATATAATTCTTGGATTGCTTCTCTCTGAATGCTCGAAATATTTTATATTTGACCTGGGAGCTCTGGAATTTGACTATAATATTCTTGGGAGTTTTCATTTTGGGATCTCTTACAGGAGGTGATTGGTGGATTCTTTTCCTTTTTCTTTACCTTTTGAATATAAGGGAAGTTTTCCTTGATAATTTCTTCAAAGATAATGTCTAGACTCTTTTTCTGAATATGACTTTCATGTAGTAGTCTGATAATTTTGCCTTATTTTTCCTGTACCTTTTTTCCAGTCCAGGTGTTTTTTTTTTTTTTTTCCTGATGAGATGTAATGGAAATGCAAATATAAAGAGCTTCCCTGCCCCTAGGTTAAGTGCACCTGGAGCCTGTGGTTGAAGGCTTGTTTTTCAGGAAAGCCCACACCTTGATACTTTGTGATTGGGCAGTTCATCAAGAAGGCTGTTACATTCTCTGAGCCAGGAGAAGGCTATATATACCCTGATGGGAGGCTTTGCTTTGGGGCTTACTTTGAGAAGTGTTGTGTGATTTGACCAGATGAGACTCTGGGCAGCTGTTGAGAGCCCCCTGGCTTTGAAAACCAACATGTTGATGCTTCCCTCTCTGGTAACTGTGATTTGGTGTTGATGTAATGGTAGGGCAGTTTGGAAGCCTGTCTGCTTGATCTGTCTGTTTCTCTGTTTTGAAACTTCTGGCTGTATACTCTGAAGTTTGGGGTGCTGATCTTTTTACCCAGAACTAGGTAATATATGTTTGATTGATTAAAGTAAGTTTGTTAACCCATTTTGAGTTGCTTTCCTTTAGAAAAGCAGATATAAGAACCTGTGTTGGCAGCCACCCTGGGGATGCTGGGGTGCTTGCTGCTACATGAGATATTTCATAGTGTCTACTAATTTTCATTCTTTTTTTTCTTGTTTCTTGATTTCTCATAAAGTCATTGGTTTCTACTAGCTCAATTTAATTTATTTAAGAAATTATTTTCTTCAGCTAACTTTTGCAATTCCTTTTCTATTTGACCAATTTTAGTTTTGTTTTGTTTTGTTTTGTTTTTTGGATTTATATGTCACATTATTGACTGAAGGAAATAAAATGGTCGTCTGAAAAAAGAAGTTGAAGGAACAACATAGCTGTTACTTATAAATATATGACACGCTGCTTTTGTTTTTACTTTAAGTTCCAAATTCTCTCCCTTCACCTCTCCCCCACTCATTAAGAAGGGAGAAAATATGACACCCATTATACATATGAAGTAAAAAAAAAACACTTTAAAACATATTTCCACCATTACCCCAGTTGTGAAAAATAGCAATACAAATACAGTGAAAAGTTTCAATCTGTATTCAGTATATATCATTTATCTCTTGGCAGGTGCATAGCATTTTTTCATCATTTAGACCATTAGAATTGGTGTGGAGAATTATATTGATCAGTTGCCAAGTCTTTCATAGTTGGTTGTCATTACAAAATTAGGGATTGACAATATAATGGAGGAAGAAAACACATACACACACACACACACACACACACACACACACACACACACACACACACACACACAAAACCTGAAAAAGAAGGAATAGAAGAGGACCAGAGTAAAAAGAAGCTATATATTAACGTACAACAGAGAAATGGTGGAGATTTCTAAAGAAGTCCAAAAGTGGTGTAACTGGTAGGAAATTGAGAGAAAAACTGTGCCGATGCACCTCTTTAAATAGGGTCAAAGTCACAGGGTCCAATGAGAGAGCCAGAGGGTTCTGAAGAGATATGAGGAACAGATAGATTCATTCTGGCACAATAGTGAAATCTCTTAATGGTGAATTTCCTGGGGAAAGAAGGGATGATGAAGATGCACAATGATAACTAAAATAGTGTAGCTGATGATAAATGGGTGAACATGTATAATCTGTGTTCTGCATGACAAGTTTTGAAATTCTTGAAGAAAATAATGATGTTTCATGCAGTCTTTTTTCTCTCCAAGCTCACCATTATCAGGTCCTCTTATGGCCAAGTTAACAAGAATTAATAAGTTGCACTGTAATCAAGCACTATGTTTTCCATGGTTCTCTAAAGTCTTGAATTTGAAAGTCAAATTTTCTACTCAGCTCTGGTATTTTCATCAAGAATGCTTGAAAGTTCTCTATTTCATTATATATCCATTTTTTCCCCAGAAATACTATACTCAGTTTTCCTTTGAAAGTAAGTGTTTCTTGGTTTTAATCCTAGCTCCTTTAATCTCTGGAATATCATATTCCAAGCCCTTGAATCCTTTAATGTAGAACCTGCTAAATCTTGTGTTTTTCTGATTGTATTTCCACAATACTTGAATTGTTTCTTTCAGGCTGCTTGGAATATTTTTCCCTTGGCCTAGGAATTCTGGAATTTGGCTATAATATTCCTAGGAATTGTCATTTTGGCATCACTTTCAGGAGGTGATCTGTGTATTAATTTAATGTCTATTTTACCCACTGGTTTAAGAATATCAGGGCAATTTTCCTTGATAATTTCTTGAAAGATGGTTTCTAGGCTCTTTTTTTTTTGATCATCTTACAGTTAGGACATTATTTTTTAAATTCTCTCTCCTAGATTTATTTTCCAAGTCAATTGTTTTCTTTTTCTAATGAGATGTTTCACATTGTCTTCTCTTTTTTTTTCTTTCCTTAGGTTTTGTTTTATAATTTGATTTCACATGAAATCACCAGATTCCCTTTGATCCATTCTAATTTTGAAGAAATTATTTTCTTCAGTGTGCTTTTGGACCTCCTTTTCCATTTGGCCCATTCTACTTTTTAAGGGATTCTTCTCCTTGTTGGCTTTTTGGACCTCTTTTGCCACTTGGATTAGTCTATTTTATAAGGTGTTATTTTCTTCACTATTTTAATGAGTTTTCTTTAGCGAGTTGTTGACAAGTTTTTCATGATTTTCATGTATTACTCTCATATCTTCCTAATTTTTCTTCTTTTTTTCTTATTTGATTTTCAAAATCCTTTTTGAACTTTTCATGACATAAGACCAATTCATATTTTTGGAGACTTTGGATTTAAAGCTTTGATTTGTTGTCTTCTTCTGGTTGTATATTTTGATCTCCTTTGATACCAAAGAAAGATTCTATAGTCTGAGGACCCCCCTAACACATACTGATTTTTTGTTTCCATTTTCCCAGCCTATTACCTAACTTTTTAACTAACTTTTCCTACAGTAGGGCTATGCTTGAGTTTGGAAGGTGTACTGTCCCAACCTTCAGGGATTTTGTGCAGTTATTTTCAGAGATACGTCTAGGGACCTGAAAATATTTAGCTCTTCTATGTTGGCATTACCAAATGAGAGGTGTTTACTCTTCTCCTGGACTGTGCTCTGGTCTGTGAGTGACCACTAACATGCTTTTTTACCTTGGAACTGTGAGGAGGATTCCTCCTTTACCACCACCACAAGTTCCACCCCACCGGAACTCCTCCATGCCCTAGGTCTGCCAACTAGGACTATGACCCATATACAAGCACAGGCAAAATTCAAGAATGCTGACTCAGTGTGAGCAAAAGTATCAATGCAGTCCCACTCTGATCAATCACTTGATGGTCCCATGGTCTGTGGGCTGAGTTCCAGAAGCAGCAGCAACAGTCACTGCTATGGGTCACCAACAGTCTTTTCTACTAACCTTCTTTTATTTTGGAAATGCTTTATTAACTTCTAGTTTACTTCATTAATTACTGCAAGATTTAGAGTTACAAAATTTCTCCCCATTTTTCCCCCTACCCAGAACCCCAAAATAGTGATCTCACTGGATATCCCCTCCTCCAATCTGCTTTCTCCCATAACCCCTCTGACTTTCCAGTAGGGCATAGTGGACCTCTATGCCCCAGTGCCTGTATATCTTATTTCCTAGTTACAAGTAAAATAATATTAATAATAGTATATGTATTTATATAGATATAGATGTAGATATATAGATATAGATATGGACATAGATATAGATATGGACATAGATATAGATATAGATATGGACATAGATATAGATATGGACATAGATATAGACCTAGACATATTTAAATATTTGATTTTAAAGCTTTGAATTCCAGATTCATTCCCTTCCTCCCTTGTCACCCACCCTTACTGCAAAGATAAGCAATTGAGTATAGGTTGTCCATGTGTAGCTATGCAAAACATTTCCATATTGGATATATTGTAAAAGACTGACTTTATTTTTCTCCCTCCTGTCCCACCTCACACTTGTTTTCCTCTCTACTTTGATCCTGTCCCTTTTCAGAAATGGGTGCTTGCAACTTCCCTCCCCGCCCCAGGCTGCTCTCCCTTCCATTATTCCCCCTCTCATCCCCTTCCCCCTTACTCTCCAGTAGGGTGAGATACCAAATTTAGGGTGTATGTGATTCCCTTCCTAAGCCAAATTCAATGACAATAAGGTTGACCCATTCCCTTTTGCTTTCCTGTTCTTCCCTACCAATGTGACCATTTTCCCTTCCCTCTTCTATATGAGACAGTACCCTACTCTAACTCTCCCCATATCCTCTCATTATATTCCTCTCTTAATTTCACTTTTTAAGTATCATCCCTTCCTATTAAATTGGCCCTGTGCCCTCTATCTATGTAGCTCTGTAGTAAGTCTGCATACTCTGAAGTTCAAGGTTGAGGTACTGACCTTTTTACCCTGAACTAGGTAAATGATATATGTTTGATTGATTAAATTAAGCTTGTTAACCCATTTTGAGTTGCTTTCCTTTAGAAAAGCAGATCTAAGGACCTGTGTTGGCAGCCACCCCGGACATGTTAGGGTGCCTGTTGCAACACCCTCTTACTTGATTTTCGAAATCCATTTTGAGCTCTTCCATATTTTTCATATTTTTCTTGGAGGCTTTAAATGTAGTAGCTTTGACTTTGTTGTGTCTTTATGAGTGTATATTTAGATTTTTTTTTTACATAGGTCTTAGTTTAGAGCCTGGCATATAGTAAGCATTTAATAACTTTCTCAATTGATTTTAATGGTACTATAGTAACTTTCTATGTCAGATTTTTTTTGCGTGTGGTTTACTCATTTGCTCAGCTTATTAGTTGTCTATTAACTCTTTATTAAAGAAGTGTTCTTTTTCTAGGGTGCAGGGGACCCTCTCCCAAGTTTTAGTAGTTTTGTGCAGCTGTTTTCAAAAATACTTTTAGAGACCTCTATGTTTTCAGTTCTTTTAAGGTCATATGATCTTAGGAGAGGTGCTCACTGCTCTCCTGGACTCTCTCTGGTCTGTGAGTGACCACAAGCACTTTTATTTTTTCTGCCTTGGAACTGTGATTAGGGTTCCTGCTCCACTGTAGCCACAGAATCTCATGTTCTAGTGCTACTCCTTGCCCTGAGACTGCCACTCAGTACTATGACCAGGATTTGAGTGTGGTCAAAGAAACAGAGTCCTGCCCCAAGTGCCACCAAAGAGATCCTGGTAGTTTCTTTCTGACCAATTGTTTGACTTCCTTTCCATTTGTGGGTAAGAGCTCCAGAAGCAGCCACTGTTGCTGCTGATTCAGTGGTTCCTAAGGCCTGCTCCTTTCCTGCCACTCTTCTAAGTTTTCTTGGACTGGAAAATTGTTTTACTCTGTCTTTTTGTGGGTTCTGCCACTCGAAAATTTGTTTGGAGTCATTATTTAAAGCCATTTAGGGGGAGGTTTGGGGGAAGTATCACATGAGTGTCTCCTTGTACTCTGCCTTCTTGGCTCTGCTCTTACATAGATTTCTCTTAAGGGTCCATGGGATATTTTTGAGGAAGCCATGGCTTGCATATATCCAATTTAAAATTTATACCATCCCAGTTTTCCCCAGCTACTGTCTCACTTATCTAGCGCAATCTTAAAACTGGCCTTGTATCATTTAGAAAACATCTTCAATAAATTATTGGTGAATTATTTAATCATTTATTCCATGATGTGATTAAGTAATTACCTTAGAAAAGCACTTTTTCTCATATTCAGTATTGAGATTTATGGTGCTAGTGAGCAGCAGTTGCTTACTCCTCATCTCCACTGGAAACCCTGATTCCCAGACCCACTTGACCATTAAAACTGATTGACAAATATTTATTAAATGCTTACTATATGCTGTGCTCTTCACTAAGAAATGGTCACATCAAGAAGATATAAAAATAGTCCCTGTACTCAGGATCTTATATTCTAACATGGAGACATGCATTAAAAGGTGAATACAGAGTCTCAGTAACGTAACCTTAGAGAAAGAAGTCAATAGAATTTGAGGGGATTACAAAAGGCCTTTCTCTGTAAGATAAAATTTTAGCACACTTTTGAAGGAATCTTAGACATTAAGAAAGGGAGAAAGATCATTATAGGAATGGTCAAGAGCCAGTGGAAAAGCATGGGGGTGGGAAAAGTGTTTATGAGGAATAACAAGCAGGCAAGTATGTTTAGATTGCACAATGTATGGAGAAGAGTGAATTGCAAGACTGGATAAATAGGAAGGGCTCTATTTGTTAAGAGTTTTAAATGAAAAATAAAAGTTTGTTTTTGACATAAAACAGAGGTGAGTAACCTGTGATCTCAAAACCATATTTGGCACTCTAGGTAGTGAATTGTGCCCTTTTGACAGAATCCAAACCTCACGGGACAAATTCCTTTAATAAAACAATTTTTTTTCTGTAAAACTTGGACTCAGTCAAAAGGCCACACCCTGTAGTAGCAAGCACCCCAACATCCCCAGGGTGGCTGCCAATACAGGTTCTTAGATCTGCTTTTCAAAAGGAAAGCAATTCAAAATTGGTTAACAAGCTCAGTTTAATCAAACAAACATATATTACCTAGTTCAGAGGGAAAAGGTCAGCACCCTGAACTTCAAAGTATACAGACAGATCAAACTGTCCAACCATTATCAATACCAAAATCATAGTTACCAGAGAGCGAAGCATCAACATGTTGGTTTTTAAAGCCAGGGGGCTCTCAACAGCTGCCCAGAGTCTCATCTGGTCAAATCACACAACACTTCTCAAAGTGAGCCCCAAAGCAAAGCCTCCCATCAGGGTTTATACAGCCTTCTCCTGGCTTAGAGAATGTAACAACCTTCTTGACCCACTGTCCAATCACAGGGTATCAAGGTGTGGGCTTTCCTGAAAAACAAGCCTCCCACCACAGGCTCCAGGTGCACTTAACCTAGGGGCAGGGAAGATCTTTAAATTTGCATTTCCTTTACATACCCAAAGACTTAGAAGGGCACATGTGACTGCAGGATCCCTACACCTGATTTAAAAGGTAATAGGGACACACTGCAGTTTAGTGACATGGCCATACTTTCCATTTAGGAAAATCACTTTGGCAGTAATGTTTATGGATTGGAGTTAAACATGAATTAGAAAGACCCAAAATAATCCTGAAAGAGGCCAGAGAGAAGATGATGAGGTTCTGAAGGCAGTGATGGCTGTCTTCATAGAGAGAAGGGGCATTATATGAGAGATGTTCAGAATGTAGAAATGATGAGATTAAGGATCTGATTAGATATTTGAGGTGGAGAGTAGAGTCCAATATGACACTGAGATTGTAGGATTGAGAGACTGACATTGCTTGTGTCCTAGACAATATTAAGAAATTTTCAGTAAAAAGAAAGAGGATGTATTTGAGTAAAACGTAATCTGTTCTATTCTGGATATTCTGATGCTGACATGTGAGAATATATGCCTTATTATGCACTTCTAGTTCATCACTCCTCTCTCAACATGTAGAATCAGAGCTGTGCTATATCCAACTTAAATTGGCTAACAAGAGAAGATTGTCAACTTTTCATTGAGAACAAATATACATTGAAAATTGGTAGATATTACAAATTACAACTTGATTTATTGCTTTGTTGATCTTGACTTAAGAAACTCAAGGAGAAAATGTTAAAAAAACATATTAATATTTAATTTTAAATGTTTGTTTGGCATTTTTGTAAAGTTGATTGTTAAACACATGTCAGTGTGCTCCTGGTTGAGAGACTCTTCCATGATCATATAGACAGAAAGTATTTGAACTGTTATTCCAATTCAGGTTTTTTAACACCAAAGATAGAATACTCTCTTCCTAATATAATTGTACTGAAAAATAGCTCCATGTATAAATTGGGCAGTTCTATGATACTTTGATGCAAATATGTGTGTGTGCTTTGACATAAAATTATTATATAAGTTATTTGCTATATTTTTATTTTCCATATACAGCTATGTGTAGATACATGCATATTGGGTTGCAAATGCATACAAACACAAACACACACATATATGTATACAAACATACATGCACACTACAACAGAAACAACAGCATAGAGAATACTGACTGGTTACCTCATGTTAATTAGAAACAATAAAATTAAAAAGCAACAAATTAAGAGTGGATAAAAAGAAATTCTTCTTTGCATATCATCTAATTAGCTTGTGGAACTTGTTCCCAAAGGAAATTATTGAAGCAAATAGTTTAGTATGATTCCAGAAAGGATTAGACATAATGAAGCAAATTTTTGAAAGCCACTTGTAAATTTATGCCAGCAAATTTGCAGGGGGAAATGGGATTTAAGCATTGCAAGTGTGCACTGTAGCATGCAGAAAGACTGAAGGTGAAAAAATTATGGGTTTGTATGAAAGGCTAAGTCGATGTCATCTTTAGAAATTGGTTTGTTCCAGGTAGCTATATATTCTAAAATTGGCACTGAGAATACAGTATTTAATGAGGAAAGGAGGAAGGTATCTGGGAATAATCTTGGATCTAAAGAATTAGAAAAATCAAACATGAATCTATAGTCTACTTTTATTTAAAAAAATAAGAAAAGAAATAGTGATAGAGAAATAAATAGATACCTTTGAAAGCATTCTCTTAAATAATTTTTGAAGAAGCTCAAAAGTTAAATGTTTCCCAACTTTATCTCAATATACAGTGAGATACTGTTTAAGATCTAAGATTCAAGTCAAGTATGACACTTGAGATTGAGAACCTGATTAAATGGGAAAGTGGTTGTTACCTTGATAGTAAGAGGGAAAATGGGAAGAAGGAAGTTGTTAGGATGGAAATATGATTAGTTCTATTTGGGACACATTGAATCCAGACACCCAGTTTAAGTTGGGGATTTGATTGAGTTATGTGATGAAGGACTATAACTCAGCAGAGAGACTAGGGCAATACATACATATATACTTAAACATATACAGATAAATATCAAACATATAAAACAAACACACACATACATAACATGTTATATATATATGTATATCTATATATATATATGTGTGTGTGTGTGTGTGTAAAACATAATATATGGAAATCATTGAAATAAAGATGATAAGCCAATGAAAGCTGATGAGATCAAGTGAGATAGCATACAGCAAATTACAGTTAAGTGTGACATGAATGATGAGCTATAAAAGGAAACTGATAATTCCCATGAAAAGAACCAAATTAAAGATAAGCAATGTAATAAAATCATCCAATAAATAATTGTTTAATTTTTTCTTTATAATTCCAGAATATATTTACTCAAAATGCTAGTAAAACTGTTTCTATCTAAACTAAAGAAAAATATTTTTTGTCTGTTTCTTCCATGGTGCCCTCTGGAATGGCAATTTCATAATTATTTTTTTCAAATTTTTTCTTCCTTTCTTATTATGTTCATCTTTTGAGACTCAATAAAACATGAATAACCCCTAAAGACATTACTTCCCTCATGTCTCTTTCCTGGACTAACTCGCTTATTTTCAGCATTCTAGTCCTTTAACAGTTGTTGTACTTCCAGCTTGTACTAGATAGGGAAATTCAATCTTAAAAAAGAAGTGATGAATAATATCAAAGAGGGAAGACATGCAATTATAGAGGATGTTGAAGAATTTATCTAGTTCACCAATGAGACAAGGTAAATACAGACATTGCAGAAATGATGACTTGTTAATGAAGTGAGTGGTAGAGTGAATGGATGTCAGGGTGAAGAGGAAGAACAGATTGAGAAGTTTTAAGATATAAGAAAAGCAAGGATTATAAATTATTAGATAAACTTCAGACCTTATGAACATGGAACTAGATCATTTATGGGTGATGGCAATATAAAGGTATCATATTTGTGAATGCTAAAATTCAATATATAATATAATTTACCTTAAACCATGCACTTAGAAAAAAATATGTCTTATATTTCTAGTGAATACCAAATGGGGGACAGCTCTGGTGCTGCTGGAAGTTTGGAGGCCCCAGGGGCCCTGGAGTTGGAGGCCGGGGAGGCTTCCACGGTGGCTTCAGCACTGGGGGCCAAGGTAGAGGCCAGGACTGTAGGGGAGGCCCAGACCATAGCCGCGGGGCCCAGGGAGGAATGGTGGAAGAAAATGAGTGGTTTCCTGTCACTAAGCTGGGTGGGCTAGTCAAGGACATGAAAATCGAGTCTTTGGAAGAGATCTATCTTTTCTCGCTTCCTATCAAGGAGTCTGAGATCTTCGATTTCTTCCTGGGATTGAGCTTCTGAAGATCCTGCCTGTTCAGAAACAAACTAGAGCTGGACAACATACCAGGTTCAAGGCTTTTGTGGCCATCAGTGACTACAATGGCCATGTTGTTTTGGGTGTCAAGTGCTCTAAGGAAGAGGCCACAGCTATTTGTGGTGCTGTCATTCTTGCCAAGCTGTCCATCTTTCCTTTGAGATGTTACTACTGGGGGAACAAGATTGGCAAGCCTCACATAGTACCCTGCAAGGTCACTGGGCGATGGGGGTTCTGGTGTGCCTGATCCCTGCCCCTGGAGGTACTGGCATTGTCTCAGCTCCTGTGCCTAAGAAGCTCCTGATGATGGCTGAAATTGATGACTGCTACACTTCTGCAAGAGGCTGTATTGCCACTCTGAGCAACTTTGCTAAAGCTACCTTTCATACCATCTCCAAAACATACAGCCATCTAACCCCAGACATGTGGAAGGAGACTGTGTTCACTAAGTCTCCTTATCAGGAATTCACCAACCATCTTTTGGAGACTCACACTCATATGTCTGTCCAGAGGACCCAGGCAGCTGCTGTGGCAACCACATAGATGTTTTTTTGTTTTTTTAATAAACAAATAAATTGAACTATGCCTGCTAAAAAAAAAAGAAAAAGAAAATGTGAGGTTTTTATTGTGAATATTATTAACTGGTTTTTACCCCTACCACCTCCTAATTAATGAAGGAGAAATTAAAAAAAAGTCTAAACAGTATTTTCCACAAAATGGAATGGAACTTTATCTCTTGATATTTTAAAATGCTTATTTTCAATTTACAGATGATTGTTTCTCTAAGATCTCAAAGCTAACATATATCACTGCTTCTTTTGTAATGAAGGCAAATAACTAGGAAAATCTCTTAACTTTAGCCAGTCATAATTGGAAAAAAGATACTTTTCATCTTTGTTTTGATCAGAGTTTCTCCACATGGTTCAAATTTAAAAAAAATCAAGACTAGAGTGAGCACCATGCAATTATTTACAAGAACTTACTTAAGTATGTTCCCTGGAAAGAACATCTTAAAGAAGATGAATAAAACATGATAGAAGTTTTAAGCTAGAAGCACTGGAGCTTGGGAAGAGCAGAAAGTCGTGTTTGTTTTCTACCTTTCCTTATATATTGTTTTTGAGAAACTGAACTAGGAGGTCAAAAATGTGGTCCCCTGACATTGCCAACTATTGAAAACAAAGCTAAATTATTTACATAAACTGGTCCCTACTCAAATATTCCAATGGATCCATAATCCCATCATTGTGGATAATTCCTTCAGTAATGCAGATGTCAGCCTCTTCCTACATCTCTTTCTTGTGTGATTATCCTCCATGCCCACCCACAAATTGGACATGCAGCATACACTCTAGGTGTAAGTGGGATTCCTTAAAGTCGCCTATTGTCTTATTCCAGTTCATGACAGTATTTCAAAGGTGACCACTAGGTGTCTGAAGACCATTCTAGTCTAGCATTATCTCAATCAGATTCTCAAATCTGGAAAGTCTTCAAAGATGGTTCCTGTGAGAGACTATGACTGCTTTCTAAGGCCTAGTCTAGTAGTGAAAGACTCTGCTAATATGCTGGATAATGCTGATGAATTATTAACTAATGAGCTAATTAATTTTCAAAAAAAATCCTTATTTTTTTTAATCAAAAGGGAGATTCCATAAGAAAGTGAAGTTGGATCAGTGCAAAATTCACTTGACTGAATACCTATGATCCTATGACCTCAGACATGAGACTCAAAACTAAAAGTCTTCAGACAGTGCCTTGATTTGGGATTTAGATGACCTTGAATCCTCAAAGAGTACACCCTCCATTAGTGCCTGGAATACAAGCTTTACCAAGCTAGGAAGACTTCAAATAAAAGCCTTTATTTGCAATCATAGAATAGAATTTAAAGGAACCTTCAAAGTTATTTTGACCAGTTCCCTCAATTTACAACTCAAGAAATTGGAGCACAAAATTAATGTTACTTGTCTAGATTTGAATCCATATCCTCCTGACTCTGAGTGTAACTTCCTATCCACTATAACACACTGGCTTTGTGTCTCTAGCCTGAACAATTCTCTAGAAAATTTCAGAATGGCACATTATCATAAGGTTAACAGTGTCAATTCAGGATTATGATTTTTTTTTGTATGGGGAGAGGATCAATGTAACTCTAGAAGGCATATCTATTAATTCATGGTTATGAACTGCATTAGTGGAGATCATGATCATACCAATGAAATCCCAGATCCTTTAGTATTTAAGTATGTCCAGGGCACTTTGCTAGGCACCAGGGAAAAAGAGATTAAAAATAACATATCCCTGATCAAATATATATGTCCTACTGATGATTAGTAAGTCATGTCATCCAAAATCAGAGGAAGGTTGAATGTGATTCTTCACATTTCTTTAGAGATATAATTTCATATTATACATACATAGCAATGCAAGTTAAATTCCATCACTCAGCTAATGTATGAATTATCTATGATTTTATAATTCAAACTCAGTTTAACTCAGTATAACTCAAAGTATTTTGGTCATGCAAATTTCTGAAGTGCTGGATACATTTGAATTCACTCCAGCCAAATGAAAATAACTATTGATAATCTGAGTTTAAATTAGTCAGTGACAAATTTGTCTGTGGGAGAAAAAATAAGTCAACTTTTAATTAATCTCTCCATTATAGACTTTATATAATTACCACTATGCATACTAATTAAAATTACATTTTTATTTTCCTAGAAAGGTTGATATAATTCAATATTTTGTAGAATAAATATATGTAATGAACAAATGAGCATGGAGATAATATTTAGTATTGAACCTAAAGTCTAAGTTTTGAGAAGGATGTTAATAACCTTGAGGTAAGATTAATAACAGCAATGACAGTGATATTGAACAAGGTTCTGGAAGAAGTAGTCACTCAAAATTATATATGATTCTTGAAACTAGAATGTAAAACCACACATATATAGCTATCTAGATAGATATATACATAAAATGTATATATATGTATATATATGTGTGTGTGTGTGTGTGTGTGTGTGTGTGTATACACACACATAATATCCAATTATTTGAGTCACTTGTAAGGTTAGAATTTAAAGATGCAGTTGATATGTGTCTCACCATACAGTCAGCTGTATAGATTGTATGAAGATGAATGAGAGAACAAATTATTGTGGATTTGGGGGCCATTCTCAGATTGCTGAAAGGGATGGAATGAAATATAAATGCCTAATTCAAGTATATAATTGTCATAAGGAAAAAAATAGGGACTCAGAAGTGTAATTAAAGAAAATCACCAATGAATGTTTATTGATCACCTTTTTTAAAAAATCACTCTGACAGACTCTATTATATTGAGAAGTAATGAGATACTGTTCTTGTTCTTAGATCTTGAACAAGAGTTGACAACAGAGTATACCTCTCCCCCCAAGAAAGAACTAAACTAAAAGTATAAAGCAATGAATGAGTGAAACAAAAAATATTTTCAATTCTAAAAATGTATGTTGGGGGTTTTGTAAATACTAGGCAGTTAAATATTTGTTGAATTCAATTGATGTTGCATTAGGAAATCATTACTTAAAGCCTAGGCTTTGAACCATGCATACTGCTTTAATTTTTTACATCTATGATATCCTGGTTCCTAAATATCTTTCTGATTTTGACCCACAGTCTTGACAAAAGTCTACAACCCCAATGAACCCAAGTTAGATGAGGTGCATATTTAGGCTGCCTAACTTGGGGACAGTAGGCAAAAGCATACTTGTTACATTTGAGGGATCCTCCTTTACTAAATATAGGTAGCTGATCAAAACCAGTTACATAATAGCTGTGAATATTCCATAATCTCTTCAGCACACTTTCCTTACACATCATTATGATTATCCCAGAATCAGTGTCTTAGCCTCTATACATGAAAAGTTAGATCAACCAAGCAAGTTGATGGCATTAGAGCTTATTTCAGACTCTGGTTAAAAATAGTTATTTCCTAAAGTTTGCCATTTCTTTAAACTATGCTGAGATTTTATTGAAAGAATAAGAAGTTATAATTTCTATTTTAATTCTCTTTATCATCTGCCTCACATCTGTGAGGGAGGTCCAAACAAGCTGTGACATGTTTAGAAGAAACAAAAAGAATGAAATAAGTTAGAGTATTAAGATACTGGATAAGTGGCCCCTAAATAATTAGAATATAGATTTAGTTAATATTCATAGGTATAACTTTTGACATCAAACTACAGATAAATCAAATTATTTCAGATGGGAAATGAAATAGATATCTGATTTTTTTTTTTTGCATTTGATTCATCTTTTGCAAGTATAGTTCCTTGGTTAACAATTCCTTATATTTCCATCCTTCCTTCCTTGTTTCCTTTATTCTTTCCCTCCTTCCTTTCTTCTTTCCTCTCTCTCTCTCTCTCTCTCTCTCTCTCTCTCTCTCTCTCTCTCTCTCTCTCTCTCTCCATTTCTTTTTTCTTCTTTTACTTCCTCCTTCTTTCCTTCATGCTCTTTTACCTCCCTTCCTTCCCACCTCCCTTCCTCCCTTTCCTTCTAAAATGTCATCATCTAAATTATTCTGTTCCTTAAGACCTTCATTTTATTTTGAGAAGCTTTTGAGTAACTCTGCAGAATTTAATTACTCATGCATCTAGTAACCAGCAGTGAAATACAGGAACAGAAATGTTCAAATCTTCTGACTCCAAATCCAGTATTTGCTTGTGTTTTTTTTACTGTTTTGTTTTGTTTGTTTCCCGGTACACTGTGTTGTACTATATACCATGGTATCAATTTTTGGAAAATAGGATCTGCCTTAAAGTTTCTTCATTATTTATGTTATTTCCAGAGGTTATTGTAGTTATGTGTTAACTTACACCAAATGATTTTTTTTTTTAAAGCAATTGGGGTTAAGTAACTTGCTCAAGGTTACACGACTAGTCATTATTTATGCGTGGGTGCTCATTTTCTGAGGCCGGATCTGATCTCGGGTCATCCCAACTCCGAGGCCAGCGCTCTTACTCACTGCGCCACCTAGCCGCCCCTTTAGGGCAATTGGGGTTAAGTAACTTGCCCAAGGTTACATGGCTAGGTTTTTGTTTGTGCGGATTAAGTGTCTGAGGCCAGATCCGAACTCAGGTCCTTCTGATTCCAGGGCCGGCGCTCTATTCACTGCGCCACCTAGCCGCCCCCCAAATGATTTTTAACAAGACCATAATCACGTTTTCAAAAAAACATGAAAACTGAAAATTCTGGGGGGGAAAAGTGAAAAAAATCTATACTATTGAGTAAGGATCAGTTACAGTTTCATAGGTAAGGAGAATGTTTTGTTAAAAAAAAAAAATAGGAGTTAAGCTGTGGTCTCATCAAGCCAAAAGGTTTACTGTGCTAAATAACCCCAGATGACTAGGCACAATTCATGAAATAGATGTTTATGCATCAGCATGGGATATTAATTATGGAGTTAATTAAGGAACAATATTAGCAGAACTCATACACACTATTACTTAATGACAATTTATTTTGTTCAAAGTCCCTCCTTCCCTCTCCCTTAGATGTCATTATTTTTGTGGTAGAAAGATGCCAATCCATCCTTGCCTAGAGGTATAACTATAGTCACTTTACTATTTGAAAATTATGAAGACAAACAATCAATTTGATTGATATTACATTTTGTGGCAGGGATGTGACAGCAAAGGGGAAATGCTTTGTAATAAAACTAAGCAGATTCAGGATATCTTACCTTGACCAAATGGAACTAGATTGAACTCAATTCTCCAATTTTATTTAGTTATCTAGATTAGGTAGTGCTGAATTTTGTGCTGTATACTTATGTTTCATTTGTTCTCTTTTGTTGTGTTTTTAATTTTCTGAGTTTGGAATGGATAATATTTCAAGAAAACACGCAAAATTTGTAGCACACTTGTAAAGTATAAACATCATTGACTATTAGCCATATTGCAGTAGCTGCTCGTGTGAGGAAATAAAGTATTTCAAATACCATTCAAGTCCTACAAAGAAACAGAATCCATTACACCTAAGTGCCAAATGAAAGTTTGGTCAAAATAAAAGCTATCATTTCAAAATATTTTAATTTATTATCAAAAATAATGAAAGACTTTCAGAGGGAAATAGCAATAACAAAATAATGTAGTTTTTTTTTTTTTAAACAAAAGCTAACATGATAAGTAATGGTCATCATGTGCATGACAATACAAAGAATGGAATACTTAAGATAGGGAAAAATGAATTTTTACTGATTGACCTCCCTTTCTATTCAAGACTATGGAAAAAGCTTTCATCAGAAAAAATACAATTGAACTTATAAGATCTGGGCATCTTACTCTGATCCTTATCCTCATTTTTTTGAAACTTCCTTTGATTTTAGAAGTCTAGACCCCATTGAGAGAAAGATGAACTCAAATAAATTTATGTTCTCAGAAGTAAAATTATTCTATAATTACAGTAATTCTCAACATATAATACAACATATACAATATAACATATAATATAAGAACATATAATTCAAACTTATACCATGATATACTTCAGGAAAGACTAAGACATTTGTTGTTCTTTTTCGAGAACTAAACATGCTTCAATGGTCTGAAGATTTACCTGATTTAAACTACAGTTATAACAAACACAGTCTTTTGTCTTTTATCTTTGCTACAGACAAGAGGAATGACTAGAAACATATCCATTAAAGTTCTACTCACAGAAATGCAGCCAAGGATCTTGCTCATGCTGTATCTATAACATACGCCATGGTCTTATCCACAAATAGAGCCTCAACATGTGTTGTCAGGGTTTCTAGCACTAAGAAAGACAGATACTTCATCAACCTGGATTTTTTTCATAGACATAGCTGTAGTGACTATTCTCTAAATCATTTTATTCTCTTTTGTAGCAGTATTTGATATACCCAATTAGAAATCCTGTTGCAAAGCTATGCAAATAGGTATACAAAATAAACAAAGGTTTATTTAAAAAAAAAAGAAAGACAAAAGAAAAGAAAATCTTTGGGCTATAAACAGAGTGAGGCTTAGAAAAATGGAAATACATCAAAAGCAAACTTACACAATATGAGAGAAGTTAAGTTTCACAATGAATATTTTAAGAATACCTTTTAAAATCTTAGGAATCCATTGCAAAATTTTGTAAAACAAGTGAGTGTAGCAAAAGTAGGAATATTTCATACCAATGTTGTAATAAAGATGAAAAAGTTATGAATTATTGCATATAACAACTAATGTAGTTATTTTAATTTGTCCTAGTTGATTTGCATGTCATTGTAAATAGCATCAATTCTGTACCTGGCATATATTAGACATTCAATAAAATCTCATTGAATATATTCAGCGACATTTTAGTAGAAATTGCATTTATAGCACACTTCCATGTTTCAATACAGTTGTTGGTAAGCTCTTTCCTATGTAACTGCATATATATATATATATATATATATATTTATATATATATATATATATATTTTTATAATTTGAAATCAAGGCAATGTTCAGGTTAAAAAGAATGTTGAAGCATCAGCCTAAAGCCAGGGGGAAACACTCTTGATTAGTGACGAAACATCTTTATTTTAAAATATGCATTAAACAAAGTAAATAATAAAACACTTAACATATGTTTTCACATACTACCACATGCTAACAAAATGTGAAAAAAATGGTAGGGTACTTTAACTATTTTGGGCTACTACAAGTTTGATCTTGCAGAAAAAAAAAAAATTCCAGCTTAAAATTTCAAACACACACACACACACACACACACACACACACACAGAGTCTCTTTATATATGTCTATATACATATATGTATATGTTTATAGTCACATATATACTTCCATTTGTGTGTGCATATGTGTATATGTATGCATATATATACATGCATGCTTATAAATCTCACTTCATTTTTGTCAGTATAAGCATAAGTGTTGTACTTTTTAAAAATGGGGACCATAATTCCCTATTCTTTAGAGCTAAGCATGTGTGGATTTGAGATTAGAATTGAGCTTTAAGGAATTCCATTCATGCCTTGCCTCCTTCACTCCATCACTACTTTCATGAATGAACAATCACAGTACTGTGTACTTAAATCATTTAAAAACCCTCCTTTACACATAGATATATATTGAAGAAAATTTCAAAAGAGAAAAAAATAACATTTTTACCCCAACCAATTTACCTAGCCAAGAAATTTCTTTGTTTCTTCTCTTTTTGAAGAAATATGTGTTTAAATAGAAAACTTTTACCCTTGAAACCAAGCTTTTCTTTCTGCCTTGTCTTGCAGTAACAACCTTAATCCTCTGGATATAATTTGACTGGGAAAGAAAATCCAGTTTCAAAATTCAGTCTGAGACTGTGCACCAGGAAAAACAAAACACTGTCTTTGGGATTGTTTTTGAAAGCCTCGGTTATTTAAATATTTTGGCCTCAAATAAAGCCAACTACATTTGTGTTTAATAGTTTCACTCAATTTTTGTAATGTGAATGTACAAACATATTCTTAATGCTCCTTAAAAATATGACTATGTATTTCTCCCTTTTCAAAAATTATATATCTACAAAACTAAGATTATGATGAAGAAATCATAAAATGCATTAATAGCACCACTTGTACCTGAACACATCAATATATTTTTTAAATGTGTTAATTTCCCAGGAAGGTTTTTAAGCTATTTATCTAAAAAAAAAGCAGGACATCTTGTTTGGAAAAAATAAACAACTACAAATAACATGTGTTTAGAGTTCAACTAAAATCTACAAATTTTAAGTGGGTTCAGGACTTTGCCAAAATGAGTTTGTCCATCTGTAATTTTGAATTCATTAGAAGGTTAAGAAAATTAAATGGACAAAGGGGAGCATTCCTTTTGCTTAAACTCTCCTGAAAACTGAAAAGAAATGAAAAAAAAAACAGGACGCAACTTAAGGAAGAAATTGATGTATATATTGAATATCTGATTTAAATATATATATATATATATATATATATATATATATATATATATACTTGAAATATAATTTTTACCATAACCTAAAAAATTGACTGAAAATTGGTTTATGTTACATTACATAAAGTAATGTGGGTATGCAAAGACTGGAAGTTTTTATTTAACAAGAAAACAGACTGATTCTTCTTATCTGGCCTCTACCTTTTTTTTTTTTCTTTTGGAGGGGGGAGGATTGGGCAATTGGGATTAAGTGACTTGCCCGAGGTCACATGGCTAGTTTTTTGTGTCAAGTGTCTGAGGCTGGATTTGAACTCAGGTCCTCCAGACTCCAGAGCCGGTCCTTTATGAACTGTGCCACCTAACCACCCCTGGCCTCTACCTTCTTAAAGGCAGAGCTTTACTTCTCTAACTGCTTTCAACCAAGGGGTGGGGTGCTATCTTTTTCTAAAGTCTAGATGTTATCATACTTTTGTGGACTACCACCCTGTGAAAAAAATAAGTAAATAAAAAAGTAAACTTTCTCAATGGCCTCTGGAAATCTACATTCTTTAACCATAGCTTTTTTTTTTTTGTTTTTGAAATTTGCATCATCTTTTTTTAAATAACACATTTTAAATTTAATAATTTATTGTAAATTGGTGGTTTTCCTTCTGAAATTTTGATGATGCAATATTTCATCATGAAACCATATAATATCATATTATTATATGGTAAACAAGACATTAACAGGCACATATTCCTGCCAGCATATGCTAGACTTCCCTACAATGTGGGATAAGTCTGCCTACCAACACTTACTTGTTAAGACCTGTCAGAGACTTGATCACTGATCATTTATAACTTGCATTTTGTGAGTTTAATTGGAAAATAATGCAAGTCTACAACTTTACCTCTGTTACATAACACATGGAACATATTTGAATATTTTTCAAAATTTTCTTTGCTTCTCTTCTTTTCTTATGCTTCCACAGTCCCCTTATTTGTATTTAATGCTCCCCAATTGCCTCCAAGGCTACTACCACTCCCTTATATTGTTCCAGTGCCATCTAGTGGGCAGTATCACCCACTTTGGGAACTTTTGCAACCCCCACTGAGCTTTCAATGAAGCCAGGAGAAAACCAATAAAAGAAACCAAGACTTTCTTGAGACACCAGCCTCATAAAGAAGTATCTCCATTCAAGCAGCCCCTTATAAGACTTAAATGTTCTTTATAAAATATAATAATCAATAAGATTCTTTCATTCATCTCAAAAACCCTTAGGGGCTTCAGGGAAGATAAATACTCCACCTCAGTAATTGAGACACAGCATCTACTCTCTCTCTTATCTCAGTTTTGTGGATGAAGTTAACTGAGATGTGGTGACTCATCCATGGTTAAGAAACAAACACACACACAAACAAACAAACAAAAAAAAAAAACTAGCAAGCATCTAGAGTCAGATTTGAACTCATGTTTTTATGACTTCAGAGTTGATATTCTCTACGCACTGAACCACTTAACTGCCTATGTTCCTGAGATCATGATTAAATAACAGCCAGCTGCCCTTTGTAACTGGGTTTTCTCACAATGTATTTGAATCACATCTCTCAACAAAACACAGGGAACATTTTAAATGTAATAAGCCAATGAGATTCTGAGATAAAAGGTCAAACATCAGTGAAAAGATTACATACTGTGATCTAGATCTGAGTTATCTTTCTGGCTTTGCCACTCACACATCCTTCCTGAGACCCAGTTATTTGTGTTTATTTTATTTTTTTTAGTCTGCAGCAGAAAATGTCTAGATTGATATTTGTTGACATGTGAGTTATAAAACTAAGCTTTGTAAGTGCTCCATTATTCTCTTTTAGCTTTATAAGGACTCGACTTACAAATTAATGGACAATTACTTCTGGCAGGATAGAACAATGTTATGCCATTTTTGCTGAAGGGCAGGTAATGCCAGAGAGACCTATTACAGGACACACTAGAATTCTCTCCTTATTCAAAAATTATTTTCTAACATTTACTCAAAAACAATAAATTAATTAAATGGAGGGTGGGATTTCTTCTGTTTTGTTTTTATAATTTTTTACCTAATTGTCTTCTTCCAAAAAACATGTTCATGTAATAGAAATAACTATTTGATTTTATTCCTTAGTGAATATATAATGCCAAATGGCAATCTTCATGTAATTTTTTGATACAATTGCTTCTCAGTTTTAGGAGTTTTTCTGTGTATATTTTGTATGAGTTAGTGTGCAGAAAAGTATTCATTAGACCAATCATACAGCTTTCATGGTAAGTCACTGCTATTCATATTATAAGATTGTACTTGACACAGGGTGAATTTGTTCTGTGAAGCTTGGATTCAGTCAAAGGGCTGCTCTTGAGGACCTAGAGGGCCACAGGTACCCAATCCTGTTATAGTATTACTAAGTATATATTACATGACTTTATGCTCATAATGAATAGTTCTTTGTTTACAAAGTTTTTTGTTTTCATAATTTAATATAGAGTCACTGCATTATCAAATGAAGACAAAAGGAAGAAATACATTTTTGTTGTTCAACTAGTTTGTTTGACTCTTCATTACTCCATTTGTGATTTTCTTGGCAAAGATACCAGAGTGCTTTTACAAATGAGGAAACTGAGGCAAACACGGTTAACTGACTTGCCCAGGATCTCATATCTAGTAAGTGTGTAAGGCCAGATTTGAACTCACAAAGATGCATGTTTCTGGCTCCAGGATCAGCACTCTAAAACTGTGCCATCTAGCTTCCCAAAGATACAGTTTATGGCAATTCAAATGGCACAGAGAAGTCTCAGTCCATTCCATTATTTAAAACTATTTCTGTGCCTCTGTGGACTTTTGAACCACCAGCTGGGATACAGGGTCTGTATGTACTTCAAGAAGGAAGAGTGGGTGGCTAGGTGGCACAGTGAATAGAGCAAGGTCCTTGAGTCAGAGGGACCTGAGTAAAAATCTGACTTCAGACACTTAACATTTGTCCTTGGACAAGCCACAACCCCAATTGCCCTGCCTTCCTCCTTTCAAAAAGAAAAAAAAAAAAAGCAACAAAACATAAAGAAGGAAGAGCAAGAAGTTGTTTATAAAGTCTGATTGGTTGATGAAGAGAACTAGATAGAGAGTGTAGATCTAAGCCTAAAACAAAGAGTAAGTAGGTAAATTATTTATTCAAAAGCTATTAATAGGCACCTACTATGTGCACAGTACTTTAGGAACCCGCCCCCTCAAAAAAAATCTAGAAATGTGAGAAATATCTACTTTCCTCAAGGAGATTACTACCTAATAAAAGAACTAAGACATGCATATAAGTAAAAATATACATAATAAGAAAAGTAAATAAGAATGTAAAATGCTATGCTATTTTGGAGGAGGGAGAGACTTCATACGACCAATGTTTAGGAAACGCATTTGGGGAGATATTGTGTTAGATTTGGGCTATGAAATTTGATAGGGAGCAACCAGAAGGAATGGGATGGGGTACAAAAGGAACAGCACAGCAAAGGTAAAGAGCATATCAAGTAGTGCATTTTGGTTACAAATATGGTTCACCTTTGAAAATCAAATTTTCAATCTATCAAATCTCTTAAAGGAGAAGATTCTTATATAATCTCAATGAAAATCCATGAAATCAATTAGATTTGGGTTGATGCTTAAGAAGTCAAATGCTTATAAACTATTGTGATATGATCAACATTTTATTAATGTTTCTCCTACCAGCCCAATTTTGGATAAACTATTTTTTCCCCCAAAAAGAATGATGTCCACAATAATTTTTAGAAGAGGCTGAAAAAAACAAGCAAAACATTAATATAATTTGACTTAGTTCCATATTAATAAATAAAGCACCCTGTTCTTTTACTTTACTAATAAAGGGAGAGGATGAGGTAATTCCCCTTTCAGAATGTGATTGATCCCTTTATACATAAAAACAATGCTAAGAATTTGTTAAGATAACAGAGAAGCAGCCTTGTACCCTGGGCTGTTTATATGCTTTTTGTTTTGTTTTGTTTTGTTTTCCCTCTGCTCACTTATGCACATATAGTAATAAGAATGATAATAACAGCACCAACAGTAGTTTGCAAAGCTGTATAGAAATAAGATGTCTTGTAATTGTCACAACAATCCTGTGCTATTATTAGGCCTATCTTACAGCTGAGGAAACTGAGGCAGAAGGTGGTTAAATGACTTGCCTAGGTTCACACAGTTATTAAATATCTAAGGCAAGGCTGAATTTGAACTCAGGTATTCTTGAATCCACGTCCACCTTGCCATAAAAAATAATTATTTAAGAGAAATTTTGAAATATTGGTTATTCTCAACCACCAGGGGTGTCTGAAACTTAGTAGGTATGCAATTATAATATGAATTAGAGTCTAGTCTTCAGAGAGGAGAATATAAAATTTATATGCAACACTCAATGTAAGCCTGACCAAGGAGCTCAAGACCTGTACCACTACAAAGAATTCCCAAAGAAATAGTGGGGGACTACTAATTAACTAGTGTCACCCTAGTGATGATTCAACAAAAACTTGGCACCTGAGTCTCAATATGTTTTCCTATGGTGATCAACAATGGCAGTAACAATTCAGAAGTATACTCAACTCTGAGGGAACAAGAAAGTAGAGTTTTCCTCTGATACTAAGGTAAGATTTTTTTTCTTCTTATAAAGAACTGAGTAGGGGAGAACAGTCAACTTTAGATTTTTATGATAGTCCTTACTCTTTCTTGAGCAAGGCATAGTTGAGGATCCTGGCTGAGTCAGAAAATGGAACCTTTTGTCATGTAGCATCTGCTAGAGACAATGTATCTATGAGACTAGTGTCCTTTAGAGGCTAAAAGAATTAGGGAACAGGTGCATTCAGCAAAGACCAGTAACCCTGGAGGGAGCAACACAATGATATGACCAGACTACATTAGTGGTCATGTAGAACTGGAGCTATGAGTTGTTCTTCCACAATATACCTTGATATGCTTTACATTCGTGTGTCCTATGTATATGTCCTGGTCACACATTCCTTATGTCTGTGCCTCCTGACAGTTATAAAGATGCCTGTCTGTATTTATCATTAATATTTTGGAGTATTCGTGCAAAAGTGGGCCTCTGTTTTATGAAAAAAAAAATGCTTTGTTACTGTTTTTCTTCCTATGTTATGCCAATAAATGACTTTACTTCAAAGGAATTAGATCATCTGCACAAGTATTGAAGGGAAAAATGTCAGTGGGGGCTTGTGATTTATAGCTTTTTTTTTTTTTAATTTGTTTTTGAGACAGAAGGTTCTCAGGTTCTCAAGTTTTCAGAACTTGAATACCTCTCTGAATAGAGCACAGGCCTAGGATTCAGGAGGACCTGAGTTCAAATCCAGTCTCACTTACTAGCTGTGTGACCTTGCTCAAGTCACTTAATCCCAATTGCCCTGCTTTCTCTCCTCAAAAAACAAAACAAAACAAAACAAAACAAACAACAACAACAACAAAAAACATACCCTTATAAGTTGGTGGTTGCCCGACCCTCAAACTATAAAAAAAAAAAAAGCAATCTGAATTAAAGTAATTATTTATGCAGTCTAATGTTGAAAGACATTATTTCCCTAAGATCAGCATGAAACCTTCTGCAGTGTCAGATGGGAAGTGTCCTTTTAATGACCATAAGGGACAGGTTTATAAATGTCTTTCAAGACAGTCAAAAAGCTATCATGTCTACACCAAATTCAACAGTCTCAAAATGCCTTCAAATGGAAAACCAAGCTTTCCTTTCTCCTTGTTCTCTGCTAGTATTAAGTTATTCTCCAGACTGCTCTCTCTTCTTTTCCCTATTTTGACCACTTGGTGAATCCAACTCAACACTGTGTTCCTCTCTTGAATCCCTTCCCCCTTATTATAATATTGATAATACCTAGCCAAACCTCAACTTTGGATTGTTTCCTCCATTCACTGGCTTAATTACTACACACATGCTGCTGAGTAGAGATGGAGAAATTCACACAACTAAAGATGTATGTCATACAATTTCAACTGGGCCTTCACTGCTGCTAGGAAATCCTACTATATCTCCCTTATTTGCTCACAATATCACTCTCCACAGAGTCTCTTTCAATTTTTTTCTCCTTCAAATTTACTGTAGATCTTCATTCACCTAATCTCTTGGCTGAGAACCTTGCCTCAAATTTTAGAGGAAAAATAATGAGGCCATTTGTTGTAAGGTTCCTCTTTTCCTCTTTTCATATCATATCACTTGAATGATATCTCCTCAATCTTTGTTTCACATGATAAAATATCCTTACTTCTCAGCAAGGCCAACTCCTCTACATGTTCAAGTCATCCCATTACATCTTGTCTACTCCAAATTATTATTCCCTCTCTTGTCCACATTGACTTTTACTAGAAACCTACACCATCCCCTTTTGATTCTAATGCCTTTTCTCTTTTGATCATTACCTATTTGTCCTGCATATATTCATTCTGTATGTATTTATTTACATGTAATATTAGATTGTAAGATCCATTACATTACCTGTATTTTCCCTCTTTTAGTATTACCAGTACTTAGAACAATACCTGGCACTTGGTAGACAGTTAATTGATGTTTATTGATTGAAACTGGTTAATTAATTTCTTTTCCTATGGATCTTCCACTTTGGTTCTCCAACCGCTTTCTCATTACTGCTAATATCTTAGGTTCCAGAAGATATGCATCAGGTGAATGAACTGACCATCAAATAAATCTCTGCTACTCTGTTTTTTTCTGGTAACATAAAGCCAACTTCTGTACCATGCCTCAAATATCTCTTATTCTTTATGATACCTGAATTGCACTGGATAAAAAAAAAAAAATAAACTAACAACCAGCCCCTTAATTTGAAAAAAAAGAAGCAAACAAAGAAACATGTTTAAAGGTCTTTGGGAGAAAACAAAATATCAATACATTTTGGAGGATCTGGGGAAGACAGTACAGGGTACAAATGTAAAAGTTATATAGGATACTAGAATGGGTTGATCAGGAAGAAAAGACTATGACAGTATCCTTGGGAATAAAAAAAAGAAAAAGAAAAAAGAAAGAAAAAGAAAAAGGGTGGACTTGATGATAGGATAGTTATGCAGATTTGGAAACTGTCAAATAACCAAATATAAATAAAGTGCATTGATTACTTTTTCAGTATCAAGCTAGGTGAAATTCTCCACTGAAGGAACTCAAGCAACTGCCCATGGAGTATGGCTGTGCAATATTTATCATTTGGACGTAGGAAACAATGCATTTTTACTTATCAAATTTGCAAGATGACATAAAGCTGAGAGGCATAGCAACCCATAAAATGTTGGTTTACAGAACTTGAATCAAAATATATTTATGTCTGTTTATGTTCATATATAAATATGCATATATGTATACACATATGTATGCATACATATGTACATGTGTATACATGTGTACATACATATATGTTCATTGTATATACTATGGTATGCTATGACATGACATGACTATGTGATGTGATATGATATGATAAAATGTAATGTAATATAACATAACATGTAAATACATTAAATATAATATATGTAATATATAATAATATATACTATAAAATATGATATATACCATGTATATTTGTCTAGATACATATCTATACCTACTATTCATCTTCCTATCTATCTATCTATCTATCTATATGGTATAATGATGGGCCAAATTTCAAAGATACAGTTTAATAGAGACAAATATGAAGTCTTGTAGATACATGAAAATAAAATCAACTCCACAAAGGCAAGATGGTGTGACTTTACAGCAATTTGGGTGAAAATGAAATAGGGACATTGTTGTCCAGCAAGCCCAATATTTGTCAACAATGTGATCTGGCAGTGAAAAGAGATAATGACATATAAAGTTGCATTAACAGAAGGATAATGACCAAAATGAGGGAATTATAGTTCCACTATATTCTAGGCTATTCCAAGCATGTCTGCTGTGCTGGGATGATTTTGAGTGCTGAATTTCAAAGACGACATTGATAAGCTTGATCATGATCAGTGGAGGAAGATGGACTGTATGTGGAGGAAATGAGGTGGAAATGATGTGGAGGGAATGAGGTGGAAAAAGACATTCCAAACAATATCAAACTAAAACCAGTTGAAGGGTCTGAAAATCTTTAATCTGGAAAAAAGAAGATTTGTGGGAGAGAGGATTGCTGTCATCAAGTATAGTGTCCTTTTGTTTTAATCTATTAGGAATTCTATTTAACTTTTGCTTTATTTTTCATAATTTGGCTTTCCTATATTTTATTAAATTATCTGTTTTCAGTCAATCTTGCTCCTATTCAATTGATCCGCTCAATGAAAAATTGTTGGTTTATTTCTTTTCTTTAATTGTATTGTTTTTAATTGGTTACTTTCTAATCCATTCTGTTTTCCTCTTCCATTCTTTGTGTGTGAGCACAACCCATTTATGTTAATGAATATGACCATGGTTAGCCTATTCTTTCCATCATATAGTGTTCCTCTTTTTGCCCCAAGATGGCATTTTTCAAATAAAAACTGGTGCGGAAAAGTAAGATAGTGAAATCAGAAGTAGCAAAAAGTTATCATTGAAGTTATATGATAATGTTCTTCTCTTGTCTTTATTCTGCTTAGAATAAAATTTCTGGACCACATCCTTTCTTCCCCCACACTTTTAATCTCTCTCTCTCTCTCTCCCCCTCTCCCCAGTTACAGCCAACCCTCATTCTATTCTCTGTAACTTGAAAGTAATAAGAATCTGAAGCAACAATTGCTTCTTTTTTTCCTCTTAGAATGGAAAGAATGGTCCTTTCAATCCCTCAAATGTATTTAAATATTTAGTTTCCTCTGGACCTCAATGTATTTGATAAAAACTACCCATATATTATCTTTTTAATAAGAAAACTTGAAATCCTCAGTTCTATTAAATAACTTTTCCTCCATTGGCAGGATTTTTAAGATACCTTATTTTTGTTTATAAAACATTTTCTTAAAAGGTGGGGGCGGAGCCAAGATGGCAGAAAGGAAGCAGTAACCTCCCTGAGCTCCTAGGTCACTAAGTCTCAAAGGGTAAATCTGAGCGGATTCCAGAGTGACGGAGCCCACTGGAAGACAGAGTGTGGCAGAATCCAGCCCAGGAGGTTGCCCAGAGTGTCCGCACAGGTCAATCACAGAGCGAGTGGGGTCTGCACAGCTCAGACCTAAGAGTAGACAAGCAGACTACACCAGAGAGAGAAAAAGCCCCAGCCTGCAGACTTACCAAGGACGAATCTCAGTCATCTCGCAGAGGGAACGGATCATTGGAGCCAGGTAGGAGAGTCAGGCCCCCAGTGGAGAGAGTGGCTTCTCAGGCTGCATTCAGCCACCAGCCTGGAAGTTTAGAAACTGCCTGCCTGTATAATACCGGGGCTGGAATGGCAAAGTAAATTCTAGCTGCTCTGATCCTCCCAAACCTCCTTCATGAAGCAGAAAACCCAAAGATAAGTCTCCCACCCAGATTGAAATCCCAAGTTAATGGAAATAGCCTCAGGCTTGAGAATCTCCAAGAAGGGGTGTAACTGAGACAGCCAGGAATCTAAAGAGAAGAGAGGGAGGGGACCCAATAAGCCCCACCTCACCTCACCAACAAAAGCCTACTTATAGCCCAGGGGTATAGAGGCAGAAATCTGAAGTGGTCAGACTCATCCCCACCTACACATCTACATTCCTCACTGACTTCCCTGGCTTAGCCATAAACTAGCCACCCAGAGGTATTCAAAGTCAAGGATCAGGCCCCAAACTCATAGCCTGAGACACTAAGAAACAGGAAGTCAAAATGGGAAGGAAGGAAGCTGAAAAGGAGAAGGGGAAGGCAAGAAAGTCTATTCGAGCATACTATGCAGGGCAAGAACAACAAAACACACAGGACAATATAGACTCTCTGCCCACACCTCTCTGCTCTCTCTGTCTCTCTCAGAGACCACAGAAGGAAACATGATCTGGTCTCAAGCCCAAATAGCATTCCTGGAGGAGCTTAAGAAAAACTTTAAAGACCAAATCAGGGAGGCAGTGACCAATTTGGAAAAAGAAAATACCTCCCTAAAAAAGGAACTTCAAAAACTAACTGAAGACCATAATTCACTAAAAATTAGATACAATCAAAGTGAAACTCAGAACTCTATGATGCAGCAGGAGTCAATCAAAAAAAACAAAACGATCGAAAAATTGGAAGAAAAAGTAAAATATCTCACTGGAAAAATAACTGACCTGGAGAACAGATCCAGGAGAGACAACCTAAGAATTATTGGTCTACCAGAAAGCCATGATGAGAAAAGCAGTCTAGACAACATCCTCCAAGAGATTGTCAAAGAAAACTGTCCTGAGGTCCTGGAATCAGAAGATAAAATAGCTATTGATAGAATTCACCGGACTCCTCCTGAAAGAGATCCCAAACTGAAAACTCCAAGAAATATAGTAGCCAAATTCCAGAATTATAAGATTAAAGAAAAAATTCTACAAGCAGCCAAAAAGAAACAATTCAAATATCGAGGAACTACAGTTAGGATCACACAGGACCTAGCAGCTTCTACATTAAAAGAGCGGAGGGACTGGAATTTGATATTTCGTAGGGCAAGAGAGCTAGGACTACAACCAAGGATTAACTACCCGGCAAAACTGAGCATAATCTTTCAGGCAAGGAGATGGACGTTTAATGAAGTAAGGGACTTCCAGACTTTCCTAATGAAAAAGCCAGAGCTCAATGGAAAATTTGATCTCCAATTACAAGACTCCAGAAGAACATAAAAAGGTAAACAAGGGTAACATAGACTCACACATGCAGAAGTGCACACACCCACACCCACAAACACAAGCTCCTTACCTGGGATGCAACAAGAGCAAAATGTTCACATCCCTATATGTGGAGCTGATAACTGTCAATATTTGAAATCTTTATGATTATCATGACCTGCAAAAGGGTTATACTTACAGGGTGTGGGTATGAATGCACTAACATGGAGTCTAAAAAAAAAAAGACAATTAAGGGGATCAAAGGTACTGTAATGGGAAAAAGGAAAGGATGAGCTAGGAAAAGGTAAAATATGCCATCTGAAGAGGCATCAAAACACACTATAGAAGAAGGGAAAGTAAGAGGGAGAGGAACATCATTTAAACACTATTCTCACTGGTTCTGGTTCAAAGAAGGATCAAATTAATCAGTGAAGTTTAAGAATCTGACGTGAATAGACACATAAATTCATTAAATAGAGGAATTGGAGGGAGGGAGAGGAGCACTGTTTGAAATTTACTCTCATTGGTTTGGAATCAAACGGGGAGTAATTTACTCTGATAAGTATAAAAATTTATTGTGTCCTATAGAGAGTGGGAGGGTAAGGGTGGGGTGAAAAGGAGGAGACTAAAGGGAGGGATTATAAGGGAGGGAAATAGTAGTAAGGGGAGAGGGTAGGATAAGAAGGGGTGTCACTGGGTGGGAACACTGAGGGAGGGGGCGGTCAAAAGGGAAAACTTCAAGGAGGGGAAGGGAGAAGGAATAAACAAAAACATAAACGGGGAGGGAATAGGATGGAAGGGAAGAGACAGATAGTCATCATTACTGTGAATGTGAATGGGATGAACTCTCCCATAAAACAGAAGCAGATAGCAGAATGGATTAAAAACCATAATCCTACAATATGCTGTCTTCAAGAAACACATTTGAAACAAAGGGATACCCACAGGGTAAGGGTAAAAGGTTGGAGTAAAATTTATTATGCCTCAGCTAAAGTAAAAAAAAGCAGGGGTAGCAATACTTATCTCAGATAAAGCAAAAGCAAAAATAGATCTAATTAAAAGAGATAAGGAAGGAAACTATATCCTACTAAAAGGCACCATTGAGAATGAAGCAATATCACTACTTAATATATATGCACCAAGTGGTATAGCATCCAAATTCCTAGAGGAGAAGTTAAAGGAATTAGAGGAAGAAATAGATAGCAAAACTATACTAGTGGGGGACCTTAATCTCCCCCTCTCTGAACTCGATAAATCTAACCTCAAAATAAACAAGAAAGAAGTTAAGGAGGTGAATAGAATCTTAGAGAGACTAGATATGATAGATCTCTGGAGAAAACTGAATGGGGATAAAAAGGAATTTACTTTCTTCTCAGCAGTGCATGGTACATACTCAAAAATAGACCATGTACTAGGGCATAAAAACCTCACAATCCAGTGTGAAAAGGCAGAAATATTAAGCGCATCATTCTCAGATCATGATGCAATAAAAATTATATGCAATAAAGGGCCATGGAACGATGGACTAAAAACTAATTGGAAACTAAACAATTTAATCCTAAAAAATTGATGGGTCAAAGAAGAAATTATAGAAACAATCAATAATTTCATTCAAGAGAATGATAATAATGAAACAACATACCAAAATTTGTGGGATGCACTAAAGGCAGTTCTCAGGGGAAGTTTTATATCCCTGAGTGCATACTTAATTAAAGCAGAGAGAAGGGAGGTCAATGAATTGGACATGCAATTGAAAAAGCTAGAAAAAGAACAAATTGAAAATCCCAAATTTAGTACTAAATTAGAAATATTGAAAACCAAAGGTGAGATTAATAAAATTGAAATTAAGAAAACCATTGAATTAATAAATAAAACTAAGAGCTGGTTTTATGAAGAATCAACAAAATTGATAGACCCTTAGTCAATATGATAAAAAAAAAGAAAGAAGAAAACCAAATTATGAGTATCAAAAATAAAAAGGGTGAATCTACCTCCAATGAAGAGGAAATCAAAAAATTAATGAGGAATTATTTTTCCCAATTGTATGCACATAAATATGACAATCTTAGTGAAATGGATGGATATTTACAAAATCACAAGTTGCCCAGATTAACTGAAGAGGAAGTGAATTACCTAAATAACCCCATCTCAGAAAAAGAAATCAAACAAGCCATCAAAGAACTCCCTAGGAAAAAATCTCCAGGGCCAGATGGGTTCACTAGTGAATTCTATCAAACATTTAAAGAACAATTGATTCCAATACTCTACAAACTATTTGGGAAAATTAGAGAAGAAGGAGTCCTACCAAACTCTTTCTATGACACAAATATGGTACTGATTCCTAAATCAGGAAGAGACAAAACAGAGAAAGAAAATTATAGACCAATCTCCCTCATGAATTTAGATGCAAAAATTCTAAATAAAATATTAGCCAAAAGACTCCAACAACTTATCACAAAAATAATACACCCTGATCAGGTAGGATTCATTCCAGGAATGCAAGGATGGTTTAATATTAGGAAAACCATCAGTATAATTGAGCATATCAACAACAAAACTAGCAAAAACCACATGATCATCTCAATAGATGCAGAAAAGGCTTTTGACAAAGTACAACATCCATTCCTATTAAAAACACTAGAAAATATAGGAATAAATGGAGCCTTCCTTAAAATAGTTGCTAGCATCTATCTAAAACCATCAGCAAGTATTATATGCAATGGGGATAAACTAGAAGCCTTTCCAATAAGATCAGGAGTGAAACAAGGGTGTCCACTATCACCCCTCTTATTCAATCTGGTACTAGAAATGTTAGCAGTAGCAATTAGAGAAGAAAAAGAAATCAAAGGAATCAAATTAGGCAAAGAAGTGACCAAGCTGTCACTCTTTGCAGATGATATGATGATATACTTAGAGAATCCTAGAGAATCAAGTAAAAAATTACTTGAGACAATAAATAAATTTGGCAAAGTTGCAGGATATAAAATAAACCCACATAAATCCTCAGCATTCCTGTACATCTCTAATAAAACTCAACAGCAAGAGATAGAAAGAGAAATCCCATTTAAAGTCACTGTAGACATTATAAAATATTTGGGAATCTACTTGCCAAAACAAACCCAGAATCTATATGATCACAACTACAAAACACTTCTCACACAAATAAAAACAGATCTAAATAGTTGGAAAAATATCAATTGCTCGTGGCTGGGTCGAGCTAATATAATAAAAATGACAATTTTACCCAAACTAAATTATATATTTAGTGCCATTCCAATCAATTTACCAAAAAACTACTTTGTAGAGTTAGACAAAATAATAACAAAATTTATTTGGAAAAACAAACGGTCTAGAATATCAAGGGAATTAATGAAAAGAAATGCTAGGGAAGGTGGACTAGCTATGCCAGATCTTAATCTGTATTATACAGCAGCAGTCATCAAAACTGCTTGGTACTGGCAGAGGTGTAGAATAGTGGATCAATGGAATAGATTAGGTGCAGGAGACCCAGCAGTTAATGAATATAGCAATCTATTGTTCGATAAACCCAAAGACCCCAGTTTTTGGGATAAGAATGCACTATTTGACAAAAACTGCTGGGAAAACTGGAATACAGTATGGCAGAAACTGGGCATAGATCACTATCTAACACCATATACCAAAATCAAGTCTAAATGGGTGCATGATCTAGGTGTAAAGGATGATACTGTAAGCAATTTGGGAAAGCAAGGAATAGTTTACCTGACAGATCTGTGGAGAGGGGAAGATTTTAGGACCAAACAAGAATTAGAGAGCATTATAAAATGCAAAATGGATAATTTTGATTACATTAAATTGAAAAGCTTCTGCACAAACAAAGCCAATGTAACCAAGATCAAGAGGGAGGTGGGAAATTGGGAAAGAATTTTTACAACTTGTGTCTCTGATAAAGGACTCATTTCTAAAATTTATAGAGAATTGAGCCAAATCTATATGAATACAAGTCATTCCCCAATTGAGAAATGGTCAAAGGATATGAATAGGAAGTTTTTAGAGAAAGAAATTAAAGATATCTATAAGCATATGAAGAAATGCTCTAAATCACTATTAATTAGAGAAATGCAAATCAAAACAACTCTGAGATACCACATCTCTCCAGTCAGATTGGCTAAGATGACAAAACAAGAAAGTGACAAATGCTGGAGAGGATGTGGACAAATTGGAACGCTAATACATTGCTGGTGGAGTTGTGAACTTATCCAACCATTCTGGAGAGCAATCTGGAATTATGCCCAAAGGATTATAAATAATTTCATACCCTTTGACCCAGCCATACCACTTCTAGGGTTATATCCCAAAGAGATCATAGAAGTGGGAGGAAGACCCATATGTACAAAAATATTTTTAGCAGCCCTTTTTGTGGTTGCAAAGAATTGGAAACTAAAGGGGTGCCCATCAATTGGGGAATGGCTAAAAAAGTTGTGGTATATGAATGTAATGGAATTTTATTGTGCTATAAGAAACGAGGAGGTGACGGATTTCATAATTACCTGGAGAGACTTATACAAACTGATGCTGAGCGAGAAGAGTAGAATCAGAAGAAATTTGTATACAATCACAGACATACCATATCTGTGACAACCAACTATGACAGACTGGACTCTTTTCAGCAATGCAGTGATATAAGTTAATCCTGAATGACTCAAGAAAGTGAGAAATGTGCCATCCAGAGATATAACTAGAAAGAACTGAGCCTGAATCCTGATGGAAGCAAACTAAATGATCTTTTTCTTCTCATTGTTTGGTTTTATTTCTTCCTTACCATCTTTCATCCCACCTAGTACAATATGCCTTTGTAATTGGAATAATGTCTAATATGAATGCATCTGCAGACCCTAAAAAAAAAAAAAAAAAAAAGGCAAAAGGTGTTGTAATTGGCCAAGAGCCAAAATGGAAAGTGCTTGTGTAGGATAGGCTATATATGTAGAAGAGCAGGAAATAAAGTCGGAGTTGCCCCCTGGGGGAAAAAAAAAACATTTTCTTTAGTTATTTGTAATACCATATATCTCAGTGTAATTTCAGCACAGTCTTATGGCTTACTAATTGTGATTCCTGGATATTTGAATTATTTCTTTCTTGTTTTTTGAAGAATGATTCCCTTTGACATAAAAACTATATATGGACTCAAATATTTCTGGGTGTTTTCCTATTTAAAGTTTCTTGACCATAGGATTTATTTTTGCCTTTGGCTCTAATTTTACATGGAAATCTTTCTTGATATCTTAAAATATACTAGTCAGATTGTTTGCTTATGGTTTTCATGGAATCTGATGATTCTTAAATTATTTCTTCTCCTATTTTCTAGGTAAATTGTTTTAGAAATCACACATACATTCCCTTAATGTTTCAGTCTTTTGATTTCGTTTTAATATTTTTGTCTCATTGAATCATTGATTTCTGTTTAATGTAGTCTACTTTTTAATATTACCCCTTACTTAGGAAAAGTATTCCACTTGCTATTTATTCTCCTCCCATTCTCCTCAAGAGCTAAAATTTGTTGTTGTTTTATTCCTAACCAATCTTAATATCCTTTTGGCTAATATATTCTTTTTCTTGAGGTTCTATTCAATTTTATTTAATGCAAAGATACTCTTCTTCTGGACTTACTTCTTGGCATTCTCTTAGCATTTCTTCATGGAATTACAAATTGTATGTTTTTAATATTTCCGTTTTTTATTCTTAGATTGGAATTTTCTGTCAGGACCAGGCTCTAACCTATCCTAAATTCTTGGAGGAAGTGACCAAATGTAAGTTCTGTCTCCACCAGTCTGGACACTGCTTTTTCTTTCCTGACAATTTTGGACAGCCTGTATTCTGTTCCTTTTCCTTGTCCTCTTCCACACCCCTCACCCATGACAGAAAGCTGAACCCAGGGCTTTGATCAGGCACAAACTTCTGCCATGATCCATAGACTGCTTGTATTTTGTCCTGGCTTGAGGTGTTCACTGGCTGACTCATTCCCCTGTCCTCCACTAGTATGGCTCTGGCAGATACTGATTACTGGAAATCACTGGAAATGAGGAATTTTAGAGGACTTTGCGACATATGATGTCTATGTATCTCAGCCCTCTATCCCCTTGAACAATAACCTACTGGGAGTGAACCTTATCCCTAACCTTGGTTGCAAAAGGATGGGACCCAAATCTTCTTGGTTTTAGGAGTGATCAATTAGAGATGAATACCTTTAGTCCCCATTTACTGGAGATGGTTCTGGTTTCAGATCTCCCTGAGGAGGCTCCTTTGGGAATACCAAAAGGGTTCAAAACTTTTGTAGTCCTGAACAGAATCAAGGAATTTAATGATTTTTCTCTTTGGCTTTTTTGATCATTAATAGATCTAGTGCTTTTTTTAATATTTGCTGAAGTGTTTCTCAGGGGATCATTACTGGATTAGAACCTTTCATACCACCTTCATGTCTAAAAGTCTAAGGATTTGTTTGTTGAAGTAAAGAGGTGAAATCAGGGAGATGAAAAGAAACAGTAGGAATCTTTTGCCTTACAACACCATAATGATGACAGAAATAAAGCTCATTTTTCAGGAGTTACTAGAATTTCAATTTACTTGCTGATATTTACTGTATTTCTCAGGAAAATCATTTATTTGTGACAAGGTAGATTTGACATCATGCCAGATATTAAAAGACAAAGCATCTATACCAGTGAAATCAACACAGTGTCATGTTAAGGTGAAGAAGGCCTTTATATAAATAGGGCTTCATTAAATATCACAGCACAAAAACATCTGAGGCCTAGCATGATATATATATTGTTTCATGCAGATATACTAAACACCATTTGATGCTGGATTATAATTTTAAAAATAGATTAAAAACAAAAGGGAAATTGAATGTGAAAATGCTATACTTCTGGACATAAAGAGCATTGTGCCTGTGCCAGCAATATTAGCATCAAATAAGACTGATTGAACACCTGTTACAATGTTTAAGGCTATAAAGATAAGATTATTTGTGTATATACTGATGAAATGTTCATCAACATAGTTAACCAGAAACCTTATCAGATATCACAAAATGGTAAAATAATGTAAAAAGGTACCGTTTGATGTGTGATTTGTTGAATTTGGCATATGTACATATGAAAGTGAGGCAAAGTCAACAAACATTTGTTAAGCATATAATCTCTGTCAGGCACTGTGCCAAGCACCAGGGACATGTATATAAGCAAAAATTAAAACATTTCCTACTTTCAAGGAGTTTATATTCTATGTGAGGAAGATAGCATAAAAAAGAAAATTGAGAAATGGGGAGGGATGGAATGCTGATACAAGAAGATATGAAGCCCAGAGAGTAAGAAACAGAGCTCAGAGGAGTCAACAAAGACTGGAATAGGCCTTTTATCAAAATGAAGGTTCCAGGAACTCATCAGTGGGGACAGGGGTGGGGGGAGGGGGAAGGGGTGAGAGACTACAAGAGAAGAGGGATCTTCCAGAGTGAGCAGGCCTCTGAGACATTATAGTGAAATCCAGAAAGTCAGAAGTAGAGCTGGAGAGGAGAGTGTGGAATAACAAACACAAAGAGGAGTCTACTAGGGCTATCCCATAAAGTATATTGCTGAGCATCCCTGGTCACTTTTGGATCCGTATGTGCTCCTTTCTGAGCTGCCCACTTGGGAGGCTTTTAAAAGATAGTCACTTTCTCATTCCATAATAGTATGTGGCAAGGAACTGTCCCTGTCTCTTTCTTGGTCTCTCTCTATCTATCTGTCTGTAGCTTTCGTTGGCAAGGAAAGAAAGATAAAGTGAGAAGGGACTCAGTGTCCCCTGCATGACCTATGTCGATTACATGCAAAGCAAACAGAACATATGAACACTGTGGCAGGCCTGAGTCATGAGCTCAAGGATCTGGCAGCTTGCTCTGATTTGTGTTTCTTTTCCTGAGAACAGATGACCAAACAGCAATTCCAAGTTGAATATTTTAGGTCTTGAAGGCAACCTAGTGAATGTGAGAGGTCAGAAGATAATGAATCCCTCAGGCAGTACCGGCTGCACTTAGGGAAGGTGCACCTTTCATCTCCTGTGCCACTCTCAGTATAGATGTCTACCTAAAGGAGGTTGAACCCATATAATGTACCTTAAAGAAGTTATTCAGACAGTACTGATCCAAGATTGATGAAATGCCTATTGGACAATTCCTCTAAATATTTCATGTTTTAATATTTTAATACTCAACTCCCTAAAATATATTAGGAATTATGGGTTACTACAATATGTTTTAAGCTTTTGATTCACATAGTCTTTGTGTTTTAGGCATTTCCTTTGCATTGAATAAATAAATAGCAATACCATACCTCATACACATTGTACATTATTTAATTTTCTGTTTCCTTTTGTGGAGACCCAGGAAATAGTTCTGAATATAACCTTTAAGAGATTCTTCATGGGGTCCTGGGATTGAGGCCTAAAGAGTCCGAAACAATTAGAAAAGAACCTTGCTCCACATTTTAGAAGTCAGGAACTTCCAGGACTCAATTTGGGGTGTGTGTGTGTGTGTGTGTGTGTGTGTGTGTGTGTGTGTGTGTGTGTGTGACTGTAGAGTTCAGGGGACCACAGTGAGAGTAAGCACCCCCCCACACCAGTTGTATCATGAAAAGTATTTGAGATATCATATAAATGGCTTCTCAAGTGGTCCATGTCATATCCTCCATTGGCCTGTGACATGATGCCAAAGGTTATGTTATTAACAAAACACAGAGTGGGAAGATAAAAACAGGAAATAAAGACAGATTGAAGGAAGGAAGGAAGAAAAGAAGGAAGGAAAGAAGGAAGTTTTATTAAAAATTTACTATGTTCCAGGCACTTTGTTACATTCTGGAATATGAAAAGCAAGCAAGAAAGTCCCTACACTCAAGCAGCTTGTATCTTAATGGAGAAAGACAACACATAGAAGGAAAGCAGAGGGGAAGGTTAACACTTCTTGTGCTACAGCAAGAGAAGAAAAAGTAGACCCAAGATAAGAATGAAATGAAGCATGGTGTCAGGGCTTCTTAAATTAGCAGTCATAGGAATGGAGTCACTAAAGAAGGAAGAAAGACCCCAGGTTTCCCAGGGACCAGTGCAAATACAATAGACATTGAAGAAAATTATTTCAAACACAAGCACAGGTATCCTTCACCTGCTACAACTACACAATATTAGCTATTATATTCTCTCTCATTGCTACACAATTTCCTAACCACCCCTTTCTGCACTGAGTTATCAGCCCTCTAGGGCAGTTAGCACTTAAATCTGTCCTATGCACCCATACCAGTATTTGCATACATGTTGTTGTGAAAATTCTTCCCTTCTGCTCCAAATTATCCGATCACTACATTGTAGATCATCTCATATACACAGCAGGTACCCTTTGGAGAGTGGGCTCTATGCTTTTGAGCAGTGACTAGTGACTTCCCCCATTGCCCATTTATTTTGGGATACAGTGGGTCACATAGAATGAGTGAGCATGAATAATCTTTATGTCAGATCTCATTGCATTTAATTTCTTCTAATATGTGTCCTCTTTCAAACTTCTCTTATTCTGTTAAGGACACCACCATTCCTCCAGGGACTCAAGTTTACAACCTTGGCACCATTCTTCAGTTTTCACTTTCACTTTTTCTACATAGCCAAAGAACTGTCAAATTCATTCATTTCAATTTACAAAGCATCTTGCCCATAATTTCTACTCACACACCCACCTTTCCAGCCTTATACATTACTCTCCTTCTCTACTCTCTATTCCAGCAAAATTCATCTTCTTATTGTTCCTTATAGTCCCATGAAACACAACAAAAATATCCAAACAAGAATAGGTGTTGTAGGAGACACCTAACTCAGGTCACACTGGAGGTTCAAGTTTAGAAGTAGAACAAAACAAAACTCTCATAAAACACCTCAGAATGGAAGAAAGTTTAATTACCCACAGCATGGAAAACATGTTCAGCAAGTGTACAGTACTAGTTCAGTTGGCAAAAGTATTTCTGCCTTCCTCATTTGCCAAGGTGAAGTTCCGTTGTTAAAGTCTAGGGAAGGAGTCCCTCATGAGCTTTCTTACTCTGTTCACCAAGAAGCTTTTTCAATTGTTATAACCTTAGCCTTCTGGGCAAATTAAGGAGCTGTTCAAAAAAAAAAAAAGTAGACTAGTTTATATGACAGTGACCCTGTCATAATAAGAAATGACATTATGATAGATTTGACTAAGCTGAACCATATAAAGAAATAAAAACTAACTTTTCTTATAATCTTTCTGTTAAGTTAAAATCTGAGAAAATCAATGTTTGTTTGTTGTTTTAACATTGTTTGGTGAATTTCTATACACCAAGAAATATAATTATTGATAAAAAATGTATGTTCACATACTATTATTTATTTTGTGTATATTTAATTTTAAAATTATTTTAAAGAGTTTACTGTTTGAGTGACTACATTGATCAAATTAACTAAAATAATTATCAATATTGTTCCTATCTCCAAGGTATGCAAAGTTATTATTTTGAAACAATCAATATCATTTAAGCCAACAAAGAACTTTCCCAATACATTTGTACAACTCTTCCAGGAATAATGTCAGTGGATTAATACCACAGTTTCTGAAATTGGAGCAAGAACTTTCCCAATACATTTGAACAACTCTTCCAGGAATAATGTCAGTGGATTAATACCACAGTTTCTGAAATTGGAGCAAGAGCAACACTTACCTATTGACTTGTGTTTTGTAGTTTCAGAGGATGGAAACATTATAAGACACCAACAACCAATACATCTGTTGAGTCAGACAGGAAGTTAAGGAAGCTTACCACTTAGATACAACTTCAACCCATAAGAATGCTGGCATAAATAAACAATATTAGGATACTTGAGTCTGTCTCCTTCAACAAGGTGACAAAAACAAAATCAAAAAGATTTTTGCCAAGAAATTTATTAGGCCAAACAAGTTGTTGGACAGATGGAAAATCAGTAGTTGTGGAGAAACTGAATAATTTGACTATTAACAAAGTATCTAAAAAGACTTTGAAGGGCCCTAAGAAATAATCAGCAGCAACCAACCTGATGAGTAATGTAGAGACTGATGGACAAGCATTTCAGAGAACCATAAATAAAAGAGTCTTCTTGCAGTAAGTTTTGGATTTGAGTGATTAGGAGCAAGGAGAGGAAGTTAGAAATAAATTAGGGGACTGGTGAAAGGACATTGAGAATCTCGCCCCCAGGCCTTGACCACTGCATCTTCCTTCTAGGACCTGATGAGAGGGGTGGATGGAATGAATAGAATCATTAATTAGCTATTTCTCTTGAAGGATCTGAGAGAAGGTAACATGACTTCTTTTCTTCTCTCGCTCTCCCTTCCACCTAGAATGATATAGATTTAATCTAATGTTTATTTCTCTTCTGTAAAATTACCTTTTAATTTAAGTAATTTGAAATTTTGTCTTGTAAGGAAAATACAACCAATTCTAACAAGAATTCTTGGTGTACATTTCTTTATTTATAGAAAGGGACTGCTTATACAAGAGAGGCAGGGGCCATGATTACTACAGACAAAACAAAAAAGATTGAATTTCAAACTCACTCCAAACCCTGGGCTTATACCCTTGTTGGGGTTCTAAGCAAATGAATGAATCTTATCAGTACTAAAATATGTGCTAAATGCTAAGGAGCCCACAACAAATAAATAACATGCAATTTGATTATTGAATCCGTATGAATTTGGAAAATACGTGTTTTATACTACTTTTAGAGTACAGTTTTTTAGAATACTTTTAGAGTACAAGGTTTTACATGAGAGGGTATGACATGCAACAAAAGTAGAATCTACTTAGTCTTGCAGGATTATAGAATTGGTGACTTTAAATGGACTTTAGAGACTATTATTAAGTCAAATCCCACTGTTTCCAGTTGTGCAGAAAAGAAAAAAAAAGAGTCACAGAGAGATAAAGTGACTTACCCACAATCATATGATAATAAGTGGCACACCTAGGACTTGAAGCCTAGTCTTCTGATGACAAATAGAGTGCTTTACCAGCTGGATATGATACTATGCTTCCTTTCTGGCATTATGGTTAGTTAAGATCAAGTTTGACCTTAATGGAGAAAGATCCTTTGATTGGGACAGAGACTCAAAATTCTCAAAGTAAGAAGAATAATATTTTTTACATTCTCTCAGTGTTTGCACACAACTACTTAAGAATACATGTACATCAAAGAAGAGTTTGTCATGTTAATGGAGATTTGAAGATCTTCCCTGCCCCTTGAAATGGCAAGCAAAACGTCATTAAGGCCTTGTTTCAAGAGTAGCCTTGCCCTTGATTATATCAAGTCTTTGTCAAGAAATAGAACTTGTGAATTCCACAGTGGGAGGAACTTGATGATGCAAGAGGAAGGGCCCCAACAGGGAGGAGTTAATGACCAGAATAAAAAGCTAAACACAAGCTGAGAGAGAAGCAGAATTGCTGGGAGCAAGCAGTGTGGTGGCTGAGCAGTTAATGTGAGTGAGAGAGGGGAATTCTTGCCTAAGGAAACCTGTTTGTTTTGAAGGCCTGACAGAAGGGAGGCTTGGGAAGCCTTGGGAATGTTGGTGTTCATTGCATTGTGTACCAACTTCATGGTTACTGTAATGAATTTGGCTTTCTGGTTTGGGTATTTGGTTTTCTGGTATTTGAATAAATGCTTTGGTTCTGTACTCCATGTGGAGAGCCTGTTACATTTTGTGATTCACACCTACATCACCATATTCATAGTTACTGTGGGTACTGTGAATATCACATCAGTGTTATAGAGTCACATGTAAGTAATTGAACTTTCCATTCTACAACTGCATGTGATCTAAATATATATATATATATATATATATTTTTCCTTTTATAGAAATTCTTTTTATAGAAATTATATATGTGATATATATTATGTACATATTATATATATATTATATATATAAAAATATATATATTTTCTTTTATAGAAATTCTTTTATAGAAATTCACACTGGTTCCAATGCCAGAAAACTCAATAAAACACCCTTTTTTTGTCATTTTTTCTTAAGTTGTGTTGGGATAAAGGGGAGGAAGGGAGAGAGAGAGAGCACATTATAGTAATGGGGGGAGGGTTTCCAGTGATTGCTATATATTATCTTAGGAAAATCAAGCAGGAAAACATTGGAAAAATGAACTAGTGGAAGTTAAAAACAATCCACTGGAAAAATAAATGAAGGCTGGCTGAGCTAATTCCATTGGATAATTTTGCCTGCAGGCTACAAGTCGATGTGTGGCAATAGGAGCAGGTAGGGTAAAATTTCCAGAGGATGAAAAGAAACAATTCCACAGTCAACCAGAGCTAATTCACAGCTAAATAAACAAGGCAGCTAAGGCCCTGCTGTGCAGTCGTTGCTCTTGTAGTTAAGCCAAGCTGTGCTGCTTAGTGTTAGAGGGAGGAAACTCCAAATATGTAGTGGCCTGGAGCCACACTGGACCCAAAATGTAGTTAGCACAGGAGGGGTCAAGAAAGAGTCAATAAAAAGAAAGCAGAAACCACTGCTGGGTTCAGAGCAGGCTGATAATGCCCTTCTGGAGATATATTTGTGTGAGACTTCAAATAGTCAGGATTAGTTACTTAAGTTAAAAATACTATATAACTTAGATGTGTTTAAAGGCAACTGCATATAGACACAATAGCAAGGACCAAAGAATGATTGACACTGGAAGAGACTTTAGTTGGTCACTTCATTTTACATTGAGGAAACTGAGTCCTAGAAAAGGGAGACAACTTACCTGAGATCATAAGGCAAAAAAGTGACAGTTTGGAAATGAACCAAGGCCTTCTGACTTCAAATTCTTCAGTATTATTTCCATGGCACTGCATTGCAAAATAGCTTTAATTTTTTTGGTGACTTTATAGGCTAAATAACTAAGGACAACAGTGAATAATGAATACACTAAGGCCAATGAGTGTAATATTCTGTTAAAAGAAAAATTTGACATTAAGATGAACTGAAATAAGCATTGCTTAGAAGATAATTCCCTTAATTCATATTTTTTTTTTCATTTTTTGGAGGTCTTAATAAACTTAGAGTTGAACAGAGAAATAAGCTTGGTAAAAGATGAGTTCTTAAAAATGAGAAAGTTCCTAAATCGCTTAATATTGTCATTTGGAACACAAGATATGGTAGCAAGAAGACAACCTCCAAAACCTGATGGGGACACAGCTATAATTCAGATAGTGACAAGAATATATTCCTTAGCAACTATTAAGGGACCATGCCCAATCCAGGGGAGTTAATGCTCTCAATTTTGGAATTGAACCCTGATGGTGAACTGTCCTGATTGAGTATGTGAATAACTAGAATCCCATCTAAAATCTGTTTCACTGATCAAATCGCATTCAAATATCCAACAGGAAACTGTGGACTACCCAGGCAATTTTCTATTTTGTCTGCCATCACATGTGTAAAAATAAATTAAAAAAGTAATAAACTAAATACCATAAATATGTAAGTAAATACTATTGTAAGAGCAAAGGAAGTGAAAACTTAGTGGCTCTATGTTTCCCCTTATAATGCCTATGTCTCTTTAGATAACTCCCTCCCATGGCCCTAGTTCCCTTATCTGCATGGTATTATCCTATTAGAATATTAAATGCTTAAAGGTAGGGTCTAATCATTTTTTTTTATACTTGGAATCCTAGTGTCTGGTAGAGTAGGTTTTTCATATATATATATATATATATATATATATATATATATATATATATATATATTCCTATTAAATCATGCACTTCCTAACCACCATCCCATCTTTAGCATTCTTTAGAACCTAGACCACATGATTTAGTTTGCATTGAAGTTCATACCATTTGCAAAGAACTGTTATTCAATAAACATTAATTGAATACCTTACATTCTAGAAAAAGCCCTTGTTCCTGTGAACACAGAGATAGAAAAATTACATGTAGCTTGTTTTCGAGGAGATTGTTTTCTACAGGGGGAGTAATAGAGATTTGTTGGTGAGACAGAAAAATATGGTACTCAGTACTAAGTGATAGGAACAAAAGAGAGAGCTGGACCAAGGAAAATTTGCTTGTGGAGAGAACACTTTCAGTTGAGTGGTTGGAGAAGACCTCCTGGAATATATATGATCTGTGATATGAGCCTTGAAGGGCAAATATATGCAGACACACAAATACATACATATATGTGTATATGTATATACATAAAGTTAAGTATGAGGAGTAAGTATACAGGATTGTATCAAGAGTGACATAAATAGAAACTTGACTCAGGTTGCCAAAAATTATGGGATACCAATAGCTCTTGCAGTCCTTCAACCCTGAAAGGGAAAAAAAAATTAGCTTAACTCCTAGTTACCAAGAATAATAACAGCTACTAGGTGGCTATCCCTTCCATCTAGTGTGAATTCTTCCAGAAACACGCACTAAACTTTTTCATTTGGGTCCAGGAAGGTCTCTGCTTTATAGTTGAATGAGAGATATTTCTTGTGCCACTTCTTGAGTGTCATTATCGACTCTTAGAATGCATTCTGGACATGAAGCAAAAACCAAGAACAAGGAGGGAGAGAAGACAGCATGTCAAAACTGGAGGACAGTGAACAGTCTAGTTTAGTCGTTTGTCTAGAACTTTGAATATACAAAAGATCAATATGGCCAGAAATAGGACCTAAAATTTGGAAGGTAAGCTTGGAACCTCTCTGTGAAGGGCCGTAAAATGTCAACATAAAGTGAATTTAACACTGTTAGCAGTATAGAGCCACTAACGTCTTTTGAGCAGGATAGTATCATGGTTTAACTTGTGCCTGAGGAAAATTATTTTGGCATTTATGTGAAGGATAGATTGCTGGTTATAGACTAAAGAGACAGTGAAACTATTGGAGGCTATTACAGTTGTCCAGGTGAGAGGAGATGATGTCCTGAACTGGACTGCTAGTTGTGGGAATGGAAACAAAGTGATAGTCATGAAAAAGATGTCAGTCATGATATTTTTACATGAGATTATGACCTTGGGGAATTGAAGAGAAAATTTCTTAGAAACGTATTGACACTTTGATAGTCAGAATTTCAGGGAAAGAAGACAGTCTCCTATTCAGCTGATCTAACTGCAAGGTCGATCAAATAATGCTCAGACCAAATGGATATGATTACTCTAGCTCAAATAAACTATCCTTCATCGCCTAAACTTTGTGTGCTTTTCTATCACAGTGCTTTTGATTTTGTTACTTCTGATATTTGTAATGGGACCCCTTCTGTTTGCCATTGAATTACAATCAACTTATTCAAACTCAAATTAAATGTCACAGCACCAGTGAAGGAGGGAATTTACCTTCATCTACCCCACCCTCAAGTTGTTGATGGCCTTTCTATTCCCCCTTTGGATTTTACGTGATTCTTTGCTTACATCACACACACACACACACACACACACACACACACACACACACACATATGCAAATAACACATAGTTGTCTGTGTATATATTTATGGGTATATGAGTTTATTCTTTTAGTTTTTAGTAGCTATATTTAAATGAGTTAATTTCAATGTTATACAGCTAAGGTTAGGGACTAGATTTGTGATTTTACTGGTATAGGAAATTCCCAGAAGAGTAAATGATTTCTATCAATACATATGGAACCTTCTCTGAAACATAATTTTGCAATATTTCTTAGAACACTGAGAAGTTTGAACTTGCCCAGATTCACATAACATTTTTTTTTTCAGATAGGACTTAGACCCAAATTATCTTAACTCTGGGACCAGCTCTCATCTATGTCACACTGCTTCAGAAAACGTACCTTCTACCAATTTTCCATGGGTAAAGTACATCATTTTTCAGTCACTCTTAAGTCCTCATTTGGGATTCTTTGTCCTTTCATTAATATCTTCCCCCCCCCATGGATATAGTTAGTATGTATCTTTTGCTCTTGTTTTGCTTTACATTATTTCTCAATTTCTTTCTATTTATCATATGATTAGTTTTAATTGCCTTATCACATTCCATTATATCAATATAATTTTAACATGATTTTGTTGAACATTAACATTTTCTTTTCTTGTTTTTGTAGTTGATTTTTGCTCTTAGAGTTAATGCCCCTATGAAAGTTGCTGAATAGGTAGTTCTTTGTGATATTTTTTCATAAAACATTTTGAAACACATTCTGAACAATGGAATTGTTAAGTCAAATAAAATTATTATTTAATAACTTCTACTGTGTATTGAGTTTATGCTCCAGAAAACTTTACACATTTGCAATTCTACCTGCAATGAATGAGTCCATCTGCTTTAATTTAGTCAATCAAGAAACATTTATTAAACATCAACTTTGTTCCATACAGTATGCTAAGTATGGAGGATACAAAAAAGAGGAAAAAATCAGTGAAGGCAGGTCAAAAAGCTCACAGGGTTTCTTTTCTTTTTTTATTTTTAAATTTATGACTTTTTTGACTTTTTTTTAAGTTTTAATTCCAACAGCTTTTAGTTTAACATAATCCATTTTACCTCCTGTGAGGTAAACAAATATAAACAAGCAAGCTATAAACACGAAAAATATGAAACAATTAAAAGGGAAAGGCCCTAGAATTAATAGGGTTTGAGAAAAGCTTCAAGTAGAACATATTAGTTTATCCAGGGCTAAAAGGAAGCCAGGGAAGCCAGTAGGTAGAGATGAGGAAGTTGAGCATTCTCATAGTGAGAAACAGAGAATATGCCTGAAGTGGAAAGACTGAGTCTCTTGTTAGATCAGTTTCACTGGATTGAAGAGTATGTGGAAGGGAGTAAGGTGCGAGAAGATTGGAAAAGTAGAAGAGGGGCAGGTAATAAATTGATTTGAGCACCAAATGATGAATTTTAGATTTGGTCCTAGAGGGGCTAGGGAACCACTAGAGTTTATTGAGTTGTGGTGGTCATGAGGTTGAATCTATATTTTAGGAAAATCACTTTGGTGACTAAATGGAATAGGATCTATAGTGGGGAGTGACTTGAGAGGAGCATTTCATTGTCATATAAAAATAAATAATAGGTTTTTTGCACCAGGAACAAAAAAGACCTGTAATTAGGAATTAAAATTTAGCCTGAATATTTGCAAGATATAGTATTAGAAAAAGGGCCAGGATAGAATAATGGAAAAGAGCTGGCAGAATATCTCTAACATATTTATCATTAACTTGACTTTCTCAAATATATAACATTTATATGCATTTATCATATGTTATTTTATATTGCAGTTGTTTGTTTATATGTCATTTCTCCCTACTAGATTTTGAGGTTACTGCAGACCTTTCCTTGATCAGGAAACAGGAAAGAAAAAGGCTTTGGCTGGATAATGCCTTATCCATGCATACCCCATTTTGCCTCAGCAGCCAACTAAAATGAATTTTCTTCTCCATTAAGTAAGTAGACAGATGTAAAGCCAATCATGGGCAACTCTGCTGAGGACTACTGCTGTGAATAACTTTAAGGGTCTAGTCATAATGAACTCTCTATTTATTTACCAATAAACTAAAGCATAATATCCAAGAAACTAAAGCATGACATTCACAATGTAACTTTTTATTACTAAGGTGGCTGCATAGTCTTAAACAAAACATATTGTTGAGTATATCTTATAGCAATCTTTAAGTGGTAGCAGAAAATACAAACACCATCCACCCCTCAAGTGCATTAAATTACAATCTCTTCAGTCATTACAGAGTATCCAAGCAAAGCCCTCTTTCATCTTGACTAGAGGCTGGCTTCCAATCATCCTTAAGCTAATGATCCTTAAGGTATAGGAGAAAGTACAAACACCATCCAGCACAATATGTTACAAATCTCATCAGTCAATACAGAGTATCCAAAGTAAAGTCCTCTTTCTTCTTATCTCCAGGCCAGCTTTTGAACCTCATGGTTACCCCTCCATGGGCTGACTACTCCCAAATATTGCCTCCTGGATTCACACATAGGCAGCTCTCCACTCCTGTTCTATATCTCAGCTCATGAGGACTGCTCTACTCCAAGCTCTTTGCAGTCTCTGTTTCTAGGAAAACAAAGCATAACAGGGCAACAACAATATTCACACACATTACCAGCAGTATCATTTCAATTCACTTTCAGTCTGAGAAAACAATACAGAACAACAGACAGGGCTTCTGTCTGAGAAATCAACACAGATCAACAGAGCACCAACATCACAAACATACTCTCTTTCAGGTTTTCCTGCCCACAGCTCTGCTCATGCTCATCTGCCCCTTCCTATTTCATCCTTTTTGCAAACTCCTGGCACTGTGGGCTCCCACATGATTGCATTCAACCTATTAAGGGGCAGGGGAGATCATTAAACTTCCTCAGGCCAATTCTGGGCAATACCATGCATACACTTTCCAATCAAAGACCCTTGATACAATCAAAGATGAGTCTCAAAGGCACTTAATTAGCTAGAATTCAATCCAGAAAAACAGTAAAAAATCCTATTTTTCTTGCAGTTACAATAAAAAAACAGAGAAAACCTTATCTTCTTATGAACTGAAATGGAGACCTGAGCTTTCATTGGCCTTTCCTCCATTGTAAGTTTTTAGCATATCCATGGTCTCAATCATAGCCTGCCAAAGAAATTACAATGCCCATAGACCTATCCTTATTCAAAAGGTGTATGCTATAATATTTGAATTACAGGAAAGCTTTGTTTGACAAAAAATAAATCATGTCAAGAAATAATTTATTAATTATTTTGTTTCAAGGACTATGCTAAATGTTAGGGGTACAAAACAACAACAGCAGCAGCAGCAGCAGCAGCAAAATCAACAACAAAACAAGAAAAATCATTCCTTCTCTAGAGGGATTTTCAGTCTAATGGAGGAGACAACATGCAAACAAATGTGTACTAACAAGGATAAATGGAAGCTGAACTCAGCAGGAAGCCACTAAGGTTAAGGACCAGGAAAAATTATTTGGAGAAGTTGGACTTAACCTGACATCTGAATGAGATGAAGAGAGCCAGGAGGCAGGGATGAGGAGGGAGAGGGTTGTACACATGAGTGATAGACAGTGATATTGTCTAAAGTCAAGAGGTATAATATCTTCTTCAAGGAGCAGTAAAACCAGTGTCACTTTATTACAGAGTAGTTGGTATATGGATGGAGCAAGGTGGGAGCAAGGTATAAGACTAGATTGAATGGATCTAGGTTATAAAAGACTTTAAAAGCCAAAAGAAGTTTTATATTTAATCCTGAAGGTAAGAGGAAGACATCAGAGTTTATTGAATTGTGAAAGGGGTGAAATGGTCAGATGTGGTTTAGGAAGAGTGAAACAAACATAAAAGAAAAAAAAATAATTAACATGGATTTTGATAGGTCAAATGAACTTGTGAGGGTGAATTATCATAAATAAAGGCCTATAGAAAAAAAAGTCATTTCTATGAAATATTTGCATGATATAAGACTCAAGCTACTAATTGAACTTTCCCTGGGCTTCTTATGAAAGCGACTTCTCTAGATTTTTGGAGTCCAAGAGGTCTCTGATATTGTTAACACTAATTTAAGCTCAACCTTTTCTTTAAATCACAATCATTTATAGAGGAAATTATCTTTTTCATCCCTATAACCCTTGTTCCTGGCCAAGAAAAAAAATAGATCTGATACAGAAATCACATGAAACCATGCATTTTATATACTGGTTATAGTCTGCCTTTCTAAGAAGAGGGAAAAAGCAATTTTCATTAACAGTTTTCCAAAGTCTTCACTGTTTTGTTTTTATAATTAGTAACAGTTTGATTTCCTTTTAATGTTCTTTTCATTTGCATTGTTTTAGTCATTGTGGACTTTGTTCTTTTGGTTCTGCTTATTTCAATCTTCATTATTTTTTTGTTTTGTTTTGTTTTGTTTTTTTGCTTTTTGGAGGGCAATTGGGGCTAAGTAACTTGCCCAAAGTCACAAGGCTAGGCTTTCTTTTTTGTTTGTTTGTGTGTGCCTTAAGTGTCTGAGGCCGGATCCGAACTCAGGTCCTTCTGACTCCAGGTCCGATGCTCTACTCACTGCGCCACCTAGCCGCCCCCTCAATCTTCATTATTTCATGCAAATCTCACATATCTCTGAATTCTCTATATTCATCAGTGCTTACTATACATTCCTCTAATTCTATCTATTTCATTGTACTTATATATTATAGTGTGTTATTTTGTTGTTGTTGTTGTATTGTTTTCATTCGTTTGTTTTAGCTATTACATACTTATAGTAGAAAGTGAGGTTGGTGACTTTGCACAGCCCTTGCTCACTTAAATTCAATTCATTTGCATGTCATGGCATCACCTCCCTGATGTCATGGTCCCATTTGAGAATAAAGGACAAACAACACCAGATATCTACTTTGTTTAGTTATTTGCCACCAGGAAAAAGTGCCTATATATATGTTTTGGTATGTAATAAATTGTTTTCTGTGTTTTTTTTTTAAATCTTATTTAAATACATGCATAGCAGTGGAATTGCTGGATGAAAAGCAGTTTAGTCTGCACTCCTCTGTAAGGGTGTGTCGAATTCAGACTAGATTTGCACCTTGGAAAAGGGAAGAACCTTTTAGATTTCAATGAATTGTTCTTTCACCTTGTAAAGGATACAAAACGGAATAGGTTCATTTTTCCCATATAAAGTGGGACTTTGAGTTGTTCATTTGCATGAGAAAAGGCCAGAAAGCAGGTTGGCTAAAAGCAAACAATAAATCTTCCTGAGATTTGATTCCAACTCTAATATTTCCTCTTCAAGGCAAGACCAAGTACTCTCTAAACATGGAGAGGCTGAAAGCTTAAAAAAAAAAAAAAAACAATTTAGGGATACTGAACCCCAAAGCAAATTGCTGATTATTGGGCAAATGTTCATCACTATGTGCTTAGAACCTACAGATTTTTGGAAACTGCCTGGGCAGTCACTATAAATTAGAGTTAGATGACTCAACTGTTACAAGGATAATACTTGAGAGGAATTAAAAACAACAACCACAACAATGATGACACATTAACTTGTGAGGATGAACGTGCTCTCCTATTTCTTGCCTAGGAAACGGTCAGTTATAGAGCTAAAATTTCTAAGGGGTCTCAATTGGAGAAGAAGCTCTCCCAACTTTATTGTCAAAGATCCTTGTCCTTTCTGAAAAGTAGAGTGATAGCCTTAGACACTGATCACAACCTATTCTGAGAAGAGTAGTTGGGTGGCCTAGAGAGATAAGTTTTAGGGAGTACATGAAGGAAGGAGTCACTACTGCTTTCCTACTTCACATGGCTTTGGGGGATCTGTTGCTCCTCAAAGTTTCCTTAAACTTGGAGGGCATGTATATGAGTCATACACATTATATTGGGACTAGATAAATGAATAACAAACCTTCTGCCAGTCCCTTACTTAGGAAAAACATTCCAGGGAGAAGGATCAAGGAGAAAGAAGTTTTGGGAGCTATCACCCTAAAATCGACATTCTTTCATCCCCAATATACCAATCTCCTTTATGTAAAAGACAACAGTAGATTCACTTAGCTACCAGTTTCAATTATCACCTTCTGTCTTGTCAGTTTGGTCATCCCTCCTTTTGAGCAAATAGAGGTGCTTAGGGATGTAAGTTCACTCACTGATACTAAAAATTATTATGTGTATCATAACATTAGAATTTTTCTTCGTTTTTCTTTTTAAAAAATACCATTTATTAAGATTCTGTATCTTCATATCAATTTAATTTCTCAAGGAAAACCTTTCCTCTCTTCCTTTTGAACACAGAGATGCAAACATGATACATGTAGGTATTGAGCACTGTGTATTTAGACTTTGAATTTAGAAACACCTGAGTTCAAACTCTGCCTCAGTTGCTTATTCACTGTGTGACCCTGCAAGTTACATATTCTCTCTAAGCCTCAATTTTCCCATTTGAAAAAGAGGATAATAATAACATATAACTCCAAGGCCTTTCTTTTTCTTTTCTTATTATATGATCAAATAAGCTAATATATTTTGCAAACTCTGTTTTTTCCAAAACTTTTTTCAAACCATAAGGAATTATATATATTATATATATGTTAGAGATCTGCTGGAGCCAACTCCTACTGGCTCTGAATTTCAAATTTTTGTGTGAGCATTTCGACCTCAGAAACTGGCAAATGCTACATAATTTTAGCTTGATTTATTGTTTATTTGATTAAGAAAGTGACAGAGAAAATATAATATTTTATATTACATTTAGGGTATACAGGAGAATAGGAGTAGATAGATAGATGATAGTTAGATAGATAGATATAGATATGTTATAATGCAAATTAGAACTGCCATACATACTTTATTCACAACACAAACAGATATATATTTGGTCTATAATAGAAAAAAAATTTGACACTAACTCCTAAATATGAATTAATTGAAATCTACATTGAAAAGAAAAAAAAAAGAAGTAATGGATAACAGGACAAATGTCATCTTTACTAGAAAAATATATACATTTAATACATATAACTATAGATACAGTGAAAATGATGGTGATAATACAAACCTAGTATATTTTAAGATACTATATTTAAAAAGCAGAGATTGCAATCATGATCTTAAATATTTTTGCAATTCTTCATGACATCATTTGTGGTTTTCTTGACAAAGATAATAGAGTGGTTTGCCATTTCCTTTTCCAGTTCATTTTACAGATGAGGAACTTAAGCAAACAGACTTAAGCAACTTGGCCAGGGACATCCAGCTAATGTGTCTGAAGTCAGATCATGATTCTTGAGTTTTTGATTCTTGTCTTCTTGATTCCAAGCCCAGTGCTCTCTATTTATTGAAGCACCATAAGGAAATAATGAAAACTACTAATGTCAATTGAAACAATAGGGATACTAGCCTGTACTTAAGAGCAGCAGATGAAATAACAAAATAACAATATTGTTATGGTTTTATAAATATTCAATATACAAAATTTATGATATCAATACACTGCTTAAATCAATACACATGTATTACACAAGGATATTAATAACATATGTATATACATACAAATACATACACACATACATATGCATAAAATGATATACATACACAGATATGTAAGCAGGCAGAATAGGACCTGAAGGACAGGTGTTGCCCTTATTGGATATTTATGGAGTTCTGGTTCAGCAGCCAATTAAAAGTGTTCTCAGGAAAAATCAATTATAGAATAATTGTGCCTACTCTGAAATCAGGGAGATGGACTTCTCCATTACACAACACCAAGGGTACTACACATCAGTAAAATATATATATTGTTAAAAGAAAAAAAAAAGTCGATTTCTGTGGCAGAAATAGTCATAATGGCAACTAAATATAGCAGTAAACCAACCTCTCTATTAGCTCAGAAGGGAAATAAACATTGACATTCAGACACAAGAAGCAAGAAATGCTTGAGAAAGTAAACAGGGAAAATAAATCATAAGGAACTTATCAATGTTGAACTATTTACATTCCTTCATTGAAAAATGATAACTGTAACTGATGAAAACTTTCTCAGTATGAAAATATCTGAAGAAGGGTATATGGGCATATGAATACATATGTGAATGTGTGTATATATGTTTACAGGTATGCATAGATAGAGGTCACAAGACAAATTTAATGGGAAGGGATGATACTTAAGGGGTGAAATTGAGAGGTGAGAGAGGAATATAACGAGAGGAGATGAAGAGAGTCAGAGTGGGGTAAACTATCTCATGTAGAAGAGGTAAGGGAAAGTGGTTGCAGGGGAGGGCAAGAACAGGAAGGCAAAAAGGCTAAACCTTATTCTCATTTAATTTTACTCAGGGAGAGAATAACATACATACTAAATGGGATATGTCACCATACAGGAAAGTAGGGGGGAGGGGAATGGGGGGGATGATGGAAGGGAGGATAGGCTGGGGGGGAGGCAATTTGGTAGCACCCACTTTTGAAAGGGGATAGGATCAAAGTGGGGAGGGGACCAGATGGGAGGTCAATAGGTGGGAGGGAAATGTAGTCAGTCTTTTACAATATATCTACTATGGTAATGTTTTGCATAGCTGTACATGTAAAGCATATACTGAGTTGCTTCATCTTCCCAGAGGGAGTGGGTGGCAGGAGAGGAGGGGAGGGGTTCTGAAATTTGAAGTTTTAAAATCAAAAGTTTTCAAAATATATAAATACTATGATTAATACTATTTTGCATATAATTGGGAGAGAAAATGTGCAGGCATTGGGGCATGGGGATTCACCTTGCCCTACTGGAAAAGTCGAAGGGGGTATGGAAGAAGAGATGGGAGAGAGCATATTGGATGAGGGGATATCCTGTGGGACTGCTATTCTTGGGTGGTGGGTAGGGGAAAAATGGAGAAAAAATTGTAACCCCAAATCTGCCAGAAATGAATGATGTAAAATAGAAGTTAATAAAGCATTAGGAAAAAAAAAAACAATATCCACCTGGTTCTGGATAAGATTTAGAAGATTACTGTTTGGTGCACAAGTCTTTAATGATTTTTGTTTTTCTATAATGTGGTTGATGTAACTGGCTCTGGTTCCACTTTTCTGTTGGTTGATTAACTGTCAGTTGATTATGATAAGAAAGCCAAGTTGAATTTCTCCATTTGCCTGTATCCTTAGGTTTTCATTGCTGTAGATGAGCCCTACAATGTCATTCTGAGGCGCCCATCTATTCAAATCACCCTGGAATACTTTTATGGCACCTTCAAGGTAGACAATGAGGACATCTACAATATTATCTGAAAAACTGTAATAGTGAATGCCCATCTACAAGTCTGTTACAAGCTAAATTTCTTTTATTTTAATTTTAAAATTTTTTTGTTTTGTTTTGTTTTATGTTTTTTTTCTTTTTTTAATTAAACAAATGTTTTATTAACTTCTGATTTACATCATTCATTTCTGCCAGATTTTGAGTTACAATTTTTCCCCATTTTTCCCCTACACACCACCCCAGAATAGCAGTCCCACAAGATAACCCCTCATCCAATAAGCTCTCTCCCTTATCTTCTCCCATACCCCCTTTGACTTTACCATTAGGGCAAAGTGAATCTCTGTGCCCCAATGCCTGAACATCTTGTCTCCCAATTACATGCAAAATAGTATTAATAATAGTATTTATATATATTTGAAATATTTAATTTTAAAACTTCGAATTTCAGATCCATTCCCTTCCTCCCTGGTCATCCACTCCCTTTGGGAAGATAAGAAATTCAGTATGTGTTGTACATATATAGCTATGCAAAACATTACCATAGTAGATATATTGTAAAAGACTGACTATATTTCCCTCCCATCCATCCCACCCCCGACCTCGTCCATTCCCTACTTTGATCTTGTCCCTCTTTTAAAGTGGGTACTTCCAACCTACCCTCCCCCCAGAATGCCCTCCCCTCCATCACCCCTCCTCTCCTCTCCCTTACCCCTACTCTCCTGCAGGGTGAGATATCCCATTTAGTATGTATGTCATTCTCTCCCTGAGCCAAATTCAATGAGAATATGGTTTTGCCTTTTTGCCTTACTATTCTTACCCTCCCTTGCAACCACTTCCCCTTGCCTCTTCTACATGAGATAGTTTATCCTACCCTATCTCCCCCCATCTCCTCTTGACACATTCCTTTCTCACCTCTTAAATTCAGCCCTTATGTATCTTCCCTTCCCACCAAATTCGAACTGTGCCCTGTATCCATGTTTACTTGTAAACATTTATACACACATTCACATATGTATTCATTAACATTCAGTACACTGTCAAAGAGGGAAGAGAAATCAAAAGGAACTCATCAAAGTTGAACTATTTACATTCCATTACCTCTCTCCTCTTTGACAGTGCACTGAAGGTTAATGTCATAGAATTTCACACAAACCTTCTGCCCTATTCCCATATCCAATTTCCTTTGGACACATACACACCACTTATCTATCCTGAAATAATCTACCATATATCGAGAGATCACCAATACTTGATTTGGACCCACCAACCACACTGACTTGCCAGGAGACCCTTGCCACACTGACTATTATACTATGGTGACATAGTTCCCAAAGATGTCAATCTTGCCTTCATCACCATTGCTTCCAGATCATTGACTGATTCCCAACTGGCTTCGAAATAGTCATCAGTTACTAGTCTTTCACTGTTGCTACCTGGCTAAGCTACAGGGGGCTATATGCATGTTGAATAGCTCCACAGCTGGTGCTAATACCTGGACTCAAGTGGACCATAAGTGTGAGGAGATGTAACCCTATATATTGTTGTTAGTCATTTTTCAGTCTTATCTGAATTTTTATCATGTCATTTGAGGTTGTCTTGGTCAAGATACTGGTGTGATTTGTCATGTCTTTCTCCTGTTCATTTTACAGATGAGGAAACTGAGGCTAACAAGGTTAAGTGATATGCACAGGATCACATTATTAGTAAGTGTGTGAGAATAGATTTGAAGTCAGGTTTTTCTCATTCAGGCTGGTTACTCTTTCTACTTCACCATCTAGCCATCCCAAGCCAAATATGCCTTTGTTCATTGGTATTTAGGGAAGTGATGTAGAAAGGAGAGTTCTTTGCAGCAGAAGAGGCAGAAGTGGCAGACTGCCCTGGAAAAAGATTATCATTGCTATTGTTATTTTTATTATTAGACAATGTGTCTTTTTATATTTATACTTATTGTACACTGAATATTTCAATGGGTATGCATTTAGCAAATGTCTTTTATGTAAATTTTGATATTTTTCAAATTAAAATTTCTTCATTTAAATGAGTAAATGCTACATTTCCCAAAAGACCAGGCATTAGTAGAAAACTTTTGAGCTTATCTTTTCAAGTGTTGGAATAGTTTCTCCTCAGATTAGAAAAAGCTCTAGAATTGGAGAGGTTCTGGATTTGAATCCAGACTATCCTCCTTTTAAATCAGGTCAAGTAAATTTCAAGACTGCAGTTATTTTAAGAAATAACCATTCTTACTCATCTCATAAAAAGTGCTATTGTTTCCAGGGCTTGCACCTGTTTCTTGACATTCAACCTTATGCTGGTGGACTTGAGCATGTGTGCTATTGCTGTGATGGTGGGGGTATAAATTTTAAAAAAAAAGTATTTCATCCACTTCTCTGCTTCTTGCTATTTTGATATCTTTCACATTTACTCCCTCTTTCTAGCAAAATGTCAGGTATGCTGGGCTGGATTCTAATTATTTAGCTACAGCTGACAGTAGTAACAAGAAGACAGGGGCAGCTGATCTTTTGAATATGGCTATAAATGGTACCCTGACAATAGCAGATGGTCTTTTCTATCTCTGGACTTAGTTTGGAGCCAGAGTTATGATGGTTTCATTAGAACTTATTTTTCAGGCCCAAAGGCATGTAAAGTTTATTGTTTAGGAAAGAGGAATTTTGTCATTCATGACAGTGAAAATTTAATTAGAATAAAATTAGGAAAATCTCTGATCTGAAAAACACAATTTGGCTTGATTTGCTGTCACCAGTTTTGATTTCATTTGGATTCAAATCTGGAAGGATTACTTTTTATTATTAAAGGCAAAATCAAATGCTGAGTTCATTGAGGAAAGGGCTTTTGCTCTCTAAAATAATCACCTCCCTAAATGGCACATAAGAAGAAAGTATCATAATTGTGATTCCTGGACAAGTTGCTGGTCTTTCCCAACAATATAGTTTTTTTGTTTGCTTTGCTTTGGGAAAAGTAATACCTAAAGCTATAGGCTAAGGAGAAATTGATAATCAGGAGGAGAAAACATTTTGTTTGCTTAAAGCCAAATGAGGGATTGTGTTTTACATATTCTATAAGTGCACTGCAACTAATAACAATAAAGGTGTTTCTCTCTCTCTCTCTCTCTCTCTCTCTCTCTCTTTCTCTCTCTCTCTCTCTCTCTCTCTCTCTCCTTCCACAAACATGTATATGCACATATCTGTGTAGAGACATATGTATATATTTGTGTATATGATTATGCACATGTGTATATAGATGTATAGATAAATAACAGACTAGACCTTTAGTCAGGAAAACCTGAGTTTAAATTCAACTTCAAAACATTACTAACTGTGTGACCCTAGGCAAAATTACTTTACCTTTGCCTGCCTCACTTTCCTCATCTTTAAAATGAAGATAAAAATAATTCCTACCTTAAAGAGCTTTGCAAACCTTAAAGCTCTCTATAAAAACCAGTTGTTATTGTATTTGTTATCCAGAGGGAAGTGCATAGTTGTACTTTATAGTGCATAAAAAGCAACTTTCATAAAGTCATGATCTATTTAAAATTATGTCCTATTCCTCACCACCAGACTCAGAGAATTCTGACCCTCGAAGTTACAAATGTAGATCCATAGTTAAAGTTTAGGTTCATTCATTCTTTTATTTTATTTTTTTTAAAGCATAGTATATACCATCACTATTGATGCATGGAAGTTCATATCCATTTAAAAGCTTCCTTGACCTTTCTTTGGATACTGCGTTGACCTTTTGTTTTGTCTTGTTTTGTTTTGTTCTAAAGTAGACATCATTGAGTTTAGAGAATGATTTTTGGAATGCTATGGTACTACTGGTAATGACCCATGTACATTTTTACATGGCTGAAGAACTTCCCCCTTTAAAGGCATATCAAATGGCAGACTGTGCTTCCTGGGAGGACTTTCATAAAACTGGCTAGCAGCCTCTCAAGTCCCTCTCCATTGCTAGAAGCATTTGGACAAGTACATGCTTTGGATTCTTTATATAGCGACATTTTCCAGGCACATGCAAGAATCTGGATTGTTTTATTATGGTATATAATGACACTGAGTTTGAGAAAGAATCCTTTTCAAGTGATGGTTTGGATTACTTGTTTGAATTATAGATGGTGTTTGTAAAGTTTATTATGGATAGATTATATAATCAGTTTGGATTAGTGTTTAATTTCCCATGATTCTGATTCAAATCCTATAATTCAGATAACATAGTCCTATTCTTCTCTCCGGGATAAGTATTGTTTTGGTTCAGTTAATATTAGAAAGTGTCATACTATCATGTTTATTTCTGGGGAACCATGTTTAGATGGTGGTTTATTTTTTTTAAAGATTTGGAGGTTTTAGTGGACTGCAAATGTAATGTGAATCAACAGTGTGATACACCAACTGAAAAATCTAATAATATCTCAAAGGGCATTAAGGTGAATCTTCCAGTAAAAAAAAAAAAGAAAGATGACAGTACTAACATACTATGTAATGGTCAGATCCCATATCAAGGGTTGTGTTTAGGGTTGATGATCACATTTTAGGAAGAGTTTTGACAAACTGCTCTATGTGTAAGAAAACAAATACAAGGGCCTTTCTTCCTCATAGCAGGCTCATTTGATAGAACTAGAGATATAGGAAGGACATGAAAGTTGACTTCAAGTATTTGAAGGGCTGTCATGTGAATGAGGGATTAGAATAGATCTGTTCAGTCCCAGAGAATTATTTTGTTAGGTAGAGCCTTCCTCTTCTTTGGAAGTATTTAAGCAAAGGGAAAATCACTGCTTGTAAGGGATGTTATGTGAAGAATTTATATATAATGTGTACACACATGTGTGTATGTGTGTGTTCATTTTTTTTCATGCAACAAGTGGTTATTTGGACTGTTGGGGTTTCTTTCCAACTTCAAAAGTTTATGATTCTTTTCTAACTTATAGATTGACAGATGTAGATGCTTTTCTGTTCCTTAAATCATTATGTTCTTAAGAAGAGGCTAAATTTATGATTCCAGATGAGAGATGGGTAGCCATTTATGAAAATTAAGTAGATCAGGGTGATGATTTCTGTCTCTCATTTGACTTTAATGGAACAAGAGTACCTCAGAGACTTTCTGCTATTAAAAAACAAACACATACACACATTATTTTATGCTAATAGAGAGGTATGATTAGCTGCAATAGATTTTATAACTGTTTAGAAAGTAGGGCCCACCATTTGAACAATGTCTCCAGGAAATATAGGTTGATGGAAGTCTCCTCTAGCTATCTCTCATAATACATTCCATATAACTAGTCCAGAAAAATGTGTATTTACTGTGTATAAATATCTAGGCCCATTCTAGTGTATGACCAAATACTACCCAGCACAGTTCCTTGCATGTAGGTAGCACTTAATAAATGTTAGTTGGATCAGATGATCATGAACCAATTCTTTATACTTTCCCCATATGTTTTGCTAAAGACTTTCTCATTAAAATTTGAGCCAAAATTTGTTTTTGACTACAATGAGGCTGTATAAAAACTAGAATAGAGAAGATCATCTCAGAGAGGAAGGATCTAGGAAATGAAGGTGTGGGGAAAGGTCTCATCTAGAAGATAGAGTTTGAACTAATTCTTGATAGAAACCAAGGAAAATTAGAGGGGGGAGAAACAAAGAAGAAAGCATCCTCTAGAAGGGGGAGAGTCGGTAAAAGATAAGGTAGGAGGTGAACCATAAGGTACAAAGAAAATGAAATAGGGTAATGTGGTTAGATAATAAGGTATATGTTAAGACTAAAGTTTGAGATTTAAAGGAGAAGAAAGGGCAAGGTTGCCAATAGATTTAAATGGCAAGCAGAGGAATTAAATTTGATCCTGAAAGTAACAGGGAGCCACTGCAGTTTTTTGAATCAGTGGGTGACATGGCCACACTTGAGCTTTAGGAAAAGCATGTTGCTAAATGAGTGGAGGATACATTGAAATGGGGAGACACTTGATACAGTAAGACTAATTAAAGGGCGATTACAACAGACAGGATAATGATGGAGTGTGCTAGGTGATGTTTATGTGAGTAGACAAATGGAGAAACATGTGTGAGATATTGTGGAAGTAGAAATTACAAGATTTGGCAATACATTGAATATGTGGTGTGAATTAGGGGTCAAGGAGGAGACCAAGGTGGCAAAACTATGTAACTTGGAGGATGGTTCTGTCCTCAAAGGTGATAGAAAATTTGAGAAAAGTGGAAGGATTGTGATAAAATATAATAAGTTCTCTTTTGTACACATTGAGTTTGAGATGCTCATGGGACATCAAGGTTAAGATGCTCAAAAGGTAGATTAATCAAATTTAAAATGTTTAATGGACAAGTTGTAATGGAAATGCAAATTTAAAGATCTTCCTTGCCCCTAGGCCCTTTAATTGGCTTAAGAGACTCTGAGAACCTTCCTTGATTTGAAAATATACTCTGCCTCCTAATAGGCTGAATGTGGTCACATGGAGCCTGTAGCAAGAGGCTTGGTTTTCAGAAATGCCCACACCTAGATGCTGTGTGATTGGGCAGTGAGTCAAGAGGGTTGTGACATTCTCTGAGCCAGGAGAAGGCTATATAATCCCTGATGTGAAGCTTTGCTTTGGGGCTCACTTTGAGAAATGTTGTGTGATTTGATCAGCTGAGACTCTGGGCAGCTGTTGAGAGTCCCCCGGCTTTGAAAACCCAAATGTTGATGCTTCCCTTTCTGGTAACTGTGATTTGGTATTAATGGAATGATTGGACAGTTTGGAAGTCTGTCTACTTGATTATTTGTTTCTCTGTCTTACAAGTTCTGTCTCTATAATTTGAAATTCGAGGTGCTGACCTTTTTCCCCTGAACTAAGTAAGCGATATATTTGATTGATTAAAGTAAGCTTGTTAACCCATTTTGAGTTGCTTTCCTTTAGAAAAGCAGATAGAAAACCTATGTTGGCCGCCACCCTGGAGATGCCAGGGTGCTTGCTGCTACACAAGTCATGATGGGTATTAGAGGTCAGAAGACAGAGTAAGAGAGTAGAGAGTATCCCAAAAAGATTTGGGCGTCATCTGCATAGAGTTAGTAACTGAACCCAACAGCAACAGACTATATATAGAGAAAAAAAGTCATAGGGTACAACAATAGCTGTTGTGATGATAATAAAGATAAGCAAGCACAAGTGATTGAGAAAGAGCTAGTTTATATAGATGGAAGGAGAACCAGAGAGATCAGTGTCATGAAGACCCAAAGAATAAAGAATTTCCATATGAAGGGGGAAAGAGAAAGTCAATAGTGTCAAATGCAGCAGAGAGATCAAGAAAGATGAACCCTGAGAAAAAGACTGTTAGAATTGAAAATTAAGATTTGGGGGGGACTGAATTTGGCCCAATTTTCTAGCCAATTAATATCTCTTTGGATCTTGACCTTGTTATCTAAACCTTAAGCTTTTCCTTTTTCATATATTTGATCTACAAATTGGAGATCATATCCCCTATGCCTTAATCTAGATCTTTAATTAAAATATTAAATCACAATGAGCTAAAGAAAGAGTGTTGGACACTTAAATACCATCTTCTAAGTTCCCATTACACCATTAAAATGTCTTCAGTACAGTCATCAAACAATTCTAAATTCACAAAACTACAATAGTAATAGAATAGCACAATCTAGCCACATCTCTTTATCTTGTCCACAAAGATATCATAGACCTTTGGAAAGGTGCTGATGGGATTTCAATTTGTTTTTATTTTGTTTTGTTTTTAACATTTGAAAATAAGAAATCAATGAGAGGGCACTATAAGATGGAAATAACAATCCAGAGTCCATATTTGAATTTGGAAATAATTTTAGAATAATTTAAAAATACACTGCATTTTGTTTTATGTATTTTTGTTAACTTTAAATAAATTTAAGAGGTATATATTTTATTTTGGAAAGGTATTGATTGTGCTCAGGTAAATATGTTTTCATAGATCGACCAATTACTGACCATAGTGACATATGGAAACAAGACAGTGATAGGAAGGACATCATGGAAGAGATATTTCAAATAAAAGCAGCATATTTTGTGAGGGGAACCTGCTGGGTGACTGCATGGGCTCTTCCAAGTTGTGGAATGGAGAAAAGAGCCATTTAAACTCATACTCTTCTTGGGAAGTTTCAGGGCTTCCAGAGAAAAGGAAGGTCAGATGAAGCCCTAGGATTTTAAGGTAGAAAATTTAACTCCAATATAATGGCGTGTCCGCCATTAAAAGTTGCTAGTGGGATTATTTTAGAGCAAGCAATATGAAGAGGACAAGAGAAAACAGAGGAGGAAAAATATAAATGCCTTAAATTATTTGAAGGGCTGTTGTGTAGAAAAAGGATTTGACTTGTTTTGCTTGTCTCCACAGGGAAGAACTAGGTAAAATAGTTACATGTTTAAAAGTGGTAGATTTAAGCTCCATGTGAGCACAGTGTAAAAGTGGAATGGGTTTTCTGTGACAATAGTGACTTTTCTTAATTTGAAATTTTCAGTCAAAGATTGGATGACCACTTTCTTTTTCATTCACAAGAGTATCATGAGGAATTGTCAAAAGCAATACTAAAACTTACGTTATTTGAAACTGCATAATTCCTTTGATCTCCCAGTCTGGTAAGTATGTCAAGAAAGGAAATGAAGTTTGTTTGGCAAAGCCTTTTCTTGATGAATACATGCTGGCTCTTTGGGGTCAATGTTCCCTTTTTTAGGGAATGATATAACTAATCATTCTTTAATACTATTTAATGCTTCCTCCTACTATTTCCTTCCTGGAATTCTAATTCAATTGCTTGGCCTGCAGTTTGTCAACTATATTCTCTACTCTGTTTTGAAAATCAAGAAATTTATTTATGAAAACATTAAAATAGGGTTTTAGTCTTGGTCTGTATAAATGATATAATTCTAAGGACTTTTTTATTTTCCCCATCAACAGTGATTCATTCTGTACTCAGCATCTCACTGCAGTCTTCTTCTCACCAAGAGTATGAATTTACAAGATTGGGGATTCAAGATCAAATCTGTAAACAAGAAACATATGAAATTCTCATTATTATTATTATTATCATTATTTTGCTTTTTGGAGGGTAATTGGGGTTAAGTAACTTGCCCAAGGTCACACGGCTAGGTCTTTTGTTTGTTTGTGCATTAAGTGTCTGAAGTTGGATCCGAACTCAGGTCCTTCTGACTCCAGGGCCAAGGCTCTACTCACTGCACCACCTAGCCACCCCCTGAAATTCTCATTATTGAGCATACTCTGACAGAAACAGTAACTTTAGGTCGTTGGTTCCTAGGCCTCTTACTCTAGTCAAATAAGATCATCATATCAAAGTTTCTACATGAGAATGCTTCATATGATAAATTTTATTGAATCCTCTAACAATTTTATTTTACTTACAAATCAAAGGGTGAAAATTATGGAGGTTCAGATTTCAACTGAATATAAGGATGAACCATATAATAAACAGGACTTAGAAATAAAAACTATTAAATGTCACATGAGGAAATAATTCCCCATCACTAAAATCATCCCAGAAATGATTGACATCTTTTGTATAATACCAACATCAGGTTGGATGTTGGACTGGATGACTCTTTAGATTCCTCCCAAATGTAGGTTTTAAGCATTCATAAAACCTGTAATGCTATAGATTGTAGATGACTACCATTTCTCTTGATCACATTTTCCATTTTTTTAGAGTCTGTTGCCTCACAACTTATCTTAGACAGTAGCTCAATTTTCAGTCTTTAGCTACTACACTCAGCTTGTCAAAATTGTAGAAAGGCTTAGCCAGTCTAAATTACACCTCCCCATAGTATAGCCCTGGATCTTTCTGCAGTCTTTCTCTCAGTTAGCCTTTCCTCCTGAGTTATCTCCAGTTTTTGTAATATATATTTTGTCTGTCCATAGTTGTTTACAGATATGTCTTCCATTATACTGAGCTTCTTCAAATTTGGAACTCCATTACCTCTATGTAGGCTCATCACTTAGCACAGTGCCTGATAAAGAGTAGGTATATAGCAAATGATTATTGATTTGATGACCTCAACCACCTTCTACATTCATACTCCAAACAATTCCTTCCTCTTTTACCTTAGCCAGAGAAGGTATAAGATTTTGATAGCTTGATATGTAGGTAGAAAAGATCTCAAGAATTCTTGAGATTCAGAATATCTACCATGAAATGAAACATTCATTTCATCCTTTGTCTCTGGTGATCTTAAGGCTTAAATCTCCCATAAAATTCCCTTTTTCTAAGTTTTGACTTTTCCTTTCTATCTAACTCAGGTCTGAACAACTTGTGACTCTCCAAAGTATTTTGGGTAGCCTGAGAAAAATGTTGTTTTGTTCTTCATTTTCCATGGGCTGCCCAAAATCCTTTCATGGCTGTGGGTTGTGCAGGCATGAGTTAGTTTTTTTAAAAACAGTTTATCTAGCTCCTTTTGTTGGTAACACCCCATCATATTGAAGTTAACTTCTCTGCTTTATGGCCCTAGACTTTCGTCTACATTTCTTTGTCCCTGGAGTCCTTCAAATGCCCCCAGACCAAGCTACGTCTAAATGTCCATAATCCCCATACCTGAACCTGCCACATGCTATAGCCTACAAAGGATTCCCTGTCAGACCGTAATACTTTAATTTCATGTCTCTGTTCTATTGTGTGCTGTTTGTAGATCCCATTATGGCCAGCTAAGTCTTTGAAAATAGATATACCTGGAGCCTAATCAATACCTTTCCAGAATAATATCTATAATTCATAACTTTATTTGCACTTAATATAGAATGCAGCATAACAAATAGAATACTTTTTTAATAAATCTAAATTATTTCCATATGCAAATAATGCTGCTTGGTTTAGACACTCAATTAAAATGATAACAAATAAGCACTTTCATGGCATAGTACCAACCAGCCAATTTATTTCCAGTCTTTCATTTGTGATATAGCAATAAATTCTATGCCCTTATTTTCTCTGTGTTATAAATATTGGCAGTGTAAGTGCAGTGATATTAATAAATATTATTCAAATTATTGAGGATTATTACAAAATAGAGCCCATTAGGAACACATGGAACCTGATGGGTAATTCATTTCAGGTATTTCTTCTACATTTTTATAGGTTTTAACACACTCATGAAACTTGAATGATTCAAGAAATAGAAATTTGGGGCGGCTACGTGGCGCAGTGAGTAGAGCATTGGCCCTGGAGTCAGAAGGACCTGAGTTTGGATCTATCTCAGACACTTAATGCACAAACAAACAAAAGACCTAGCCCTGTGACCTTGGGCAAGTTACTTAACCACAACTGCCCTCCAAAAAAAAAGAAATAGAAATTTACTCGTTTTCTGTGGTGGTTAACACTAAATGTATATAAAAAAAGAAAGATGTTTTAAGATAAAGCGATTAGCACTTAAAAGTCTTATTGAAAGCAAAGTGTCAAAGACCTTATAAGCAGGATTAGCTGTGGAAAATTGTAGAAATATGCACAATGAAGTCATTTCCCAAAAGAGAAAAAGAATTTCTTGTCATAATTCATCCCGAAAATGTATCCTTGTTACTTTAATATTGAGAATTCCAGTCTTAATACCTATATCTTAGTATTGTACCATTAGCCCCCTCTACATTTTCATGAATATTTAATTCTACATTAGGATTGTCAATAAATAATAGACATGATATAGTTAGTTGAACTCTACAGATGGTTCCCAGATTTTATTGAACTAGCCATTGTTGTTTGTCCTTTGTTCTTGAAGAGGAACTGGACATCAGAAAGGTGATGCCATGACTTGCAAGTGAATTAGACTTAAGTGAGGGAAGACTATGCAAAGTCACTAGGCTCACTTTCTCTTCCAAATTAAATGGGTCCAGTGGAAATATATAGATCAGGTCAACTGGAGATGGCCCAATGCAAAATGGGACCTTGGCTTTTTTAAACTAAGTTAATAGGGGCCAGTTTGAAGCAATGTCTATTTAGTGATTATGACTAGGTAAAAAAAAATGGAGCAAAGATTGACCTCTTTTGCCTAGCAAAAAAAAAAAAAAAAATCAATGTGGGAGGGAGAAACCCTCTGGATTCCTGAGCAAAACAGCTAAATTGCAAATAAATTACATTCTGAGACATTTAGGGCTCAAACAATGACCAAGTATGGGTTGGGCTAGGAACTTTTGTTGGCCAATCACTGAGAGTCAGTGTAATTTGTATTTAAGGAATGATCCTTGAGAAAGAAATCTAGTAGGTAAACCCACAGGTATTTTCCAAGGTCTTCTGAGCAGAGCACCAGCTGGTAAGGGTATGTCCCTATGTGGACAGAGGGAGAGGAAGGAAGCAAGGCAAGACTAGAGCCCAGTGCTCCCTATTTATGGTTCTAACTGCTCTAGATTGATAGCATGCAGGGAGGTAAGATGATTATTACTGAGGTATTTCACAAGATGCTCTGGAAAAGTGGAAAGCATTTGGAACTGGAAAGCATTTCAACTATATTCCTCCTTTCAATGGAGGTGACTTTAGGGGTTAAGATTCCCAAAACCAACAGAGTAGCAGGAATAAAACAGGCAAAGAAAAATGTTGATAAAGTGAAGAAATAAAATGAAATAAGAGCATTCTAGAATAAAATTCCAAAAGAAGACATATCTGCATTAATTCTAGCTAGAACCTGGTGGTACCTCTGTCTTGTTATACTTTTCTGTCCCTGTATTCACCAAGAAAATCAGTCAACATAGGTCAGAAAGATATCCCAGAGTGTACTACTAGTTTCACTAAAACCTCATATATCTACTTTCCAAAGGCTGAGCATTTTATTCTTTAGGAGGCACAGAGACCAAAAATATTTCACAGTCTTTTATATGGCCAGCCAAAACTATGTAACATTGGTGTTCTTTTTTCCTAAAACAAGAACAATAAAATAAAATATCTGCAAACAAATTTGACCCTTTATTCCCTGCCATTAAATAGTTACATATTACACTACAGAATATAAAGATTTTGTCAAATGAAACATTATTTATTACCATCATCGTTTACATATGAAATAATTTTCACCTTTCTGCTTAGGAGAAAATCAGGGAAATTACTTGTTCATAACTTCTTAACACAGTACATTGAATACTTTGGCTGGTCAAATAAAAAAAGAGTGGGGGAAAGGCAAGTGAATATACCCCTCTGAAGACCTAGAAGTTTCTAAATTGGAAAAGGGAGGTGAAAGATTCCTCATCAAAATAGCGTATTCTATTAAGGGATGCAATAACAAAATAGAGACCTTAATGGGCAGTTGTGTAGGTAGCAAAATTGAAATGCATAGCTACAGCAGTTTAATTCTGGAGCAGAAGCAAAGATCTGACCACAAATCACGTATATATTAAATCTCTAGCTTTTGTATAAAGACGTCTCAAACTAGTAGGGTAAAAGAATCCCCTCCAAGTAAACACAATCAGTTCTTTCATTCTCATTCAATCACATTTAAAAGGAAACATGTTGTTGGCATAGATTTAAGTTTCCTGACAATTTAATGCATTTGTTATATGACTGATGAAGGGAAAAAATACATACTTTAATGCATGAAAATTAGGGGGAATTCCTATCATCTTTAAAAGTTTTTTAACCAATATATTTTTCTCAATATAACAGTTTTTCAGCCTATTAATTTTAATTAAAAGTAAAATTATTTTAAGCATATCTTTGCTACACATATATGTATATCTATCTCTATATATCTTTCTAGCTATATGAAAGCTTTGACTTCATATTCAAATAGCTTTTTCTTAGAGGACATTTAAAATGTGAAGATTCCATTTTACAGATATTCAATTACTCAATTTCAAAATGTGCAAGAAGCTACCAACTTTTAGTAAATCTTTGCTAATTACATTAAAAGTGATTTTTAAAGTCACTGATCATATATATATATATATATATATATGTGTGTGTGTGTGTGTGTGTGTGTACATATATATATGTGTGTGTGTGTGTGTGTATATATATATGTATATATATATATATATATATATATATATATATATAGTGGGGAAGATGCTATAATGATGTTGCCACTTAAAATCTTAAAAAATTTAGACTTTCTTGGTTGCCTGGGTTCCCCTTCAATCATCTATACTACTCCCCTTAGTAATAGGGTCACATTTCTGGTTTATTGCAGGAAATTTCATCCTGGTATACCTTTGAGTGGAATGGAACCAAAGAGATAGCATAGTTGTACCCAGGGACAGTAGGTACCAGGTGCTTCAATTGCAATTATGATCAATTGCATTGAGATATAGATAGGGCAAAGATGGCAGAGTAGCAAGAAGTACAAAGCACTCCTCCAAATCAATCTACAAAATGATCCAGACAAAATCCTGATGGGTATGTTAGAGTAATGATCACAGTGAGCAGTTTTGTTTTGTTTTTTTTTTCTAGTCTGTATCGGCATAGGGAAATAAAGAGAAAGGTCTGTAGCAGTCTGGCACAACTTATAAACATCTTTGGGCCACAGATAGGTTAGACTAGAGACAGACTGAGATCATTGGTTGCTTTGGTCACATGGCAAACAGGAGAGTGCATAATACATTTTTTGTGGGCTGCCCAAAATCCTTTGGTGGACCACAAGCCTCCCACGCCTGGTCTATAGACACAGGTGATAAGAACTGTCCAAGAATGAACAATAAAGAGTATGCCATCACAGGAAGAAACTGTGAACCAGAGCAAGGTGCCATCCAAGATGCCTCATTGTGAGTCCAAAACATGTGTAGTATTCATAAACAGGGGTTAACTAGAAGCTCTGTTACTTTCTACCCATGTTGAGGTCAGAAATCCAAGGCAGACTGAAGAGATTTGAAGAGATCTGTCCCTTATGGTGGGGAACCAAAATGAGGACCAGTACTTGGCCCTCACCTGCATACCAGGCAAGACTCAAGTTCAGACACAAGAAACAACTGTGCAATTTAGACTCCAAAAGTAAAGTAGGGTCCCAGTTCTAGCTTTCATCCCAGTCTGAAGCTATCAGAGGATCAAGCAGGGCAGGAATCCCAGACCAAAGGGGAGAAACAATCAGTCTTTGTCCATGATCAAATGCCTTTGGGAGCAATGAAAACTGGTACAGCCTCTGCCTGACTTGAGCCTAAAATTTTAAAGTAATAAGAAGGCAGGAACAGGATCAGTCCAGACATTCCCTCCAAGAGTACACAGACCCCCTCCCTAATAAAAAATCTCATATTGCAATGTAGACTGGAAAAATGACTAAACAAACACAAAGATCTCCTTATGAAAAGTCATCTTGTTATAAACATTCTAGACAGAAACCTAGAACAAGAGAAGCGTTCCAAAACTCTTACAAGGAAAACCTCAAAGAAGAACACAGCTTGGGCATTAGTTCAACTAGAATTTCTGGAAGATTTAAAATAGAGTTAAAATTGCTTCTAAAGAAGGAAGAAAGAGAACTAGAGGGGAAACATAAAAAGAAATGGAAGACATGCAAAAAAGAATTAGAAAGGAAATAAATAGCTTCATACAAGGGGTAAAAAATCTTACCCAGCTATAAACTGCCTGAAAATTAGAATGAATCATGAGAAAAAGTGAAACAAGTATCAAAGTCTGAACAAATAACAAATCTGAAAAAAAATGGAAGAAAATGGAAACTACTTATAGCAAAAATAATTGAACTACAAAACAGATCAAAAAGAAATTATTTAAAAATCACTGGACTACTTGAAAGGCATGGCAAAAAAAAAAAAGTCCAGATATTTTAGTTCAAAAAGTCTAAAAAACAAAACAAAACAAAAAACAAATTGCCAGTAATTCTAAATCACTTAGCAAATTAAATTTCAAAAAATCAAAAGATGGTCACTACTCCCAAGGAACACATAATCTAATGGGGGAGACAACATATAAATATCTATGAACAACTAAATTATAAATAAGATACACTGGAGATAATCAAGAGAGAATAGGGACTAGACTTAAAGATTATTGAGGAAGGAGTCATGGAGGTGAGATTTTTAAACAAATGCTTTATTAACTTCTGTTTTACATCATTCATTTCCGCCAGATTTTGAGTTACAATCATTTTCCCCCCATTATTCCCCTACCCAACCTCCCAGAATAGTAATCCCACAAGATATCGATTCCTCCAATCTGCTCTCTCCCATACCTTCTCCCATACCCCCATCGACTTTTCCATTAGAGGAAGCTGAGTCTTTGCATCCCAATGCCTGCACATCTTATCTCCCTATTACAAGCAAAAGAGTATTAATAATAGTATTTATATATATTTGAAACATTTAATGTTACGACCTCAAATTACAGATCCATTTCCTTCCTCCCTTGTCACCCATTCCCTCTTGGGAGATAAGTAATTCAGTATATGTTGTACATGTCTAGCTATGCAAAACATTATCATAGTAGATATATTGTACAAGGCTGCTTATAATTCCCTCCCACTCATCCCACCCCCCACCTGGTCCATTCCCTACATGATCCTGTCCCACTTTTATAGTGGATACTTCCAACCTCCCCTCACCCCAAGGATGCCCTCCCATCCATCATCCCTCCTCCCATCCCCCTTCCCCCTATCCTGCTACAGGTTGAGATATCCCATTTAGTATGTATGTCATTTTCTCCCTGGACCAAATTCAATGTGAATGTGGTTTTGCCTTTTTAGCCTTCCTTATTCTCCCCCTCTTTTGCAAACACTTCCCCTTGCTTCTTCTGCATGGGATAGTTTACACTACCCTGTCTCTCCCCATCTCCTCTTGCCACTTTCCTCACTCACCTCATAATTTCATCCCTTGAGTATTCTCCCTTCCCAACAAATTCAACTTATGCCCTCTATCCATATATTACTGTAACCATATACACACACATTCACATATGTATTCATATGACCACACCCCCTTCTTCCATTAATTTCATAGTGATAAAGATATCATCATTCACAGTTATTGCTTTTCCATATAGGAATGTAAATAATTCAACTTTGATAAGTTCCTTTTGATTTCTTTTCCCTGATTACCTTCTCAGGCATCTCTTGCTTCTTGTGTCTGGATGTCAAATTTTCTATTCAACTCTGTTTTTTTCCTCAAGAATGCTTGAAAGTCCTCTATTCCACTGAATGACCATATTTTCCCCTGAAACAAAATACTCAGTTTTGCTGGGTAGGTGACCCTTGGGTTCATTCCCAGCTCTTTTGCCCTCTGGAATATCATGTTCCATGCCCTTCTATCCCTCAATGTAGAAGCTGCCAGGTCCTGGGCTATTCTGATTGTGTTTCCAAAATATTGAAATTGTTTCTTCATGGCTGCTTGGAGTATTTTCTCCTTGATCTGGGGATTCTGGAACCTGGCTATAATATTCCTGGGAGTTTTCTTTTTGGGATCTTTTTCAGGAGGTGATCTGCGGATTCTTTCAACCTCCATTTTGCCCTCTGGATCTAAAACATCAGGGCAGTTTTCCTTGAGAATTTCTTGAAGGGTGATTTCTAGGTTCTTTCTTGATCATGGCTTTCAGGTAGTCCAATAATTTTTAAATTGTCTCTCCTGGATCTATTCTCCAGGTCAGTGGTTTTTCCATGAGATATTTCACATTGCCTTCTAATCTTTCATTTGTTTGGATCTGCTTAACAGCATCTTGATTTCTCATATAGTCACTAGCTTCCATTTGCTCCAGTCTAACTCTGAAGGAATGAATCTCCTCAGTGAACTTTTGAGATTCTTTTTCCATCTGGCAAATTCGACTTTTTAAGGCATTCTTCTCCTCATTGCCCTTTTGGGCCTCCTTTGCCATTTGAGTTAGTCTATTTTTTAAGGTGTTGTTTTCCTCAGTCAGGCTGTTGACCCTCATTTCATACTTTTCCTGCATCCTTCTCATTTCTCTTTCCAATTTTCCTCCACTTCTCTTATTTGATTTTTAAAGTCCTTCTTAAGGTCCTCTATGGCCTGCAACCCGCTCATGTTTTCCCCTGGGGCTTTTGGAGCAGGACTTCTGACCTCACAGTCCTTTTCCTGCTCTATGCCCCCAAAATAGGAGTCTAGGGTTGCATTTTTCTGTTTCCTTTGCCTTGGCATGTTGCCACTTAATTACTTGACTTTTGGGCTTGTTGCCACACTATGGCTTTAAGGCCAGATAGAGGAATTTTCGTCCTGAACGTGTGGGGGGCAACTTCCGTTTCTGGCAAGCTGTAAACCCACCCACGACTTCCACCCTAGATCACAATCCAGATCCAGGGAGGTTAAAGCAAGAGCAATTACCCCCCAAGACTGATCACTGGATCTCCCCACAATTTGCAGGCTGGGAGCCGGAGCTGCCTCTGAAAACTACAAAATGGCGTGTGTCCTCAGCGGCTTCTAGCCCCCAGGGGAGGGAACCGACGCATTCCCCAAATACAGGTCCCAAAGTCCACAGGACACTAACCTCTTACTTTGTCCTAGGCAAGTCTATGTTGATAATTCTGGAGTCGCCACAGCTCCTGGCGTTCTGGGGTTCCTCCAGCTGGCTGCTGGCCCTGCCGCCCTGGGGCTAAAACCTCAGCTCATGTGGACCTGGGCTCGGCTCGGCTCCTGCGCTCTGCGCGCTGCCAGGTCCCAGACCACTGCGCTGGTCCTTCCTGCAGGGCTGCTGGGCTGTCCTCAGCGGGAGGTTAGCTTCTCTGTGTCGTTCTGTGGGTGCTGGGGCTCCAGAAGTTGTTCAGAGTCCCCTTTTACATAGTTTGGGGGGAATCTGGGGGCAGAGTGGCTTGGATGAGCTGTTTCTACTCTGCCATCTTGGCCAAGAGGTGAGATTTTAATAAGACTTGAAGGAATACAGCCTTACAGATTGAAAACAAAATAAAATTTAAGTCTTAAAATATCGATTTCATCAGTTCTTTTGAAATTATACTAAACCATAATTAAAATGAAAAGCATTTAAAGAGAAACTGAGGGTACATGGGAAGGAAGATAGCACAATGCAAAGAAAATTGGATTAGGAATTAGGAGTTGGGTTTGCATCCTAGGACTGGCATTAATTAATTTTGTGATATTGGATGAATTAAAAAACCTTCCTGGTATCTCATAAAAAGAACATTTGGAGATATTCATCTCCATACATATGTATATATTCTACTTAAACAAGAGGAGCTAGTAACTGTCTTCAAAACCATGAAACCAATTCAACCATTTATTGCATCAATGTTCAAAATTTTCACCATAGTATTTGAAGCAAAATATTAAGGGTTTTTTTGTTTGTTTGTTGCTTGTTTGTTTGTTCTCAGAAATAAGCATTTAAGTTTTACAAATGACTTATAGGACATTCTATGAATATTTCTTTGGATATTTGCCAATACAAATTTAGCTTATTTAAACAACGCAGATATATTCGTTCACATGTACACCAAAGTGTGTGTGTGTGTGTGTGTGTGTGTGTGTGTGTGTGTGTGTGGTGGAGGGTGTTTTTGTGCAGGGAAGTGTAACTGTGTAGGTGTAGGGGTGAGTAGAGTTATTTGCATGTTTGTGTTTGTGTGGTTGTGGTCGACATTAACCAAGTGAATTTCATCACCCAGTCACACAGACACTTACTGAGTTCCATTTGCTGATGTTATTTCCCTGATCTAGACTGTAAGCATACATGAATATGATAGAGAGCAGTGTTCTATTCCCTTACAGCAGTAATTATAAAGACCTTGGGGATTTCTTAACTGAATCAAAGGTATGAACTAAAGGTTAGGCATTTCTATTGAATCAATCAATCAAAAGCTTTATGAGGTGGGAGAATTCCTCGAAAATCTTTGAAAGAAATGCAGTGTCTCTCCACAGGTAGTATATTGTTATTGGTTAAAAAGACTCAGGCACTTATTGGTTTTATACAAAATAGCAGATCATTTTTGGAATGCAGGAGATTCTAGTAGTAACAAGAAAAGAGAACGTTAAGATCTTTCCCTAACTTGGTAGGGAGGAAGAAAAATAGAACTTGCTTTTCTTACCTTTTTTGACCAGGATAGGGCCCTGTAAATATTGAACATTTAGAAGATTTGGACTCATCCATGTCCTAGTATCATCCCTAGCATAGTAGCAGCTATTAATAGTGTCTGTATCAGATCTAAGGACAAATTAGAAATAATTAATAAAACAAGTTTCAAGACTATAAGAAACCTAAAAGAAAGCTGCACCATGCCTAAGGAGAACTTTAGGAGTCGCCCATCAAGAGGAGAAAATAAATTCTAGAGACTAGAATTTGTGAGTTAACTCTCTGGCACAAGTGCCCTCTAAGCTGGAGTGTACTCCTGAGATTTTGTATGTACTTGTGGAAGAATGTGTTATAGATTTGGGGGAGAAAAGATATTTTTATGCCAACTTGTTTTACTGTAACACTTTAGTAAATACCCCCTTTTAAGCTAGAAGCTTAGCATCGCGCACACACACACACACACACACACACACACACACACACACACACACACTCCAAAACACCCAAAACCCAAGATCCTGGCAACTGGTCCCATCATTTCCTTGCAAATAGAGAGGGAAGAAATGGTAGCACTGTCAGATTTTATATTCTTGGGCTCAAAAACCACTGCAAAGGGTGAAGGTACCCAAGAAATTAACAGACACCTGCTACTTGGAAGAAAAGCTTTGCTAAATCTGATTTTGTTGTTGTTGTTCAGTTGTTTTCAACTGTGTCTGACTCTTTGTCACGCATTCAGGATTTTCTTGGCAAAGACAGTATAGTGACTTACCATTTCCTTCTCCAGTTCATTTTGCAAATGAGGAGTCTGGACATATCTGGACAGCACACAAAAAAAGCAGATATCACTTTGTCAACAAAGGTCTATATAGATAAAGTTATGTTTTTTTCAGTAGTAATGAATGGCTGTGAGAGTTGGACTAAAAGGATACCTAAGGACCACAGAAGTGATGTTTTCAAATTGTGGTGCTAGAGAAGACTTTCGAGAATCCTTTGGACAAAAAGGAAATAAAATCAATCAATACTTAAAGAAATTAATTCAAGCTATTCACTAGAATATCAAATACTGAAGTTGATACTTAAATACTTTGACCATATAATGAGAAAATGGGCCTCATGGAAAAGTCCATGAAATTTGGAAAGATTGAAAGCAAAAGGAAAAGTCAATGGGAGATCATAAGGTGGATAGATAATGTCATGGAACCAATGAACATGAACTTGGACAGACTAGGATAGATACTAGAGGATAGAAGGGCTTGGAATCCAATGATTCATCAGTCATAAAAAGCAGAATATGACTGAATGAGTGAAGATCAAAGGCTAATTAACCCTAGGTTAATTAACTGATATAAAGTAAAAGACACTGGGTAGAGGGAGAGTAAAGCATACCAGTTGGGTCTTATAACATATATAGAATTAGGGAAGGCTAGGTGGCACAGGGGATAGAGCACCAACCCTGGAGTCAGGAGAACCTGACTTCAAATCCAGCCTCAGACACTTAATACGTACTAGCTGTGTGACCTTGGCCAAGTCACTTAACCCCAACTGCCCTGCCTTCACCCCTCCAAAAAAAAGCAAAATATATTTTGAAAAACAACCGTAAATCTCTTGAGGATTTCTCTAGATCCTGCAAAGGAATGTATTCAGTTTTCTTCTGAGGACCCAGTCTCCAGTGCTAATGAGGTTGGAAGAGCTCTTCTAAAACAGTCCTTGCCCTCAAGAAGCTTATATTCTAATAGGGGAGAGAACATATATGTATAAATAAAATAAATAGAGTAGAAGCAAAATTCAGAGCTCCCTGGAGGCGGGTTCCATTCCAATGGAGACTATACATATAAACACATATGCATACATACATACATACATACATACATACATATATGCATGTATATGTGTATACACACATACACCCCAAGATAAAACTAAAAAGATAGCTTGAAAAAGGTTGCATTAATAATAACCCTGCTGTCATTCTTGATCTGAATTGCTCAATTATTTAATTATAGAGGTCTCCAATTGTTCTCTTAGTGAGTATTATATGGCTAGTCTCATTATCTCAATACCTGCCCTTCACACAATCATAACCTACCACAAGCTTGCTCGTTGTGTTTATTCATACAACCTGATATGTGGAGAGTCCTCTGAAATTTGCCAAGAAATTGGAATAGATGTTGGAGGTGAGGCCCTACTCTTCTGGACCAAAATGCCCAGTATACCTTCAGCCAGAGACTGAAAGGGTTTGGAATGTGTTTAAAACACTATTCTATGCTCTATGCTAAGAGAGAGGAGAGAGCACCATTTGAGAGGTGACACCATCAGTGGAAGTCATCCAAAAAGCACACAAGCTGGAAGCACCACCATGAATAAAATGAAAGGTAGGAAAATAGCCAAAGCAGCTGGTTGACAGCATGAATTGAACTAGGGACACTGCCAGAAAGAAAAGCAGACACTATTGCAGTGAGCAAAACAATATTAATGGAGGCACCAACCCAGGAGTGAAGAGAAGAGGATGTTATGCATCAGTAAAAAGACGTACAAAGATGGGGGCTGAAAAGAAGCCAGACAAAGCAGGTACAGAATATTGATCTGCAGAGACAGAATGGGCCCTCCTTATTCTCTCAATCTCTGCTTTCACACTTTTATGCACTGAGGAAAAGGGAGAGTAAAACCTTCCTTTCTTGTTCTTTGTTTGCTGTTTCACAGTTTTTAGAAATAAATTCATAGAAATGAATTCTATGAGATAACATTATAATTCACCATAATAATGATTTGTGAATATCCTTGGAGTGAATTTACCCTAAAGGAAGGTTATTTGCAATTGAAGTATACAAAGAGTGCAATGTATACTTATTTATTTATTCATTCAAATATTTGTTTTATTATCATTAATTATTATTATTGTCATTATTATTATTATTATTATTTTACTTTTGGAAGCATTTTTTACAAAACTGGGGGCTTAGAGTAAATAAAATGTTTTACTTCATGTTAGTATAGCTTCTCCAGAGCAGAAAATAGTAAGTGAATCTGCATTAATGTCTAAACCCAAAGAGTCAGTATTCTGGTAGGATGTTTGTAAGTGTGTTCTGATTGGTCTTTCTGAGACACTTGCCTAAGGCATTTTCTTTCCTCTTCTCTCTGTAGTTTTGAAAGGAAACCCATTCCCCAGAAGGGTGTAGGTAATAGCCTGACAATAGAAACTGAATAAAGGCGAAATCTAAAAGGAGCCTAGTTACGCAGTGGTAATTGTCTTCTTTCATTAACTCAATATATGTCACTATACACATATCTGTTAGAAGTAGGAGCTTGTCTGGGAAATTTTGATTCTCTTTTCCTGAAAATATTTTGAATTTTATTTTTTCACTGCTTCTTAGGAATTAGAAACCTGTTTATTTTCTTCCTTCCTGTTTCTTTTAAGCAATAGTTTCCAGTATTATAGCATTCCTGTGTTAAATTTACATATATAAGCCACACACACACACACACACACACACACACACACATATAAATATATTCAGTGATAATAGTAGTGATAAAAATGACTTATTCTATTACTGGTATGATAATGGAATGTTATTATTGTTTCAATATATTGATTATTACTTTTATAGATTCCACAAAACAGAGAAAGAATATATGAATCAAGATGAATACCTAGATACACATAAGTCATTTTCCTGGTAAGGGGGAGTCTATCACTGATCTTGAGTAGTTATTTTTTTTTTGAGGGAATAATCTGCTGTGCTTCATATTTCCATTAGTTTTCCCTCAAAGCATGTGGAAGGTAAATCATTCATTCTTTTGATTAGTTGACCTGAACATGTTTACTTAAGAGTCAAACCTGTAGGACAGAGTTCAGAAAGGGATTCTTACATAAATGTGGGGTGGCTAAGTGAAAATAAGCAGTTCTCCTCAGTATTACAAAAGAAAAATATCCTAATTCCTTGACAGATAATTCACAGTTAAAAAGAACTATGAACCTTCTGCACAATGGATGCATAGTTACTTCCACTTTGTAGTTTATCAATGTATATTGTAATTTTCTTTGAAATCGTTTATTTACTTTTAGTTTTCAACATTAATTTCCACAAGACTTTGAGTTACAAATTTCCTCCCCATATCTCCCCTACTGTCCACTCCAAGATGGCAAGCATACTGAATAACCCTTCCCCCAATCTGCCTTCCCTTATATATTCACCCCCCACCCATTGCTAGCACACTTATTTTCTTTTAGGGCAAGATGGATTTCTACAGCCCATTGCCTGTATATCTACTTTCCCATCTGTATGCAAAAAACAAATTTTTAACACTTGTTTTTAAAACTTTGTGCTGAAGATTCTCTCCCTCCTCCCTTCCTCATCCACACCTACTGGGAAGACAAGCAATTCAATATAGGTTATACATGAGTTATGCAAACCATTTCCATAGTAGTTATATTGTGAAAGAATATATTTACCTTCATCTTATCCTGCCCATTTATTCTGTTTTCCCCTTTGACCCTGTTCCTTTTCAAAAGTGTTTGCTTCTAACTACCCTCTCTTCCAATCTGCCCTCACTTCTATCATCCCCCGTCTTATCCCCTTCCCTCCTACTTTCCTATGGGATAAGATTCCCAATTTAGTGTGTTTATTATTCCCTCCTTAATCCAAATCCAATGAGAGTAAGTTTGACTCATTGCCTTTCACCATCCTGCTCTTCCCCTCCATTGTAACAGCCTTCTCCTGACTTCTTTATGTGAGATAATCCACCTCATTCTATCTTTCCTTCTCCCAATATGTTCCTCTCTCACTTCTTAATTTTATTTTTTAGATATCCCTTAACATTCTTCTCATCCTGTGCCCCCTGTCTATGTATACATGTTCACAATACAAACACTCACACACACATACATATATATATATACACACACATATACATATATATGGATAAAGACACATATACCTACCTATACATACATATTTATGTGTATACATACACACAAATACATATAGACATATATGTATATATACATATATGCATACATGTATATCTATATCTATATCTATATCTATCTATCTATCTATCTATCTATCTATCTATCTATCTATATATATATCTTCCCTTCAGCTATCGTCTTACTGAGAAAGGTCTCATGGATTGTAAATATCATCTTTTCATATAGGAATGTAAATAGTTCAACTTTAATAAGTTCCTTATGATTTCTCCTCTTTTGCCTTTTCATGTTTCTCTTGATTCTTGTATTTCAAATTCAAAATTTCTGTTCAGCTCTGTTTTGTTTCATCAAGAATGCTTGGAAATACTCGACTTCATTAAAGTTTCATATTTTCCCCTGAGTTATTATACTTAGTTTTGCTAGGTAGGAGATTCCTGGTTTGAATCCTAGTTCCTTTGACCTCCAGAATATCATATTCCAAGCCCTTCGATCCCTTAATGTAGAAGCTGCTAGATCTCATGTTATTCTGATTGTGTTTCCACAATACTCAAACTATGTCTTCCTGACTGTTTGGAATATTTTCTCCTTGACCTGGGAACTCTGGAATTTATCTATAATATTCCTAGGAGTTTTCTTTTGGAGATCTTTTTTGAAGAGTTTATCAGTGAGTTCTTTTAATTTCTTTTTTTGCCCTCTGCTTCTAGAATATCATCAGGGCAATTTTCCTCCATATTTTTTTATTCATTAAAAAGTATCACAGCTTTAATTGTAGAGCTCAGTGTAATTAAAAAATAGCAAATACAATAATCAGTTTTAGGACCTTACATTTGAATAGGGGTAAATAATTTCTGTTTTAGAGACCAGTTTTATTGCAACAGTAAGAAAAAATAATTATTCTTTGGAAAATCCTTTGGTGGCAGAGAAGAAAAACTCTACCAACAGACATACTTTGTGGTTCTGTCTGTAGCGCCTGTGTGATTCAGCTGATTTCAAGAGAAACCTGTGATTCAATTCAAACTTTCAGAGAAGGCATTACAGTTTGCATGATCTAATCAGCCAGGTAATACTGGTGGCAATCTCAGTGCAGGAGTGAAGCAGTTGTTTCTTGACACAATAGTTATCCCAGATGCCAGCTTTGGCCAGAATAACCAGCTCACCTGTCTTTAAATCAACACCAATAATTGTCCTGTTTCTGAATGTTAACCCTGTATCTTAACTAGTGTTTCCTGTAGGTCAAAACCAGAGTTCTGAGCAAGTACTTTGGGAGTAATGAGCAATGCATCAGCAAAAACTTGGACTCCAAGATCGTCCCTTCCCTTGACATTAAGCTTATGTTTAATGGGAGTTTCAGCTATGGCTACTTCTCCTGTGCCAGGACCAGAACCACACAGTTGTCTTCAATAGTGTTCTTGACAGCTCACGATCATCTCATACTGCATCCTTGATCTAATAGTGTGCTTGTTTGGCCCTTTAATCAACAATGTGACAGAGCAAGGGTTGCCACATTTCTCAATGAAGGTGAATTTCTCTTCTCCCAGTGCGTATTCATAGACAAAACCTCCATGTTCCAAACAGTCAGAATTTAAGTCATCTAGAGAATTCATAGCCATCCAACCACATGCAAGAGTCAACCTCTACATATTTCTTCTTTTTGCTCCATAGAGGGCTACTATACCTTCTTTTGACAGAGCATCTAAAGAAAATGGGTCAATTCCCTTTTGGTTAACAACAACAAATTCTTTATCTGAATTGCCGCACACTTTTCTTTTTCAGTTCTATTTTCTTTACTCTATCTTCAATGAATTTCCTTTCTGCTTTTACTATCTCCTCTCTTTCTTCTGCATTTATCTATCTATCTATCTATCTATCTATCTATCTATCTATCTATATAAACAACCCGGAATTCACTTGGTTTTTTTTTTTTTCATATTCTAATGATACTTTGCAGGTTAGGATATAAGCAACTTCTACTCTTTTCTTCATATCAGGATGTTGGGCACCATGGTTCAAAACCAGTCCTCTGATTAATATTGTGTCAGTATCTGGTTTGTGCTTCATCTCCATTATCTCTACCATGAAAAGATCAACAGGTTCACCTGTTTTTCTGATGCCCAAAACTGAGTCTACCACAGCTTCTGTCAGCACATCGTCGAGGTCAGCATTGACTTTGGTGAGCAGGGATAGTGTGGGTCACATTGATGGGGATTTCTCTATTTCTCTCATTATTTTGATTTGATCTAAGACTTCAAGAGCCTTTGTCTTGGAAGTTTCAAACCCTTATTTTATGATTTGAGGGTGATTACCTTTAGAAATGTAGAGATTGACCTGCTTCTGCAGCTCCCCCAAAATGAGAACACTTAAAGTGGTGCCATCACTGGTAATGACATTCTGGGCTATCATTACTTTTCTATGAAGGAGCCTGTGGGGTGCTGAATTTGCATCTCATGCAGGAGAACATTGCTATCCTTGGTGAGCTCGATGTCTCCTGCTCTGGAAATGAGCATCTTCATAGTGCCCTTGGGTCCCAAGTTGGTCTGCAGCATATCCTGCAATCCTTTGGCTGCACTGATATTCTTGGCCAGCACCAGCTGGGCCCCAGGCCACCTTGACTTTGGGGCTCAGCACTTTCACTGCCAACAAGACTGCAGAACAGTGGCAATGGCCTTGAAAATTTCTTGAAAGGGTACACAATCATCATGGCGGCGGCCGGAGCCCCGGATGAAGTCGAAGAGCCCGGCATGGAAACGGATGCGCAGAAGCTGCAGCTCAACTGCGTGGACGCCGAGGCTGAGAGCTCCTCCCGCGCCTCCCCCTCACCCGCGGCCGCCGCCGCGACGGCCAAGGGCAGCCTGCAGGCAGAGCCGACGCAGGGGGGCATAGCCAGTGCCCAGGCCTCGGTCAGCAACGGCGACGACGCCGACGCCGAGAAGGAGCTGGTGGACCTGAAGATCATCTGGAACAAGAACAAGTACGACGTGCGGGTGCCCCTGGACAGCACGGGGGCCGAGCTGAAGCGCAAGATCCACTCGATTACAGGCCTGCCACCTGCCATGCAGAAAGTTATGTTTAAGGGACTTCTACCTGAGGAGAAAACATTACGGGAAATCAAAGTAACCAGTGGTGCCAAGATTATGGTGGTTGGATCTACAATAAACGATGTTTTAGCAGTAAACACACCCAAAGATGCAGCACAGCAAGAAGCGAAAGCTGAAGAGAGTAAGAAGGAGCCACTCTGTAGGCAGAAGCAACACAGAAAAGTGTTAGATAAAGGGAAACCTGAAGATGTGATGCCTTCTGTTAAGGGTGCCCAGGAACGACTACCAACGGTACCTTTATCAGGCATGTACAATAAGACAGGAGGAAAAGTGAGACTCACCTTTAAATTAGAACAAGACCAGTTGTGGATTGGCACTAAAGAGCGAACTGAAAAATTACCCATGGGCTCCATTAAAAATGTGGTCAGTGAACCTATTGAAGGACATGAAGATTACCACATGATGGCATTTCAGTTGGGTCCCACCGAAGCCTCTTACTACTGGGTGTATTGGGTTCCAACTCAGTATGTGGATGCAATCAAAGACACTGTGCTGGGAAAATGGCAGTATTTTTGAAAGCACTTTCACCTCTGGCACAGGAGACTGACCCAAAGTGAAGGACATTGCTGGGAGAGGCCTGCAACAAGCCCGGATTTCATAGTCCTGGAACTTTTATTAATTCAAATCTGAGGAGATATTGACTGAAGCCAGAGGTGATGTACTTTCACCATTAGTTTACTTTTAACTTAAAATTGCAAAATCCCTTCCCTTCAGTCAGCTTCAAACCATATTTAAAGTGAATACAGTGGAAATCAATAAATCTTAATTTAGAACGCGTTGTGTGGAATACTCTTAAGTGTTCTGAGAGTAGATCTGCCAATTTCGTTTAAAACAAAATGATCAAAATATATATCTGGGTTTTTTAATGTGATTTGAACTAAAAAATATTTTCATAAATCTTTGGTTGCAAATGGTTAAAAAAAAAAAAAGAAAATTTCTTGAAAGGTGATATCTGGGCTCTTTTTTTTTTTGATCATGTCTTTCAGTTCAATTATTTTAAAATCATCTCTTCTGGATCTATTTTCCAGGTCAATGTTTTTTTTTTTTTTCCAATGACATATTTCACATTGTTTTCTATTTTTTTCATTCATTTGAATCTGTTTTATAGTATCTCAATCTCTCATAAAGTCATTAGCTTCCATTTTGAAATTCCTTTTTCATCTGGCCAATTCTGCTTCTTAATACATTTTTCTCGTCCTTGGCTTTTTAAATCTCTTTTGCCATTTGATTTAGACTATTTTAAGGTGTTATTTCCTTCAGTATTTTGTGTGGTCTCCTTTAGCATACTGTTGACTCCTTTTTTTTCATGATTTTTTGCACCATTCTCATTTTTCTTCCCAATTTTCCTCTACTTCTGTTAGTCGATTTTCAAAATCCTTCTTGAGCTCCTTCGTGGCCTTTGATCAGTTTATATTTTTCTTGGAGGCTTTTGATGCAGCAGTTTTGAATTTATTGTCTTCTCTTTTGATCATCTTTATCACCAAAAAACAATTCTATAGTTTGATTTTGCTTCCTCTGTTTGCTCATCTTTCCATTCAATTATTTAACTTTATGGTTCTTTGCCGTGGTAGAACTCTGCTTCGAATGTGGAGAGCACTGTGTCCCAAATTTCTGGGGTTTTGCACAGCTTTTGTAAGAGCTTCTTCTAGGCACCTGCCTCAGAACTGTGAGAATGACTGCCTCTTCACAGCCTCAGCAATCTCTGCCATGTTAGCCTTCTTCTCCCCAGGACCACCACCAAGACTGTGACCCAGATCCAAGCAGGGCAAAGCAAGAGAATCCTGCCTCAGCACCAGCAAAGAGAGCCCTACAATCCCCCTCTGGACAGTTTCTTGGTCCCCCCATGATATGTGAGTCTGGACCTCAAGAGGCAGATACCCAAGCAGCAGCTGCATCTGCTTCTGCATCCACCACTACCTCTGCTGCCCTGGGGGTAGGAGCCAGACTATGCTTTTCTCTCACCCAGGATCAACAGAGTTTCCCCACTGACCTTTTATTTTCTTTTTGTCAATTATGGGTTCAGAAGTCTGGAAACCACCATAGGTGCTAGCAATTCAATCCTGTGAAGTCTGCTCTGGTTGTTTTGTGCCACAGGTCTGTGCCAGCATATCTCATATGGGAATGTGCTCCACTCCAAGCCAGGTGAGAGATTTGTTACTCTGTCACTTTATGGGTTCTGAAGCACTAAAAATTATCTAGAGTCATTTTATACAGGTCCTTGAGGTGCTTGGAGCACAAAATCAAGCAACTTCCTGCTTTTACTCTTCCATCTTGGCTCCTATTTTAATTTATTTTTAAAAAAAGAAATTAACACTTCTATAATGAATAATGATTTAGAATTTTTTTTTGCATTTGATTATAAATAGCTTAATTTCTCCTCCAAAAACTACCTGCTCATGTCCTTTGACCATTTGTCAACTAGGGAATAACTTTTTTCCTATAAATTTTACTGAGCTCTCTCTATATTTTAGAAATGAGTCTTTTATCAGAGATACTAGACATAAAAAAATATTTCCCAGCTTCCTACTTCCCTTCTAAACTTGGTTGCATTGGCTTTGCTTCTATAAAAATCTTTTCAATTTAATGTAATGAAAATTAACTGCTTTGCATTTCATAATGTTTGGCTGTCTCTTGTTTGGTCATAAATTCTTCCCTTCTCCATAACTCTAACAGGTAAAGTACTACTTGATCTCCAAGTTTTCTTACAATATTAGCCTTTATACCTAAATAATGTACCAATTTTTATTTTGTCTTGGTATAAAATCTTGGTCTATGCCTATTTTCTATCATAGTTTTCCATTTTTCCAGTAGTTTTTGTTAAATAGTGAATTCTTATCCCAGAAGCTGGAGTCTTTAGATTTATCAAATAGTAGATTACTTTAAGAGTCATTGACTACTTTGTCTTATGTACCTAAGCTGCTCCACCACTCTTATTTCTTAGCCAGTAGCAAGAAATTTTGATGATTGATGCTTTATAAAAAAAAAAAATAATAAGATCTGGTGTGCATAGATTACGTTGCCTTGCACTTTTTTATTTTTTTAATTCCATTGATATTCAGGAACTTGAATTTTGACATTTTTTCTAGTTCTATAAAATATTTTTTGATAGTTTGAATGGTATGGTATTGAATGGGTAAATTAATTTAGGTAGATGCCATTTTTATTATATTAACTCAGTCTACCCACGAGCAACTTATGTTTTTCCAATTATTCAGAACTAATTTTATTTGTGTGAAAAATGTTTTGTTACTATGTTCATGTGGTACCTTGGTTTGTCTTGGCAGGTACACTCCCTAATATTTTATAATGTCTACAATAACTTTAAATGAAATTTATCTTTTACTGCTTGGATTTGTTAGTAATATATAGAAATGCCAAGATTATGTGGATGTATTTTACGTCCTGCAACTTTGCTAAAGTTAGTTATTATTTCAAGTAGCTATTGCTGGTTTTTTCACTCAATTCTCTGGGATTCTCTAAGTATAGATGCGTTTGTTTCTTCTTTGCCTGTTCTAATTCCTTTTTTCTACTCTTATTGCTAAAGCTAAAATTCCTAGTACAATATCCAATAACAGTGGTGATAATGGACATCCTTGTTTTACCCTCAATGTTACTGGAAATGCTTCTAGCTTATTCACATTACATAAAATGCTTACTGATGGTTTTAGATAGATGCTTTTTATCATTTTATGTAAGACTCCATTTATTACTATCCTCTGTAGTGTTTTTTTTCTGTAGTTTTTTTTTTCTAATAGGAATCATTATAAAGACACTACTTCCATATATATATACACACATATTTATGTAGGTGTGTATTTTGTATATACACACATATATACATATATATGCACAGGTGTATATATGTATGTATTGTGTATTATATGTGTGTATATGCATATATATATATATACATAGCTATATCTATCTTTCTATCTTTAATTTTAAAGGGGATGATAGCAAATATTTCAGGTTGGATTACAACTCAAGATTTTCTGACTCTATATCTCGTGCCCTAGCCACTACTTTGTGGTGCCTTTAACCCTGGGAGCTACAGAAGTATATGAAACCAACTCAAATATTAGATATGTTCTTAAAAACTTTTAAACTATGTTCTCTCATTTCTTTCCACTTTGCCATTCTTTGCTATTTCATGTAACTCTTTCCATACCTTTTTAAGATCATTGTATTTGTGGTTTACATCTATTTATCCTTGTCTCCTGATGCATACACTGCAACCAGATGATCTGGGAAACATAATCCTTGCTAGAGAGCACCACTAAGATACAGGTGGGTACAGATAGAATCTTCTGATCCTTTGAAGCTCACAAGGTCCCCCTTATAGATAAAAGTATATCTGTGTGGATAGAAGACCTGATTAAGGCTGAAATTGAGTATTCTCCTTCCCTTCTCCTTTCCCTAAAATTGTTCCTTTATAAAATTTTCACCTTAAGATTTACAAAGTAAAATTTTTGAATAGCCTCCCATTGTAATAATTTCAGTGCTTTTATATGGGATACAGAAGATATTATAACATCCTCCAGTCAATTAGAACAGATCTCTTATGTGGCATTATTTTATTTTGCCAAAAGACCTTCAAAGATTTTTTTTTTGAAATTTTATATATTAAAAATATCTTAATTATTGAATTATAAATATGAATGAAAAATCTATCCATCATATTAAATGCTCTAAAGCTACTCTTATGATACCATACTTATAAGATGAATGATTATTGTATTTAGTAAATTAAAAATACATTTGATTTAGAGAGTCAAGTGACAAGGAAAATAAAAGGAGACAACTGCAACTCAGTGGGAAGGAGAAAAAAAGTGAATAATTTTAGCTAATTATATAATTGGTTTTCTGCTTATGGAATAGCTTCTTTTTGCTTTCCCAAATTTCAAATAGTTGTTAAGTAGCAGTTAAAGGCTGCTAATAGTAAATAAAAAAGCATTGACCTGTCCTCGCAAAGGATATTTCTTCTCAAAGCATTTAATCAGAGAATTCATAACTCCTAATATTATCATGAAAATAAATTACTATCTTCAGCTCTTTGCTTGAAAAGAAACCCCAGTTAACTTTTAATTATGTTTAGTTTTTGCATATGACTTTTTGAAATGATGAGCATTTTTGCCTAATGAACTAGTGGCATTATCCATATTGAAAGGAAATAATGGATCAATCAATAAAAATTCCTAAATGGTACCTTTTAAATTATTCTTAACAATGGGGCTGTTCTGATGGATTGTGGATGCCAGATTAGTTTTTATTTGCATTTTATGAAGGATATCTATGACTCTTCTTATAGGATTGTGGTTAGATTAGGAGAGGGGTTCATTACTTGAAAGTCCTTTGAAGTCCTAAATATAAAATTGCTTCCCCCATGTGTATACTCCTAACAGGTGAGAGTCTTACAGGCTGAAATACAGAAAAAATACAAAGGTTTTTATACTTATAACTTGGTAAAACTTGAGCAGTCCTTCTATGTTGATTTTCAGGGCACAAGATAAGGTCCTTTAATTTATTAACACTTTTTTGGTAGGGAAAGGGAAATCTTCTTAAAACTAAGCTGAGTGCATATTTAATCCCCTAAATATGGTTTTTATTACTCTAGCTTTTGTGGATTTGTAATTCTACTTGAAGGTTCAAAGTAATTGGCATAGATGAATAAATTAAAATATTAATTCAGATAATTAAATTCAGTTAATTGAGGTCAGTCTTCTTGAAAGCAGAATAGCAATATTACAGTTTCTGACAATAGTTTGAGCATATTTGCATAGAGATTTAAAAAGCATATGTCCTTACTGAATTCTGATTTTATGCATGTGTGTCTTTTTAAAAGGGAGATGTTGATGTTCAAGGGAGCTATGAATTTAGGGCTTAGAGGTATAAATATAATGTTTCTCCTATGCCAAATTTGCTTACCAAAAAGCTATTTACCTTATTATTCAGCAAAAAAGGCCATGAATTAAAATGTGTGCTTTCTGAGGGAATGCTTTATGTGTCAGGTGTCTAAAAGAAAACTTAACAGGAAGTCTACCTAGATAAGGGTCAAGCAGCCAAGAACTTCAATGTCACTGAGCAACCAAACTGAGAAAAGAGTTTGAAGGCATTGCACCATTCTCCAATAAATAATTGTCGAGATATGATATGAGATATGATATGATATGGGATATGAGATGAGATGATATAAGATGTGATATGATATGATATGAAATATGATATGATATAACTATCAGAAAATAATTTATTTTTATTTTCTTCCTTTCTTTTTGTCCTTGCTCATCTCCCTGTATTTCCATATAGAATTAATTTTAAAATTAAAATGAATTGGATTCTAGTCCCAACCTTTGCTATAATAGCTATGTGATCTTGGGCATTTCCCTAAGACTTAAAGTGATATGTGTAATGTGGACCTTCATTGGTGAAAGGATTTTCCTCATACAAGAGTTTTGGTTAACAATGAAACCCCAGTCTATTCTGCCCATTCTCTTTTTTGATGATCTTCTTTCTTGCCCAGATATATTCTACAATGTGAAATATGGCCCTGGTCCACATAATTCCAAATATCCTGGACTCACACAAACCACATCCTGAACCAATGGATCATTCTAGTTTGGGAAGGCTCACTTACCCCCTATGATTAACATAGCAACCATCCTAGATAAAACTTAAATATAGCTACAGGCATGCCTACAGCATCAGGAAGGTGCATTGATATACCCTGGAGGAGAATTTCCAATGGTCCTCATCCTGGGGGCAGAGGAAAGGATCAATAATACCCCCCTTCCATTCAATTTTCCAGCACATGCCATCTTACTTTATGTAAAACTATGAGTATTCCTTTCCCCCAAGATGGCCCCAAAGGCAAAGAAGGAAGCCGTTGTCCCCCCCAAGAGAGAAGCCAAGTCCAAGGTTTTGAAGGCCAAGAAGGCAGTGCTGAAGGGTGTCCACAGCCACAAAAAGAAGATCAGAACATCCCCCACCTTCCAGAGACCCAAGACCCTGAGGCTTCGAAGGCAGCCCAAATACCCTTGGAAGAGCGCCCCTCACTGGAACAAGCTCGGTCACTATGCCATCATTAAGTTTCCTCTGACCACTGAGTCTGCTATGAAGAAGATTCAGAACAACACCCTAGTCTTCATTGTGGATGTCAAAGCCAATAAGCATCAGATCAAACAGGCTGTCAAGAAGCTGTATGACATCAACGTGGCCAAGGTCAACACACTGATCCAGCCTGATGGAGAGGCCTATCTCCGTCTTGCTCCAGACTACAATGCATTAGATGTTGCCAACAAAATTGGAATCATCTAACTTCTTGTGCCCAGCTGTGTCCCATTCCACCTACAATAAAAAGTTTTCCAGAATAAAAAAATAACTATGAGTATCCAAATAACACTTTTCTTGTTTTTAGTTCTTTTCTCCCTTTCCCTTTCTTTCTTCCTGTCCTTGTTCTCTCTCTCTCTCTCTCTCTCTCTCTCTCTCTCTCTCTCTCTCTCTCTCTCTCTCTCTCTCTCTCTCCCATATAAAGCTCATTTTGAAAGTATAATACATTTGATTCTAGTCCCATCCTCTGACATAATAGTTGTGTGATCCTGGGTAAAAGTTTTGTCCAGAGTGTCCCAACAGACGGTTGCAGGGGTTTTTATCCAAGGGACTTAACATCCAATACAATTATTGGATATAGGGCTATATTGATCTTACCTGACAGAAATTGGGTAAAATGCTAAATATTATTAGAAGCCCATGCACAAATAAAGAAACAAAGTTCTTGAAAAGGAACTATTTGAAAATGTACTGTATTCATTTGCCACAGATGCCAATGTAGTTGCAATCCTGTATAATCACTAAGTTTTGTGGCTTTGTTCATTATTGTTAACTATTTTGATCTGGAATACCTAGCTGGATGAAGGTCAGAGTAAGGTGAATTTCCACATTTAATACAGCAGAACACATTTAAATAAAAATGTCCCTTTAGTAGTAATTCAAATAATAATATAATAATTATATAAGAGTATTTTTTTTTGCTTTTTTGGAGGGAGGAAGGAAGGGCAGTTGGGGTTAAGTGACTTGTCCAAGGTCACACAGTTAGAAAGTGCTAAGTGTCTAAAGGCAGATTTGAACTCAGGTCCTCCTGACTCCAGGACCACTGCTCTATTCACTGTGTGACCTAGCCACACCAATAATTTTATCTTAATGTATTATATGAAGGAGAGGAGAATAAATATTTATATATTTCCTACCATGTGCCAGACACTGTGTTAAGCACTTTTAAAAAAACAACCAAACAAACAAATATTATGTTACTTGATCCTGAAAAACACTGGAGCCAGTTGCTCTTTTTACCCCTGTTTTTAGCTAAGGAAACTGAGATTAAGTAATTTTCCTAGCATCATACATTGTCTGTAGCTAGATTTGAACTAAGACATTTGTACCACCAGTGCCAGCATGGTATCAAATGGGATGACAACTACCTCTGGCATTATATTATTTTTTAGAGGCTAGAATAGAAACATTTATTTAGATAACAGAAAACCAAATCCCCAAACCAGGAAGCTGATTCCATCATTGTACCAAAGATATTCAGAAGCCACAACACTGAGACCCACAGCATCCTTCAGCCTTCCCACAAGTCAATACAAGATCAGTATCTACTCACAAGTGTATCTGACTCCTTCCCTGAGCATCCTCTCTCCCCCACCATCCTGCTAGCTCTGACTACCAGCTTCCTGTGGGCTCTGCAAACTCCTCCACCCACATGCTCCATGTGACTATATTTAGCCTATTAGGAGATGGAGTTTATCTTCCTAGCTGGGAAGCTTCCTGTGGGCTCTGCTCCACCCTTTAGCAAATTGCATACATCACAGGCTCCAAGTAATTGCATTCAGCCTATTAGAGGGCAAAGGAGGTCTTCAAACTCCCCACTAGGTCTATTAAGGGGCAGGGAAGATATTCAAATTTCCATTCTTATTATATAGTTATTTCACTGGATGTAGGCATCTCTTTGCGTAATGAGTCTTTTGGGATTGATTTATATCACTGCATTGCTGAGAAGAGTCCAGTCTATCATAGATGGTCATCACACATATGTTGTGTCTGTGATTGTATACAAATTTCTCCTGGTTCTACTCTTCTCAGTCAGCATCAGTTTGTATAAGCCTCTCCAGGTAAATATGAAAATCATCTCCTCTTCGTTTCTTATAGCACAAAAGTATTCCATTACATGCATATACCACAACTTGTTTAGCCATTCCCCAATTGTTAGGCATCCCTTTAATTTCCAATTCTTTGCAACCACGAAAAGAGCTGCTATGAATATTTTTGTACATATGGGTCTCCCTCCCACTTCTATGATCTCTTTGGGATATAACCCTAGAAGTGGTATTGCTGGGTCAAAGGGTATGACATTATTTATAGCCCTTTGGGCATAATTCCAGATTGCCCTCCAGAATGGTTGGATAAGTTCGCAACTATAGCAGCAATGCATTAGTGTTCCAATTTGCCCACATCCTCTCCAGCATTAGTCATTTTCCTGTTTTATCATCTTAGCCAATCGGACTGGAGAGATGTGGTACCTCAGAGTTGTTTTGATTTGCATTTCTCTAATCGATAGTGATTTAGAGCTTTTCTTCATATGCTTATAGATATATTTAATTTCTTTCTCTGAAAACTGCCTGTTCATATCCTTTGACGATTTATCAATTGGGGAATGACTTGTATTCTTATAGATTTGACTCAATTCTTTGTATGTTTTAGAAATGAGTCCTTTATCAGAGAAATAGGTTATTAAAATTCTTTCCCAATTTCTCACCTCCCTCTTGATTTTGGTTACATTGGCTTTGTTTGTACAGAAGCTTTTCAATTTAATGTAATCAAAATTATCCATTTTGCCTTTTATAATGCTCTCTAATTCTTGTTTTGTCCTAAAGTCTTTCCCTCTCCAAAAATCTGACAGGTAAACTATTCCTTGCTTTCCCAAATTGCTTACAGTATCATCCTTTATACCTAGATCATGCACCCATTTAGACTTGATTTTGATATATGGTGTTAGATAATGGTCTATGCCTACTTTCTGCCATATCATATTCCAGTTTTCCCAGCAGTTTTTGTCAAATAGTGCACTTATCCCCAAAACTGGGGTCTTTGGGTTTATCAAACAATAGATTACTATACTCATTAACTGCTGGATCTTGTGTGCCCAATATATTTCATTGATCCACTACTCTACTTCTCAGCCAGTACCAAGCAGTTTTGATGACTGCTGCTGTATAATTCAGATTAAAATCTGATATAGCTAGTCCACCTTCCCTAGCATTTCTTTTCATTAATTCCCTTGATATTCACAACCATTTGTTCTTCCAAATAAATTTTGTTACTATTTTGTCTAACTCTATAAAGTAGCTTTTTGGTAAATTGATTGGTATGGCACTAAATATATAATTTAGTTTGGGTAAAATTGTCATTTTTATTATATTAGCTCAACCCAGCCACGATCAATTGATATTTTTCCAATTAGTTAGATCTGAGAAGTGTTTTGTAGTTGTGATCATATAGCTCCTGGGTTTGTTTTGGCAGGTCGATTCCCAAATATTTTATAATGTCTACAGTGACATTAAATGGGATTTCTCGTTCTATCTCTTGCTGTTGAATTTCATTAGAGATATATAGGAATGCCTAGGATTTGTGTGGGTTTATTTTATATCCTGCAACTTTGCCAAATTTATTTATTGTCTCAAGTAGTTTTTTACTTGATTCTCTAGGATTCTCTAAGTATATCATCCTATCATCTGCAAAGAGTGATAGCTTGGTCTCTTCTTTGCCTAATTTGATTCCTTTGATTTTATCTGTACTTTTCTTATTCCCCTATCTCTGCAAGTTAAACATACCCAGTTCCTACCCTTTATCAGTGGTAAAGATTCCAAGCACTTTGTCATACTTGTTACTTTCCTATAGATGCTTCCAGCTTACTAATGTCCATTCTAACATATGACCATATGTGGTTTAAGCTAAACAGAGCATATGAGGACTATTACCTTACAGACACTTACTAGTAGTGTGAACCTAGTCCCCTTCACACTAGTAGTGTGAAGCAAGTCCCTTAACCTTGTGTGCCTCAGTTCTTCATCTGTAAAATGAGTTGGAAAAGAAATATCTTTGCCAAGAAAACTCTAACTGTGATCACAAAAAGGCAGACACCACTTAACCTACTCAAGAATTTAAAAAAATTCTGAACTTCATGTTCAATAAAGGTATCTCAGTAGTTGGAGGACAGATTCAATAAGAAACTATCAACTTCTGTTGCATGGTTTATTTTTAGGATATACATATATGTATATACATATACATATATATACATATATGTATATACATATACATATACATATATATATATACACCCACATACATATTATATACTCCTTTTTTTCTACTGTGTCAAAAAGTTGCCATTTATTTTTTCATATCTATCTCCAGCCACAAACCCATTTTTCCTTCCCTTACTCCATACCCTTAGTCCATCTTTTTTTTTTTTTTTAATAAAGCGATTGGGGTTAAGTAACTTGCTCAAGGTTACATGGCTAGTCATTATTCATGTGTGGGTGCTCATTTTCTGAGGCTGGTTTCGATCCCGAGTCATGCCAACTCCTAGCCTCCCAAAGAATAAGTTTTTTTTTTTCCTTTGGAGGGCAATTGGGGTTAAGTAACTTGCCCAAGGTCGCATAGCTAGGTTTTGTTTGTGTGGGTAAAGTGTCTGAGGCCGGATCAGAACTCAGGTCCTTCTGACTCCAGAGCCAGTGCTCTATTCACTGCACCACCTAGCCGCCCCTTCCCTTAGTCCATCTTTTAACAAATATGCATGGTGAAGTATATTCTGGTTACATGTGAGAGTATATGCCTTATTTTGTGCCTCCAATCCATTGCTACTCTGTCAGCAGAATGAGGGGTATGATGGAAACAGCTTAAACCCGATATAAATAGCTGATTGTTAAATTTTCAGTGAGATCATTTAAAACTTGAAACAGGCAAATTCTAAAAATCAAGAATTTATTTACTATGGGTGGGAAACCAATTATTTGTTTTTCTGTTTTAACTTCTCCCTCTGACTACCATAGTTCTAAGTGGTTTTATTTTATAAATTCATAAAATGTGGTCAATACCTTTCATTTGTTTTGGTCATGATTATTAGAGATTTCTCTAATTCTTATATTATCTCTTCTTGTCCTATTTTCTAGGTCAATTGTTTATGCTGGTAGATAACTAATGTTTATCTCCCTTAGGGAGAAAGGGAATGCAGTCTAGGACAGAGAATATGCCAGCAAGTCCCACCTCAGCAAACCAGGGAGAGATCCTGATACCCAATGTGATGAAGTACTATGCTTCAAGTGTGTTTTTGTCATCATCCAGGGAAATAATTCCTAGGAAAGGACACTCATCTTCCAAAACTGCCAACAACCATAAGCATCCACAGAATATGCAAATCATCCCAAGTGACATAGTGAGGGAAGAACTCACATGTTCTAGGCAAGTCGAACTTGACCTCCATTACCCCTCAGATCCCAATGGAGGCAGTCCAAAATCATGAACTAAAGTGCCTAGGAACAGCAATACCTCCTGTCTAGTGAACCCCTGCTACCACCAGGGAAGAACCACTTAGGGAGATGCAGCTCTGGAACAGCTCCACAGCTACTGATGACTCAAGGGGAAACAAAATAAACCAGCAATAAAAATACCCACAACAACAAAACCAACATCATTTTTTTTTCTACCAAAGGCCTTAGCAATGTCAAATGGATCAACCTCTGGAACTGATATGACTTTATGACTGGACATGATTTTAAGGAAGAAGTATTAAAATTTGTTTTGCTGCTGAACTTGAAGGACCATGGAATTTTTCTTCAGACTTGCAGCTGAAACTTTCCATGTGTTATCTCCCCCAGAAGAATGTGAGTTCCTTGTGGGCAGGGACTGTCTTACTTTTCTGTTTGTTTCTCCTACACTGACAACAGTCCTTTACATATAGTAATTATTTCATAAATACCTTCTTTCCTTCCTTCCTTCCTTCTATGGAGTAATACAATAGACTTAATAAATGTCTATTACTGAATTAATCTAGCATAGTGGTCAATTGTAAAGAATATCCATTTTTCTCTTTCTAAATAATGTCAAAATAATTATTTTCAAAGTGGAAAAGTAATTTAGTAGATCTCTTTTGGTTAAATGATATGAAAATTTTAGATTTTTTTTGTCTTACTAATTTTTAAAATTGAATTTACTGGATGTTTTAGCCTGCTTTAGGCACGGTAATTAAGAAACTGATTTTGGATGGTGCTTCAAAACACAAACCAACTTTGCCATATGCTTACTATACTGTCTACTTGTTTCTCAGGAACTTTATCTTCAGGCAACAATTTTGTTTCTCATGTCTGAAGTCACCTGCTGTGAAGCCAAATGGAATAAAAGCCAGAGGTAAGCTTCCACCTGACCTTCACACTACTTACCTATTCTCTAGGCACTCCCTCACACTGGGAGTCCAGAGAGAAGCATGAAAGTAAAATTTTCAACTATGAAAGTCCTTATTTAGGACATCATTCTTTAAAGGTTCTTTTACAAGTCTCACTCTTTACCTGGCCTCTGAACAAGAGGACATTCAGCTCCCAAATCTGCTGAAGGTGAGAGATGTTTTGGCATGTTTTTTTCTAGAACTCATATTATTGACTTGTGTTACTCTAAGGTTCCTTACTCCAATGGGTTTAGTAGTTTTTATTGTGGAAAGACAACATAATTAGTAAGCAGATCTGTTTTTAAGTATTTGTTTTATCTTGAACTGTAATGTTAATGAATGACTCTTAAATGACAATTGTCTAACTTGATAGACACTATAACCCAATGATCTACTAGAATTAGGAGCCAGCTCCTGATCCAATCAATCCAACAACTGTCACAGAAGTCACAGCATAAATTGGACTAATTTATTAATCAAGCAATGAAAGAAACTTGGAAAAGCATGAGATTCCCTCAGTAATTCTGCTTTGCTGAGATAGGTTGAAGGAAGTAAAGAATTTACATCTGCTTGTTTCATCTTAGGTATGTGGGTTACTCCTCAGGTCAGGATAATGCCTATAGAGTTAGTGTGATGACAAGGATAAAGCAGAGAGAAAATCACATGGATTCATGGGAAATTTTTTGAGGCTTTACATGAGCATGATCCCATCATGTTATATGGAGAATAATTTTTTTCTTAGTTCTTTGGACATACTAGAAATTATTATATGGAGAAGGGGAAGGAAGTTGTCACACCAGCTTGATAAGTAGCAGGCTTAAAGAGAAGCTTGGTATGGTGGAGATAAAGCTCTAGACTTAGAGTCAGTAAAATGTTAGTTTTATTTCTGTTTCACATGCTTACTAGGCCAGTAACCCCAGGCAAGCCATTAAATGTCTCTGGGTCTCAATTTGCTTATCTGTAATATGAGACAGTAGGATTTTGTGAGCTCTAAGGTGATTTATAATTCTAAATCAATGATCCTATGATTAGAGTATTCCAGAAAGGCAGAGACCAACTACTAGAATCAAATATAAGGAGATGAGCCCCCAAAAATAGATAATCTAGGACTAGGTTAGGACACCTTTCTGTTGATATAAAAGGGTCCCAAATTTACTATGAAGCAAAGGTGTGCATTTTAACAGGGAGCATAGGTTTAGAAAATAATCTAATATAGGGGAGTTTCTCCTTCTATGTTCAGTGTTAGTCAAGACTTCACTAATATATTCATTTATTCCATCACCCTTCAAATCAAGTGTGATATGAATAAAATTGAACACGGTTGTAGATTTAGAAAACAACTTGGTTAATGTGAGAAAAAGAAGGCTAAAAAAGAATGCAAAAACTATTTTTAAGAATGAAAAAAAAATGTTCTTATGTTTCTTCTTTGGAAAGGAATCCTGTGTGACCTCAATCAAATCTCTTGGCATCTTTGTGCCTCAGTTTTGTCACCTGTAAAATGATAGGTGGACTACTTGATCTTTTAAGGCTGCTTCCAACTATAAATCAATGACCTCAGGATCCTTTAGGAATGGTGGACTAAATGCTTTCTCAAGGTTTCTTCCAACTCTATGAAGCATAAAGCTCATAGATTGAAACATATCTACTGGGTCAAAAGTGAAATTGGCATAGAGAATATTCTTGGAAAAGAAAAATTCACAGTAAAAGAACATGGAACCATTGCTGAGAGCCATGAAGAACTGAGCTTAATCCAGAATCTAATAAAAATTTTTGGCATTTTGAAGAAACAACTCCACTCCTCTGCTTTGACTTCCCCATAATATTTTTTTCTAGAATGAATGAAGTCATGTCTATTAAAAAACAACAATAACAACAAAAATACAATAAAAACAATGATAAAATTTTTCACAGATCTACAGGAAGCCTATTAAATAACTCCTAGTTACAACATGAAGGTTCTACCATTTATTTGTTCCCCGTAAAAATGAAGATAAATCTTTGCCTCGATTTTAGTTGGTCCCATTTCCCATAAAGACTAATGATGCCCATCTGTGGGGATGTGCTCTTCTAATATAATCATAAATACCTCAGCCCTTCTAAGTAATCAGCTAGAAAACTTCCCTAGTCACATAACCCTGAACCTCAATGGCTATCTGTCTAAATGGCCTTAAGCCCATTCCAAAGTTTATTATTCATTTTCCAGGGCTGTGTCAGGCAAGAAAGGCTTGGAAAATCAGCAAAAAGTATTGTGAAGTTTCCCAGCCACAGTTTAGCCTCACAGTAGAAATAGGTCAGCACAGAAGGTTGCAATGAACAGTGAATAAGAGCATAGCTCTTCCATAATAGGAAAAATACTGGTTGACCTTATTGGACTCTGTCCATGGGATCAAGAAATCTTTTGGGTTAAGTGGATCAAGAAATCTCTCTGAATCTACTTAAGGCAGGGTTATGGGAGAACCTGGGGAAAGAAGGGAAGCATTATCGGAATTTGTTTTCAAATTCTGTACAAACAACAAAACAGGAGAAGAGATGGGAATCAAATCAGTTTTAGAATTGCAGGGGACTAAAATCTAATAGATGTATCTCTTTGCGTGTGTGTATGTGTTCATGCTTGCTTAAAACTTTGTGCATATAGTTGACAATTCCCAAATGTTTTCTTTTTCTTTTATTAATGAATTATTTTTACAGTTTTGATTTAATTATTTTACTGTTTTTCTTTAGATTGGCAAATTTGGCTAAAAGTATATACAGTATGCTATATTTCCTCCAGGTAACTTTCTATAAGCAAGTGATTTGCTCACGTCATCTTAAGTAGGTGTTTCCCAGGTAGACTAGAATATAATTTGATATTTGGAGTAAATGCTGTGCTCTTTATTAAAAAAATCTACAAATAATTATTTATTACACAACCAGGAATTGTTTCAGAAACTTATTAGATATTAGATTCATAATATGTCATTTAAAAAAATTCTTGGTCACAAATTTACTTGGTATTATTCCTGTTTATCAAGTAGAAATCATGAAATAGAAAAACAACCAGTTCATAGAAATCATTTCTGGTACATTATAAAGGATTTTAAATCATAACCTTTTTAGTGACTAATAAGAATTATTCTGCTCAAAAGTTTTATTATACATAATGCTAGAATTTTTATACTCAATATTCAGAACTGGGAAGCTTAGCTAAACTAGCAGATAAGATCCACAAGTAAAAATTACTTTTATAGGATGATCCTAGCCACATGGGGACATTTTGACCTACTTAGAATGTAAGCACAAGGTGAACCAGATGAAACTTTGTGAGGCTATTTATTAGATACTTCTGTTATATAGGAATGGGAAAACACTCAAAACACTAAGTTTTAAAAAAAATTCTTATGTAAACACTTGAATTTTCAAGGACTGAAGGTCATATGTATTTAATGATAGATGAACCTTAACATGTTGGTCAAGGAAATATGATGAAAGTGTACTGTAAATGTAAGGAGAATATTAAATTGATGGTAAAATCAAATGCTATTAAACTATCCTTAGTGAATGAAATGGAATTCACATTGCCAGATAATTGAGTAATGGTGACCATAATAATAAATTGTTATATTAAAATAATTAGCACAACCATCAGAGGCCAGTCAAGGAAGCTTGTTTATGCTAACGTTTGCAAATAAGGAATCATTCTTCTTTAGTTTAAGAAAGTATAACATTTGAAATTTTTTAAATAAGGCAGATCTTTTCTCACATCCCCAGGTGATTCCTCTTATGGTATATGCATAAATAATTATTATGATTATAATATTACATATGTCACATAAAAGACATCAGGGCATACTGGATAAAGAGTTGACTTCATGGTAAGGGAGATCTGAATACCTCCTATGAGGTATTGGTTGTAGGACTCTGGGCAAATCACTTACTATCTCAATGTCCCAAATTTTTTACGAGCATAGTCTGCAGAATAGGTGATGATCTACTCTGGTAGAAGAAGTTTTGGTTTTTGTTTTGTTTTGTGTTTTTGCATCAATGGTTCCTTTTGCCAATAAAATCACCAGAGTATTCTGGTCCAAAAATTTTTTAAAAATACACCATGTAAAAGTATCATGAAAAGAAGACACATTTTATTATAATTGAGAATGCAAGTCAATGAAATACTTTATTCCATACATTGTTCCAAGCCAAGGCAGGGAGAAATATCAGTTGTCATAGAAAGAAGTATATTTCTTTGGTTCAAGGATGGTTCATTAAACAAGCCATTTCTCTTAGGTACTAAAAGTATATAGAAAACACATAATTAAGTCGGGTTCTCAGACCATAAGGATAGTTTCTTTTATGTCAGGGGAGGGGATAGTGATTCCCAAATTTGCTAGTTTGTCATTGGCCACAGGGGTTTGAGACAGGTCCTACTCTGTCTTTTTCTTGACTTGTATAAGAACTGGGATAAAGCAAGAAATCAATCAAAAAGTAGCTATTAACTGCCTACCTTTCCCACAATACTAGGAAGTGGGAATATAGCTGTAATGAATGAAATAATCCTTATTTACAAGAAATTTTTGTTCAATTGGAAGATGATACATATACAAGTATAAACAGATTAAATATTAACAGAATAAATACAAAAGTAAGGAAATATGAGTGGGAAGATGCTGGTACTTGAGAGCATCAGGAAAAGCTTTTTTATACAAAGTGGTGCTTGAGCAGAATCTTGAAAGAAGCAAGGGATTGTGTTGGACAAAAATGATGAAGAAATACATTCTATACATGGGAATATCCAGAAAAAAATGGTTGAAGTGTTATATTTGAGGAATGTAGAGAAGGTCGATTTGGTTGGATCTGTTTATGTGTGGAGGTGGAGTGGGGAGACTAACACACAATGAAGGTGGAAAGATAAATTGAGACAGAGTTGTTAATGGCTGTGAAATCAATATAGATGTCATATTTTTTTCCTAAGAGATAAGAGAGAGCAACTAGAGTTTATTGAATAAGGAACTGACATGGTCAGATCTGTGATTAAGGAAATCATTATGGCAGTAGTATGTGGTATGGACTAAAGCAGGGAAAAGTGATTCAAAGATGCCAGTCAGAGGCTGTGGAAATAATTCCAGAGTTGATAAATGTCTGAAGTAAGAAGACAACCATGTATTAAAATGAATTATCTAAAATAAAAACAAATACTCTGAGGCTTATTATATTTTAATGAAAATGATTTAGTAGTAAGACTAGCAGGTTACTATTGAATTGGATCAATTAATTCCTCAGTAACTGGTGACAGAAGAGTGATTTACAAAGATTATCTTTATAACAGAATTTTAAAAAAAATAGGAACCTTGTTTTGAACATATTTCAATTGGACAAGACAAGTCATCTGACTAGATCACTTTATATGATGTGTCAATTTGTCAAAGTGAGATTGCCCCCAAAGTCCTTGCTGTAATGGAAATGCACATTTGAAGATCTTCCCTGCCCCTAGGCACTTTGATTGGCTTAGGAGACTTTGATTGACTTAAGTGACTCTGAGAACCTTCTTTAATTTGAAAGTATACTCTGGCCCCTAATAGGCTGAATGTGGTCACATACAGCCTGTGGTAGGAGGCTTGGTTTTCAGGAATGACCACACCTTGATGCTGTGTGATTGGGCAGTGGGTCAATAAGGTGGTTACATTCTCTGAGCCAGGAGAAGACTATATAATCCCTGATTTGAGGCTTTGCTTTGGGGCTCACTTTAAGAAATGTTGTGTGATTTGACCAGATGAGACTCTGGGCTGCTGTTGAGACCCCCCCGGCTTTGAAAACCCAGATGTCGATGCTTCCCTCTCTGGTAACTGTGATTTTGATATTGATAATTGTTGGACAGTTTGGAAGCCTATCTATTTGATCTGTCTGTATACTCTGAAGTTCGGGGTGCTGATCTTTTCCCCCTGAACTAGGTAATCTATGTTTGTTTGATTAAAGTAAGCTTGTTAACCCATTTTGAGTTGCTTTCCTTTTGAAAAGCAGATCTAAGAACCTGTGTTGGCAGTCACCCTGGGGATATTGGGGTGCTTGCTGCTACACTTGACCTACAGGAGATGTAACCAGAAAGCTTATTGGAAAAAAGGAATTTGTGATTTATAGATAGCAGTTACCCCTATCTTCCAGCTGCCAAGCTTAGAAGATTCCATTACTCAACCTAGAATCTTGCTAAAGAAAAAAGAGATTTATCCAATAAGACTGGAAAGACTGACTTAATCTTTAGTCAATCGCCCTTTCTCCAGCTGCTAGAAAAAGGAACTTAGTCTTATAAAATAAACTTTTTTCTTATAAACCTACAATTATTTTATTTTTATAATTAATACATATCAACTATTAGGACAATAATAATAATTATTATTATTATATTCTGATTATTTTATTGCTACATATGTAACTTATTCTAAATTATCTGTTACTGAACTCAGGTCCTCCTGATTCTAGGGCTGTTTCTGTATTCACTGTACCACTTACCCTCCCCAAGGGGGGAAGGTAGGGCAATTGAGGTTAAGTGACTTGCCCAAGGCCACATGGCTAGGTTTGTGTTAAGTGTCTGAGGTCCTAATTGAGCTCAGGTCCTCCTGACTCCTGGGTAGTTCGCTATTCATTTTGCTACCTAACTGCCCCCAATTATCTGTTAATGAATGATAAAATCTTACATTCTCTCTATTCATTGAATCTATTTAGATTAAATTTATTCTAGACTTAAGGTTTTAACATATTTACACCAGTTTGGCTTATCAGTTAGGGCTAACTTTTTTCTAAAGAAGGGAGCTTAGTCATACAATCAAACTAAAAATAAATCAAATTAACCAATATTGATTTCCTTTTCACATGTAAGAGAAATTCTTAAGTAGAAATTTCAAGATTGGGCAATTGATTTTACATGTTCATTGAAGGAGAGTAAGGACACAAAGGTGGCTGTTCTCCCTCCTTAAAGAGGACCAAAATGAATTCAAAATTTTTGAGTCAAGTTATGGTATGTACAGCTATGACTGATCAGACCAATTTGAGTTCATACTATCCTACCAGGGGTCAGACACATATAGTATATGTGAACATTTGGGGTGGATTCTCTAAATTTGCTTATTTTGTGGTTTTTTTTTTTAATAATCCAATTCTGCTTTGCTTATAGCATGCAGCACCTTCTCTGATGAGAGTATACCATTATGGGAGGTCCTGGGCCATAGTTTCCCATGTCATTCAGTCTATTCCAAAGTTCTTGAGAGAGTCACTGAGAATGTCTTTGTATTGCTTTTTGTGACCACCATGTGAGCACTTGACCTGTGTGAATTCTCCATAAAATAGTCTCTTAGGCAAGTGTATATATGGCATTTGAACAAGTGGTCAGTCCATTGGAGTTGTACTTTCTGCAGTAGAGTTTGGAATCATGGCAGTTTAGTTCAAGAAAGGACCTCAGTGTCTGGTTTCTAATACTGTCAGATCATCTTCAGAATCTTCCTAAGACAATTCAAATGGTAGCAATTCAGTTTTCTGACATGGCATCAATATACTGTCCAGGTTACATAGTCATACAATGATGAGGTCAGCACAATGGCTCTATAAACCTTCAGTTTGGTAAGTAGTCTAGTACCTCTTTCTCCCACACTTTTCTTTGGAGCCTCCCCAAAACTGAGCTAGTTATTGCAACATATGTGTCAACCTCACTATTAATGTGTGCATCCCTAGAAAGCATACTGCCAAAGTAATTGAACTTATCCACAGTATTAAAGACTTCACCATTTGTTTTAAGTGCTGTTCCAAGTATGGATGGTGTGATGCTGGCTGATGGAGTACCTGTGTTTTCTTGGTTTTAATTGTTTAGCTAAAATTAGCACAGGCGTTAATCTATCCAAACTTTGCTTCATTTCAGCTTCATAGGCTGCACAATCATCTACAAAGAAAAAATCATGTTATCAACACTCCCTCCACTTTAGTCTTAACTTGTAGCCTTTTCAAGAATTTGCCATCAGTGCAGTAACTGACCCTAATGTTGTGTTCATTCTCATTGAAGATATTTGACAACATGGCTGAAAACATCATGCTAAAAAGAATGGGAGCAAGAACACAATTCTGCTTCACTCCATTCGTAACTGGGAAAGCGTGAGAGTACACTACATTGTTCACAACCCAGGCAAGTGTGCTGTTAAAAAATTGATGTACAATACTGATGCATTTATCTAGACAGCCAAATTTTGACATCATTTTCCCTAAGTCCTCATGACTGACAGTACAAAAGCCTTGGTCAGATCTACAAACATTCAAGACTAGAGTACAAGCTTGGGAGACAGGACAATTGTGGTACATTTGATATAAATAGAAAAATATACTATGTTTTATTTTAGACAAGTTAGTATGAGATATCTCCAGGACTTCTAGTTTGAAATACACAATAGACAACTTTTGATGGACTGTAGCGCTAAAAAAGCACTGAAATGGATGTTTAGATTTGTCCTGTTTTTCTTTCCTTTCAAAGAGGACCATGATATCAGGGAGGTGATGATAAGACATAGTAGTGAATTGGATTTAAATGAGGGAGGGCTGTTTAAAGTCACCAGCCTCACTTTCTCCTCCAGAGCTGTCTGAGTCCAGTGGCCAGATTTACATCAGAACGACTGTAGGTGTTCCACAATGCAGTTGGGTACCTTGGTCTTTTCAAGTTAAGGTCTTTAATTGGTCTTAGTTTGAATGAAGAAATACTCATTCAGTGATTAAGGCTCCATAAAAAATGAGGCAAAGAATGGCCCCTTTAAAAAAATTTAATGATTTCTTTAAAAAAATGATCTGATAAGGGAATACCCTCAGAATTTCTGGTGAAAACAGAAACAGCTGCTTTTTACACACATTCTAAACTAATTTAAACCCAAACAATGACCAAGTAGGCCTTGGCCTGGGATTGGGTTTAAGGTTGGCTTTTAAGAGGAAAGAGGAATTTCAGAGATTAAAATTTACATCCTTTTTGGGCAGAACACCAGCAGCTAAGGGTGTGATGCCTTATGTGAAAAGAAGGAAGGGAAAAAGGAAGAAAGAAAGGAAGGAAGGAAGGAAGGAAGGGATGATTGAAAGAGTGAAAGTATAAAGAGAGGAAAGCAGAGGGAGTAGGATAGAACTTGGGTGATTTCCTCAGCTAGGGAACATGTTATGGATGATGCACCCACAAAGAAAGAGATGAAAAAATTGAACAAATCACAAAACAGGAGTGATTATTGTCACAAAAACACAGAGAGGAGAAAGTATCAGGGAAGAGAGGATGGTCAACACTGTAAAATTAGGCAGGCCGGCCAATAAGGAAAATGACTGAAAAACGATGATCATATTTGGCATTTAATTGATCACTGGTAACTAAATCTAGGTATTGAATAGAACTGCTTACACTTTAAATATAAGTTTAATGTTTTTATTAAATGTAAGTTTATTTAAATGTAAGGCATTAGTCATGCCAAAAAACTGGAAAATACGATCTCTACTCGCCTTTCCCTATCCTGACTCAAATCTCTGATAAAGGTAAAATAATCTCTATAACCACCTGCCTTAAGTATAGGCTATTCTCTAAACATTGTGTATCAGTTCCCTAGTCACTTTCACTGACCTTTGCCCTTCAGTCTGCAGAGGGACTGATAATGAGTGGTTACTATGCAGGAAAATGGTCTAGAGAAACTTCTTGGTCTCTAGAGAGTTATGAGTGGGGTAGATTTTGTCTCATACATAATGATCTGGGATCAAACCTCAGCTTAGCTCCATACTTCTTGTGCCTCGTCTAATCTTTATATCTTGCACAAAAAGAAGATGTGGAGAGCTACATAATAAGCCTCATCTTGGAATAACAGATGGACCCCCCAAGTGCTACATGAAAATATCTCCTTTACTATCAAACACAGTGAGCACAGTGCTCTTTTTCCTTTTTAGGGAAGAGAGATACAAGAGAAGAAAGTAATTAAAAATATGAGCAATAGACCCTGAAACAACCAGGAGAAGACTCTGAATTTTTTTCATTTTCTAAGTAAATCATCTTTTTTAACCAGACAAAAAGTAGCAGATGAATGGGTTATATGTGGGTAATTGTATATATATATACACACACACATATATACATATGTATATATGTGTGTGTGCATGTATATACTTATATATGTATGTATATGTATATCTGTTTATATGTATACACATATATCACACATATATGTGTGTGTTCTGTATGCTCCTTCTTGAAGTTTGTTTATAATAATAGTAGATTCTCAATTTTTAGGAAGTTTGACCCTTAGCACATCCTAGTTAGAGACTAAGAACAATCTCTTAATATGCTGACAATACCTGTAACTCTTCCCTAATTAAACACACTTTTATTTCATTTATTCATACTATTCATATCACTCTTCCATTCCAACCTGTTTCCCTTTTCTTTCTACTCCATTCTGACTACTTAAATTGTGGGAAATTACTGTACCAATTCCAGGAGTTGCAATGGGTTAACTCAGATCCCTGATCTGCTTTATCTTCTGGGATAAAATTCAGTGTTGATGGGGAGAATTTTCTCATTTGAAGCAATTATTTAAATAAAAGATCTTCCAAAATACAGGTTAACAAAATTGAAGTATATTCTAATAATAAAAGAAAGCAGTGGGTTACTATAACTTGGAAAAGTACTAAAGAAACAGCCCCATTGACCATATGTGGTCTCAACCATTTGGTTTACCTTCATGACCCTCTCTAGCAGGCAATGTTTAGCTCAGAAGAGAACTGTTGACAGTTCCTTTTGGTGGAGGAATACAATAAGATGATTGTTCATAAAAGAGTAGTAAAAATCATCATAAAAATAGACAAAATGGAGTAAATTTCCCTTAGTTTAATAACCATAGGAGATTAGTAGAATGAAATAGAATTTTAAGTATTGAATTTTCAACCTGTGGTCACTTAAATAATGTTTTCTTTTATGTTATCACAACTCATCATAGAACAGAAGTAGTCCTGGAATAATGATGATATCAAAACCTGTATTGTTTTTATACCTTGACTTTTTGTCTCATCTTTCTTTCGGTGCATTCCAGCTTGCCATATCATCTCTCTGCCCATCTCTTTGTTTTTTCATGAATGATCACCTTGAATTATATGACTTGAAGTGAAATACTTGGGTTAAAGGGTTTAGAAATTTCAATGAACCTATGCACATACTTCTCAATTACTTTACAATGTGATTGCCTTTATCCCTTGTTTTGTTAAGAATTCATTTTCTGAGCTGTGGGCTCTTCCACCCAGCGTGCACTTGCCTCCCCTCTGCCTCCAGGTGCGGCACCATCTCCTCTCTTCTCTTAAGGGTTTAAACTTGCCACTTCAAAGTTCACCATGGATGATGATATTGCTGCTCTCCTTGTTGACAATGGCTCTGGAATGTGCAAAGCTGGCTTTTCAGGAGACGATGCATCTCAGGCTGTCTTACATTGTTGGGCACCCCAGACATCAGCATGTGATGGTGGGTATGGGCCAGAAAGACAGCTATGTGAGGGATGACGCCCAGAGGAAGAGAGGTATTCTAACCTTGAAGTACCCCATTGAACATGGTATTGTCACCAACTGGGATGACATGGAAAGATCTGGCATCATACTTTCTACAACAAGCTCCGTGTGGCCCCTGAAGAGCACACTGTGCTGCTCACAGAAGACCCCCTGAACCCCAAAGCTAACAGAGAAAAGATGACTCAGATTATGTTTGAGACCTTCAGTACTCCAGCCATGTACGTTGCCATCCAGGCTGTGCTGTCCCTGTATGCCTCTGGTCATACCACTGGTATTGTGATGGACTCTGGCAATGGTGTGACCTACACTGTGCCCATCTATGAAGGTTATGCCCTTCCCCACGCCATCCTCTGTCTGGATCTGCCTGGTTGTGATCTGATGGACTACTTCATGAATATCCTGACCGAGAAAGGGTACAGTTTCACCACCACAGCTGAGAGGGAAATCGTTCGTGACATCAAGGAGAAGCTGTGTTATGTAGACTTTGAACAGGAGATGGCCACTGACACATCCAGCTCCTCTCTGGAAAAGAGCTATGAGCTCCCTGATGGTCATCACCATTGGCAACGAGATTCCAGTGCCCAGAAGCTCTCTTCCAACCATCTTTCTTAGGTATGGCATCCTGTGGAATCCAAGAAACTACTTTCAACTCAATCATGAAGTGTGATGGTGACATCCATAAGGACCTGTATGCCAACACTGTATTGTCAGGTGGTACCACCACGTACCCAGGCATTGCTGGCAGGATGCAGAAGGAGATTACAGCTCTAGCTCCCAGCATAATGAAAATCAAGATCATTGCCCCACCTGAGCGCAAATACTCTGTGTGGATTGGAGGCTCCATCCTGGCATCTCTTTCCATCTTCCAGCAGATGTGGATCAGCATGCAGGAGTATGACAAATCTGGGCCCTCCATTGTCCATCGAAAATGCTTCTTAATGGACTGTTTGTGTTTTATTATTTTTTATTTTTTTGTCAAAGGGTGTGACATGATGACATGATAATTGCCCGGAAAAAAAGAGATGAGATTGGCATGGTTTTGTTTGTGGGTTTTTTGGGGGGGTGTTTGTTTATTTTGGTGCTTGACTCAGGATTTAAAAACTGGAACAGTGGAGATGATGAACAGTCTAAGTATGTTGGAGGCAAACATCCCCAAAGTTCTACAGTGCATCCTCAGGCCTCTGGTTGTACGTTTGTTTTTTTGTTTTTTAGTAGTCATTCCAAATACTGTATAATGCATTGTTACAGCTACAAGCCTCTGTGAAGGCTGAGCTCAAAGGAGCGATGTAACAAAGATCCAGATGGGGAGGGGGGTGGGGAGAAGGTACTAGTATTGCTTTAAATGTAAATTATATAATCCTTAAAAAAAAAAAAAAAAACTTTTGTATCTTCTGCCTTAATACTTGTTTCCTTTTTTTTTTAATTGTCAACCATATGGAATGGCCCCCTAAATTCCCTCCCTCCCCCCAACATAGATGTGAATGAGGACTTTTATAGACTCCCTTCGAGTTTTGAGATTGGTGCCAGTACTTGGGGGAGGGGAGGAGCTTTACCTGTACACTGACTTAAGACCAGTTCAAATAAAAATGCACAGGTTAAAGAAAAAAAAATCATTTCCCATCCATAGCTGTGAAAGTGACATGATTTGATTCTCTTCTATTTCTTTATTATGATATATTCCCTAAAATTCAAATCACATATCCATTTTGAACTTATTGTGTACTATAGTAAAACATATTGGTCACAGTCTAATTTCTGACAGATTGTTTTCCACTTTTCCAGAAGTTCAATTCAATAGAGAGCTCTTTTATATTTTTGCATTTATCAAACAATGGATTACTAAATTCCATTATTTCTGATTCTCCATTATATAATGGCGTCATTTATAATCTGCTCTATTGATGCTATTTCCTACTTTTTTAAACCATTTCCTTATGCTTTTATTGATTGTTGTTTTATGATATAATTAGAGGTCTGGAAATGAGATTTCCCATTCAATCATACTGTTATTTTCATTATCTCTGTGAATATTACCAATTTTTACTCCTTCAAATGAGTTTTCTTATTAATTTATTTGCTCTATAAAGTATCCAGCTGGAAATCTGATTGCTATAGCACTACATATGAAAGAAAATTTTGGTAGTATTGATATTTTTAATATATTGATATGAACCAGCTATGGGCACTGAATATTCTTCTAATTATTTATGCTCTTCATTTCTTTAGGGAGTCCTTCATTATTGAAGTATTATTATAATTATAGACTGATTCACAAATATTTTATATATACTATGATTATTTTAAAAGGGATTTTACTTGCTATAATTGTATTGATTATTGACTATGCAATTTAATTTTATTGTAAAATTAAATTAATTATTGAATTGTGTAACTTAAAAATGTTAAAGTGTATTTAGTTAACTTAAAACATATAAAACTCATGAAATTGTAACTATTTTTTAAAATCAAATTTTTCTTTACCTTTCTTTTGCTATGTTTTATAGTAATGATTTCCCATAATTAGGAAAAACAAAAAACAATTGAAATTACTATTTTAAATATTTTAATTTGTGTAATTAAAAACAATCCTTTTTTCTATGATTGCTATAGAAAATATAATTTTCATTAAAACTAGGAAGTTTAGGTAGTATAATAATTTTGGATTTTAAAAATAGCAAAACCAGTTATTTGTATACAATAGGAAATTTTATTTTATTTTTTTTTTGGTTAACAAGCTTACTTTAGGGGTGGCTAGGTGGAGCAGTGAGTAGAGCTTCGGCCAGGGAGTCAGAAGGACCTGAGTTCAGATCCAGCCTCAGACACTTAACGTACACACAAATAAAAAACCTAGCCGTGTGACCTTGGGCAAGTTACTTAACCCCAATTGCCCTCCAAAAGGCCAAAAATACAAACAAACAAACGAAAAAACAAGCTTACTTTAATCAAACAAACATATATAATTTACCTAGTTCGGGGGAAAAAGTCAGCACCCCAAAATTCAGAGTATACAGACAATAGTTTCAAAACAGAGAAACAGACAGATCAAGCAGACAGACTTTCAAACTGTCCAACCATTACATACATCAATATCAAATCACATTTGCCAGAGAGGGAAGCATCAACATCTAGGTTTTCAAAGCTGGGGGGGGGGGGCGCTCTCAGTGGCTGCCCAGAGCCTCATCAGGTCAAATCACAGAACACTTCTCAAAGTGAACCCCAGGAAAAATAAATTTAAAATATTTGAATACAGGTTTTATTTAGTAGCCTAAATTTTTAAGCTATTATTTCAATTTGTTTCCTTGCTGATTTTCTAGGAATTTCTAAATTATTCATCATATCAACAATAAAATATGGATGCTCTCAGATGCTCATTGTTTATCTGCTGGCCTTTAATTGTTCTTCTATTGTATTATTGCTATTTATAGAACTTTCACTGGTAACATTCTTGTTTTACTCCTACATTTTTAGCAAAACTTTTAGTGAATCTCCATTTCATATAATGTTTGCTTTTTGTTTTAGGCACTTTATGATATTTAAAACTTTCTCATGGCTTATACATTGTAGATAGCACATATAAATATTATCCTTTGTCAAAGATGCTTTTCTGCATGCATTGAGATAATCATGTGGATTTCGTAAAAAAAAAAAAAAATAACAAGATTGTTTTCCTAGTGTTGAATTATCTTTGCATCCTTGGTATAAACCTAACTTTGTCCTAATAAATGAAATAGAGAAAAATTGGCATATAATATCTCTAGAACTTCATTTTAAAATGTTTAAATGAATATCCATTAATATGGATGGACTTCTTTTTCTTTGCTCTATAATGCAGTTTTAATTTTTAGATTTCCTCCTTTCTAAATTTTTGAAACATTTGCTAATATTGTGCATTTTCATGTGTCTACTTTAATTCTTTAATTCACCTGTTTATGTTGTGGCTCTACATTATTATTTCCTTTTTTGTTGATTTGATATTTTCTTGTTCTTTTAGTCAGGATCACTAAAAGTATGTCAATTTAGTTAGTATTTGAAAAAAAAAAACACCTCATTTTCCCTTTTTTTCACTTTAATAGTCATGTTCACTTGCAATTAATCTATTACTTTTTAATTTTCAAGATTTCCTTTTCTGGGCTCATTTTTCAACGATTGTGGTGTTTTGAATTTTTAATTATATTATCAATTCTTTGATTGTTTCTTTTTTATATCAGTACATGTTTTAAGGGATATAATATATTCTCTGAAGAAATGCTCTAACTATATTACAGAAATATGCTTTCTCCTCATTATCATTGTCTTTCACATAGTACTAAATAATTTATATGATTTGTTATTTGACCCACTTTTTGTATGATTTCGTTATCAAGTCTCTATTTAGCATTGTGTGTTTGGTCTGTGCTCTCAGAAACTGATATTGATTTTCTTTTAAATTATAGTCTATGAACAATGGGTTTAATATTTCAACCTTTAAAATATTTTTGTAATTTTTTTACAAATATAAGTACGTCTGTATGCACACATATGTGTGTATGTATGTGTGTGTATATAGATAGATAGATAGATAGATACATACATACATACATACATATGTCTCTGTGTGTATGTATGTGTGTGTTAAGTGCCTGAGGCCAGATAATATTTTTTTCTTATTTTAACTTTTTATTGTTGTTGTTTTGTGATTTCACCTCAAAAATTTTTATTGCATTTTCTGTATTCTTTATAATCACATTGTTTAAGAAATTATCGATTCTGTTAATCTTTTCAAATAACTAGCATTTATTTTTATTATTTCTGTAGTCATTTTGGATTTAAACATGTTTATTCCTTCTTAAATTTTCAATATTTTGGGGTAGCCAGGTGGCACAGTGAGTAGAGCACTGGCCCTGGAGTCAGAAGTATCTGAGTTCGGATCCGGCCTCAGACACTTAACATATACAAACAAAAGACCTATCAGTGTGACCTTGGGCAAGTTACTTAACCCCAATTGCCCTCCAAAAAGAAAAAAATAATAATATTTCTTCTCATTATTATTTTGATTTTATTTTCACTTTTGTTTTTATTCAAAATCAATTTTTAAGCTGCCATTTTATTCTTTCTTAATGAAAGTCTTAGGGATGTAATTTTTCCCTGGGGGGCTGCATTGTTGTCAAAAAAGAAATTTTAGGATACAGTTTAATTTTTAAAAATTTCCATCACATAATTATTAATAGTTCCTATAATTCCTTCTTTGATCTGCTCATTACTTATGCTTTCATTTTTAACTCTTCGTTTGGGTTTGTGCCTTTAGTTTTTTTTCACTGAATCATTACTATTTTCATTGAATTATATTCTATAAAAGATGTACTTTCTATTTCTGCCTTTTTTACATTTATTTGTAATATTTCTATGCTCTGATGCATTGTCAATATTTTGTGTAATTTACTCACAGTGCCAAAGAAATGGTTATATCATTTATCCAGTCCAATTTACAAGATGTCCTATGTCTTTTGATTCTAAATTCTCTAGAAATTTGTCCAAAATTGTAATTTATCTTTTTTTATCTTTTGATTATATTTATCCAAAACTGAAAGAGGAATATAAAAATCTCATAATATCATTTTATTACCAGTTATATCTTATAATTCTGTTACTTTTTTCTTCATAAATTTAGAAGCCAACACATTTGGAGTATGTAAATCTAATATCTATGTTCATTTATTATCTTTAATTCCTTTCAGCATACTGTAATTTTCTCATTTATATTTTATATTGTGAATCATTATTTTTGCTTTGTTTGATGGCATGATTGTAATTTCTGCTCTTTGAATTTGAATCTTGCCAAGGAAATTTTATTCCACTCCCTCATTTAAAGTGTGTATATATCTTTTAAAAATTTTTTTTTATCATTTCTTTGAACAGTAAATTGAAAATATGACTATACATGTAACCAGTCCTGGAATGAATGGCCAGCAAAGTTGTCATCAGGAGCAATATCTCAATGAATACGAGAGGAGAGAGGGATTGAGAATAGAAAGCTTTAAAATGAAAGCAAGATTTTACCTATAGAGGAGACATTCCAAAGGGAACAGTAAAATGGATGAGTAGCTTTAGAGTGGGATATTGGAGGTATTATTGGTATAGGAGAATGAGAATAAGGAGTTAGCATAAGTTGGAGAATAGAGTGTGGACACTGACAAACAATGACCAGGATTCATTTTCACTGGGATAGGGAGGATATAATGTTTGGAGTATATTACTCACATTGAAGATTGAGTTCATGTGGGCTATTATAAATATCGGGGTGTTAGTCTTAGGGTAGCTGTTGTAGGACTTCAAACAATGGTATATATCTGTGAAGGGAGAGGCGTATACATTCTGTGACTAGGGAGGGTACCAGGAGCATGATGAATAGCTAGTCTAAGGGGTCCAATATTCTTCTCTTTCTTCTATGACAGGTAGACAAGTGGTCCTGCTTGACAATCTCCAAGCAGGATGAAATCTAGATTTCTTAAGGAACCCAATACCACTACTGGGAAACACTTGTTTTGTTGGGAATTATCATTCTGATTTGTTTTCTAATATCAAAACATGTCTTTTTTATTTCATCCATTGTTTCCTCTGGGCATCCATCCTCTACCTATGAGAGGCAAACAGAGCATGTCTAATCTGTTATTTATATAACAATCATATAGGTATTTCAAGATAACTTCCTTTTATCCCTTGAATTTTCTCTTCTTCAGAATAATCCTCTATAGTTCCATCAAGAGATCCTTATGTGCGCAATTTTTTATATGATGGCATTGGATATCCGAAATGTTTTGAATATGTTTACTCCTCACCTGTGCTTTATAGAACCCATGTTTTCATCACAATATGAACAGAGAATATATTAATTCCATTTTTACAAAAAAGGAAACTGAAAATTCAGGAGTAAAATCTCCTTGATTGCATATAAGCCCCTTTAGGAAAAAAAAAAACCTTTCATTTTTTTCTTTGTTCCTTTAGATCCCATGACTATGATTGCTACATAATAGGGTACATGATTAATGCCTGTTGACTTATTGACATTGTTGTCATCTTTGCTTAGCTGGTAAGTGATGAATGGAGGATTCAAATACAGGTCTTTCTGAATTTGAATCTACTCACTTGCAACCAAAGAGTGGTCTGGGGACCCTTGAGATTTGCAAAAGATCCTCGCCAGGAGTCTGCAAGGTAAATACCATTTTATACTAAGATGATTTTAAGGTCAAATATGTGAATATTGATAGATATAACTCTCATGAACAAAATGTCTTTAGGAGAGGAAATTCTCAGTAATTTTTAACAGTATAAAGGGGTCCTAAGACCAAAAAGGTTGGGATTCACTGAACTATACAGTACCATTACTCTTTGAATACCTCTTTGAATCTTACAGAGTTGGGCAACCTCAAGGTCTAATCCTAGATTCTTTTCCACAATATCTGCATCATATAACATAGAACTAAGCAACCAGGCAAAAGGTCTTAGGATGCTCAAGAAGAATTGTAGTTTTGAGGTAATGGTTTCACCACACTAGCCTCTACAGGATCATTTCAAAAGGATGGAATGGTTATAGTTTTCATTGACCTCATGGGTGAGAATTATCAAAGCCTATGAATTTTAAGCAATCCACATTATCCAGTGATATTCCTCCAGCACCTTAATTGCTGATTCCTACCATCCAAGACACTAAAGACTCTCCCATTCTTTGGGTGAATTGACTCAATATATCAGTAACCTCCTGTTTAGTGAAATCCTCAATTATCTCCCTGGACTATGTTTGGCCCTGGTGGTTCTACTGACTTCTTCTTTATGTGTGGAGAGCTTATGCATTAGAAGACTCCCCATCTAACCTTGTTCCATTCTCCTCACACGAATTCTCCCAATAGCTGTTGGGGCAACTCTGCCCAGCCTGTACAAAAGCTGCATGCACATTCTTTCTGCTAGTTTTTTTTTTTTACTTATTTTTAGCTACACGAACAGTAGCTTGTTCTTCTGCCCCCTGAGACCCTCCAGCTTGCTCTTTGAAAGGAGACCCCAAATGCTGTGGCACAAAATAATTCTCACACAAACCAGCCAACTCCCTTGCCATCTGAACTTTTTCCTCCAGCAGCTTATCTCTACTTTTATGCATAAGACAACTTGTTGGCAAGACCCAGCCTCTCCTGCACACACCTGCCAGTTCTTTGCCTTGTTCTATTGGTATTCCTTGCAAACATTTTTCCAAATCTCTGGGTTCTGCCTCCTGTAGCCTCAGTTCCCAGTTTTCACAGAGTCCTGTGCTTGTGGTCCATTCTCTGGCTAGAGAGAAATAAGGCAAATCCCCCCCCTCCTGGGATAGTCATTTCTCCCTCCAAATTGATATAGGCTATACATGTACAATCATATTAAATATATTTCCACATTAGTCATGTTGCGAAAGAAAAAACAGAACAAAAAGTAAATATCATGAGAAATTTTAAAAAGGGAGGAAATAGTATGTTTCCATCTCCATTCTGACTCCATAGCTCTTTCTCTGGATGTGGATAGGATATATGAGGATAGAAAGGAACATACCTTTTTCTCAGTATTACATGGCACCTTCACACACACACACACACACACACACACACACACACACACACACACACACAAATATGGACCATGCTCTAAAGCATAGTTTATACTGTATTTGAATTATTTCTTAAAAGGTTTGGTAGGATTCATTTGGAAATCCATCTGACCCTGGAGATTTTTCTTAGGGAATTCATCGATGGCCTGTTCAATTATTTTTTTTTTCTAAAAAGGGTTTATATATTGTATTTCTTCTTCTGAAAATTTTGGCATATTATATTTTTAAAATATTTATCCATTTTACTTAGATTGTCAGATATATTGGTATGCAATTGACCAAAATAGCTCCTAAATTTTCTTTCATTTCCTTTTCATTTCAGTGAATTCATCTTTTCCATATCTGATACCTGTAATTTCGTTTCTTTGTTATTTTTAATCAAATTAATTAAAAAAGTTTATCTATATTATTGTCCCTTTTTTCAGAAAACCAGCTCTTAGTTTTATTTATTAGGTCAATAGTTTCCTTTCTTTTAATTTGATTACTCTCTACTTTGGATTGTCAGAATTTCTAATTTGGTATTTAATTGGGTATTTTAAATTTGTTCTTTTTCCAGCTTTTTTATGTCAAATTAATTAAATTCCTCTTTCTCTTTTTTATTCATCTAAGTATTTAGAAATATGATATTTCCCCCTAAGAAGGGCTTTGACTACATCCTATCAGTTTTGGTATGTTATTTCATTTTCATTAGTATCTTTGATAACATTATTGATTGTTTGTATGGTTTGTTGTTTGAACCACTTGTTCTTTAGGATTTGTTTATTTAGTTTCCAAATAATTTTATTTTATCTTTCTGTGGGTCTTTATTTTTTTTTAAGCAACTGGGGTTAAGTACCTTGCTCAAGGTTACATGGCGAGTTATTTATTTATGTGTGGCTGCTAATTTTCTGAGGCTGGAACCTATCTTGGCTCCTCCGAATCCAGGGACAGCACTCTTACTCCCTGCACCACCTAGCCACCCCAATCCATGGGCCTTTATTACATGTATTTTTTTTTTTTTTGCATCATGGTATGAAAGGGATGCATTTGTTATTTCCGCCTTTCTGCATTGGATTGTGAGGTTTTATGCCCTAGAGAATGGAAAGTTGTGTGTGTGTGTGTGTGTGTGTTTAGGTGCCATGTAACACCCTGAGAAAGAGGAATGTTCCTTTCTGTCCTCATTCGATTTTTTCCAGAGATCTACCATATCTAACTTATCTAAAATTATATTCACACCCTTAATTTCTTTATTGTTAACTTTGTGGTTAGAATTATCTAGATCTTAGAGAAGGAGATTGAGATCCCCCACTAGTATAAATTTGTAATCTATTTCTTCCTGCAATTCACATAACTTTTTAAAATTTCTTTTATTATTTTAACTTCTGATTTACATCATTCATTTCCATAAGATTTTGATTTACAATTTTCCCCCATTTTCCCCTACCTACCACCACAGAATAGCAGTTCCACAAGATATACTCTCATACAATCTGCTCTCTCTCATCTCTTCTCCCATATCCCTTTTGACTTTTAGAGTAGGGCAAGGTGAATCCTCCTGCCCCAAAGCCTGCACATCTTATCTCCCAATTATATGCACACTACTATTATCCATAGTGTTTATATATTTTTTTCAAATTTGTTTTAAAAGGAAGATAAGCAACTCAGTACATACTGTAAATGTGTAGCTATGCAAACCATTACCATAGTAGCTATATTGAAAAAGACTGACTATATTGGCTCCCTCCTATCCAACCTCCCACCTGGTCTACTCCCCACTTTGGTCCTGTCCCTTTTCAAATGTGGGTGCTTCCAACTCCCCCTCGAGCCTGCCCTCCCTTCCATTGACCCCCCTCTCATCCCTTCTCCCCTACTCTCCAATAGAGTGAGAAACCCTATTTTGAATGTATGTCATTCTCTCCCTGATTCAAATTCAATGAGGATAAGGTTTTGCCTTTTTGCCTCCCTGTTCTTCCCCTCCCTTGTAAACATTTTCCATTGCGTCTTCTATATGAGATAGTTCACGCCATTCTGTCTCTAGCCATTTCCTCTCATTATATTCCTCTCTCACCTCTTAATTTCACCTTTTAAGTATCATCTCTTCCTATTAAATTTGACCTGTGCCTTCGCTCTATGTAAACATATATGCACACATTCACATATGTATTCATATGCCCATATACCCTTGTTCAACTATTTTCATACTGAGAAAATTTTCATCAGTTACAGTTATTGTTTTTCCACGTAGGAATGTAAATAGTTAAACTTTGATACGTTCGCAATGATTTATTTTCCCAGTTTACCTTCTCAAGCATCTCTTGCTTCTTGCATCTGGCTGTCAAAATTTTTATTCAACTTTGTTTTTTTCCTCAAGAATATCTGAAAGTCCTCTATTTCACTGAATGACCATATTTTCACCTGAAACATGATACTCAGTTTTGCTGGGTAGATGATTCTTGGTTTTAATCACAGCTCCACTGCCCTCAGGAATATCATATTCCATGCCCTTCAATCCTTCAGTGTACAAGAAGCTGCCAGATCCTGTCTTATCATGATTGTGTTTCCACAATATTGAAATTGTTTCTTCCTGGCTGCTTGTAATATTCTCTCCTTTGTCTGGGAATTCTGGAACCTGGCTACAATATTCCTAGGAGTTTCTTTTTGTTATCTTTTTCTTTTGTTTTTTTTTTCTTTTTAAACAAATGTTTTATTAACTTCTGTTTTACATCATTCATTTCCGCCAGATTTTGAGTTACAATCATTTTCCCCCCATTATTCCCCTACCCAACCTTCCAGAATAGCAGTCCCACAAGATATCGCTTCCTCCAATCTGCTCTCTCCCATACCTTCTCCCATACCCCCATCGACTTTTCCATTAGAGGAAGGTGAATCTTTGTGTCCCCATGCCTGCACATCTTATCTCCCAATTATAAGCAAAAGAGTACTAATAATAGTATTTATATATATTTGAAACATCTAATGTTACGACCTCGAATTTCAGATCCATTTCCTTCCTCCCTTGTCACCCATTCCTTCTTGGGATATAAGTAATTCAGTATATGTTGTACATGTCTAGCTATGCAAAACATTATCATGGTAGATATATTGTACAAGGCTGCTTATAATTCCTTCCCACTCATCCCACCCCCACCTGGTCCATTCCCTACATGATCCTGTCCCTCTTCTATAGTGGGTACTTCCAACCTCCCCTCACCCCAAGGATGCCCTCCCATCCATCATCCCTCCTCTCATCCCCCTTCCCCCTATCCTGCTGCAGGTTGAGATATCCCATTTAGTATGTATGTCATTTTCTCCCTGAACCAAATTCAATGTGAATGTGGTTTTGCCTTTTTAGCCTTCCTTATTCTCCCCCTCCTTTGCAACCACTTCTCCTACATAAGATAGTTTACCCTACCATGTCTCTCCCCATCTCCTCTTGCCACTTTCCTCTCTCACCTCATAATTTCATCCCTTGAGTATTCTCCCTTCCCAACAAATTCAACCTATGCCCTATATCCATATATAACTGTAACCATATACACACACATTCACATATGTATTCATATGACCACACCCCCTTCTTCCATTATTTTCATAGTGAGAAAGATATCATCAGTCACAGATATTACTTTTCCATATAGGAATGTAAATAGTTCAACTTTGATAAGTTCCTTTTGATTTCTTTTCCCTGATTACCTTCTCAGGCATCTCTTACTTCTTGCGTCTGGATGTCAAATTTTCTATTCAACTCTGGTTTTTTCCTCAAGAATGCTTGAAAGTCCTCTATTCCACTGAATGACCATATTTTCCCCTGAAACAAAATACTCAGTTTTGCTGGGTAGGTGACCCTTGGGTTCATTCCCAGTTCTTTTGCCCTCTGGAATATCATATTCCATGCCCTTCGATCCCTCAGTGTAGAAGCTGCCAGGTCCTGGGCTATTCTGATTGTGTTTCCACAATACTGAAATTGTTTCTTCCTGGCCACTTGTAGTATTTTCTCCTTGATCTGGGGATTCTGGAACCTGGCTATACTATTCCTGGGAGTTTTCTTTTGGGGATCTTTTTCAGGAGGTGATCGATGGATTCTTTCAACCTCTATTTTGCCCTCTGGATCTAAAACATCAGGGCAGTTTTCCTTGAGAATTTCTTGAAGGGTAATTTCTAGGTTCTTTCCTTGATCATGGCTTTCAGGTAGTCCAATAATTTTTAAGTTGTCTCTCCTGGATCTATTCTCCAGGTCAGTGGTTTTTCCCATGAGATATTTCACATTGCCTTCTAATCTTTCATTTGTTTGGATCTGCTTAACAGCATCTTGATTTCTCATATAGTCATTAGCTTCCATTTGCTCCAGTCTAACTCTGAAGGAATGAATCTCCTCAGTGAACTTTTGAGATTCTTTTTCCATCTGGCAAATTGACTTTTTAAGGCATTCTTCTCCTCATTGCCCTTTTGGGCCTCCTTTGCCATTTGAGTTAGTCTATTTTTTAAGGTGTTGTTTTCCTCAGTCAGGCTGTTGACCCTCATTTCATACTTTTCCTGCATCCTTCTCATTTCTCTTTCCAATTTTTCCTCCACTTCTCTTATTTGATTTTTAAAGGCCTTCTTAAGGTCCTCTATGGCCTGCAACCCGCTCATGTTTTCCCCTGGGGCTTTTGGAGCAGGACTTCTGACTCACAGTCCTTTTCCCTTTTCCCTTTTCTATGCCTCCAAAATAGGAGTCTAGGGTTGCATTTTTCTGTTTCCTTTGCCTTGGCATGTTGCCACTTAATTACTTGACTTTTGGGCTTGTTGCCACACTATGGCTTTAAGGCCAGATAGAGGAATTTTCATCCCGAACGTGTGGGGGGCAACTTCGTTTCTGGCAAGCTGTAAACCCACCCACGACTTCCACCCTAGAACACAATCCAGATCCAGGGAGGTTAAAACAAGAGCGATTACCTCCCAAGACTGATTGCTGGATCTCCCTACAATTAATTGCAGGCCAGGAGCTGGAGCTGCGTCTGAAAACTACAAAATTGTTATCTTTTTCAAGAGGTGATCTGTAGATACTTTCAACCTCTATTTTGCCCTCCAGTTCTAAAACATCAGGGCACTTTTCCTTGAGAATTTTTTTTAAAGCAATTGGGGTTAAGTAACTTGCTCAAGGTTACACGGCTAGTCTTTATGCGTGGGTACTCATTTTCTGAGACCAGATCTGATCTCGGGTCATCACAACTCCGAGGCTGGTGCTCTTACTCACTGCGCCACCTAGCCGCCCTTTTAGGGCAATTGGGGTTAAGTAACTTGCCCAAGGTTACATGGCTAGGTTTTTTGTGTGTGTGTGTGTGGATTAAGTGTCTGATGCGGGCTCCGAACTCAGGTCCTTCTGACTCCAGGGCCGGCGCTCTATTCACTGCGCCACCTAGCCGCCCCTGAGAATTTCTTGAAGGATGATTTCTAGATTTTTTCTTTGATCATGGTTTTCAGGTAGTCCAATGATTTTTAGATTGTCTTTCCTGGATCTTTTTTCAAGGTCAATGGTTTTTCCCATGAGATATTTCACATCGCCTTACATTTTTTCATTTGTTTGGATCTGCTTAATAGCATCTTGATTTCTCATAAAGTCAATAGCTTCCATTTCTTCCAGTCTAATTCTGAAGGAATGATTCTCCTCAGTGAGCTTTTGAGATTCTTTTTCCATCTGGCAAATTCAGCTTTTTGAGGCATTCTTCTCCTCATTGCCTTTTTGAGCCTCTTTTGCCTTTTGATTTACTCTATTTTTTAAGGTGTTAGTTTCCTCAGTCAGGCTGTTGACTCTCATTTCATACTTTTCTTTCATATTTCTCATTTCTCTTTCCAGTTTTTCCCCACTTCTCTTATCTGCTTCTTAAGGTCCTCTATGGCATGTAAGCAGCTCCTATTTTCATTTGTGGCTTTTGGTGCAGAATTTCTGACCTCCCTGTCCTCCTCTGTTCCATGCTTTGATCCTCTTTGCCCCCAAAGTAGGAGTCTAATGTTGAATTTTTCTGTTTATTTTGTTTCCTTTGCCTAGGCATGTTGCCACTCAATTATTTGACTTTTGCGCTTTTTGCCACAGTAGGACTCTGCCACCTGCCAAGGGAGCTTCCATCACAAATGCTGGGGATTTCCCAACTGCTGGAGGCATTAGTTGAGTGGCCTCTCTGAAGCCTCCACATGCTCTGACAAGCTGGTCACACACCCCAAGACCTCCACCCCAGACTACAATCCAGATTCAAGAAGGGTAAAGCAAGAGTGATTACCCCCCAGACCAATGGCCAGATCCTCCTACAGTTCACAGGCCAGGAGCTGAAGATTCAACACGGCAACCTAGCGCAAGCTTTGAAGGCTCCTCATGGCTTCTTGCCCCCAGGGCAAGAAGCTGACTGTGCTCTTCCAACCAGTCCCAATGTTCATAGGGCACTGACTTCTCACTTTGTCCTAGGCATCTATGTGTTGATAATTCTTGAAACTCCACAGCTGTTGGTGTTCTGGGGTCCCTCCAGGTCTGGCTGCCCTGGGGCTAAAACGTCTGACTTTTGTGGGCCTGGGCTCTGCTCCCAGAGCACTTCGCTGGCTCCTCCCTGTTGGGCTGCTGGGCTGTCCTCAGCGGGAGGTTAGCTTCTCTGTGTCATTTTATGGGTTCTGGAGCTCTAGAGGTTGTTCAGAGTTCCCCTTTTACATAATTTTGAAGTGTTGTGGGTAGGAGCTTGGAGGAAATGCTGTTTCCACTCCACCATCTTGGCTCAGCCCCCTCACTTAACTTTTTCAGAGGAAAAATGATAATGAGAAAAATCTACTGAGAAACAGGCAAGGAAATGGGTTATAGGGTATATAATGAAAAGTTGACCTTGGCAAGGAGAAAGGTTACCTCATTATCATAAACAAGAGGAAAGGAGGAATAGAGAATAGAGGATATTATTAAGGGGTGTTTAGAAGAATAAAATGTTCAAAGAGGGAGATTATATATAATGATCTCAGAAAAGTATGCTAGTACTTGGCATGGTAGCTGATGGTCATAGCATATATACCTTAGCTTAAAGAATGAGGGAAGAGAGAAGAGTGGGAGACTTAAGGAGAGAAGAGAAAGTTTTGAATATGTCAGTAAAGAAGGAGGTAAAGAATCAGAGAAGAAGAAAGATTGTATTGCTGCTGTGAGGGTCCAATGTGAGCTTAAATAGCATAAATTTTCATTGTACATTGTCAGCTTGTTTTGTGTGGCTTCTGCTTCTACTGAGTGGTAGTATGAGGAAAGGACATGGAATTATTTACAAGTATTGATCACTTTGAAACAATGAGGCACAGCCTCAGAGTTGGAAGAGGTTTCAGTAGTCATCTATTCCCCTTCATAACTGAAAAAAACAATTTGTCTCTACAAAATAGTCAACAAGTGGCCATCTCATCTTTGTTCAAAGGCCAATGGGAAAAGAGGGGCATTTTTTCATGAGTCAGTCCATTCTGTTTTTGGACAGTTCGTATTCTTAGGAAGTTATTTCCCTCCCTCTCCAGACCTTCTCACAACAACAAACCTAAATTTGCCCCCAGAAGCTTCCACTCATTGTTCCTGGTTGTGGTCCAGGAATGATACAAAATTATCAAATAGGTACCTTGAAATTGAGGGAGGAGATGAATGAGATACTCCCAGACCACATAACATTTAACAGATGCAGATCAGTTAATAATGTCATGGAAATAATATTCAGCAAAGATATAGCCTTCATTTGTTTCTTTGTTCCTTATTTGCTTGTTTCTCACTTTCCTTTCCTTCCTTGTTATTTTACTTTCTCTGGGTCTCATTATCTATCACAGAGTATGAATGAAGCAAAAATTCACAGGATTGATACCAATGCCTCAATATTCTCCAACTGGCAAGGAAACTTTGTCTTGCCTCAATTTTTAAATGTGTGCCAGTTTTCCTTTACTTTGTTAGCCAAGTGGAACCCTGTTCCCAGTGACTCAGAGTATTAGTCTGAACTTGGTGAGGATGTTCAGAATTATATTATAAACTGGTTTTGAAAGTTTTGCTGGCTACAAGTGTGTTTAACATTTCTGCTGTATTGAATTCGGTTTTGGTGATATATGTAAGCATTTTGCATTTTGGTGATATATGCACTTATTTGGCATTTTTTCAGTGCAAAAATAGTTATAGGATGACTCTTCCAACTAGTATCACTAGTAATAACTAGCAACATAAGATTGGTTTTGTTGTTGTTGTTGTTGATGTTGTTGCTAACTGGCCTAGTATTAATTCATAACCATAAAAATATAAGACACTATGCAAATCAGACTATGTTTTTTTTACTATTTCCTTCAACACCTCAGGTGACTAGAAATTATCCTTTTCTTGGCAAACCTAAAATCTCTGCCCTTAAGGGATTACATTTAATTTTTGCAATATTGTGTTTGGTTATTTTTTGTCTTAAAATCTGAGTGGGGAGAAATATGAAAAAAGTAATGAGAAGAAAAGAGAAAAAAAATAAATCTGGACATGGCTTTTGCCCAACTGTTTAAGATCCCCCAAGGATGAATATTCTCTTGTTCAAGTGATAGAAATTCCTAATTCAAGTCAATGCTTCAAAACCCATAAAATCCATTCTAATCACCTTTCCCAAATATCCCACTGGCAGGCAATAGCACAAAAAATTTAGAACAGTAAAAGAGTAAAAGCTGGGCAGCTTTGGACTGTTCAACTGGGAAATCAAAGCAAGTGACATCTGTAACAACTGGAACTTCAAAGAATTTTTTTCCTTGTAGGTAAAAATATAATATTGTTTACTGAAAATATAGTTGAAATCAAGGTCAGTCCCTTAAAATGAGGCTCAATCCAAACAATATATGGAAACCAAATTCAGGGTAAAATATTGAAATTCTCATTTACTTACATTTTCAAGAATAGCATACACCTAGCTAAGAAAGTTGGATAATGTCCAAACTATGAAACAGAAAATTAGTTCTCTTAGAATATAAGTGCATACTAAATAACTTGGAAATTGTTGTAAAAGACTGTCACCCAAGAAAAGATATGCAAAATCCCCAAAAGGCAGAAATGAATCAACTTCCCTAGAATTAGAAGAAGTTCTGGGCTCATGAAGGGAAAGTTCTTAAAGTAAAGTCCTGTCAAGGAAAATAACATCTAAGAAAGAATGAGAGTTTCTCAAGGGAACCTGTGAGAAAAACCTTTTCTTTTCTTTCTTTTTTTTTTTTTTTTTTGGAGGGCAATTGGGGTTAAGTAACTTGCCCAAGGTCACACGGCTAGGTTTTTGTTTGTGTGTGCATTAAGTGTCTGAGGCCGGATTCGAACTCAGGTCCTTCTGACTCAGGGCTAGTGCTCTACTCACTGCGCCACCTAGCTGCCCCCGAGAAAAACCTTTTCTAATGGTTATTTATATATTATAGAGCAGCAAGATGGCACAGGGTATAGACTGCTGGGTCTGGAGTCAGGAAGATTCAACTTCATGAGATCAAGAATGGCCTTAGCCACCTACTAGCTGTATGATACTGAACAAGGCACTTAACCCTGTTTGCCTCAGTTCCTCATCTGTAAAATAAGTTGAAGTAGGAAATGTAAAACCACTCCAGTACCTTCATCAAGAAGACCCCAAAATAGGGTCTCAATAAGGCAGATACAACTGAAAAATGGACAAATTGAACTGAAATTCTATATTAAGCACATTTGTACACAAATAGTATATCTACACAGCTATATCTACATATGTGTGTTGCATGCATATATATATAAAGATATGTATGTATATATCTATACACACATATTTAAGCTTCATTCTTCACCAAAAATTACCTCTTCAACTTTCTTTTATCCATTTTCTTCCTCCACTAAAATGTAGCACCTTGAGGGTGGGGATTGTCTTTTTGTTTCTATTTGTATTCCCAGCACTTAGTACAGTGTTTGGCTTAGAGTACAGGCTTAATAAAGCTTCTTATTGTTATTATAAATTTGTCTACTTTAACCAATGTAGAGAAGTTGCAAATAAAAGGTTTTCCCTGTCCTGCTCCCCCAAGTGTGGTTACAAGAATAATGGAATATAGTACAATCCTGGCCAAATGTCCCAAATTAACATCCAAACTTTCCCATTAACCTTAGACACCTTTTGGCTTAAAAGACATCAGCCCACAAAAAAAATGGTCTTGTAGGACCAAGACCATAAGGAGTCAGGGTGATCAGGCTTGTTGAACTCCATCTGGATTTTTACATCAACGTGACAATGGGGCCTCACTTCCCTATTCCACAAGATGAGAATGAAAACCCCTATCAGCAAGGCATTTTGCAGGCAAATGGACCAGGTTTTGTCTCAACTCTTACTTAGTCCTTAGTCATTGAAGGAGCATTGCCTCAGACACACTGAAACCTGGGAAAGACGTTAATATTAAAAAGGACAGGGCCACTCACTGCATCATGGGCCATCTCCAGTTGTCTTTACCATTGTCTTGCCACTGGACTTCGATGACTCTTGAGGAGAACTCAAGGCTGATGACTTTGCACAGCTCTGCCTCATTTATATCCAATTGACTTGCAAATCTAGACATCACCCTGTGATGTCATTTGTCCTCTTTGATACCAAAGGACAAACAACAATACTGAGCCTGATATTGTAAATATATGAAAGTGACCCAGAAGAGGCCACACAATACTTTGCCTATGACATTTGTGTTAAACATTAAAAGGATAGTTATGAATTTTTATAATTTATGACAATTTACAGGGCAATAATTCCATAAGGAATAGACAACATGACAGAAACACACAACTTGATGTCAGTCAAATGGCCAAGATCACAACCATGCTTAGTTGATGCCACAAAGTCAATATGTTGTGAGCCATGTTTGCCTGGGAAAGCATTTACCAGTGTTTATACATAATTACTTGTACAGGGTCCCCACTTTGAGCTATAACTCTTACTACTCCCCCATTCAAGTAGCCCTAGTTACAGATGAATCGGAACCTAGGGCAAAGGGATCACAATATAAATAGTATGGTGATATGATTCTGCATAGAACTTGAAATAAACCCCACCTTGTCAGCCATGACTTATGACTGTGGACATTGTTCATACAGAATTTAATTGTGCATGCTAACTGATCAATAACTTTTGTAAGTGAGAAAAGGAGCCCAGTTAGAGTTAGTGAGGTATAGTTAGAAAGAGCAAAGGCGTTGTTCAGATGGGATTAGATTGAATGACAGGAAGCAGGTAAATGATTTAATCTTTCTGAACTTCAGTTACGTCATTCTGTGCTATTTTTCAGTTGGCATATTTTTTTTTTTAAAGCAATTGGGGTTAAGTAACTTGCTCAAGGTTACACGGCTAGTCATTATTTATGCGTGGGTGCTCATTTTCTGAGGCCGGATCTGATCTCCGGTCATCCAAACTCCGAGGCCGGCGCTCTTACTCACTGCGCCACCTAGCCGCCCCTTTAGGGCAATTGGGGTTAAGTAACTTGCCCAAGGTTACATGGCTAGGTTTTTGTTTGTGTGGATTAAGTGTCAGAGGCCGTCTCCGAACTCCGGTCCTTCTGATTCCAGGGCCGGCGCTCTATTCACTGCGCCACCTAGCCGCCCCACAGTTGGCATATTTTAATAAACAAATCAATGCACACTGGGGATTTTGTCAGAAGTCAAATATCTATAGATATTCGGACCTTGAAACCAGAATAAAGCAAAAAGTTTTGAGGAATGCATGGCTCAACATGATCAGAATTGCACTTTATTTCCATGTACCTTGTTGAAGAATGTTTCACACTCCATCCCAGACCCTAATCCTTTTCAGCAGTAAACAGGCACAAATCAGTAATCATTTGAAGCCAATGCTTTGTGACAGCAATATTTCAACTTTAATTTTGTATTGTTTTGTTCATTTATTCATAGTAAATCAGTATGAATCGTTAAATATTATACTTTATTTATCTTCCTTATATTTTAAGGCATTTCTTCATAGGTTGTGGTGAACAGCATACTTTGTAAATTGGAAGGCTAAATCTTTTGGTAAAGGTAAGTTTCTAGTATTCTGCAGATAGTGATGGCTACATCAGCCAGTGGGGAAAAGTAAGATCAGAACTACACTTAAGTAAGATATAGACAATCTACAAAATAAAAAATAAAATAAAATAAATACTAATATATAATCAAAGACATAATTTGTTTTCCCTCCTTATATTTGTTCCAAAGTACTTATCCCTTCTAAACTGCATCTGGTTTCCTATCCAAGTTTGTTGGTACTTTTGAATGTCTTTCCTAATATCTTATTTGCTCATTACCTCACCCAACAAGGAACCACTGAAAAAATGAAATGGTACATTATGGATCTATACTTCAGTACTCAAAATCAATGATTCTCTAAGTAGAAGCTGGACTACACTTGTCAGTAAATTTCACTTCAAAGAGAAGTTATTTCAAAAAATTTACTTAAGGTCCCTTGTAATGACATCTAAGTGCAGACAAATACCACATTAATAGCCTTAGACCTTTTCAAAAACTGGTGAGCTGCACTAAAATAAGTTCCCAGCATTTTTATTTGTGGGGAATAGTTTATAGCCCTTCTTCCGAACAATAAAAAATGAATACATTTAGACATAAAGCCCAAGTTCTTTACTTTTCCTGCTTTAGAGAAGCCATTGCTAAAGATTTTTTTGTTCGTTTTTTTTTACTACAAATACTTTATTAAAGAAGAAGTCTGGCACTGCTCTCTGGGGAACATTGCAAATGGGATTATTTGGACAAAACTGTGTTCTCCAAGACTCACTATCTGATGCGCACTAGCCATAAATGCAAGGGCATCATCTGGTTAGGTTGAATCAATCAATAAAAGATGAAAAAAAAAAACTTCTTAGAAGCCAAATACTTCAAAAAGAAGTAATTAAGAGACAGAAAGGTTTCTCCTTACCAAACATCCTTCTCTCCAAAGCATCACAGCTTTGTTTATTAAGTATGTAGGTCTGAATTTGCTTGGACATCTCAGCTTTGGGGGAGCTAAATAACTTTGAATCAGTAATACCTTTTTGGTTCAACTTAATCCTCCCTCCCCATGTTTGGACACCCCTGCCCCAGCAATTTGGAAAGGGTGTTCTCTTCTCTCTCTATGGCCTCTAGTAGAGTGGATGGGGAGAGAGCAATGGAATTGGAAACCCTAAGACCTGGTTTCAAACCTGAATTCATACATTCACTATGTGTGTGACTGAAAAAGTCACTTAAATTTTCTGTGCTTTAGTTTCCACATCTGTACTTTAAAGGAATTAGAATTAATGACCTCGATTTCTTTTTCTTCTTTTATTAATTGAAGATAAGCAACAACAAGAAATTACCTTGTGAATTTGTGGTTAGCAAATCCTGGGTCCCATAATCAGTGTTATACTATGGGAGGAGCATCATAAACTTATTACATTATACCCCTTCTTAAATATGTTTCTTGACATGAAAATGTATCTTGCCCTTCCAAAAGACATCATCATCATCATCATCATCATCATCATCATCCTACTACTACTACTACTAGAATTTATGCGGAACTATTAAAATTAACAAAACTATTTATAAATATGAATTGATTTGATCCCAACAATAACCCTGAGAGGTAGATAGGTGCTATTATTTTCTCCAATTTTGCAGAGGAGGAAACTGAGACAGAGATTAAGTAACATGCTGAGGATCATGCAGGATTCATACTCGTATCTTTACTCTGAGTTTTGCACTCCGACCACTGCACCAACTGGCTACTTATTTACCTTCAGGGAGCTGTTCAAACAGTGTAGCAATGAAGGGAAGTTGAAATGATGCTTCATCAGTCTCATAAAAAATGTCATTTTTTAATGTTTCTAGTATCAACCACCTGAGAGAGTATAGTAAAAGTTAAAATTTATTGTTTTGTTACTCTGTAAATGCTTTCTTTCAAGTCTTTTGTATGCAAATTATGTTCCTATTGGTGTGCTAGAGCCGATAAATTTTGATCTTAGAAAAAGACAAATGCTACAAACCAGGATTTGATTTATTGTTTTGTTGATTATTTTAAGAAAATATACTTAAATGATAGAGAAAACATTAATAATGCAGATTAAACTTAGAAATATCTCATGCATATATTTTGTTTGAATAGAGCTAATTGTTAAAAATCTACCAGCACCCCCATGTATTGTCTTTTTACGATACTGTACTTTCTTTTTTTTTCACATTCACATATGTATTTATATGACCACACACCCTTCTTCCATTATTTTCATAGTGGGCAAGATATCATCAGTCACAGATATTGCTTTTCCATATAGGAATGTAAATAGTTCAACTTTGATAAGTTCCTTTTGATTTCTTTTCCCTGATTACCTTCTCAGGCATCTCTTCCTTCTTGTGTCTGGATTTCAAATTTTCTATTCAATTGTGATTTTTTCCTCAAGAATGCTTAAAAGTCCTCTATTCCACTGAATGACCATATTTTCCCCTGAAACAAAATACTCAGTTTTGCTGGGTAGGTGACCCTTGGGTTCATTATCAGTTCTTTTGCCCTCTGGAATATCATATTCCATGCCCTTCAATATACTGTCCTTTCTTATAGAATCATTTGTTCTTTGGTTAGTACTGCTCAAAGTTAGTGACTGACTTGGAGTTCTAATTCTGTCTCTCAGGCTTGACTGTGACAAACTATAATATAGTAGAGAGCTACAGATATCAAATTATTCTATATTTGAACAAAAATAGACTGAAATGAATGAATACAAAATCATTTATAGAGCCTTGAGTATGTACAAAATATTGTCTTAAACTCAGGAGATACAAATAGAAAAACAAGACAGGACCTATTCTCAAGGAACATGCATTCTAGCAGTGGTTCTGTGTTTTTGAATATGCCAGGAAAGGACTGTGAACAATTAAAGGAAATTTCATTTAGCATTTGGACCTTTGTGGTCAGCAAGTCACACAGCCTTTTAGTATCCCAGGCATCTCTCTAAGAGCTAACAAATTAGTTACCATCTGGATCAATTAAAGATGTTCTAAAGATAGGAGCTCCCAAAACAAAAAAGAGCACAGGTCCAAACAATTAATAAATTAATCTATCAATCACAAGGAAGGAGGGAAAAGAGATGGCATAATCTATAGAGGATTTATTTGATTAGTCTATGATAGATCATATACAAAATCATAACATATTTGATCTAATTTTTTGCCACCAAAAGATGGCTAGTAAATATATGAAATTCTGCAAAATTGTAATCCAGATAAGTCTGTTTCACTGATTCACCCTAAAGGCAACAAGACTTTTCCATCTGACTTGCAGCTGGAATATGACCTTTGACTATATGTCTTGCCTTCTTTCTATTAAATGATTGCTTTTCTATTTATATCTCAGTATTTTGTACATAATAAATATGTAACATAATTAATAATGATTTCTTATTCATTCATTTTTATCAATTAATTAAGATGCTTATTAAGCCCCTGTGAGGAGCTGGTCAGGGGATTTGGCCATGAAGAGTTTACATTAGAGAATTAGGTATATTTGCTATATCAATTTCAAATAAATGAGAGGGTTTGTTCCTTGGGTTGGCTTTTTTTTTTTCGGCTACAAATGCTTTCTAAGGAATGTTAGAGATCATCTAGTTCAACTTTCTTATTTTATAGATGAAAAAAACAGAAACATAGAGAGTGTGAGGAATATGTCCAAGGGCATATATAGTTTACATTGGGTCCTGGTTTATAATCACAGATACATATACATACACACAAAATGCATACGTGTGTGCATACTTATACACACCTGTATGTCTACATGTACAATGCATGTATAAATGTAAACATATACATGCACATGTATGATGTAATATCATATATAACATATATATAAACATGTATATATATAAACATGTCATATTTAGCTTTTGAACTGTCCTAGAAACCTAAAACCCCCTGTATATAATTAAAGTTTTATAATATGCAACATTTAGATCCATACATCTGAAACATTCTTTTGAAGTAACATCTTAATTTTAAGCAGATAATGACTATTTCTACTTCCTTGGCACATACATTTAGAAGAAATAAAGGTCATTCAATTACCAGAGGCTAAAACTTTGATCAGCATTAAATTTCAAATATGATTTTATTCACACATTTCAATTTCCCTAGTGATTTCAACATTGGAAAAATCTAGACCCAGAACTCTTGAGATTTCCTCAGAAATGCAACAGAAAGCCACTATGTATGAAATTGAAGTGTGCTTCGAAAAGGAAAGACATTCATTCACTAAAGGCAGGAGGGAAATCACTGTAATATTCTTTTCTTATTTCTCTTACTTAGCATCTCATTTTTTGTCTCCCACGATGCTAGAAAAATTAAACTATCTAGGCTACTGTTTATTATTAAGCATTGAAAAAATGATTAAATTTCCAGTATTCATCTGTGGATTGACAATGAATGACAAAAACAAAGCAAAACAAAAATCAATAAACTGCTAGCTTACATGTATAGCTCTTTAATAGATATGTACAAATAGCATTTATTTCTTTTAAACTTGTATGATAAATATAGCAGCAGTCAACTTACAACTATGGGGTTACCTCAAATTAAATCCTCAGTTTGTAGAAAAGACATTCAATATCTCTGAGTTCAGGGTTTCTTATCTGGAACATTTCTTCATCCTTTTCTAATCTATACTCAACTCTTCAGACTTTCTCTACCATGCCACAGAAGCCTCTATATCATGAAAATTCACTTCATACCTGAACATCTCACATTGGAAATTGCCTGTCTTCCTGCAACCTCTTCCTCTGATTGACTGATTCCTTCCAGAAGCTTAATTTTAAAGTGTACACTCAGGCCTGTGATGACTTCATTCCTCTTCTGGAAGCACTCCTGACTCCTGATTCTTTTTCTACCCTGTCCATTGACTGATACCCTGTCCCTTTTCCACTTTCTTTTTATTTTCCTTTTTTGTATTTTCTTCATCAGTCAGAATGTAAGCTCCTTGTGGGTAGGGTCTGTCTTTCTGCCTTTATTTATATTCCCAGTGCTTTCTCTATTGAACTGATTTTTAGAATAAAGAAAGTAGACTAGATGGTCTCTAAAACCTCTTAAAGAGGAAATATCTACAACATTTAAGAAATGTTTCTTTTTGAAATTGTAGATAATCTAAACAGAATCAAAATAAAAGTAATCTTGTAATTTTCTTAAGGGACGGGATTTTTATTTTTATCTTTGTTTTTCCATAGCCTAACATAGTGTCTGAAACATTGTAGGGGCTTGATAAATTCTTAGTGAAAGATTGATGAATGCATCTTGATTATGATTTTATAGAATTGTGTATATACACACGCCAACTCTGGAGAAAAATAAATTGAGTCAAATTAGTCATGGTCTTATATATTGTCTATTACTGCATAATAAAATTATTTCTGTATTAACTTCATTTTTCCTAATTTTCCCTTCCTTATAGTTTAATTATCCAATACTGTGCTTTAATTGGTTTGTCAAATTCCTCAATTGAAAATCCCCTCCACTGATGTAGGTGGGCAGCTCATCTATAATTATGTTATAAGACCAATGGGAATGCTCCTTCAGGATGTGCCAGTATACCAATACCACACTATGAACTCCATTCATAGTGTCATTTTCCAAAAAATTCTCCCAGGAAACCAAAGCATGGTTCTCAAACTGTCTCATTTCTGTGGATAGTAGAGCAGGGCAAGAACATTGCTCTCTGATCCAAAATGAGTGTGGCCATTACTGGAGTTATTTCTCTTCTTTGCTGCCTTTGAGACTAAGAAAATAGAGCAGAACACTAAGAGCTTTTTCAGTGTGCAGCCTCAGGTGTTTTCAGTGTCAATTTCTTTGGGAGGATATTCCTTTGGCTTTCCTGAGTGCTTTCCCTCCCTCTGCAATTAGGCTTCTTTCTATCTCTTTTAGTGACTTTGACTCTTAACTCTTATGATTCAGTTTGGTGATTTGAAGCCCTGATATATTTTCATGGCTTTTTCTTGATCACAAGAAATATTTTGAATTAGATTATCTATCCCACTTTTGCACTTTAGTATCAGGCAATCTATACACTCTCCAGCAGTAGAACAATACAAAATTAATGCTAAATAAAATTAATCACCTGAGTGATTCCCACAGTAATCTGACCCTGTAGGAAGAAGGGAATGAGGAATGCAGCCTCCCACTATAAAGCTTTGGCTTCATTGGGAAATAGCAGAAAGTCTTCTGATATCTTTCTTTCTTTTTTTTCTTGGGGGGGGGGGTATTGGGATTAAGTGACTTGCCCAAGGTTATATGGCTAGTTTTTGTGTTAAGTGTCTGAGGCTGGATTTGAACTCAGGTCCTCCTGACTCCAGGGCTGGTGCTCTATTTGCTGTGCCACCTAAGAGTCCCTCATATCTTTCTTGGAAAGAGTTTCCCTTCCCAAACCCAAATAAAAACATGAAGTTTAAGAATAAACATCATGGATTTGTTTAAAGATCCCTTTCATGCTTCTGGCTTTTTAGTAGATCTACATTCAAAAGAGAGGAAAATGAAACAGAAGGAGCCAGTCATTTCTGCCTTTCAACAGACTATTTATAGGTAACCCAAATGAGTCAAGCCCATTTCCCCACTTAATGGGCTGTTCAGCATCAGAATTGAAAGGAAGAAGATACCTTTTATACCTCTTATCACAGCAATTCTATTTTCCATTGTAGCCCCAAAAGCCAATTTTATTCTCCACTTTCAATGCTTATAAAGCTTTTCCTCATGCTCTGAGATATTCATGGGTCCCCACATAGTAAAACAAGCCCTATATTCTGTGAACTCTCATTTATTCCATTCGTACCACTTACCATATACATAGTAGATTTGTCCTGGCTTCAGATCTACTTTATAATAATTAAAGGAAATGGAAATGTCACTAGTAGTATTTACACATGGGAACTCCGCAAAGAAATTTACGCTCATATGGTCACTGAGAAATCAATCCTGCAAAGAGAACTGTAACTAATGTAAGAGTAATTAGGGCTTTGTGCCATGGTACTGATGTGTTATGGAAGAACATGTTTCTTCCCTACAGCAGGTCTGAACAATGCTCTCAACACTCCCATCTTCTACTATGCTGACCCAATCAAAAACCAGCTTTCAATGCTCCCCATTTCCACCTTTGACCTGCCAAACTTCACCTTCTGCTTGAATTTATTATATTTCATCATACTGAAGCTGCCTCTCTCAGCTAAACCACCCTCACCCTCCTTTCTTGCAAACTATATTCCTCCACTATTTGCACCAGAATGACTCTAAATGACAGAGAGGTATAGCATTTACCAGAGGACCTAGGTACCCATGACATCTGGGAAACTCAGTATAAACAAAAATAATAACAAACCAGTGAAGGGGGGGACTTGAGCATTTTCTCACCACAGGAGATCTCTAACCTTCCTTATGCCATTCCTCACCCCAGTGCAGCCTCTCCAAAAGCTATCTTAGGGTTTTCATCCTCCATCCCCAATTAAATATAGACAGGGTGTCAGAATTCCTTGTTATGAATTTCCATATTAATTCAGTTCATTAGATATTGATAATGCTATAATTCAGTTCAAAAACATTTTAATTATAATAGCTACTTTTATATAATGTTTTAAGGTTTGAAAAGTGCTTTAAAATATTCTCTCCTTCTATTTCTTAATAACCTTGGGAGGTAGACTTAGTTATCATTCACATTTTATGGATGAGGAACTGAAGCAGAGGTCATATAGTTAGTAAGTGTCTAAGGGGAGGTGAGATTTGAATTCAGTTATTAACATCAGGTTCAGCATTCTATCTGCTGAGTTATTTAGCTGCCTGGTTCACAAAGCACTCTATCGGAGGAAACAAAAAACCTCAGACCAAGAATTCATTGTATTACAGTAGAAAAAGCACTAGACTGGAAGTCAAGAGACCACAGTACTGGAGTCATGACTAAGAGAGAAACACTTGGGCTTTGCCACGATTCATCACAATTTAGAAAGTTGTGCTTAGTCCCTTGGCTATCCTCTGGGTGACTGGTCTTGTGTCATGGTCTCACTACATGATTTTCAATATATTTCAGGGTCAAAGGAGATTATCATTGATGACCTCCTATCTACCCCACTGCTCTCACCTTCTACCTTCTCATTGGAGTTGGGGCATCACACCTTGCAAGAGTACAAACCAGACTCTCTGAGAAACAATCTGACCCTCCATGGTTTGACTACCTCTGATGAAAAGTAATTCACGAAAAAGCCCATTCCACAATTATCTATGCAGCAGAGTTAAGAGCACATAGCCTTTCTGTACTCTCCACATGCTCTCTTCCCTTTGTATCAACCTCTCCAATTATGTTCCTACATTATTTTCCTAAGATCTCTTCTCTTCTCAACATCCACTTTACTATGTTTGCCCCAGATGTCAGAATTCCTATTATAGTTCAATTGAATCATACTATTGATTCTGTCATGAACTAGTTAGTAGTATGACGTTGGGCAAATAACCTTTCTGGATCTCAGTTTCTTTTTTCCTAAGATGAGAACTTATCGGACAGTGGACTAATAGCTCATAATGTTAGTTCATATTTATGTAGTTCTTTCCAGTTTACAAAGTGAAAGACTTTATATGTAATGTGTATGTTCACATTTTGTCTTCAGAAAGACCCCTTGAGGGAGAGGTGTATGTATTATTTTAACTATTTTAGAGATAAGGCAGTTGGAGGTTCAGGGGATAGAGCATTGAGCCTAGAATCAGAAAGATCTAAGTTCAAACACAGAACCAGACATTTACTCAATGTGTGATGTTGAACAAGTTACTTCACCGCTGACTGCCTCAGTTTATTCACCTGTGAAAAGAGGATCATCATAGCACCTACCTTGCAGTGTGGTTGTGACAACAAAACAAGATAGTATTTGTAAACATTGTTTAGCACAATGTGTGATACAAAACACATACTATATAAATGCTTATTCCCTTCCCCATATGTCTGAGAATCTGAAGGGTGCCATAAATTGTTGAAGGTCACATAACTATCTAATTACAAAGCTACGACTTAAACTCAGATTCCCTATAAAACTAATTTGAATTCTAGAACTTTGACTCCTTCCCAACTATTACCAGTTGACACCATAAAGAAACTCCCCCAGGTAACCTTTTTCCAGCTCTCAATTCTAACCTTGACTATAGGGAAGACAATGAAATGTAGCAGAGATCTGGGTTTAGATCAGAAATCTATGTCTGGGACTTAGAAATTCTTAACTGTGTGACCTTGGGCAATCCACTTTAATTCATAGGCACTGGCTTGTCATCTCACTTCCTTTACTCTGTAACTGTCCTTCCTCTCTTGCTGTGTGGAACATCTGGTTCTCTTATTCTGATTAGACAGAGAAGAAATGACACTGCAGGGAATATTAGTCCCAGAGCTTCAGAGAGGGACACTGGGGTGGCTTGATGGCAGATGCAAGCATCCCCTTGCTGGGGCCAGCTGCTGGATCCAGGCACCATGTTCTGTGATAAGTTAGCCAAGGCCAAAAAGGATCAGGGGTCTGTGTAAACACCTAAGCATCAAACACTAGAAAAGCAAGAACCCCATGCTTGTCATACCCAGTTTCACATTCCAGGCTGAATCAACATCTCAAATTGATTGTTTCCGTGCCTTCATATGATGACCAGTAAAACTGAAAGGATGAGGTGAACAATATACTATGGAAAGTTTGTTATTTATAATGTATTGCCTGTGTGGAAGTGCTACCTTAATGGGGAAATAAAGGAATGCACACTGTTCATTTCCTACAACTCCTAACTAAGATCCAATTGTTCCTGTCTGGGGAGTTCCTAGAGTCTTGAAGAGTGGCTCATAACTGTTTGGTAATATTTTTTAATTACTGTTTTATTTTTGTTTTATATCTTATTTATTTGCTTATTGATTCAATGCTGAGAAAAGCAATACAAGGTAAGTCAAAAGAATACAAGGTAAGAAGAGCTTTTCTATGTGCTTCAGTGGAGAGCCAATTTTATTATGCCAAAGTTATATGATCAAGGATCACTGAAATATAGTCAGTATATTCAGTATGAAAGGTTTACCACCAATAGGGAGCCTGAGAAGGCATTTCTGATTCGGTAAATCTATACATCCTTTGACCTCAAGTTGTCATTTTTCAGTAGAGGCAAGCAGAGCTTATGGAGAGACAATAAATTATTCCATGAAGAATATGGAGGGAATGCTACCTGCTCAGCAGTTAATTGGAGTAGATTGTGCAAAAACCATGAGAGTGAACTTGGGACTTCCAAGGACCCAGATCTTTTTTTTTTTTTTTTAAACAGGATAATAGGAGTCAGTGCCATATAAAGAGATAAATATGGTTGAAGTTGGTTTCCTTCTACAAGCTTCAAGCAATTTTAATAGAATGAATAAAAAAGTATGCACAATAATTATTATTTGTGATTGCTGTTGGTTTGTACTTCCCAGGGGCCTGGTGAGAAAAAAAAGGAAAAAAAAAACTAGATCCAAGAGTCATATAGAATATCTTCAAGAATTCCCCTATCGCTGCTTCTCCCATTACCTTTATTTGAAGATAAGAAAAGAGGACAATATCTCTCACTATATAGCTTTTTTGGGTAAACTGCCACTTAGATAAGCACCAGCAGCAGAGTCACTTTATGCAGGGAACTCAAGTTATGATTGATGAGTTCCTAGCAGCAAGGTCATTTGGAGGAAAAAGTTGCTTTGTTCCCCTTTCTCTTTTCTACCTATGCTGGAGAATTATTCCAGATTATTCTATTCCATCAGTTAGTTAACCAAGACACACTAAATTCAAAATTCTTTACCTAGAGCTCATAAAATTATTTTTTAGATAAATAGATAGAAGTTGTTGTTTAGTAATTTTTTTCAGTCATATCTGATGTTATCCCCTTTTGTAGTTTTCTTGACAAAGATACTGGAATGGTTTCTCATATTTTATCCAGCTCATTTTACAGATGAGGAGACTGAGGCAAAAAGGGTTAAGGGACTTCCCCAGGGTCACAAGCTAGTAAGTGTTTGAGGCCAGATTTTAACTTATCAGAGATGAGGAAGTAGAACAGTTTAGGATAGAGGACAGTCAGGAAAAATATGGCCAGAGTTGGGAAATAGGGTGTGTATTGCAGAAAGGGGGCAACTAGGTGGTGAAGTAAATGGAGCACTAGCCCTAGAGTCAGGAGGACCTGAGTTCAAATCCAACCTCAGACACAACACTTACGAGCTGTGTGACCTTGGGCAAGTCACTTTACCCCAATTGCCCTGCCTTCCCCCCTCAAAACAAAACAAAACAAAAAAGTATAGCAGGAAGGCCAGTGTCACTGTATCACAGATAATAAAGAAGGTGAGGGTGGATGTATGGTATAACAAGACTAAACAACAGGCAGGTTTTGAAAGGCATAGAATGGTGAACAGAGGATTTTATATTGATCCTTGAGGTAATAGGGAGTCACTGGAGTTCAGATCCTAACTTTCAGAGCATTACTTTGACAGCTGAGTAGAAAATGAACTGGAGTGAGAGAAGACTTATGGCAAGGAAACCGGCCAGAAGGTGGAGAGATGAGATGAGAGTGAAGAAGGGGCTGAGAAAGATACTAGGTTATAAATTTGGGAAACCAGAGGATGGTTCAGCACAAATAGGGGAGGGTTTGGGGGGAAAAATAATGAGTTCAGTTTTAGATATATTGAGTTTAAAATAACTATGGGACATCCAGTTTGATATTCCCAAAAGACATTTGGAAATGTGAAATTGGATGTCAAGAGAGATATTAGGGCTAGATGAATAGATCCCATAATAATTTGAATAGAAATGATCAATTAACTGAAAGAAGCTGATAAGATCATCAAGTGACACCATATGGAAAGAGAAGAGAATGTGGCCCAGGAGAGACTCCTGTGGAAACGCTCAGTTCTTTTGACTTCAAATCCTACATCCTTTCAATTGCCATAATCAATATGAAAAGGAACCCATTAATTTTGTTTTTCATGACATTATCTGGAAACTTGTGGCAAATGTCAGTATCATACTAGAATTGCATAGTAGGAAGAGCTCTGGTATTTAGGCCTGGAATCCGAGACATAACTCCAGAACTCATTTAGATTGTGATTTTAGTCAAGTTATTTCACCTCTCTTGGAACCACTTTCCTCATCTCTGAAATAACAACAATACATCCTGCCCTAATTATTTCTAAGTACTTTTGATGATAAAATAAGATGTATTTTAAAGTGCAAAGCACTATGCAACCATGAATCATACTGATGATTTGCAAAATATTACCTTGCTTTTGTCAAAACAGAATAGAAGCTTTTCTTCAAGGTATGTCAACAATCATTCAGTGAATGTTAAGTAGAACCTACCACATACAAAACTAAGTTGTGAGAATACTTTGACAAAAGCAATCCTTTTCTTCAATGAACTTCCCTTTTACTGGATATTTTAATCAATATTTAAGGATATAAATTATTTTATAATACTGTCATCCGCCCCCATTCATTCTAAACTTCCCGGAAGTCAATTGTCCAAGGCAAAAGAGGATTTTTCTCCTTCTTGGTCTATTTACATATGGAATAAAATTCTGATAAAGAAAATACAAAAGACTATCTGCTTAATTTCTAAACATTACTAAAACTTGAAAAGCTTCTGACCTCACCATTCAACTGAAATGCTCCCCCAATTTACTCTTTCTTAATTGCCAGATCTAGTCCTTATCCTCTTTGACCATTCTTATGCATTTGACATTATTGATCATATTCTCTCCCTGGATACTATTTCTATTGTTGTTATTAATGACATTGCACTCCCCTGTTTATTCTCCTCCTTGTCTTGCTTCTTAGACTCCTTTGTTGGGTCTTCTTCCACACTATGGTTGTATTCCCTAAAGCTTTATACTGGGCTCACTTTTTCTTCTCCCTCCATTTTATATGACTTTTTGATTTCATCAACTTATATGGGAGTCAACATCAGTAGACATTTTTATGGTTGATGTGCCAAACACCTTGCTAAAGTTCTGAGGAAATAAATTGAGGGAAAAAACAGTTGCTGCCCACAGAATGCTCAAAATCTAATGGAGGAGCATCATATTAAAAAAAAAAAAACTGAAGGGGGTGGAGCCAAGATGGCAGAGTAGAAACAGCTCATCCAAGCCACTCTGCCTGCAGATTCCCCCCAAACAATGAAAAAGGGGACTCTGAACAACTTCTGGAGCCCCAGCACCCACAGAACAAGACAGAGAAGCTAACCTCCCACTGAGGACAGCCCAGCAGCCCTGCAGGAAGGACCAGAGCAGCAGTCTGGGAGCTGGCAGCATGCAGCACACAGAGCACAGGGAGCCGAGCTGAGTGGAGTCCAGGTCCCCGTGAGCCGAGGTTTTAGCCCCAGGCCAGCAGGGCCAGCAGCTGGCTGGAGAGACCCCAGAACACCAGCAGCTGAGGCGACTCCAGAATTATCAACATAGACATGCCTAGGACAAAGTAAGAGGTTAGTGTCCTATGGACTTTGGGACCAGTACTTGGGGAATGTGTGGGCTCCCTTCCCTGGGGGCTAGAAGCCACTGAGGAGACATGCCATTTTGTAGTTTTCAGAGGCAGCTCCAGCTCCTGGCCTGAGAACTGTAGGGAGATTCAGCTATCAGTCTTGGGGGGTAATCACTCTTGCTTTAACCTCCCTGGATCTGGATTGTGATCTAGGGTAGAAGTTGTGGGTGGGTTTACAGCTTGCCAGAAACGGAAGTTGCCCCCCACATGTTCAGGATGAAAATTCCTCTATCTGGCCTTAAAGCCATAGTGTGGCAACAAGCCCAAAAGTCAAGTAATTAAGTGGCAACATGCCAAGGCAAAGGAAACAGAAAAATGCAACCCTAGACTCCTATTTTAGAGGCATAGAGTGGGAAAAGGACTGTGAGTCAGAAGTCCTGCTCTAAAAGCCTCAGGGGAAAACATGAGCGGGGTGCAGGCCATAGAGGACCTTAAGAAGGACTTTAAAAATTAAATAAGAGAAGTGGAGGAAAAATTGGAAAGAGAAATGAGAAAGATGCAGGAAAAGTATGAAATGAGGGCCAACAAACTGACTGAGGAAAACAACACCTTAAAAAATAGACTAACTCAAATGTCAAAGTAGGCCCAAAAGGGCAATGAGGAGAAGAATGCCTTAAAAAGTCGAATTTGCCAGATGGAAAAAGAATCTCAAAAGTTCACTGAGGAGATTTATTCCTTCAGCATTAGACTGGAGCAAATGGAAGCTAATGACTTTATGAGAAATCAAGATGCTGTTAAGCAGACCCAAACAAACGAAAGATTAGAAGGCAATGTGAAATATCTCATGGGAAAAACCACTGACCTGGAAAATAGATCCAGGAGAGACAATTTAAAAATTATTGGACTACCTGAAAGCCATGATCAAAGACAGAACCTAGAAATCACCCTTCAAGAAATTCTCAAGGAAAATTGCCCTGATGTTTTAGATCCAGAGGGCAAAATAGAGGTTGAAAGAATCCATCAATCACCTCCTGAAAAAGATCTCAAAAAGAAAACTCCCAGGAATAGTATAGCCTGGTACCAGAATCCCCAGATCAAGGAGAAAATACTACAAGCAGCCAGGAAGAAACAATTTCAATATTGTGGAAACACAGTCAGAATAGCCCAGGACCTGGCAGCTTCTACACTGAGGGATCGAAGGGCATGGAATATGATATTCCAGAGGGCCAAAGAACTGGCAATGAACCCGAGGGTCACCTACCCAGCAAAACTGAGTATTTTGTTTCAGGGGGAAATATGGTCATTCAGTGGAATAGAGGACTTTCAAGCATTCTTGAGGAAAAAACCAGAATTGAATAGAAAATTTGACATCCAGATACAAGAACCAAGAGATGCCTGAGAAGGTAATCAGGGAAAAGAAATCAAAAGGAACCTATCAAAATTGAACTATCTACATTCCTATATGGAAAAGCAATAATTGTGACTGATGATATCTTTCTCACTATGAAAATAATGGAAGAAGGGTGTGTGGTCATATGAATACATATGTGAATGTGTGTGTATATGGTTACAGTTATATATGGATAGAGGGCATAGGTTGAATTTGTTGGGAAGGGAGAATACTCAAGGGATGAAATTATGAGGTGAGAGAGGAAAGTGGCAAGAGGAGATGGGGAGAGACAGGGTAGGGTAAATTATCTCATGTAGAAGAAGCAAGGGGAAGTGGTTGCAAGGGAGGGGGAGAATAGGAAGGCAAAAAAGGCAAAACCACATTCTCATTGAATTTGGTTCAGGGAGAGAATGACATACATACCAAATGGGATATCTCAACCTGCAGCAGAATAGGGGGAAGGGGGATGAGAGGAGGGATGATGGATGGAAGGGCATCCTTGGGGGGAGGGGAGGTTGGAAGTACCCACTATAGAAGAGGGACAGGATCATGTAGGGAATGGACCAGGTGGGGGGTGGGATGAGTGGGAGGGAATTATAAGCAGCCTTGCACAATATATCTACTATGATAATGTTTTGCATAGCTATACATGTACAACATATACTGAATTACTTAACTCCCCAGAGGGAATGGGTGACAAGGGAGGAAGGAAATGGATCTGAAATTTGAGGTCTGAACATTAAATGTTTCAAATATATATAAATACTATTATTAAAAAAAAGAAACTGAAGGTTTTGTGGGAAGAGGTTACCCAGTTTTGGAGCATGAAAAAGTTATGCAGCCAGGATGGAGAATAATTCTGAGGAGGTGGAGTGTCCAGTTGATGTCATCTATAGAATTATGAATTTCTGGAATTATGAAGTTCAAGAAAGTAGCTGGGAAGGAAACAAGAAGGAAAACTATTTGAGTGTTATCCTTAAATTGTGGAGGAAGAAAAAAACAGTTGTTAGGTATCTATCTTAGGGACAGCTAGGTGGTGCAGGGGGTAGAGCACCAGCCCTGCAGTCAGAAGGACCTGATTTCAAATCTGACCTCAGACACAGCCTTTATTAGCTGCATGACCTTAGACAAGTCACTTAACCACAATTTCACTGCCTTCACCCCTCCAAAAAGACCACAAAAAAAGTCTATCTTCCATATCTCCACCCATGGAGGGAGGGAGGCGCTCCAGGATCAGGGTCCACTGAAGAGATATGAAATTCTGAGTTGATTTCATCTTGCAGTTGAAACTTCAAATGGAGTTTCTATGTGTTCGATTATCATCTCCATGTATATTACTCAAAAATTGCATTTCCATTGATACCTTCTTTGCAACTTCTTTATTATTATCTACAATAGAGAATTCTCTCCCTCTCTCTCTCTCTCTCTCTCTCTCTCTCTCTCTCTCTCTCTCTTTCTGTGTGTGTGTGTGTGTGTGTGTGTGTGTGTGTGTGTGTGTCAAAGACACCATGATCCTTCTAGTCACTAGGTTTACAAACTCAGAGTCATTCTCAATTCCTCATCCTCACTCACTCCAATTTATTGCCATATCTTGCCATTTTTATACCCCAAACATCTCTTGCATCTATATTTTAGATTTTCAGGCAGCCACTATCCTAAATCAGATACTCATCACCTTTCACCTTTTGCAATAGTCTGCTCATTTGGCTACACATTTCATCTATCTTTGCTTCAATATATCCCACATTCTTCTGCCAAAGTGATCAATCTCAAATGTAGGTTAATCCATGTCAACATTGATTTCTGTGGTACTTGATACCACTCCTTTACCCCCATAAACTCTGGTTGCTCCTTATTACCTCCATGATCAAATATTGTCTCATTTTTTCTTGCAAAGCTTTTCACAAACTAGCACCTCATATTTCCAACCTTCTTCCATTTCATTCCTCACTGTACAATTCAGATACAATGGTATATTTTTTGTTTTTTCCATACAACATTCCATCTTCTCCCTCTGTGCCTTTGTCATAGCTATCTCCCATACCTGGAAAGCTCTTTCTCTCTTCACCTATGCTTTTTAGGTTCTTTATTGACTATGCCAATCACATTTTGAAAGTGGTGCTATATAGAATTCAACAAAGCAAATACAAAATTCATTTAGAGGAACAAAGAATTACAATGTCAATGGAAATAATAAATAAAATATAAATTAAGGGAATATAATATTACCAGACCTAAAATATGTTATAAAGTACTTGTCATTAAAGTTAGATGACAAATTTTAAAATAAAATTATATAAAACTCTGCTATATTAGTTGAACAGTCTAGATACATGTGAAAGAGAAGCGATTGAAAATAAAAATACAGTATTTAAAAAACCAAGGACATAAATTACTGGCTAAAGGATACTCTTCTTGAGAATTGCTAGGAAAACTGGAAGATTTTTAACTCATTTAAAAGTTAAGTCAGGATTAATATGTTAAATTAAATTAATTTAATACGTTTCACTACAGAGCAAAATGACCTCAAAATTATTATATTATTTGAATATTTTTTTAACTAGCACATCTAGCAGACATTTAAAATAGAACAAGTGGGGGCGCAGTGAGTAGAGGGTCGGCCCTGGAGTCAGAAGGACTTGAGTTCGGATCCGACCTCAGACACTTAACGCACACACAAACAATACCTAGCCGTGTGACCTTGGGCAAGTTACTTAACCCCAATTGCCCTCCAAAAAAGTAATAAATAAATAAATAAACTAGAACAAGTAGAGAGGAACGAGAGGTACATTTTACAACCATAACTAGGGGGCAAATTCTTAATCAAGCAATAGTCAGGGACATTCTAAATGACAAAATATATAATTATGATTACATGTTATTAATTGTACAATAAAACAGATGAAAATAAACGAGAAGAAGAACTATTGATCAGGATACACATTTTTATGAAATATGACAAATAGAACCTTAATTTGAAATATAGAGAAAAGCACTTTGGAATAGAGTGGTTATCTCAGAATTAGGAAGACCTGAGTTCAAGTGCCACTCCTTACTCATACTGACTCTGTGACCCTGCAAGTCAATTCATCACATAGTGCTCTCATCAGAGAATACATAGATTTGCATTGATGTATGTATTTTTTTTTCATTTGAGATTTACCTAAATCAGAGAAACCACAGTTCCCATTTCCATTCCTTTTTAAAATAAATGAGATATTACAGATATCTAAGAAAATCATTTTATCAATAAAAATCAAAAGGATTATAATAATAATTTTTAAAAGAATATCAAATTATGAATAAGTATTTGAAAACATGTTTTAAACCACTGTAGTAATAGAAGTTCAAATTAAAACAACTCTGAGTTTTCAACTCACAGAAGCTATGAATTTTGTAGCAGTGATGATGTAGTCTGATCATTCTGGATAGCATTTTGAAAATATGTAAGAAAAGGAACTACATTGTTCATGAATTTTGACACAGTGATCCCATTATTCAGAACACATCACCATCAATAGAAGTCAAAGAAAGAAACAAAAGTCTAATTGTTAATAAAGTATTCATAGCAATATTTTGTGTGGGATTAAAGAATTAGAAAAAAAGGATACCCATTGATCGGAGTAATTATTTTTTAAATATGCCATATAAATATAATGGAATAGCCAGCACTCAGCACGGTGCCTGGCACATGGAGCTTAATAAATGTTTATTGAGTGGTTTATCATAGTGCAATAATAAATTACAACTATGAGGATTTCATAGAAACATCTAAAGATTTATATAAAATGCACAAAATCCACAAATGACAATAAAGTTTGTTAACAGGAAGCCGAACTCTGAGAAAATGAAAGCAAAAAGACTGATAGTTTCAAAGAGCACATAGTGAAATAGTTTCATTCTCTTAACAGAGATAGGAGAATAAAAGGGCAAAATGTTTTATGTATAGTCAGATATTTTATCAGGATATGTTTTGTTTCACTCATTTTTCAGTACTTTCTAACTCTTTCTGATACCATTTGGGGGTGTCTTGGCAAAGAGCAATCTGCCATTTGCTTCTACAACTCATTTTGTAGATGAGGAAACTCAGAGGAACAGGGTTAAGTGACTTGCCAGGGGTCACACAGCTAGTATTTAATTCAGATTTAAACTCAGGTAGATGAGTCTTCCTAACTACAGGCCGGAATCTCCATCCATTGCACCACCTAACTACACCATGGAGGAAATAGTACTATAATAAAATGCAGGGTTGTCATTTAGTAGCCCTCAGGTCCATCCCTACCCAATATTTTTCATGATTTCCCACTATTCCTGAAGACAGGCTTTCCTATCTGTGGATCTATGTACTTGCTCCACCACTTTGGGTATCCTCCTCTCCTTGCCCCAACCATGACCTTGTACATCTCCTCTGCTGAGGTGTGGTGCAGCCCCAGGAAACACAAATTCTACTCAATGAAGAAGGCCAAATCCTACAGACAAAAAAAAAAAATCAATTGTCTCATCATGTTGTAAAAGTTCCACCACACCCTAAGGGAACTTTCTTTGATGGTACACTTTCTGGGGCTATATACAGCTTACATTCCTTTGCAGCCTCCTCCTCACTCTCCCCCTTTAAACGGCCTTTCTCAAAGTCCCTGACATTAGTTGAGAAACTGAAGAAATTGCTTGCTGTTCACGACTTAGTTGAATGATGTTGCTTATTTAAATAGTCTTAATCTCTAGTTTCTCCTTTTTTTTAGTTGAACAGCTACACTTTATTTTCCCTACCCATCTGTTCTATCCCTCTTCCCTCCAAAAGTAAAACAATGATTCACGCATACTACAGTGTAGGACTAACACAACTTCATACTAATCTAATTATTTTTTCCCTTCTCTTGATTCTCAACATCATCTTAACATTTTATTACATTAACCCTTTTAGCTATCTTTTGTGCATTTCTTTCATCCATTTCTTCAAGTTTAAAAAAATAAGAAAAAATCAGGACACCATTTATTTAATGACTCAGCCTTTTTTAAAAATTATACTCATGTAACTTTCTTGTGCTTTACTTTTCTTTCTTCTTTTTATGAGAATGCTGTGATCGCTTCTCATTATTTTTGTCAGTCAGTTAACAATGTGCCAGGTGCCACACTAAGTTCTGTGGAAGCAAAAAAAGTCAAATCTGTGGCTCTATGCTGAAGGATCTCACATTTTAAGGGGGAGAAAACATTTATATACTTACACACAAAATATATACAGAGCCCATTGGACATTCTCAAAGGAAAGGTAATATTATAAGTAAGACTAGACAAGGAATAACTTTCTGAAAAAAGTGCAGTTTGAGCTGACTCTTGAAGAAGGCAGGGAATATAAGAGTCAAGGTAGAAGGAACATAATATTTCAGATCTGGTAGGAGTTAGTGCTTTAGGTTAGTGCAAAAGCATGGAGTTGGGGAATCAAGTGATATGTAAGGAACAGTGAGTAGGTTACTGATGCTAGGTCAGGCAAGTAGGAGAGATACAAAAAGACTGGAAAGATAGGAAGAAGCCTGTGTAATGACCTTTAAATTCCAAACTGAAGACTTTATGTTTGATCACAGAAGCAATGGGGAATTGTTGGACTCTACTGAGTAGGAGGAGGGTGACATAGTCACTTTTATAGCTGGGGGGTGGGGATTGAAGTTGGGAAAGACTTGGGGTAGGGAGATCAATTAGAAGGTCATTTCCATAGTATAAACAAGATTTGATGGACTTGTATTGGGATGGACTGTGTCTTTATAAGTGAGGTGAAGAGAGCGTTGGAAAGAGATATGATTGTAGAAATGACAAAATTGAAATAGATTGGCTATATGGGGTGAGTAAGAGTTAGGAGTCAAGGATGACCTAAGTTACAGGGCTGGGTGATTAGGAGGGTAGTAGTGCCCTTGATAACCACAAGAAAGTTGGAATAAGAGGAAAGTTTAGAGGGAAAGGGAATAAATTCTGTTTTAGCATGTTGAATTTGTGATAACTAAAGGACATTCAATTTAATATGTTCAAAATGCCATTGCTGATGTAAGATGGAAATTCTAGAAGGAAATTAAAGATACACACACACACACACATCTAGGAATGCTTTGCATAGAGACAAGGCGAATTAATAATATAGTGAAATGAAATAGTATAGATGGAGAAAAGAAGACATCTTAGTTCAATGCCTTTACAAGCACCCATGAGAGTGGGCACAATATTTATGAATTTACAAAATAAGATATTGAGAAGAAATGATTAGATATGTAAGAGGAGAATCAGGAAAGAATCTATCAAAAAATGAAAATAAAAAAAAAACAGAGCAAAATCTATATTCAGGAAGAGATTGTTGAAAGTTAATTATTTTCATGGATATGTAGGCTTAAATTTGCAGGGCATGTTATTTTGGGGTTGATTTTCAAAATCATTTACTTGGAATACCTTGTTTCATCCTACTCCATTCAACTCAAAAAAGGGTTAGAAAACATCTACAATTAGGGGATGTCATACAGAAGATAAACTAGCAATGGAAATTGAAAGAAACAGATAGACAAGGAGGAAAAGAAGTATTGTCACAAAAACCCAGAAAGAGAAAAGAATTTAGGATAGGCTGTTCAATCGTATCAAAAGCTAAAGAGATATCAAGAATCATGATGACTAATGATAGAAAAAAAGTAACTAAGACATCCTTGGTAACTTGGAGAGAGTAGTTCTAAATGAATGATGAAGTTGGAAAATGTGTGAAGGAAGAGGAAGGGAGAAAAGAAAGTTGTTTTTCTTTCTATGATATTCTACTCTATCAAGGGTCTCCAGTAACCCATCCAACCCCTATTGTGGTACACTCAGAATTGCCATTTCTGGTTTTTTTTTGTTTTTTTTTTTTTGAGATTATTGCAGGACTAATGGCATTCTAAGAAGTCTGTGAGGGAGGGGATATTGGTCCCATCCCTTATCCCAGCCAAAGCCTAATCGATTTATAGTAGATAAAGAGCATGTCCTACTTAGGGCAGCCTGATTCCAGATTTGGGCTGCTTCTTTTTTCTGTATTTGTTCTTTCCTTATATTAGGTTATATATAGTATATATCCTGTAGTAGCAAGCACCCCAGCATACCCAGAATGGCTGCTAGCTATATATGGTTCTTTGATCTGCTTTTCTAAAGGAAAGCAACTCAAATGGGGTTAACAATCATATTTTAATCAAATATATGTGTGTGTCTATATATATATATATATATATTTATCTATCTATCTGTCTATATCTATATCTATATCTATGTATCTATGTATCTATCTATATATATGTCTATATATCTATATCTATATCTATATCTATATCTATATCTATATATATATATATATATATCATTCACTAAGTTCAGGGGAAAAAGACAGCACTGTGAACTTCAGAAAATACAAACAGAAATTACGAGCAGACAAAAAATATATAGAGAAAATAACACAATTCAGTAGACCAACAGTTAGGGCTTCTACCTGACTACTACATATATACAGTGTTAGTTACCAAAGAAAGAAGCACCAACATCTGAGTTTTCAAAGCCAAGGGGTTCATTGGCTACCCAGAGTCTCATCTGGACAAATCATAATACTCTTCCCATAAGTGAACCCCAAAACAAAACCTCACCTCAGATATATATAGCTTTCTCCAGGGTCAGAGAACATCATGCCATTTGTAATCCACTGCCTAATTACAAAGTAACTAAATGTGTGTGCCTTCTTGCAAAACAAGCCTCCCCTAAGCAAGCTTCCCTATTTGTGCTCCAAGTGTGGTACATTAAGGGGCAGGGACAATCTTCAAATTTCCTTACCATTACATATCCCCAGACAGAAAAAAAAAAGGAGATGAGGGGGCAATGAATATGCATCTGCTAAGTCATCAGCTTCTTTGTCTTTAGAGACTCTGCACATTTCTAAATGCATCATCTCAAAATACAATGAAAACTATCAGAAATAATTCACAAATGATAGAAAGCAAGGTCCCTAAAGTTCACATGTATTTATCCAGAACCAGGTTTGTTTCTGTGCATGCTCCATGAGGGGAATCTCTGCCCACATTACACTAGTATATTTGTATTCAATAAGTTATAACCTTTTAAAATATTTTTCTTCTAATTTTATGAATCTTACTGTTTGCTTATCAGAGGACATGGGCTTTCATTTATTTTTTTTCACTTTGACCTTTTGTCATTTAACATTTTTTACCATTTATTCTCAATCTATCTTTCATCCTAACACTTTGGTTCCTCCTTCTTTGCACTGTTCTGGTCTGTACAGTTTCTCCTTCAAAAATCACTGTGTTCACAGTTTCCCCAACTTGGGACAGGGAACTATCTATTTCCTTTTACAGAGAAAACTGTGGGAAAGAGGAATGAATACAGCAAGATTTTTAGTTGTCCTTCCCTTGGTCAGGAATACCTTTTCTCTTTTGACTGACTTTATCCTGTCCTGTCTTCTGCCACCCTTATGTCTCCCATAAGGATGAACTGCCTCTCTTGTATGTTGATGGGAAGAATCCTTTCTTTCTTTCTTTCTTCCTTTCTTTCTTCCTTTCTTCCTTCCTTCCTTCCTTCCTTCCTTCCTTCCTTCCTTCCTTCCTTCCTTTCTTTCTTTCTTTCTTTCTTTCTTTCTTTCTTTCTTTCTTTCTTCATTCATTCATTTATTTATATATTTTTTATTTCCATGTATTCATTCATTCATTCATTCATCCATTTATCTATCTATCTATCTATCTATCTGTCTGTCTGTTTGTTTGTTTGTTTATTTATTTATTTGGAGGGAGGGTATGTTCATAGTGGAAGTCACTGCAATAGAAGACTATCACAACCAGACTCTGAAATGAAAACTTGTGAGTGTGTGGCAAAATGAATGTAATTTTGAATAACTCTCTTGTTGTTGTTTATGTGTTTACCTTATGCAGTATTTCTTTCTTCTTATCTTATTCTCTTTATCAAATTTAATTATAATAGATGTAACACACAGTTCCTTCTTTTGAGGCTGTTAGATTAAGAGGATGAAGAGTAAATACTACTCTACCAGAGTGAAAATCATTTGACTCATTAAATTATGTTTCTGTAGAAAAATATGCATTGGCCTCTATTTTGTTGTCATTGCTGCTGCTACTGCTGCTACTGATGGTGGTGGTGTTGATGGTTGTTGTGGTGGTGGTGTGAGTGTGTGTGTGTGTGTGTGTGTGTGTGTGTGTGTTTGTGTTTGTATGTAGGTAATCAGGATTAAGTGTCTTGCCCAGGGTCACACATCTAGTAACTACCAACACTTGTCTGTTATAATCATAGATATAAGGAGGCCATATCTCACCATTTGTAATAGTTTCCTTTGGCACTAGCTCTTAGCATGGTGACTGGCACATAGAAAGTTCTTAATAAATGAATTTTGATATTTTGACTGACTCTTGTAGAATTTAAATACTCCCTGCCATGAGGAATTTATTAATTTTCTATACCCCTTAAATACATGCAATGATAATGTATTTTTTTCAAAATTTTTAACTTTTTTATTTAAAGTTTTAAGTTTAAAATTCAAATAGCTCTTTATCTACATAGAAGGGACATCTGGGCATTTACTCTCTGTTCTGATTTGGAAAAAAAAAACCAAACTATTTTTTTTCCATAGGGTTGGTGCTTTGTATTAGAATTCTTTCCCCCATTCCCTCCCTCCTATTCATCTATTAATTAGGGATTGTAGGAATTTTCATTATATTGTTAGAAACTGAGATGACTAAAGTAAGTCTGTCCTTAGGATCTTGCTCTGCTTGGACATTGGTGGCCAGTATCAGATAACTAATGTCTAACTACAGATATTCATCTGGTCTGCCACTTTCCCCTTATGTCTACTCTGCCTTCAGTCCCAGACTGATTAGTATAAAGCTTCTTTTGCATTCATTGTCCTGGAGGCAACACATAAAAGATTATACCCTACACAGAAGAAAAAGAATTAACTATCCCCAAGATTGCTGTAACTGTATTGACTCACTTCTATTAAAAATCCTTTCCCATTCTCAAAATGAACCAGTTTTTAACTAAAGAATATCAGGGGCCAGTTTCTATAATGCATATACTTTATGAAAGCAAAAGCCTTTACCTTTACCTTCAACTAGCCCACACTTAGTTACCACCATTATACTAATCAAAGGTTTCTAAGGACTATCTTCTGAAGTCAGACTACCCACTGTTTTCTACTGTCTGCTACCTACTCAATTTTGGGTTCTAGCAATCTTCTCTACATGATGCTGATATCTGGAAGCTTCCATAGTGTATCTTCCATTGTCCCATGCAATAGCACCACTGGTCACATGCTTTTGTATTTGCCTAATATCAGTTAGATGTAATTTTCTCTTTGCTGAACAAATATATTAAGATTTATTCAAGGTTATTGAATATTCAAAGCTATTGAATATATCAAAAGCTATTCAATAGCTATCCAACCCTTCCCTGTTTCCCAGGGAAGTATTGATATAGGATTTTTATTCATAAAATACTCTATGTTTCTGAGTAGTCAGCACTGTGATTTGGCTTTTACTTTATTTAGGATGGGGGAAGGGACAGATGTTATTTATATTTCAGTCCTGTAACAGTTACAAATTTGTTGCCAACTTCTCTAGAAAGAACGCTTGCCTTCCCAACAACAGCCTTTATAATTAAACCACTCATATTGTTGTTATCCAATTGTTTTCAGTCATGTCCAACTGTTACGGGGTTTTCTTGGCAAAGATACTGTATAGGTTTGCCATTTCCTCCTCCAGCTCACATTTTTTTTTTATTGTAAGTATAAAAGAAGGTCAGAAGAGAGCAGAGATAAAGGTATGGGGGGAGGAAATGGTGAGGAGGGACAGTATTTTGTCATCTGGGGAGATTCAAGTAGTTAAAAAGAGCTAAAACAATACATCTAGTCATCCATAAAATCATAATTTAGAACTAGAAGGAAGGTTAGAATCTGAGTCCAATCCCTGTATTGTACTGATGAAGAAAATGAGGTTAAACAATTTCTTCAGGGTCACATACTTAGTGTCTGAGAGAGGCAAATAATCTCAAAGCACTGGGCAAAGTTAATGTGTCATGATTGGGTGGAATATAGTTTTTCATGTACATCAAAAAGTCATCATATTCATAAAAATATTTTCATCTATTTTCTTTTCCTATTTCAGTAATACTTTTCTTTCCCCAAAGTGAGGAACTAACCTTGTCAGGTCTAAAATATATTTTGGGCAGGAAAAAAAGAAATGTGAAGGAATCCTAATGAGCCATGTGTGATGATCCCGCTTAATACCTGATAAACTGGATAAAATATTAAATCTCAGCCATCGGTTTCCTAATGGAAATCTCATCTCGGCCTTAATTATATCTGCTCTCCTGGTGCCACTATTGTTAAAAAAAATCAAGAAAGAGGAAAAATATTTGAAAGTAAGTTGGCATTCATGAAAGTGATTCAATCCCTGCTGACTATGCTGATGGCTCAGTGTGACTAGAAGATGTATTTCTGTTCATCCTTTTGCTGGTTGAAGACCCTGGACTTTCCCTGCACTCAACTGAACATTTGCTCTGAAAACTTTGTGGCTACTACAGATCTTGTCCATATTACAAGCACTGAGGCAACCCACACAAGACAAGTAAGAACAGAAGAACTAAGCCTTTTATTAACTGGCTTATGATCAGTTCTTTAAAAAAAAGAACTTTTGTCTTTTGAAAATAAATTATTTCAAACGTTGGTGGAGAACACTTATGAATAGAGATTTTTAAGTCTTTTTTGTGATGAATTTCAAAAGAGAGGAAATGCTTTCATCTCCCACATATAACCACTAAGTTCATGCTTAGAAGTTATAGTCATCACTTGATTTTAAGGTCCACAGTCAATTTCATTGACCAAAATCACATAATAAGGAGTTTATGTCTTTTCAAAACTACCGTGGAAGACCTTATTTGGTCTTATAAACAATGAGAGGAATGAGAGAAAGGGATAACCAGTATAACCAATATCTGAAAAAGCAGCATGGTTTGCCTCTAATCCTCAGTGGAACTGAAGTGAACTATAACCCCCTCTTAGTTCTTTAGGATACTGAGCTTTATTTTTTCTGTATATCTTTGTCTTACTACAAGCTATTTTACACTAGATTCATTTCATCAAACTATTTATTAAGTGCTTATTGTGTGTGAGTTGAAAGATTAAAAGTTTAGATAAAACAGGGTATATGCCTACATAGAAGTTATTATCTATTTAAGGGCTAAGACAATAACACAAAGAGATGTATCATGCAATATTACATGATGTGTTTACTAGACAGCTAAAAGTAAAGGAAGCTCCTAAAGGGAAACTTCTTATCCATTCAAGGTGTCAGAAAAATTTTGGAGGATGTGACATTTGGGGGATGTGGCATATGACATGGGCTTGAAACAATTATCCAGGATTCAGAAGGCAATGGAATATCAAGCAAGATATTCCAAGTGTAGTTCTGGTTCAAAGACCAAATTACATCCAATTCTCTCCTTACTGGTGGAGATCAATGCCCTGGTGACAGGTACATCTAGAGGAAAGAAAAAAAGAGATCTCTTTAGTCTCTTCAATCAGTTTCAGGGGCCTGCTTGTATTCTAGATTTCAGAGAAGATAGACAATGACAACTCCACTTCAGTTTGCTAAAGAGAGAAAAAGACTCTGGGAAAAAGCCTAAAGGAGCTAGCAATTTCCATTATGTCTCTCTTCCCTGCCTGGTACCCTAGAGATTTTGAAGAATTTTCCCCATGGGTGAGATTTGGAACTCTCTCTCTTAGTTGAGCTAAGTTACCTTGCTCCCAATGGGAGAGCTTCTTCCATCTATATCATCTGGTATTTATTCTCCTATGTACAATTTATCTGATTTCTCTTTGCCTTTGATTTAGATGAATGGATTTCTTTGTCATTTATTACATGAATTCATTGTGAAACTTGTATTTGATGGGAGGGACTCAAGTTTTGCATATAAAGCTTGGGACCCTTCTACAATATGGAATAGTGTTCAGGATTTTACCTTGAGCTTTAAAATTATTTCTCTTAAACTAACCATATTTAATGGAGTAGATCAAAATCTAGTTTTATACCCCTTCTCTCTAAGTTGAGGAGAATGGCGAATCTGGTCCCAACCTCCTGCTTTCCGTAATAGCACAAATTAAAGTGCAACATGATAAGGAAAGGAGAAACTAGAAATATATCTATGTTTGGCTTCCTGCAAGCCACATTGAAAAAACTTTATTACACAAGGGAAAAGATCATGTAAACAAAGACAGAGAGGAAGGACAGTGTATAGCAAAATTAGAAGTTAGAGAGGTCAGTCAGGTTTTTTTTTTTTTTTGAGTCTAAACTATATGATATATAGACTATATAAAGGAGACAATGTTGCTAGGGTCAGATTATGTGGGGCCTTAAATGAGTGGTAGCATGAACCAGAGGGAAGAACTGACTTCAAACTATGCCTTTTACCCTCTTAGTTATGTAGCCAGAGATAGATCACATAACTTCTCTGAACCTCAATTTCCTTATCTGTAAAAATGGATATAATAGTAGTGGTTGTACCTATCTTCCATGTTTGTTATGAGGGTAAAATAAAATAATGTGTACAAAGCATTTTGCAAACTTTAAAACATAGCAAAATGGCCAGTTTGCCATTATTACCACATCATCACCATCATCATCATCATCATCATCATTGTCGTAGTCATCGTCGTTGTCGTCATCATCATCATCATAGCAAAGTAATTTGAACTTGGGAAGTTATAGAATCATTCAAGATTTTAGAGCTGAGGTTGTTTATTAAATGACTTTTTCTTGGCAGCAGTAAATTAAACCAGAAATGGAAGACAGAGGAAGAATGATCTGTAAGTCTCAATAGATGGTTACAAAGACCTATACTAGAAAGATTGCAACAGCAAACAAAAGGAGGGGTTAAATTCAAGAAACATTTCCGAGATGAAATGGACAGAATTTGGGAGGCGACTTGGTATACTAGAAAGAGCACTGAAATTGGAGATAAGATAGATGTTTTTTTTGTTTGTTTTGTTTTGTTTTTTATAAAGCAATTGGGGTTAAGTAACTAAGTAACTTGCTCAAGGTTACACGGCTAGTCATTTGATTTATGCGTGGGTGCTCATTTTCTGAGGCCGGATCTGATCTCGGGTCATCCAAACTCCGAGGCCGGCGCTCTTACTCACTGCGCCACCTAGCCGTCCCTTTAGGGCAATTGGGGTTAAGTAACTTGCCCAAGGTTACACGGCTAGGTTTTTTGTTTGTTCGGATTAAGTGTCGGAGGCCGGCTCCGAACTCAGGTCCTTCTGATTCCAGGGCCGGTGCTCTATTCACTGCGCCACCTAGCCGCCCCTAGATGGTTTCTTATTCTTTGTCTAACATTTCCTTATGAGCAGAGTAAAGATTTTAGACTCTTTGAACTGAAATTTCCTGATCTATAAAATAGTGTGGAAGCATGAAACACTAAGGCCTCCACTGTATTATAGAAAATAAAAAATATGACTTTATATATCATTGTTATAATATAATAGCTTTCCCTTGAAGAGAAGATCTAATCAGTCTTTCTTGAATAGAAGACAATTTCAACAAGGGATCACAAAGTACCACAGGAATCAGACTAGTTTATCAGTGATTCCATTAATACTGGAATTGACCTCTTGTTAACCTAATTAACAGAGGATGATAGGTCCTTTAGTTTATCAAAACTAATCAAGAAAGGGGCAAATTTTGTTTAGTATCAGCAGAACTGAAGTAGAGAATGCCTTTAGTTCTCCAGAAAGAGAACCTTCCCCTAGAGTTCAAGGGCATTAACCAGATTACTATTCCACTAGGCATTTTAAAAAAAAATTTATACTATGTCATATTTTACCTTGTTATAGAATTATTTTATTTTTGCTTCAGGATGACTATAAAATATGAGGAGCTCTTTTGAGAAGCATTTCCTGATTAACAGAACTCTTGAAGCAGAAATGTTTGTGTATTTTTGTCTATTGAAGCACCTTTACTAGTTCCACATTGGCTAGATTAAAAAAATTGAGATCATTCAAGAACTGTGTAATTACTGAAAAATAATCCTCCCTACTCTCCTCTTCCTGTTCAAATATAAGCACAACTTACTGTCCAATGGCTCTGTCAGTTCTATATATGTATAATGATGAGCATACTCTATAGACTGTCTATACATTTCATGCTATAATAAAGGCAACAGATATTCTTTATCAATTTTATCTTTCTTGTATGTATAGTTATATATATATATGTGTGTATATATATATATATTTGATTATGATTTCTTCCAGGAAATTCTATAATGTTCTGGGCCTTAGTACATACAGCATATTTTCCAAAAACAGGAACAGCTAGAAAAACTCATGATTCATTGGCAAACACTCTTCAACTTGGGCTATTTTCTTCTCTATAATAGTGGGAAACACTTATGGTGAGCATATATCTTCCTATTTTCCACCTTGCCAGATGTTTGTGATGAAGTAATTTTTGTTGCGAAATCATTTAAAAATATTTAGTTTTGGTAGATGGATAGAAGACAACTTGTTAGAAAAAAAATAATCTTTAAGGTGTTACTTTTCTTATTAAATCACAAACATTTCATAATCAACAAAAATAAGTACAGTGAAATCTCTTATTCTCTATACCAGGCCTACACAACATACAGCACATAGGCACTGGTAGCCCCCCCAAAGAATTTCAGGTGACTCTCACATTACCTGTAGCTACCAACCATCGTCAGTCTGTCTCTTGTCTAACCTCTCTGTGACTCAAAGAAGTTTAGCTTATTTTAATTTTGGCCCCAACCTACTACCAAGTTGTACAGCTTTGATCTATATCTTCAACAGTGTCTTTGCAGTCAAATATAAAGGAAATCAAAAAAGAAAAGGAAGTTGCAATTAAATGGGAGGATAGCCTTACAAAGTAAAGAATGATGAAAAATGTGGTTCAAGTTTGATAGAAATGGAAGAATACAAAGGTAATAAAGTACTGCTTAGAAATGTATATGTCCAAAATATTTTGAAGAGAAACCAGAAGTGATGCATATGCTCAGAACTAGCCAAAACCTTGTTTTTTGTCTTATTTAGTTTTTGACAAAGCAATCAGGGTTAAGTGACTTGCCCAGGGTCACACAACTAGTAAGTGTCAAGTGTCTGATGCCAGATTTGTGCTCAGGTTCTCCTTACTCCAGGAATACTCTAATACTCCAGGAACATTCTATCATTGCACCACCTAGCTGTCCCAGGCCAAAATCTTAAACATTAAAACTGATTCTAGGGGGCTCACTTTGAGAAGCGTTGTGTGATTTGACCAGATGAAACTCTGGGCAGCCGTTGAGAGCCTTCCCGGCTTTGAAAACCCAGATGTTGATGCTTCCCTCTCTGGTAACTGTGATTTGGTATTGATGTAATGGTTGGACAGTTTGGAAGCCTGTCTGCTTTATCTGTTTGTTTCTCTGTCTTGTAAGTTCTCTCTGTATACTTTGAAGTTTGGGGTGCTGACCTTTTTTTCCCCTGAACTAGGTAAATGATATAGGTTTGATTGATTAAAGTAAGCTTGTTAACCCTCCCAAAAAAACTAATTCTATCTTAAAGAAAAGGATAGGACTAGCTGTTGATGAAGAAATATCAACTGAAGTAAATCTTCAAATCAACATCAAATTAAAGGAAAAGAAAATGATGAGAATATGGGATATATAATTTAACAATTTTAAACTGACCTATTCAAAATATTCAACATACAAAACAAGAAAATGGCAAATGCTGGAGAGGATGTAGGCAAATTAGAACACTAATGCATTGATGGTGGAGTTGTGAACTTGTCCAGACTTTCTGGAGAGCAATCTAGAATTATGCCCAAAGGGCAATAAATAATTTCATACCCTTTGACCCAGCAATACCACTTCTAGGGTTATATCCCAAAGAGATCATAGAAGTGGGAGGAAGACCCATATGTACAAAAATATTTATAGCAGCTCTTTTTGTGGTTGCAAAGAACTGGAAATTAAAGGAATGCCCATCACTTGGGGATGGCTAAACAAGTTGTGGTATATGCATGTAATGGAATACTATTGTGCTATAAGAAACGAGGAGACGGTTTTCATATTTACCTGGAGAGGCTTATACAAACTGATGCTGAGTGAGAAGAGTAGAACCAGGAGAAATGTGTATACAATGACTCTTCTCAGGAATGCAGTGATATAAGTCAATCCCAAAAGACTCATGAAGGGAAGAGATGCCTACATTCAGAGAAATAACTAGAAAGAACTGAGTCTGAATCCTGATGGAAGCAAACTAATTGATCTTTTCCTTTTCATTGTTTGCTTTTATTTCTTCTTTACCATTTTTCATGCCATCTAGTACAATACTCCTTTGTAACCTGACTAATGTCTAATGTGAGAGTATTTGCAGATCTTATACTGGGCTATATGCCGTTGTGGGGGTTGGGGGGAAGGAGGGAATGGAAATTTGAAACTCAAGGAACTATGGAATTGAATCCTGTAAACAAAAAATAAACAAATCAATTAAAAAAAAACCTAGTCAACATAAAAATAATGAAAATAAAAAAGAAAATTATATTAGCCAGGAATATAAACATTTCCTCCAAAACTTTAACTTCTATAAAGCAATTAGCACAATAAAGAGTTCAAAAGAGCTTACATACCTCCATAACAATTAATCACTTGATTTCCTGGTGAAGAGGAGAAAGAGGGGGCAGCCAAAAGCCATACTAGTTTAGAATGCAAACACTTTTCCTAAGCTCTACAGAGAATAGTGAAGATTACCATTACCATAATCTCATAAAATTTGAAGAGCAGTGAAGACAAACAAATCTTTGTAAACATTGTGAAATCCAACTAATATATTTTAAAGCATTCACAGATGTAATTAGCAAGAAAATAAATAGTTGGAAAACATTAGAGACTTTTTATGGCCTTGTTATGAGCTATTCTCATCACCACTGAAAGATAGTATATTTGCACTCTAATTACTCAGCTTCGAATATCCTATACCAGGAATTGGAAATGGCCATAAAGAAAATGAAGTAAAAAAAAAGTTGCAACCAAACCAAGTGGACACTGAAATAAGCAATACTAATATTGACCAAATTTTGAAAATATTAAAAAATGCATTCATGAGATAGGTCAGGGAGAGAAAGTTGAGAAAAGGATTAAAAAGAAGTGAAATGATAAAATAGATAAAGCATATATTCTTCTATAGGAGACACAATAATTGTAGATAACTATAATGCTCCTCTGAGAACTGGAAAGTCGTAATAGAAATATATCTTCTATGTTGAAACATGAAAGAAGTATGTTTATTTCTTAGCACCAGATGGTATCTAGCATAATAGAGAAGCACTGTGGCAAAATGAAATTATAAATAAATGTAAAAAATATACAAGAATACTAAACACATCTTTATAGAAAATAATGCAATAAAAATAGTCTTTGATACAAAGAACACAAGAAATGGAAAGAAACCTAAATATAAACTTTGCAATGACATCCTGAATGAGTCAAAGAACAAATCATGGTAACAGTTAATAACTATGTGAAAGAATGATAACAACAAGGTATCAAACCAATGTATCTAGGATGCAACCAGAACAGTCCTCACAGGAAAAATAATATGTGGAATTATTCTTTAACAAAAATAGAAAAGATGGGAATAATGAACTGAATATAAAATTAAAAATTAGTAAAATAACAAATAAAGGAAACCTAAAATGATTACAAAGCGAAAATGTCAGAATTAAGAAAGCAATATTTAAAATGGGAAGAAAAATGACTACAGAAGTAACAAACAAAAGTGAAAGAAAGTTCTATAAAAAAAAACCTAATTAATAATCTTAAGCTAGCCTAATTAAAGAGTTGATAATGATAAAATTGCTGGTTTTGTTTTGTTTTGTTTAGTTTTGTTTTTACAAAATTGTAAATTGAAATCTCAACAAACAGAAAAGATAGAAAAATATCATGGGTGTATGTAGCCATATTCTAACAAAACAAAATTTAAAAAATTCAAAATATAATCACCAAAACAACAAAGATTGTATGTATATATTTATGTATATTAATATGTAAATGAAGGGGCAAGTGTCCATGTCCTCATTGGCAGATACCTACATAACCCCTCCATTTCTAAATGACCCCAATCATGATATATTTTTACTCCTTGACCATCATCTTTACTCCTTGGCCATAAAAATCCTAGCTACATTTTGCCTACTTCCTTCCACTGTACCCTGCCTGCATTTTTCAGTTCCAGAACTATAGCCAAATAAATACTATCAGAGTCAGAAGAAAATCTCTCTCCATTCCACTCCCCTGTATCTTCTTGCAGTATCATTTTACCGTTTTCACCCAAAATACTCCTCTCTGTGTGTTGCCTTATCCTATTAGAATTCAAGCCCCTTGAGGGAAGGAACTATCTTCTTTTTGTATTTATATTCCCCCAAATTAGCAGAATGCTTGGTACATAATATGTGCCTAATAAATGTATTCTTATTCATTTCCTCATAAAATCAATAGATGAAGAAATAACCATTGGTCAAGTACTGTAATGTTAATGAAATAGGAACATCTCTACCAATTAAAAGAGCCTGTGATCACATGGAATCTGAGTCATGTGGAGCTGAGTGTGGGAGGAGCTTGCTGAAGGAGAAAAGAAAGAGAGCAGGAGGAGAGAACAGAGAACAGAGAGAAAGAAGCAAACTGTGAGTAAGTAGGAGGAGAAATTTGTTTAGGGGGACTTGTTTGTAGGTAGAGAGAAAGAGAGGCTTGGCATGTTGGTGCTCTCTCGATTAATGATAACAACCGTGCTAAATCTTACCTCCTGGTATTCTAATGATGTCCTAAATAATTATTTTTGTTTTTTCTTTGAGGAAGGGTGTTGATTATATTTGGCGAATCTACTCTGGAAATATTCATACTCATGAATATTCATGATCACTGCTGTGGGTATTGCATTGGTGTTAAATGTATGAGACTCGTATAGGTTAAAAACCCTACTAAGCATGTGCATAGAAAGTCCATTTTTACTTGCAATAAATACCTTTCTAAAACTGAATGCTAATACTGTTTTCATTGGGGAAAACAGTTGAAGCATTCCCCATAAATACACAGTAAGTTAAGGATGTACCCTTTCCTCAACATTATTAGAAATAGTTTTGAACATAATAGCAATGGCAATAAGAGAGAAAAGGTGCAGATATTGACAAAAAGAATGCAAAATTTTCTTTGTAGAAAGCATTAAGAAGTAATAAAAATGTACAATTATGATTTTATTAAATAGAAAATCTTTTGCCCAATACAATAAATGTCTTTAGCTCAATGAGAAGAAAAATTATTAAATGAGGAAAAAGACATTTTATTATTATTAAACAGTTCAAAAATATTAGTTATAAAAGATTTATAAACAAATTCATATAAATGCATTAGAACAAGAGCTATTCCCCCATATATGTCAAAGGTTATAAATTAAAAGTTCTTAAACAATAAAAATTGCAAAGTCAATAAACATATGCAAGATGGCTTCAGATTTCTAGTAATAGAAATTAAATTCAAAAGAATTTTGAGATTTAGCTTCACAGCCAGAAAATATTCAACTGGGTCCTCATTGCAGTATGATGTTTTCTTATAGCTCCCTAATAATTTTTTTTTTTATCCCAGTCACCACTGTGGTTATTCCAAATCTTTTTATCTCTTTTAGTTCTGCCATGATGTCCCTTTCCCACATCCTCAAGACTTTTCCTCATGCTTCATTTAGTGATAAGTGCCCTGTACTTCTTTCTGCCTTCCTCCTCCTCATTTAAATTCACTAAGATATCTTTCATTTTATTAAACTTTTCTAAAACAAAATTTTTATGCCTTGGGGGCTTAGATTTTCTGGTCTTCTTCAAAAGAATATCTGTCCTCTCTCCCACTCTCTCACTTGTATTCAGTCTTTCCTTAACTATGTACTAGCTACTTCCTTAGCATCTTCCAAATATGTCCATATCTCCACACTTTTAAAATCAAAACAAAATAAAATATCTCAATTAATTTAACCATACCCACTACCTATTTTCACAAATCACTCCTCCATATTTTCCTAAACTTGAGGGAGGACATTGTCTATACTCTGATTCAATCTACTCAGAACTCTTTTCTGATTGATTTCCATACTCATCTTTCAGGTTAAACTTCACTGTTCAAAGTTATAAATGATCTTTTGATGTCTACATTTGATTATTTTTTTCTTCTCAATCTTTGTCCTTCTTGACCTCTTGGCAGGTTTGTGACCTTTGAAACTGTTGATTTCCTTTTCCTCAATATTCTTTCTTCTCTAAGATTCTACATCAAAGTATGATATCTCTTGGTTCTTTGTCCACTCTTTCAATATGTCTCGTGGATTTTTCTCCATGTTGTACCTTCTGACCATGGTTCTTGCACAAGACTCTATACTAAACCCTCTTCTGCCTCATTATGCTATCTTGCTGGATTATCTCATTATCTCCCATAGATTGAATATTTTCTCTGTGCAAATGATTCTCAGAACTATTTATTATCCAGCCCAAATCTCTCTTCTGAGTTTCATTCCCACATTATCCGTTGCCTATTGGGCATTTGAAACTGGATGTTACATAGACATCTCACAACCAACATGTCCAAAATAGAGCTCATTATCTCCCTGAATCCTTCACCTCTTTCAAAATTCCCCATTATTATTGAGGAAACTACCATCCTCCAAGTTAGTGAGACTTACAACTTTATTGCCATCTTCAGCTCCTCCTTCTTACTCTACCCACATAGCCAATCTGTTTTCAAGTCTTGTCCATTCTACTTTCACAACATCCATAATTTTTATCCCCCCTTTCCCTCCTCTCAAAACTGACATCATTGTACAGCCCCTCATCACCTCTTACCTATTGTAATAGCCTACTATTTGGTTTCTCTTCCTAAAGTCTTTCCCCACTCCAATTCTAACTCCATTCAATTATCAGTGTTATATTCCTGAAGACTATGCTACCCTATAATAAGTAAACTTAACTGGCTCCCTGTTATTTCTAGGACCAAAAAATAATTCTCTTTCTAACTTTCTAGTATCATAACACTACTCTTTTCCATGATTCAGAAATGCTGTCTCTCTTGCTGTTCCTTTGTGCTTTTTCACTGGCTGACCCCAAAGACTGGAATGCTTTGCCTCCTCACTCTCCTTTACTGGTTTCCCTGGCATCTTTCAATACTCAATTAAAATCTCACTTTCTTTATAAGATGTTTGCCAGTCTTCATTATGACTTCTCTGCCAACAGTTAGTACCTTTCTTCTGAGATTATTTCCTATTTACATTGTATATTTCATATGGATGCATAGTTATTTACATATTGTCCCCCACATTGCAATGTGAGCTCCTTGAGCTCGGAAAACATTTTTTTTTGCCTTTCTTTGTATCTCCAGATCTTAACCTAGTTTCTAGCATATAGTAAATGCTTAGGAAGTATTTGTTGACTAACAAAGATGCCTTTTGGGCTATGGGCACAAAAGCACACTAATATGCTGTTGGTAGAAGTGTAAAGTAGTCTAACTGCTCTGGAAGATAACTTAGAATTTTGCTTTAAAATGTCTATAGATTGGGGCAGCTAGGTGGCACAGTAAATAGAGCAACAGCCCTGGAGTCAGGAGGACCTGAGTTCAAATCTGGCCTCAGACACTTATCATACAAAGACAAAAATTAGCCATGTGACCTTGGGCAAGTCACTTAACCCAAATTGCCCTACCTTCCCCCTATGAAAAAAGCAAAAAAAAAACAAAAAAAAAACAAATGAAAAATAAAAACAAACGAACAAAAACATTGTGCCTACTATGTAAAAAAGGCCAGAAAAATAAAAAAAATAAAATGCCCACAGATGACTATACTCTTTGACTTAAAGATCCCACTGCACAGATATATTATAAATAATATATTAGTAGCCATGCCTCTTTTCATGTGATATCAAATAAATGAAAAGTACTGTAGATATCACTAAACCAAGGCTGATTAAACAAACTTGGCATATGAATATAAGGGCATGTTACTTGCTTAAGAAATGCAAAATATGAAAAATTCAAAGAATCATAGTAGAGTAAGTGTAAATTACAAATTGTTCTTTTCTCTAAATACAGAGATATTGATTTGCTTGTTTTGGTTATTAGCAAATAAAGTTGTGACTACTTTGTTGATAATTTAAAGAGTACATCTTCCCATGATCTTCCCTACAAAAGGCATGGTCAATGACTGTCCCTCAGCAAAAGCAGGCTTCACAGATCTTCCTTTAAGTATTGAAGTGTCCCTACTTTTTTCAACAAAGAAGATTGTACCTTTTGAGCAGATCTAACTCCCAGAATTAGGTAAAATAATCATGGCACATTCTTTGAGGGAGGTCTTTTCCTGACAGGTGGTTGTTTGCCTGGGGAAAAACATCATATTGAGATTATCCTCTGAAATGAATTGCTTGTGCTTGTACTATAACCTGAATCAACTGTGAGAAAACGAAAATAAACTGATAAAATATAAAAGGAACAAAACATGGAAAAATGATAAGCAGAGTAATTATAGCAATGAAATGGAAATAATAACAAATTGAAATTGAATTCTGACTGATTATAATGACTGACCTTGTCCATTGAGAAGAGTTAAGAAAAATGGATAAGAGAAGGGAACAAAATAAACATTGATATGGGACCTGCCATGTATCAGGTATTGTACTAAGAATTTCATTAATATTATCACATTTGATCCTCAAACAACCCTGGGAATAAGTGTTATCATTATACCTATTTTACAGCTGAGGAAACTAAGGCAAGTCAGAGGTTAAGTAACCTGCACATGGTTATTAAGAGTGAATCCAGATTGGAACTCAAGTGTTTCTAATTCTAGGTCCAGAACTCTAACCACTGCACCACTATCCTTCTTTCAGTGGCAAGGTGAAGAAGTGTGGGTGTGGAATATTGCACATACTGTCAGGACCATTCAATATATATTGGTTGCTTTTGCTTCAATTTTTTTTCTTTTATTTTTTTTGTTTTTAAATAAATGGTGGCTTGCTGGTTAAAGGATAGGGATAAAGTTATCAGAAATGAATATGATATTTTAAAAAGAGATCAATTAAAATAAAAAAATTAGAACCCCTAAAATATGAAAGGACCATATCCATATACACATTGCAATATTTACACATTGCAATACTTAATGAGCTACTAATACCTAGTTATACTTAGTGACTTTTCCTAATGATCCTTAAGTACTATGAGTCTAACAAATCTAAATATGATTTTACTTCAGGCATGAATAAAATTGCCACTCATAATAAAAATGTTATGATGTGAGTGCATATTTATAGGGGATTTTAAGAAAATGATCATAAGGTCTTAAATGCAGTTTCTCTCCAGTCTTTGCTCTTTTCTCCAGGGAAACATACTTTATGAATGGTACCAAGAGAATATTGTACATAGTAACAGCCATATTGTGTGATGATCAGCTATGAAAGATTTAGCTCTTCTAAGCAATATAATGATCCAAGAAAATTCTAAAAGCTTCATAATGGAAAATGCTAAACAAATCCAGAAAAAGATCTATAGAGTTTGAATGTAAATCAAAGCATACTATTTTCAATTTTTTAGGTTTTCTTTTTTGTGTTTTCCCCCTTTTGTTCTGATTCTTCTTGTATAATATAACTAATGTGGAAATATGTTTAATATGATTGTACACATATAACCTCTATGAGACTGGTTGCTGTCTTGGGGAGAGAATAGCCTGGGGGAAAAAGGGAGAAAAATGTGGAACTCAAATTCTTATGAAAATGCATGATGAAAATTATATTTACATGAACTTTGAAATACTATTAAATGTTAAAAAATACATACTTCATAACTTCTTGATAATATCTTATCAAAGAAAAGTCCCATTTTTGTCATTACACATTTGATATTCTTTGTGAAGCTGTCATTTACCTTATAACCAAGAAGAAAGAAAAGAAAATACCAATTTGGCTTGTGTGAAATACCTGAGATTTCATTCCTCCTAATGGCATTTTATTTGTCAGTTAGCCTCCAACCTGACACTTCTGTTGGGAATGTTCCCCAACATTTACCGATATTCCTTCTAACAATAGCTTCATCTATTTACAATTTTAGTCATATTAATTATAGAAATTTCTCCCAACATTTTTATAGTCCTGACTGATATAGATTGGACTTTGTTTTTTTGTTGCTGTTTTTATAAAATGTACTTTCCCTTTCCACTGACCTTATTATGTAAAAACACATTTGAATAGAAAAGAAGTTTTAAAATTAGATATAAAATTATTTTTCCACTGTTAAGTCACCTAAAGCATTAAAATATATGTAGCAGGTACCTATATGCTTGTTAATTGATGGCTGCAAAATTCCATCACTAAATTCATCTCTTCCTCCTTTTTTTCAATTAAGTAATATGCAGAAAGTGTTATTGAGACAGTCATTTATGATTTGATACTGGTAGCTGATCTGCTGATCTCTTACAACTTCCTGGGTATATATCTACTGAAATGTGTTTTTCTTCAGCACTGTGGAAAGAGCTATAATCTCTCTACTATCTGTAGAGTGTGATTGCTGATGGATCCAACCATAGGACCTCAAGGAAAAACAAAGTGAAGGGGAAAAAATGCTGAGATGAAGAAAGTACTTTGAAAAATAACATAAAAGATCAACAATCAATGAGCCAGATTTTAATTAAAATAAAAATTCATGAGATACTATGTAAGCATTACAATTGAAAAAAAGTAATATTTGTCCATAAAACTGCCCAAATGGAAATTGAGAAGAGAATATTAAACTTTCAGACAAGGTAGGAGATGTGGGAAATGTGTTCCTTTAAATTGTTAATCAATGGAGGAGAATAACAGTACACCATAAGAAATAATGCAATAGAACACCTTTATTAAAAAATAAAGTTTAGTGAACATTAGCATGCACTTTACATATTGTACTATATAGTTATTATACTATATTGTACTATAAAGTTACATTTTATGGAATATGGGTACCTCTTCCTCCATACTTTCCACTTTTCATCAATCACAGAATCTTGTTATTTCCTTCATAATATCTCTCATATCCATATTTTCCTTTTAATTTCCACTCAATCATTCTTAGTTAGCCTCTTATCACAGTATAGACTAGATTTTTGCAATCTTCATGTTTTCTATTCAAAACCCTTCCATAACTCCCCCCTGTCTACTGAATAAAGAAAAAATGCCTTCTCTTAATGTCTAAGGCCCTCAATAATCTGCTTACTTTTTCATTTTAGCCTTTTGTCCCACTAGTTCCCCTACAAATAATTTTCTCTATTAAATAACAACTATTTATTATTCTTCAAACATAACTTGTTCACCTTTGCTTATACCATTAATTTCAGCTTATTTGTTGTTCTTACCATGGCCAATCAAAATCCTATTTGATTCTTGTTTAAATTTATTTTTAATTTATGGAATAAGATGAACATTTCCATAACAGAGTATTATATTCTCCCTGAAACTTTCCCTCACTTCTGAACAAGAAATTCTCTCCTTAAGTTCTGAACTCTTACAAACATTATTTTCTTTATCACTCATAAGACATTTATCACATACTTTTTAAGATCATAGCATCATTTATTTAGGGCTACAAGGGACCAAAAAGAAAATCTTTACTGACCTCTGAATTTTCCTGGTGTGAAAAACTAACTTATCCAGGGTCAAAAATCTCTTATGTCTCTGTGTTAGAATTAGAACCCAGATCTTTCTAACTCCACCCACATTCTATGTATTACTCTTTTATTGTAGTAAATAATAATAACTACTATTTGTATAATAATTTCAGAGTTTTAAACCACTTTACAAATATTGCCTCATTTTATCCTCACACCACCCTGGGAAATATATGCTATTATTATCCTTATGCTATGGATATAGGAATGAAGGTAGACAGACATAAACTGAATTGTCCAGCTTCACAAAATTACAAAGTGTCTGAGGACAGATTTAATCTCAGACATTCCTCACTCCAATTCCACAGCTCAACTAACTATATCACCTATCTGTCTGTAGAGTTCTAACTCATTTCTCTGAATTTTGGATGCTCTATTGACTGAACAGAACAAGATATTAGAGGTCATGGAGCAACAGTCAGATGAGACGAAAAAGTAAGAAATTTCGGTGGCAGGGTAAAAATGGTGGAGCAGAAATAGGAATTCCATGGGCTCTGGCTTCCACCTCCTACAATTCATGTAAAAGATGACTCTGAACAAACGTTGGACCTACAGAACCCACAAAATGACACAGAGAAGCTAACCTCCCACTGAGGACAGCCTGGCAGGCCAGCAAGAAGCAGCCAGTGAAAAGAGTGTTGGGAGCCAAGCCCAGCCCCACAAGACACAAAGGTTTTAGCCTCAGGGTGGCTACAACCAGCCACCAGTTGGAGGGACTACAGATCAACAGCAGCTGTGTAAGATTCAAGAATTATCAAACCATAGTTGCTAAGGACAAAGTGAGAAGTCAGTTCAGTGTGGACTTTTTGAACTAGGAGTTTGGGAGTGCAGTCTGGCCTTTACACCTTGGAGGAAAAAGCAGCTAAGACACTAAGGATGTGCAGCCATCACCACGTGGCTACTTCAGAGCTCCTCATCTACAGATTGTAGGGGGACCAAGAGACCAGACTGAAGGGTAATCACTCTTGCTTTCACCTGATTGGATTTGGATTGTGGTCTAGGGTGTAGGTCCTGGGATGCATGACCAGTTTGCCAGAGAATGGGGAGGCTTCAGAGAGGGCACCCAACTAATAGCTATAGCAGCTGAGAAAACCTCAGAGATTGGGACAAAGCTACCCACTCTGGTAGCACTATTTTGCTGTGGCAAAAAGCCCAAAAGTCAGGTAATTGAGTGGCAACATGAACAAACAAGGGAAGCAAGGCAAGCAAAGTCATACAAACCTGGATTCCTTTTTGGGGGACAAAAAGGATCAAAGCATGAAACAGGAGGAAGACAAAAAAGGCTGAAGTCCTACATGAGAAGCTTCCATTAAAAGAATAAGCTGCTTTACAGGCCATAGAGGTATTTCAGAAGGATTTTGAAAATGAAATAAGAGAAGTAGAAGAAAAATTGGGAAGAGAAATGAGAATGATAGGGGGGCAGAGTCAAGATGGTGCAGTAGAAACAGCTCTTCTGCACAGCTCTTGCTCCCACTACCTCCAAATTGATATAAAAGGTGACTTGGAACAACCTCTGGAGCTCCAGAACTGACAAAATTACACAGAGAAGTTAACCTCCCATTGAGGACAGCCCAAGAGCCTGGCAGAGAGTGACAAGCAGAGCACCCTGGGAGCTTAGCCCAGGCCCAGTTCAGTCGGAGGCTTTAGCCCCAAGGCAGCTGAAGCAACACACAGCTGGAGGGACCCCAGAACACCATTAGCTGTGCCACTTCCAGAATTGCCAACAAATATATTCCAACAACAAAGTGAAAGGTTAGGGCAGTGTGGACTTTGGGACTCACTAGTGGGGAGAGCATGTGGCCTCTTTCCCTGGGGGTGAGAAGCCTCTGAGAGCTTCAGCACAGGCTCAGTTACATGGCAGCTTCAGTTGCAGGCTTGTGAACTGTATGGGGATCCAGCGATCAGTCTGAGGGTAATCACTCTTGCTTTAGCCTTCTTAGATCTGGATTGCGGCTTTGGGTGGAGGTCTTGAGGTGTGTGACCAGCTTTCCAGAGCGTGTAGAGGCTTCAGAAATGCCATACAACTAATACCACCAGAAGTTGGGAAAACCACAACATTTGGGACAGAAGCTCCCCTGGCTGGTGGCAGAGACTTACTGTGGCAACAAGCCCAAAAGTCAAGTACTTGACTCACAACATGTCTAGGCAAAGGAAACAAAATAAGCAGAAAAATTCAACATTATACTCTTATTTGGGGGGCAAAGATGATTGAAGAATGGAACAGGAATAGGACTGGGAGGTCAGAACTCCTGCACCTAAAGACAAAAATGAAAATATTAGGTGTTTACAGGCAATAGAGGACCTTAAGAATCAAGTAAGAGAAATGGAGCAATAATTCAGAAGAGAAATGAAAAAAAATGCAAGAAAATTATGAAATAAGTGTCAACTGCCTGACTGAGGAAAACAACACTTTAAAAAATACACTAACTCAAATGGCAAAAGAGGCTCAAAAAGTCAATGAGGAGAAGAATGCCTTAAATAGCCCAATTTGCTAGATGGAAAATGAATCTCAAAACTCACTGAGGAAAATCATTCCTTCAGAATTAGCCTGTAGAAAATGGAGGCTAGTGACTTTATGAGAAATCAAGATGCTGTTAAGCAGATACAATCAAATGAAAGAATAGAAGGCAATGTGAAATATCTTACGGGAAAAAACCACTGACCTGGAAAATAGATCGAGGAGAGGTAATTTAAAACTTATTGGGCTACCTGAAAACCATGAAATTCTCAACGAAAATTGCCTTGATATTTAAGAACCAGAGGTCAAAATGGAGGTTGAAAGAATACACAGATCCCCTCCTGAAAAAGATCCCAAAAAGAAAACTTCTAGGAATATTATAGACAGCTTCCACAATTCCCAGATCAAGGAGAAAATATTACGAGCAGCCAGGAAGAAACAATTTGAATATGGTGGAAAAACAATCAGGATAACACAGGATCTGGCAGCTTCTCCACTGAGGTATTTGAAGGGCTTGGAATATGACATTATGGAGGGCAAAGGAGGTGGGATTAAAACCAAGAATCACCTACCCAGCAAAACTGAGTATCATGTTTCAGGGGAAAATATGGTCATTCAAAGGCATAGAGGACTTTCAAGCATTCTTGATGAAAAGAACCAGAATTTAATAGAAAATGTGACATTCAGATAAGAAGCAAGAAATGCTTGAGAAGGCAAACAGGGAAAAAATCATCATGAACTTAACAAAGTTGAACTGTTTATATTACTACATGGACAAAAATAACTGTAAGTGATGAAAATTTTCTCAGTATGAAAAAAAGTTGAAGAAGGGTATGTGGGCATATGAATACATATGAGAATGTGTATATAGGTTTACAGGTATACATAGATAGAGGTCGAATGTAATAGGAAAGGATGATATTTAAAAGGTGAAATTAAGAGGTGAGAGAGGAATATATCGAGATGAGATGAGAAGAGACAGAATTGGGTAAATTATTTCTTATAGAAATGGCAAAGGAAAATGGTTACAAGGGAGGGGAAGAACAGGAAGGCAAAAAGGCAAAATGTTATTCTCATTAATTTTGGATCAGGGAGAGAATTACATACATGCTAAATAGGATATCTCTCCTTATAGGAGAGTAGAGAGTTAGGGGATGAGAAGGGGTATGGTGGAAGGGAGGGGAGGAGGGATGGGGGTGAGGGAAGTTGGAAGCACCCACTTCTGAAAAGGGACAGGATGAAAGTAGGGAATAGACCAAGTGGGAGGTGGGATACGGAGGGAGGGAAATATTGTCAGTCATTTACAATATATCTACTATGGTAATGTTTTACATAGCTACACATGTACAACCTATCTTGAACTGATTATCTTCCCAGTAAGGGTGGGTGACAAGGGAGGAAGGGAATGAATCTGGAATTCAAAGTTTTATAATCAAATGTGTAAAAATATATAAATACTAATATTAATACTACTTTACATATAATTTGGAAATAGGATGTGCAGGCATTGTGTCATGGAGACTCACCTTGCCATACAGAAAAAGTCAAAGGGGGCATGAGAGAAGATATGGTAGAGAGCAGATGAGACAAAGGGTTATCCTGTGAGACTGCTATACTGGGGTGGGGGGTAGGGAAAAATGGGGAAAAATTGTAACTCAAAACCTGGCAGAAATGAATGATGTAAACCAGAATTTAATAAATCATTTGTAATTTTAAAAAAAAGAAATGAGAATAATGCAAGAAAACTATAAAATGAGAGGCATCAACCTGACTAAAGAAAATAACACCTTAAAAAGAGACTAACTCAAATGGCAAAAGAGGCTCAAAAAGGCAATTAGAAGAATGCCTTAAAAGCCCAATTTGCCAAATGGAAAAAGAATCTCACAAGCTCACTGAATAGAATCATTCCTTCAGAATTAGATTGGAGCTAATGGAAACTAGTGACTTTATGAGAAATCAAGATACTATTAAACAAACCCAAAAAATGAAAGAATAGAAGGAAATGTGAAATATCTCATTGAAAAAGCCACCGACCTGGAAAATAAATCCTGGAGAGATTATTTAAAAATTATTGTACTACCTGAAAGCCATGTTAAAAAAAAAAGAATCTAGAAATCATGCTCAAGAAATTTTCAAGGAAAATTTCCCTGATGTTGTAGAAACAGAGGGCAAAATAGAGGTTGAAAGACACCAACAATCATCTCTTGATAAAGATTCCAAAAAGAAAACTCCTAGGAATATTGTAGCCAGGTTCCAAAATTCCCAGAACAAGGTGAAAATACTACAAGCAGCCAGGAAGAAACAGTTTGAATACTGTGGAAACATAATCAGGATAACACAGGATCTGGTAGCTTCTCCATTGAGGGATCGAAGGGCTTGGAACATGATATTCTAGAGTTCAAAGGAGTTGGGATTAAAACCAAGAATCACCTACCCAGCAAAACTGAGTATCATGTTTCAGGGGAAAATATGGTCATTCAAAGGAATAGAGGACTTTCAAGCATTCTTGATGAAAAAAAAAAACAGAGTTGTATAGAAAATGTGACATTCAGATATAAGTAGCAAGAGAAGCATAAAAAGTTAAACAGGAAAAATAAATCAAAAGGAACTTATCAAAATTTAACTACTTACATTCCCACATCAGAAAATGATAATTGTAACTTATACAAACTTTTCTTGTTATGAGAATAGTTGAAGGGAATAGCAATGTGTTTGTCTGTGTGTGTGTGTATTTACACACACACATACACACATATATATATGTATATATAGGAGGGTATATGGGTGTATGTATACATATGTGAGTATGTGTATATATGGGTACAAGTATACATAGACAGAGGATACAGGACCTGTTTAATACGAAGGGATGATACTTAACATGTGAAATTAAGAGGGGAGAGAGGAATAAAATGAGAGGTGATGGGGAGTGATAGAATAGGGCAAAATATCTCATAGAGAAGAGGCAAGGGAAAACTGTTACAATGGAGGAGAAGAACAAAAAGGCAAAAGCAAATGAGTCAATCCCATTCTCAATGAATTCAGCTTTGGAAGGGAATGAAATACACACTAAATAGGGTATCTCACCCTACAGGAGAGTATGGGGGAATGGGATGAGAGAGTGAATGATGAAAGGGAGAAGGGAGAGCAGGCTGGGGGGAGAGAAGTTGGAAGCACCCACTTTTGAAAAGGGACAGGATGAAAGTAGAGAATGGAACAAGTTGGGGGGTAGGATGGGATCGAGGTAAATATAGTCTATCTTTCACAATATATCCACTATGGAAACACTTTTCATAGTTACACATGTGCAACTTATATTATATTGCTTATATTCACAGCAAAGGTGCATGATGAGGGAAGTAGGGAAACAATTTAGAATTCAAAGATTTAAAATCAAATGTTTAAAACATATATTATTATGATATTTTTAAGTTTTTAATAAAGATTGTATCAAATGGAATGAACAATTAGAAAGAGGAAACCAAAGCAAACAAGAAAAAGAGAGCAGGTAATTTGCTTCAATCTGCATTCAAACTGTTCTTTCTGTTTCTTTATCTGAATGTAGACATCTGTCCCCATCATGAGTCTTTTGGAGTTGACTTATAGCCTTGCATTTCTTAGAAGAATCCTGTCTATCAATGTTGGTCATCACACATATATTGTATCTGTTACTGTGTACAAATTTTTCCTGGTTCTGCTCTTCTCACTCAGCATCAGTTCATACAGGCCTCTCCAGTTAGATATAAAGTCCGTTTGCTCTTTGTTTCTTATGGCACAATAGAATTCCTTTACATACATATACCATAATTTGTTTAGCCATTCCCCAATTGATGGGCATCCCTTTAATTTCAAATTCTTGCCACCACAAAAAGAGTTGCTATAAATATTTTTGAACACATGGGTCTTCTTCCTGTTTCTGTGATCTCTTTGGGATGCAACCCTAGAAGTGGCATTGCAACATCAAAGGATATGAAATTACTTTGGGCATAGTTCTTGATTGGTCTCCAGAACAGTTGGATCAGCCCACAACTCCACCAGCAATGTATTAGTGTTCCAATTTTTCCACATTCTCTCCAGCATTTAAGGTTTTCCTGTTTTGTCATCTTAGCCAATCTGACTGGTGAGATGTGATACTTCAGAGTTGCTTTGATTTGCATTTCTCTAATCAATGGTGCTTTAGTGCATATTTTTTCATATGCTTATAGATATCTTTAATTTCTTCCTCTGAGATCTGTCTGTTCATATTTTTTGACCATTTATCAATTGGGGAATGACTTGTACTCTTATAGATTTAACTCAATCTTCTGTGTATATTAGAAATGAGTCCTTTATCAGAGACATAGGCTGTAAAAATCCTTTCCCAATTTCCCACCTCCCTCTTGATCTTTGTTACATTGGCTTTGTTTGTACAGAAGCTTTTCAATTTAATGTAATCAAAATAATCCATTTTGCATTTTATAATGCTCTCTAATTCTTGTTTGGTCCTAAAGTCTTTCCCTCTCCACAAATCTGACAGATAAATTATTCCTTGCTTTCCCAGATTGCTTACAGTATCATCCTTTATACCTAGATTGCTCACCCATTTAGATTTAATTTTGGTATATGGGGTTAGATAATGGTCTATACCCAGCTTCTGTCTTACTATATTCCAGTTTTCCAAGCAGATTTTGTCAAATATTGAGTTCTTATCCCAAAATCAGAGGTCGTTGGGTTTATCAAAGAGGAGATTATTATAGTCATTGACTACTAAGTCTCATGTACCCAAACTATTCCATTGATCGATTGCTCTATTCCTCAGCCAGTACCAAATAGTTTTGATGACTATTGCTTTATAATACAAATTAAAATCTGGTATGGCTAGGCCACCTTCCCTAGCATTTCTTTTCATTAATTCCCTTGATATTCTCGACCTTTTGTTCTTCGAAATGAATTTTGTTATGATTTTTTTTCTAGTTCTATAAAGTAATTTTTTGGTAAATTGATTGGCAATAAACATGTAATTTAATTTAGGCAAAATTGTCATATTTATTATATTAGCTTGACAAAGGCATGAGCAACTAATATTTTTTCCAGTTAGATCTGACTTGATTTGTGTGAAAAGTGTTTTGTAGTTGTGTTCATATAGGTCCTGGGTTTGTTTTGGCAGGTAGATTCCCAAATATTTTATAATATCTACAGTAACTTTAAATGGAATTTCTCTTTCTATCACTTGCCCTTGGATTTCATTAGAAACATACACGAAGGCTAAGTATTTATGTGGGTTTATTTTATATCCTGCTACTTTGCCAAATTTATTTATTGTCTCAATTAATTTTAATTGATTCTTTAGGATTCTCTAAGTATATCATCATATAATCCACAAAGAGTGATAAATTGGTCTCTTCTTTGCCTAATTTGATTCCTTTGGTTTCTTTTTCTTCTCTAATTGCTACTGCTAATATTTCTAGTACCAGATTGAATAAGAGGGGTGATAGTGGACACCCTTGTTTCACTCCTGATCTTATTGGAAATGCTTCTAGCTTATCCCCATTAAATATAATTCATGCTGATGGCTGTAAATAGATGCTACCTAATATTTTAAGGAAGGCTTCATTTATTCCTATACTTGCTAATGTTTTTAATAAGAATGGAAGTTGTACTTTGTCAAAAGCCTTTTCTGTATCTATTGAGATAATCATGTGGTTTCTGCTAGTTTTATTGTTGATATGATCAATTATACTGATGGTTTTCCTAATATTAAAGCATCCTTGAATTCCTGGAATAAATCTTACCTGATTAAAGTGTATATTCTCTTGATAAGTTGCTGTAATCTTTTTTTCTAATATTTTATTTGAATTTTTTGCATCTATATCCATGAGGGAAATTGGTTTATAATTTGCTTTTTCTGTTTTATCTCTTCCTGATTTATGTATCGGTACCATATATATGTCATAAAAAGGATTTATTAGGACTCCTTCATCACTTATTTTCTCAAATACTTTGTAGAGTATTGGAATCAATTGTTCTTTAAATGTTTGATAGAATTCACTAGAATGGATAGAATCCATCTGGCCTTGGAGATTTTTTCCTATGGAGCTCACTGATGGCTTGTTCAATTTCTTTTTCTGAGATAAGGTCATTTAAGTAATTTACTTCCTCTTCAGTTAATCTGAGCAGCTTATATTTTTGTAAATATTCATCCATTCACTAAGATTGTCAAATTTATGTGCATATAATTTGGCAAAATAATTCCTAATTATTGTTTTAATTTCTTCTTCATTGGAGGTAGATTCACTCTTTTCATTTTTGATACTCATAATTTAGTTTTCTTCTTATTTTTATCATATTTGCTAAGTCTATCAATTTATTGGTTTTTTTTCATAAAACCAGCTCTTCATTTTATTTATTAATTCAATAGTTTTCTTAATTTCAATTTTGTTATTCTCTCCTTTGGTTTTTATTATTTCTAATTAAGTATTTAATTATGGATTTTCAATTTGTTCTTTTTTCTAGCTTTTTCAATTGTATGCCTAATTCATTGGCCTCCCTTTTCTCTAATTTATTCATGTGTGTACTCAGGGATATAAAATGTCCCCTAAGAACTGCCTTTGCTGCATCCCACAAATTTTGGTATGTTGTCTCATAATTGTCATTCTCTTGAATGAAGTTACTGATTGTTTCTATGGTTTCTTTTTTGACCCACTCATTCTTTAGGACTAAATTGTTTAGATTCAAATTAGTTAATAGTCTGTCTTTCCATGGTCCTTTATTGCATATGATTTTTATTGCATCATAATCTGAGAGTCACACGTTTAATATTTCTGCCTTTCTGCACTGAATAGTGAGGTTTTTATGCCCTAATATATGTTTGATTTTGGTGTATGTGCCATGTACCACTAAGAAGAAGGTATATTCCTTTTTATATCCATTCAGTTTTCTCCAGAGATCTATCATACCTACTCTCTCTAAAATTCTATTCACCTCCTTAACTTATTTATTGTTTATTTTGAGGTTGGATTTATAAATTTCAGAGAGGGGGGATTAAGGTCCCCAACTAGTATAGTTTTGCTATCTTTTTCTTCATCTAAATCCCTTACCTTCTCCTCTAGGAATCTGGATGCTATGCTGCTTGGTGCATATATGTTAAGTAATGATATTGTTTCATTCTTAATGGTGCCTTTTAGCAGGATATAGTTTCCTTCCTTATCTCATTTAAATGGATCAATTTTTGCGTTTGCTTTTATCTGAGATAAGGATTTCTACCCCTGCTTTTTTTTTTACTTTAACTGAGGTGTGGTATATTTTACTCCAGCCTTTTACCTTTACCCTGTGTGTATCCCTCTGTTTCAGATGTGTTTCTTGCAAACAGCATATTGTAGGATTATGTTTTTAATGCATTCTGCTATCCCCTTCCATTTTATGGGACAGTTCATCCCATATGGGTTTACAGTTATGATTACTTTCTGTCTCTTTCCCTCCATCCTATTCCCTCCCCTCTTTATGCTTATATTATTCTCCCCTTCTCTCTTCCCCTCCTTAATACTTTTCCTTTTGATCATCGTCTCCCTCAGTATTCCCTTCTTATATGTCCCCCTACCTTCCCCTTACTTCTTCCCTCCCTTCTAACCATCCCACTCTTTCATTGCTCTTCCCCCCTCCTACTGCTTGTAGGATATTTTTATACTTAATGTAGTATGCTATTTCTTCTCCAAACCAAGAGTGACGGGAACAAATCTCATGCAAATCTCATGCAAAGCTCCTCTCTTCTCCTCTTTCCCTCTATTATGATACGTTTTGTGTCTCTTCTTGATAGAGTCCTATGCTTAACTGGTTGTGTTATTCCATTGACAGGGAGATTTCTGCCTACTGGATCACCTGATTCCTGTCTAAGACGTCAACATTTGTTAGGAATTCCCTTATATTAAGCCAAAATCTGCTTCCATGCAACTTCTTCTGATTATTTGCTATCTTCTAGAGTTGTCTTTTTTCCTGTCTTCTAGAGTTAAGATGAATGTAATCATTCCATCCCTCAAAGACTTTAATATACTTATCATGTTATCCCCAAACCAAGCTTCTCGTTTGAAAGACAAACATCTCTAGTTTCTTCAAATAAAAATTTTGTAGAGTTTCTCAGCATTGACAAGAAGGTTTGGGTTCTGGAAAGAGATACTGATCAGCTTAGGACTATTATCCAAATGGACCACTCCTGATATACTCTCAGAAGGAAATTGCTCTCAGCTGGAGACTGGCTAAGTGAACTTACACAACTCATAGACTCATGCTCCCAGTAAAATAGAATACCTCTGTGTTTGTATAAAGCCACAAATTCCCTGACACTGAAAATCAACATGCTAGCACTAAGTGCTCATTTAAGGGCAGCTGTCCTTTTGATTGACAGTTGTGACTGACAGCTATGCTACAGACCCAAAGGAATATCCGGGAGGACTGTGAAGAAAGAGAACCAGCCACGAGATCCTCAGTGCCAATATTCAGGGCTTGGGGCTTGGATAATCTAAACATACAGAAGACACCTGGAGTGGATCTTGCTATACTATATCTATTCAAACACTGTGAACACAGGTTGTATACTTGCTACCATTGTCCTTCTTCATCTTTGCCTACCATATACCTACTATCTTACTATGTTTCTTCAGTGTATTTGCCCCCATTTTTTAAAACAATGGTTCAAGCATGATGAACACAACTAGCTACTGCATTTCTAGGCTGTGTTTAATGGAACAAATGTGGTAGAGTGGTACAGAAGAGGAGTATCTGGAAGTATCTGTAAGGGGAGAAAAAATGATTCTTTTTGACTACACTATATTTCAAATCCTCAGGGCAGTTTTCCTGAGGAATCAGGACTGAAGATGAAGGATTATTGATTTGTATGTTTTTATAAGTGCAGGAGGTAATCATCACCTGACCTAGGAAATTAAGCAAAGCAAATATTTGAAATAAGTATTCTGGGTAGGATGCTGCTATAAGCTGACCTAGTAGAAATGCCCTGGGAAGTCAAAGTGCCTGGATCTTGAGCTCAAAGAGGAATGTAGCCTTGGAATTTGGTACTATGCTCTCCAGGAGCTGAGAAAAACCATAAAACCCTTTTCCATCCATTACCAGGAACCTGAGGTGATATATAAATGATTGCTAACTATGTGTTGAGGAATATATTTGTACATCTGTAAATATACTTTTTATGTAAACATTCCTTTCTAAAAGTTCATCTGACTGTTATTGGCTAAATGGAACCGGGGTCTACCTCACCCACCCATTTCTTACAATTAAGTAAACACTACCAATAGTGACTAGTCCTTGGTAGAGACCCTAGATACTTTAAACCCTCCTAAGAGTACCAGAGAATGGGAGTGCAAGAGGGAATAATGAAACACACCTGGCCTTCAGTCAGTGGAAGCCAGTGTAGATGTTACATGTATTACTATTTGACTTAAGAAAAATTTCCCAAGCTCTCCTTTGATGTACTAAAAAAGGTAATGTACCTAAATGTAGCATGTGTGAATCAGTATATGACAAGATTGAGAACATACATGGACAAATCAGTCGAAAAGCTATACCAGACAACAAGAGGCAGTGCAATGGACTTTAGTAGAGTATCAGAATATTATCCCAATCTACGACTAGCAAAGGTGCATTTAAACCCCAAAGTATTGGTAAAAAATTCAAATAGAAATGAAGGCCCTGAAATCTTACAGAAGAATCTCTGTGGCTACATATTGATTCAGTTTTAAAATGTGTTATTATCTTGGTTTTATTATATTTTATTTATTTTGTTAAATATTTCAAATTATATTTTAATTTGGTTGGGGTCATACTCAGGAGTGTTGAAATATGCATGCAACCCATGTCCTCAAGTGTAAAACCTACAATACCACACCATATATCCTTCTCTAGAAGTTTTGTTTTTGTTTTTGTTTTTTTATTTGTTTGTTTCTACCCTGACAATATCATTTGTATATGTTCTTTTTCCTCCGGATATTCGGTCACAAGCCTATTTCAGGCTGTCATAATGTTTCACCTGGGCTACTATAATATCATTGTAATTATTCTCCTCACTCCACTCTATCTTCAGTTCCTAAGGTAATTTTTCTATCTGACCAAGTGACCCTAATATACATCTAGCCATAACAAACCACAGCCCCCTAACTCTTCTGCTCAAGGCAGTACAAGAGTTTCCTATTACCTCAAATGTAAAATTGACACTCTTTTCTTTGGCATTTAAAACTCTAACTTGCCTGAACCCTTTCCTTTCCAGTTCTCTTATACCTTGCTTCCTCCTCACACTCTACAATTCAGCTATACTGACCTCATTGCAGTTCCTCACACATGACACGCCATTTCCTTTCTCAGTACCTTTGTACTGACAATTTCTTTGTTTTAAATCAAATTCTTTTTTAACTTTTACTTTGCATCATTCATTTCCACAAGAATTTGAGTTGCAAATTTTCTCCCCATTCTTCCCCCAAAAGGAAATTCTTTTGGTGTGTACTACCCCAAAATAGCAATCCCACTGGATATTCCCTCCTCCAAACTGCTCTCTCCCATATCTTCTCCCATACCCTCTCCAACTTTCCAGTAGGGCATGGTGCATCTCTATGCCCCAGTGCCTGTATATCCTATTTCCCAGTTACATGTATAATAACATTGTTAGTAGTATATGTATATATATATATACACATATACATATACAACATTTGATTTTAAAACTTTGAATTCCAGATTTATTACCTTCCTCCCTTGTTGCCTCCCTTACTGGAAAGATAAGCAATTCGATATAGGTTGTCCACGTGTAGCTATGCAAAACATTTCCATAGCGGATATATTGTAAAAGACTGACTATATATCCCTCCCTCCTATCCCAACTCACACTTGTTCTATTCACTACTTTGATCCTGTCCCTTTTCAAAAGTGGGTACTTCTAACTTCCCAATTCTCCAGCCTTCCCTGCCTTCCATCATACCCCCTCTCATCCCCTTCCCTCATACTCTCCTGTAGGGTGAGATACATTATTTTGTGTGTATGTCATTCCCTCCCCAAGCCAAATTCAGTGAGTATAAGGTTGACCCAATCCCTTTTGCTTTCCTTTTCTTCCCCTCCATTGTAACCATTTCCCTTACCATTTCTATATGAGATAGTTTACCCCAATCTGTCTCTCCCCATTTCCTCTCAATATATTCCTCTCTCACCTCTTAATTTCACCTTTTAAGTACCATCCCTTCCCATTAAACTGGTCCTGTGCCCTCTATTTATGTATACCTGTACTCATATATACATACATTCACATATGTATTCATATGCCCATATACCCTCCTATATAGACATATGTGTGTATACACATTTCTAATCCCTTCAATTATTCTCATACTGAGAAAAGTTTCATAAGTTACAATGATTTTTTTTTTCCATGTAGGAATGTAAATAGTTCAACTTTGATAATTTGCTTATGGTTTCTTTTCCCTGTTTACATTCTCATGTTTCTCTTGCTTCTTGTATCTGAATGACACATTTTCTATTCAATTCTGGTTTTTTTCATCAAGAATGCTTCAAAGTCCTCTATTCCACTGAATGACCATATTTTCCCCTGAAACCTGATACTCAGTTTTGCTGCATAGGTGATTGCTTGTTTTAATCCCTGCTCCTTTGACGTCCAGAATATCATATTCCAAGCCGTTCAACCCCTCAGTGTAGAAGCTGCCAGATTCTCTGTTATCCTGATTGTGTTTCCACAATATGCAATTTTTTTCTTCCTGGGTGCTTGTAATATTTTCTCCTTGATCTGGGAGCTCCAGAAACTGGCTATAATATTTTTAGGAGTTTTCTTTTTGGGATCTTTTTCAAGAGGTGATTGATTGGTGGATTCTTCCAACCTCTATTTTGCCCTCTGGTTCTAAAACATCAGGGCAATTCCCCTTGAGATATTCTTGAAGGATGATTTCTAGGTTTTTTTTACATGGTTTTCAGGTCATATAATAATTTTTAAATTATCTCTCCTGGATCCATTTCCCAGGTCAGTGGTTTTCCCAATGAGATATTTCACATTGCCTTCTATTTTTTTTTTCATTTGTTCGGATCTGTTTAATAGTATCTTGATTTCTCATAAAGTCACTAGCTTCCATTTGCTCCAGTCTAATTCTGAAGGAATGATTGATTCTAACTCAGTGAGCTTTTGAGATTCTTTTTCCATCTGGAAAATTCGAGTTTTTCAGACAGTCTTCTCCTCATTGCCTTTTTGAGCCTCTTTTGCCATTTGAGTTAGTCTGTTTTTAAGATGATATTTTCTTCAGTCATATTGTTGCCTCTCATTTTATAATTTTCTTGCATCATTCCCATTTCTCTTCCCAATTTCTCTTCCACTTCTCTTATTTGGTTTTCAAAATCCTTCTTAAATTTCTCTATGTCCTATAAGCAGCTTATTCTTTTCATGGAAGCTTCTGGTGCAGGACTTCTGCCTTTGTTGTCTTCCTCCTGTTCCATGCTTTGATTCTTTTTGTCCCCAAAATAGGAGTGTAAAGTTGGGTTACTCTGATTGCTTTGCTTCCTTTGTCTGCTCATGTTGCTACTCCATTACTTGAATTTTGGGCTTTTTGCCACAATAGGACTCTGCCACCAGACAGGGGAACTTTTTCCCAAATACTGGGGTTTTCTCAGCTGCTGAAGCTATTAGTTGGGTGCTTTCTCTGAACCCTCCACAAGCTCTGGCAAGCTGGACACACAGCCCAGTACCTCCACCCTAGACCGTAATCCAAATTCAAGCAGGTTAAAGTAAGAGCAATTAACCCTGAGACTGGTATCTTGGTCCTCCTACAGTCTTCAGGCCAGGAGCTGAAGGTGCCACATGGTGGCAGCTGCACTTTTGAAGTACTGGATCCCAAAGTCCACATTGCACTGACCTCTCACTTGTCCTTGGCATCTATGGGTTGATAATTCTGGAAACTGCCACAGCTTCTGGTGATCTGAAGTCCCTCCAGCCATGTCTTCTCAGGCCCATGTTGAAGCTTTGAAGCTAAAACCTCCAGCTTGACTGAAGCTGTGGTTGTCTCCCAGAGTGCTGTGCTGGCTGCTCCCTGTTGGCTTGCTGCACTATCCTCAGCAGGAGGTTAGCTTCTCTGTGTCATTTTGTGGGTTCTGTAGCTCCAAAGTTTGTTCAGAGCCACCTTTTACATGAAATGGAGGTGGTGGGAGTCGGAGCCCCAAGGAAGTCCTTTTTCTACTCCACCATCTTGACTCCACCCCCTGTACTGACAATTTCTGATGCCTAAGTTGCTCTGTCCCCTCTTACCTTCCTTTCAGTTTACCTGGCTTCATTTAAGACTCACTTCAAAATCTACTTTCTGAAGACCTCTTATAGAGGCCCTGAGTGATTTGAGAGCTCTAAGAAACCAAGCTCTGTTTACCATCTAATTGGTGAAAAGAAGTTGGTTGATAATGCAGCCATGACATTTGCAATGATAAAAATGCCTCTTCTCTAAGAATGACATCAACATAGCTGAACAAGTATTATACAAGCCTGGTTTGTTGTGCTCTTACATTTATCTCCCAGTTTTGATTGATTTGATTCACTAGAAATGGTGACATTGCCTTTTCTAGGTGAGTACACAGTGATCCTTCTGGAAGATTGGGTTCAAAGAATATAATTATGAGTGACCAATAATCATCAATATGCCAGATACCAAACAAGGCAAAGAAATTAAATGGGAACACCATGGCTCAGATTAAGAAAAAAGGCTTTAACTTTTCCTAGGTATCACATGGAAGAATTTATACACTTTGTTTTTGAAAGAAATAGAGGTTAATATTCTAACCTAGCTAGAGGAACATCTTTTCTAGTCTATAGGTCTAATAGGTTAACTTCATGACAAACCAAGTCTAATAACTATGTAATTCAGTATGTAGGCATGTAAAGGTCAAATGCATCATTGGAATGATTTATCAGACTTAATAGGTTTCAGAATAGGATGCTATAGGGCCAAACTAGGAATACAAATTAAGGAATATAATTTCCCTTGGAATGATGCAAATATTTTCCCTGGCACTGAAAGCAGACATCAAGGTTAAATGGGCAATATTGTTTTCAAATATATTTCCATAAACATTATAATTTCAGTTATTTATAGATGTTAATGCTAAATTCACTTATCACAGAAGCATAGGACTAATATTTCCTCTTTCGTCCTTTGGTCTTTTATATTATGATGCACCTTTATCTAACTTTATTGTGGACTTATTGATATAAAGTTCAAGGAGGAGGTTGGAGGAATTAGTCCAGAATTGGACAAATATACACCTAACTTATCTATACCCCCCAATTTTAAGGAACAGGCAAATTTCTGCCTTTTAATAAAAGAAAGAAAAATATAGTATGTTATCATAGCATACTAGTTTTCATCCTCAGATAGAAAATCAAATTGGTGTCATTGAGAGTCTGCAGTAATATCCCAAAATATACTCCTAAAAAGGTTTAAATGACAAATTCAAAGAATAAATGATACATCCCCACCCCCTTTTCTAATCTTCTCTTTCCTCCTTCTTTGAATATACTTATGAAGCAAAGTCTATATCTTAGCTTGACTAGAAACCTAAATGACTGAGTCAAGAAATACTCAAATAGGTCATCAACTTTGATCCTACAGAGAATGGTAATTGTGTGAACTTCTTTGAAATCACAGAAAAAATTATTCCCAAGAGGTTTGAATGGAACACAAATAAAATATAGTTTTAAAATTTTCATGTAAAGTTGTTCCAGAAATAGTTTATCATGAAATTGCCAAGCACTTTAATAACATAGACATAATTTAATATTAATTTACCTCAATGGATTCATCATTTCATCCATATGAGTATTCTTCCCACAAATATAGGTTGCAACCCTCACATGCCTTTTTATTATCCTGAACTATGGTAGTTTTTGTTTTCCGAAAAATTCTTTGTAGAGGTTTCACCCAGCAAATAAGAATATTTTCTCTGGTTCTTTTAGTATTTCAGTGATCATGATGTCTCATTCCAGATGTCCTTGTGTTAACTCTAATTCTCACTGTATGACTACATCTACCTACTGTTCACATATACCATTAAACTCTCTCTGTCTCTGTCTCTCTCTGTCTCTCTGTCTCTGTCTCTTTCTTTCTCTTTCTCTCCTTTTTTTACCTTCTATGATGTATGTCAGATGTATTAGTAATGTGATACTATCTACTCATGCACACAACAAAACTTTCCATTGCCATTAATAGAAGGAAACAGATAAGACGGAACAATTAATGAGTTAGTTTAAACTACCCATCCAGCTCCATGTCATAGTTTGAAAAAAATTACATTATTAATCCATTTTATTTTTACAGTGAATATGGTTCAACCAATCTCTTTTATAATAGCAGATTTCATTGAGGAATTTACATAATATTCTAGGGCTCAATGAAATTATTACAATGTTCAGTGAATAGAGAAAATTTAATAACCTCACCATAGATACTAAACCCTTTTACCCTTTAGAATGTACATTAATCATTTTCTATGATACATAGATATGTACATACCTACACATATATGCAAACAAATACAAGTAATTATGTTGAATGTGTTTTATTCCTTATTTGTTGTAAAGTATTAATTCAATCAATCAACAATCATTTGTGCCTCTCCTGTACTGAGATTTAGGGATACTAAAACAAATGTCAAACTGTTCTTGACTTCTAGAATCTTACAGTCTAGAGGATTCAGCACGTGTTCTGCTTCTCAGTGTGTGTATACATACATATACATATATGTATACATATATATGTGTGTGTATGTGTGTGTGTGTGTGTATGCATACAGACACAAACAAGATAATTTTAGTAGGGAGACACATATACCTAGGGAATCAGGAAAAACTTCATGTGGAAGATAATATCTCAGCTGACTCTTGAACTTAAGTAACATGAACTTATGTAACCTCTAGTACAGAATTTTTCTGTATTTAATCACATCCAGTTATTCTTTCTGATGTCATTTCAAAAAGTTACATATTTTTATTGTTATATAGTGTATTAAGTATTGAGATTCATTAATTTTACCCAAGAAAATAAGTACTTATAAGAATTCTATTAAGTTCATTTCATTCCTTCCACTTTTATTTACAAATACATTTGGGATTATTGAGTTTAATTGTTCTCATAACCATCTCTCCATGGGCTTGACTTCCACTTAATTTTTTAACTATTTTGTAAGATTTTATTACTCATACTTTTCTCCCATTTTCTCTGTTCCCTCTGAGTGCAATAAATCTTTACTTGGCAAGAGAGTTAAATGTTTGTGGGGGGGGTGCAGTTTCTAAGCACATTTAATCTCAATGAAGTAACTATGTCATTAGCTAATCTTTCTTAAAGTAAGTGATGCAGCAGATGCCTTTGCTATTGTTCATTTTCCATTGCCCACTCCACATTTCATGTAATAGATTTTATTTGGAGTTGCATGCAGTTTCTTCATTTCGTGTTTTATTGTATCATTTTTGTTATTTACTTTGACATTTGCTCTAATTGATGATCTACTTATACATAAACAGCCAATGCTGAAATGGCTCCTATATCTATAGCCTGCTGTTTTCTACCTCTTAAGATAAAGGCATTTAATCTTGGGTTTTTTTTTAGGTTTTGTTCTTTTCTATATTGTAGTAGATAAAGTTGTCTCTTTTTAATCTTTTTTTTTTTAGGTTTGGTTCTTTTCTACATTGCAGTAAATAAAGTTGTCTTCTTGTGAATTGGCTTGAAGTGATACATTCTATTGTAATTCCAATTAATAACCTGCAATAGTCACATTTTGACATCGCAAATTTTACTTTTCTGCTTACTCTTCAGTTTTCTGAGAATTAGCAACTCTTAGACCTTGACTTCCCAGTCAGAGATAAAGGAGATATATGCAGCCTCTTCTAGCTCTTGACTTCCTCTGCCAGTTAGAGGAGTTAGCTAGAATCAGTGATAAAGCCCTAATCCCAGAGTCACAGGCTGTACTGTTTGCACTCTATCACCCTTTAGGCCCTTTCTTCATTGGGGGAAAATAAGAAATAGACAAACAAACAAAATCTTTGTCAACACTTTTATTCATTCAGTCTTATTTCGGTTTCATTTCATTTGTTTTCATTTAAGCTTATTTTAAAATTAAATTAATTTTATATAAGTTTCCCTCTTTCATCCAAACTGGAAGTGTAGCAGCCACATGTAGGCTTGATCCCATTGCTGATTGGCATGGAAATTTAAACCTACTTCATTTTCCAAACCATTGCAGTTTCTCCTCTCATTTGGCAACCTGGTCCTCCAAAAATCCTTACCCCATCTCAGCCCACCCTATTTCCATATAGATAATGAATTTAGGGTTGTCACTCTATGAGTTTTAGCCCTACTGTAGCTCAGAACTCCTGAGGTCAAGCAATCCACCAGTCTCAGCTTCCAGGCAGCAGGACCTATAGGTATAAGCTGTGTCAGTACTTTTAAAATAACTTACAAAAGTATTTGAAACAAACACACAAATCCCTTGGAGAGGAATCTCAATTTACCTAGTGCTTAGAGGTAGTGATACTGACTACTTTCACTCCCTCATTCCATGTCACATATTAATAGGGACTGCCATCTTTATTGTGGTAGAGGTGGAGTCAGGGAATTAATACATGCTAAATCAGTAACTATTATAAGGTCTATGAGATTTTTTTGTATGAGTTATGTAACAGAAAAGGCAATATCTTAATATAAGCAATCTCAAATATAGAGAGATTTTTTTGTTAAAGGACATACACACACAGAGGGATAGTTTTGATTGTGTCTGTGTCTTGATTAAATTTCTGAATTGTGTAGGTCTCTCACTGTTTTAGGTTCCATCCTATAGAGATATAAAAGAAAACAGTTACACACAATGATACAAGTTACTTCCTCCCCACCCCTTTCATTTAATGTTGTTTATGATACTTTGCAACAATACCCTAACCCATTTTTGGTCCTTTCAAATATCTGGGATAACCAAAAGACACAATGCATAGGTCTTGATATGGAGAATGGAAAAAAAAAAGTCATTCAGCTAGAAAACCAAAAAAACAAAGCTAATATATGCATGTTCCTACCTACATTTTCTTTCTCTCTTATGTCAGCATTGGGTGATAAAGACCCAGGGGACATACTCCCTTATCTCTGTACTGAAGGGAGCATTTTTCATACTATCATATTGCCTTGTCTCTAGGAATAGTATAATAGACTCTAACCAGATGCAAATCCCATGTTCCCTGTAATCAGGAATCTAGAGTTTGTACTAACACATGGCTGTTAAGGCTGCTGGTGCAATACCTGCTGTGAAATGTTCTCTTCAATGATGAAGTTGATAGTTGACATCTATTTTTGCATATAATTGAAAAAAAAATAAATCATTGCTTCTGTAGCACATTCTCTGAAGTTATTCTCCTAATGACAAATCTCATTGACAAGCTGGGTCCCTAGAACTTGCTTTTTGTCACCTCAGTGTTCTGGGGTGTCCCTGAAAGGTTAAAGGTAGCTTTTTAATGCCAGACTTCACAAGGTTATGTTTTGACCCTGACCATTAATCATATGTCTATTAGACTAAGACATCCATTCAGCAGCTTCTTCTTACTCTCTTCTCAAAGGAATTCTAAGTGATATAGAGGTGTAAGGTTTTCTTTAAAAATAAAAAAAAAATCCTGAGCCATATTTGCCAATATAGTTTTCATGTAACCTCATGATCCCCATTTCATACTGAAGTCATCTAATAGACATTTTAATCTACTCTTGATAATCTTTTCAGGTTCTTCATAGAATTTCTCTATTTCTATATCCTCCATAATATATATTGATGTATAAGCTGAAATTACTTTCACAGTGGTTTGTTTCCTTAAATTGACCATGAACATTTCCAATTGCCATAATTACATGTTAGTATATGTAGCAGCAAGCTCCCCAGCATAGCCAGGGTGGATGCCAACACAGGTTCTTAGATCTGCTTTTTTAAGGAAAGCAACTCAAAATGAGTTAATGGTCTTACTTTAATCAATCAAACTTATCATCTACCTAGTTCAGGGGAAGAAGTCAGCACTACAAACTTCAGAGTATACAGGGGTTACAAGCAAACAGAAATATTTCAAGCAGACAGGCCTCCAACTGTCCAACCATTACATCTATACCTAGTCAGTTACCAGAGAGGGAAGCATCAACATCTGGGTTTTTCAAAGCCAGGGAGCTCTCAAAGGCTTCCCAGAGTCTCATCTGGCCAAATCACACAGCATATCTCTAAGTGAGCCCCAAAACAATGCCTCACATCAGGGATAATATAGCCTTCTCCTGACTCAGAGAGAATGTCACAACCCTCTTGACCCACTGCTGAATCACAAAGTATGTCTTGAAAAACAAGCCACCCACACAAGCCCCAGGTGCACTTAAGCTAGGTACAGCGAAGATCATACACAATACAATTTTAGAAAGATGGCAACAACATATATTTACATTCCCATTACAGTATATCATGAAAAGATTTTTTTTTAACCTTTGGTTACACAATGATTCAAATTCTGCCAGCTCCTAATTCATTTCTTTGGGCTATCCTTCCAAGTAGAAAAAAATATCTTTTTTATTTTTCTAATTCATTCATAATGTTAATATACATATGAATATGTTTTAGATTCATGAAAACATCTTTTGTTCAAAAAATTATGTATTTGACATGAGGAAATGTATATATAAGTCACTTTATCCTATCTTCCTTCCTGTGTGGCATTGGATATATTTGCCTCTCTAGCCTAAGTTTCCCCTCCCATTAAGTGAAGGAATGTGCAAGATAATGATGACTGTCCCTTCCAAATATAGGTGCAAGCAGTGTCCAGGGGCACATATCTTCCAGTAACACCTAGGGAATGTCTCTTATAGTAGCAAGCTACAGAAGTTTTAATATAATCTGTAGGAGATCTGCATTTGGTGAAATCATAACTTGTAAGTCCCCATCTTCTAAAATATGCAGTAGGATGATAGATGTAAAACTGGAAAAGACTTTAGAGATTATCTAGTTCTACCCCATCATTTTATAGCTGAGGAGAGAGAGGCCTAGAAAGCTGATATGCTTTTTCCCATGATCACAAATTTGTAAATGACAGAAGCTGGATCCTGGATACACTGTTCCCAAATGCAGCATTCTTCCCGCTATGCTCTGCTATTTCTATAACATATGAGTAGTAACCTTTAAAAGTAAGCTAAAGAGGGGAGGCTAGGTGGCACAGTGAGTAAGAACAGCGAACCGGCATTGGGATGACCCGGGATAGGTCCTGGCCTCAGAAAATGAGCACCCACACATAAATAATGACTGGTCTTGTAAACTTGAGCAAGTTACTTAACCCCAATTTCTTTAACCAAAAAAAAGTAAGCTAAAGACCCAATAAGTTCAAAGCAAACACATTAAATTAAATGGTTTATTTTAAAAAGAAAAAAAATCCACAAAATATTTGTGTCCCACAACCTGGGAAATATTTTCTTATGAATAAACACAAAATCAGTGGGAAGAGTAGATATACATTAGAAACACTCATGAAGAGTTATATACTTACAGAAACACAAGTGGCCAAGGAATATATGTAGGCAAAATATTGTGAAGAGGAGTACATGTATAGCATAGAGGGTCAAATATGTACAGTGGGCAAATACCATCTTAGATATCTCCAAGGAACAATCATTGATGTTATCTTGTGATATCATCATGTTGTTTCATAGAGTTTGCTACCTTCTGCTTCCAGTCTGGACGGCTACTGGAACTTTCTTTCTTTTTTTTTTTTACCTGGATGTGTCCTATGTGCCAGATGCAGTTCCACTGAACTTGAAATTTCCATTAGATATTGCACTGCTGGTCATGAAATCCTTGTCAGATATGACTCAGCCAGATGCTTTGCTCAATTGAAATCTTTGGCAATCTCTTCCTTAAAGAAAGGATTAATGCTGCCATCCCACCATCAAATCAAGTCAAGCTGCTTTATTAAGCACCTGCTATATGCCAGCAACTATCCTAAGTACTGGGAGCACAACTGTATTATGCTTAGAACATAGTGGGTGCTTAATAAAGACCTATTAACTGAACAACTGAACCAACCAACTTCACCAGAGTCAAGCAGTGCACAGTGAGGAAAAAGGTCTAAGTGATGTGAGATGATGAAGTGCGGAAAAGAAGCATTTTTCACAGTAAATCACTTCAGTTTTTTTTTATGTTTGTTTTGTTTTGTTTTTGTTTGTTTTTGGTGGAGAATATAAGGTCAAGTTCACAGCTGTGAATTTTCAGGAAGGTTTGAGGGGACCTTATAAGGTTTGAGGTGGCTGCTATGGAGAATAGGGTGTTGTGTTGATTAGGGAGATGTAAAAAAAAAGAATTGCCTTTCTGCAATGGTAATGGCTAGTATTGGATAGCAAAAACTTTGTAATGGATTGTTTCCTGATTTCCTTTAGCTACCTTTGGTAATATATGAATAGGATTAAAGGAAGAAGTGGGTGAGAGGAAAGCCCAGGGGTCAAGTAACTGAGTGGTGATATGAGTAGACAAGGGAAGCAAAATAAAAGAGTACCCCAACTTTACACTCCTACTTTGGCAACAAAAAGGATCAAAGCATGGAACAAGAAGAAGACAGTGAAATCAGAATTCCTGCACCAAAAACTTCCAAGAAAAAATATGAGCTGGTTACAGGCCGTAGAGGACCTTTAAGAAGAAGATAAGAGAAGTGGTAGAAAAATTTGGAAGAAAAATGAGAATGATGCAAGTAAATTATGAAATGAGAGTCAACAGCCTGACTGAGGAAAATAACACCTTAAAATAGACTAACTCAAATGGCTAGAGAGGCTCAAAAATGCAATGAGGAGAAGAATGCCTTAAAAAGCAGAATTTGCTAGATGGAAAAAGAAATTCAAAGGCTTACTGAGGGGAATCATTCCTAAAGAATTAGACTGGAGCAAATGGAAGCTAATGACTTTATGAGAAATCAAGATGCTGTTAAGCAGATCCAAACAAATGAAAGATTAGAAGGCAATGTGAAGTATCTCATGGGAAAAACCACTGACCTGGAAAATAGATCCAGGAAAGATTATTTTAAAATGATTGGTCTACCTGAAAGCCATGATCAAAAAAAGAAACTAGACACCATGTTTCAAGAAATTCTCAAGGAAAACATCTCTGATATTCTTGAAGCAGAGTTCAATTTCAAATTGAATTTCAAAAAATTCACCAATTGTCTCTTGAAAAAGATGCCAAAAAGAAAACTACTATTAATATTATAGCCCAATTCCAGAGTTCTCAGGTCAAAGAGAAAATTTTACAAGGAGTCAAGAAGAAACAATTTGAACATCGTGGAAACACACTCAGGATAACACAATCCTTTTGGTACCATGGGCCCATTTGGCAATTTTGTTAAGCTGATAGACCCCTTATTTGAATAATGTTGTAATGAATGCAAATAAAACATATAAGATTACAAATTAAAACAATCATATTAAAGATGATTAATTAAAAAATCATGACCTTAGGTTAAGAACCCCTATTATAAAGGCAATGTCTTTTTTTTTTTTTTTAGCAATTGGGGTTAAGTAACTTGTTCAAGGTTACACAGCCAGCCATTATTTATGTGTGGATGCTCATTTTCTGAGGCCAGAACTGATCCTAGGTCCTCCCAACTCTGGGACCAGCACTCTTACTCATTGCACCACCTAGCTGCCCATGAGGCAATGTCTTCTTGATGCTCCTATTTGCAGATAGCATTTTAGTGATTTCATCAAGTCCTAAAACATTGCAACACCCTCCAAATGAAATTTAGAATCACTTAAAAGAGTTATAAGTAACTATCCGCTCAGGGAAAAAACAAAAAACAAAAAACAAAAAAACAAAACAAAACAAACAAAAAACAATGGATGAAAGACGCTTATCATTCAGACTATGATTTGCAGTTGATTAAAAAGTCCATAGAGCTCATCTATCAATGCATATATCTTAGGTAGACTTTGCAGATGGAAAAGAAACATGGTCCGGTCCAGAATTTGAAATGACTAGCAGATCTCTGGGAAATTATATGGTTATTCTAATTAGCCTATTTTCTCCCTGAAATAAACCTCCCTTTTCATCATTGATTCTTCTGCATCATTGAAAATTGTGAAATATCACAGTCACTGAAAAATTTAAGTTACATATCACCCAAAAAAACAAAGGAGAGGTACACAACATGAGCAAAGAGTCTGCTATATATTCCTTTCAAGTAGAATATTAGTACCTCTTTTGGTAGCTCTTGACTCTAGAAGATTTACTTCATGAGGTTTGTACATTAAACCTACAAATTTAATGAATGCCTCTGGGATTATTGGATTATAATAAGAAGTCATGTAAAAGAATCCATGTAAAGAATGTTGTCAAAAATAAGTATGAACAGAAGGGGGAAAAAAAGGACAGTTCATGAACTGAAAGTAAATAATAGTTTATAGCCACTCCACATATTACATCAGTATCACTCAACATCAGTATATTAGACGAGGGCCTCCAGCATACTGGAAGATTTATGGAAGTATATGGGCAATCATTACAAAGGGTAAGAAAATAGGAAGGCATTGTGATAAGCACTGGTGGGAAAATTACCCACATTGATGAGATCACAGACCCTTCAGAACCTAGAAGTATATGTGATTTCTTGACAGATCAAAAAGCTGAGCCATAAAACCCAAACTTCATTGACCTCCAAACTTTGAAAAATGTCAGAACAGACTAACAGAAAAAGACTGCTAGAGTTTTAATACAAATCAATTATACATTTTAAATGTACCAGAATTTTTTCATTTTCATGTTTGTATATATGCATACATATCTATATACATATACATACACACGTATATGGATGCATACATATATACACTATACACATATATAGACAGACAGACATATACATAGCAAGTGGATACTGAATTCCCTCAATGTCTTTGATAAATACGTTTCATTGAAGTTTTTGGTTGTTTTTCTTTTCCTTCATTCATTGTTATTTCTCAGTTCCACCCTCACAACCCTACAATGTAATAATGATAAACAAAACCTAGTAAAATGAATCACCAGTTACCATATCTGGCACCACATGCTTTCTTTAATACTTACAATAACTTCAAAAGAAGCTGTAATATTCATATGTAACTAGTGAATTTGTGCTCTTTTCTCCATGTCTTTTTGCAAATTAACATTCTATATGCCACCAAGTGAGTCAAATAATACCATCTTAAGATTTTAGTTGGGTAAGAAAAAAAGTAGGGAAATAAAAAGGTTACCAGTTGGTAATAATAATGAGGTAATGTGTGGACAAAAAGAATCAAACATTTTATTTTGCAAGTAAAAGATACAATGCAGAAGATGATTGATATCAACTAGTATTGCTGCATTGATCTAGTTAACTGGCTAAGCATGTACTGTGTCACTATTATGAAATCTATGCTATATTACTACTAATATTACCAGTAATGATAATAATTATGTCATTGATTAGGCCTGTCAATTAAATTCCATCTTGAGATTTTGTTCATTTGTTTGCTTGTTTTTAGCTTTAAAGCTGTGACATGTTCAATTACTTTAGGAAATGTTCTTCTATACTCTAGCAAGCTAACAAAAATTAGTGAATAATCTAGGCCACAGTATTCATAAACTCCATTATACCTTATTTACTACTAAGGTGAAAAGTCCAAATCTCTAAACATTGTGTACCAGTTTATGAACATCTGAATATTCCTGTCAAAACAAAGCTAAAATTGTTGTGTGTATAAGGAGGAAAATAGAGATGATTAGATATTGAAGTCAGCAATTATTTCATTTCTCTTCCATTCCACCCCTCCCCTGAAAAAGAATTTGCTGAATTTCTATTTGCCAAGTGAATCAGGCTTGCTCTCTCTTCCTTGGCATTACTGCTTTTTGCAAGATGAGAAAGTTGGCTCAAACTACAGGACTAGTATCAAGTCCTAACCAAGCACATGGAGAAATTTTAATTAATTTAAATTTAGAAGAGATGAAATTAATAATATTACTTTTCTGATTCAGTTTTCCCTAATTATCACCAAATCCAGTTCCTCAGAAATATTCCCAGTGACTTCTTTAATCCCCCTTTCAGTCTATTGGAAATAGATTAAAGAAGAATTTAAGTAAGAATGTACTTCATCACATCCTTATAGAATAAGCAAATTATCTCAGTCATTGTATTTCAATAAAAGTTTAATGAATTAATGGAAAATGGGTAGCAAGTAATTAAATATAGCATATGTATATGCATGTTTGTATAAAGAAAGAAACAACAAACATTTGGAGGTTAGTGTCTCTCATATTATTTTAATAAATAATCTAAATTTTGTTTTCATGATTATTTAACAAAACTAGTAGAAACAAGTAACTCTTTCTCTTCTAATTTTACCCACATTTGTTTATTTGTGCAAAACCATTTTAATATGTAATCAAGGTATGACATTTTAAACTATGTTTCCTTCTTTATCCTTTGTTTAGTCATAAACTCTTCCACTCTCCTAAGATTTGATCATGTTTATTCCTTTAATTTGTTTATGATGACCACAGAATAGAAGAGTGAAAAAAGCACTGAACCATCAAAAATGTGAGCTTGGATGCTGAGATCTAGCACAAAGTAATTAATAGAATAACACTTCGAAAGACAGTCTAAATTTTTCTGAATCTTAGTTTCTTTATCTGTCAAAGAGGGATGATGCCTGCCCCAACAAAGCTCATAGGTTTGTAAAGTAATCTATGTCAAGCTATAAAATTTTATATAAAGGTAAGATTTTATTATATTGATCACAAATTTTATACTTACTATAGTGTTTTGTGGATTGTAGGTGTTTCATTTGAAAGGAAATATAGTTACTACCTCTGTGATGATATCCATCTTTAGAAGGAGTCACCCTTTCACAACTTTTTCCTATATCTCGACTCATGGCCATGACTTTCCCTTAGTCAATGTCTTCTCTCCAACTTTCAAGGTTTTTATAAAACTTTTGAATATCTCTGCAAGAATACTGGGAAAATAAAATTATCAAAGGCTAACTGCCATTAATTAAAGTGACTTGTGCACCTTTACTACCTAAAGATAACATGATGATTATTTTTCTTTTCTCTGATCCCCATTCTGAAGAGTAATATGTTTATAAATAAGAAAATGCTTTGCTCAATCATACTTTTTTATTTTGTTCCGCCATCTCAGTCACAACTGACTCTTTATGACTCCATCTGAAACTTTCTTGGCAAAAATGCTAGAGTGACTTGTCATTTTTCTCCATTTCATTACAGATGAGTAACTGAGGCAGACAGCATTAATTGACTTGCTCAGGGCGACACAGCTAGTATGTGTCTGAGGCCAGATTTGATGATTCTTTTTGAGTCCAGGTCCAAAACTCTATCTACTGCACCAATCCACTGCCTCAACCACATTTTGTCATAAGTCAAAATTCACTTCTAATAAAATACACGTGTGTGTGTGTATGCATGCATACATATACACACCTTTTAAATACAGAAGAGCTTTGAATTTAATACATGTTCTCTTTATGGAGTGGGCAGATGGAGAGAAGAGAAAAGACATTCCCTATCTAATACTAATTTACCTGAAGTGAAAAGTTCAACAGCGTTGGTCAATTCCTTGTCTCCTATAGGACTCCATTTTATTTATTGTCAGGAGTAGGCAAAGATGAAAAAGACTTTATGGAAATCTGATTATTGCTCAATACTAGTTATACTATCTCTTTTTTATTTTTTTTAATTAAACAAATGCTTTATTAACTTCTGGTTTACATCATTCATTTCCACCAGATTATGAGTTACATTTTCCCCCATTTTTTTCCTACCAACCACCCCAGAATAGCAGTCCCACTAGATATCCCCTCATCCAATCTGCTCTCTCCCATATCTTCTCCCATACCCCCTTCGACTTTGCTATTGGGGCAAGGTGAATCTCTGAGCCCCACTGCCTGGACATCTTATGGAACATTTAATTTTAAAACTTCTATTTTCAGATCCATTCCCCTTCTCCCTTGTCACCCACTCCCTCTGAGAAGATAAGCAATTCAGTATGTGTTGTACATGTATATCTATGCAAAACATTACCATAGTAGATATATTGTAAAAGACTGCTTGTATTTCCCTCCCACCTGTCTCACCTCCCACCTGGTCCATTCCCTACTTTGATCCTGTCCCTCTTTGATAGTGGGTACTTCTAACCTCCCCTCTCCCCAGAATGCCCTCCCCTCCATCATCCCCCTTCTCATCCCCCTTTCCCCTACTCAGGAGAGTGAGGGTAAGATATTCCATTTAGTATGTATGTGATTCTCTCCTTGAGCCAACTTCAATGAGAATATGCTTTTGCCTTTTTGCCTTCCTGTTCTTCCCCTCCCCTGCAACTACTTCCCCTTGTCTCTTCTACATGAGATAGTTTGACCTACCCTGTCTCTCTCCATCTCCTCTTGCCACTTTCCTCTCTCACCTCTTGACTTCACCCCTTAAGAATCATCCCTTCCTTGGGGCGGCTAGGTGGCGCAGGGAGCAGAGAGCCAGCCCCGGAGCCAGAAGGACCCGAGCTCGGATCCGGCCCCAGACACCCAACACACAAACTAAAACCCAGCCACGTGAACCTGGGCAAGTCACCCAACCCCAATTGCCCTCCAAAAAATAATAATAATCATCCCTTCCCATCAAAATCAACCTGTGCCCTCTATCCATGTATGCCTGTGAACATATGCCATGTACCCTTCTTCAATTATTTTCATAATGAGAAAGGTTTCATCAAACACAATTATTGTTTTTCCATGTAGGACTGTAAATAGTCCAACTTTGATAAGTTCCTTTTGATTTCTTTTCCTTGATTAGCTTCTCAAGCATCTCTTGCTTCTTGTGTCTGAATGTCAAATTTTCTATTCAACTCTGGTTTTTTCATCAAGAATGCTTGAAAGTCCTCTATTCCACTGAAAGACCATATTTTACCCTGAAACAAGATACTCAGTCTTGCTGGGTAGGTGACCCTTGGGTTCATTCCCAGCTCTTTTGCTCTCTGGAATATCATATTCCATGCCCTTCTATCCCTCAATGTAGAAGCTGCCAGGTCCTGTGCTACTCTGATTGTGTTTCCACAATATTGAAATTGTTTCTTCCTGGCTGCTTGTAGTATTTTCTCCTTGATCTGGGGATTCTGGAACCTGGCTATAATATTCCTGGGAGTTTTCTTTTGGGGATCTTTTTCAGGATGTGATCTGTGGATTCTTTCAACCTCTATTTTGCCCTCTGGGTCTAAAACATCAGGGCAACTTTCCTTGAGAATTTCTTTAAGGATGATTTCTAGGTTCTTTCTTTGATCATGGCTTTCAGGTAGTCCAATAATTTTAAAATTATCTCCCCTGGATCTATTTTCCAGGTCAGTGGTTTTTCCCATGAGATATTTCACATTGCCTTCTATTTTTTAATTTGTTTGGATCTGCTTAACAGCATCTTGATTTCTCATAAAGTCACTAGCTTCCATTTGCTCCAGTATAACTCTGAAGGAATGAATCTCCTCAGTGAGCTTTTGAGATTCTTTTTCCATCTGGCAAATTCCACTTTTTAAGGCATTCTTCTCCTCATTGCCTTTCTGAGCCTCTTTTGGCATTTGAGTTAGTCTATTTTTTAAGGTGTTATTTTCCTCAGTCAGGCTGTTGACTGTCATTTCATCCTTTTCTTGCATCTTTTTCATTTCTCTTCCCAAATTTTCCCCCACTTCTCTTATCTGCTTCTTAAGGTCCTCTATGGCCTGTAGCCAGCTTGTATTTTCATTTGGGGCTTTTGGTGCAGGAGTTCTGACCTCACAGTCCTCCTCCATGCTTTGAGCCTCTTTGCCCCTAAAATAGGTGTTCAGTGTTGAACTTTTCTGTTCATTTTGTTTCATTTGCCTAGGCATATTGCCACTTAATTACTTGATTTTTGGCCTTGTTGCCACATTAGGACTCTGCCACCAGACAGGGGAGCTTCCGCCCAAATGTGGGGTCTTCACAACTTCCACCAGTTGGGTGGCCTCTGTAAAGCCTCCACCAGTTCTGGCAAGTTGGATACCCACCCCAAACTTCCCCTGCAGACCACAATCCAGATCCAGGCAGTTTAAAGCAAAAGCAATTAACCCCCAGACTGATTGCTGGATCTTCCTACAATTCGCAGACCAGGAGCTAGAGCCACTGCTGACACTGCAAAATGGCTTCTGTGCAGCTGTTTCTTCAGCAGCTTTTTGCCCCCAGGGGAAGAAGCCATGTGTTCCCCAAATACTGGTCCCAAAGTCCATAGGGCACTAACCTCTCAGTTTGTCCTAGGCATATCTGTGCTGATAATTCTGGAATCGCCACAATTGCTGTTGTTCTGGGGTTCCACCAGCCAGCTGAAGGCCCGGCCGCCCTGGGGCTAAAACCGCGGACCTGGGCTCAGCTCTGTGGGCTGCGCTGTCGGTTCCCAGCGTGCTGTGCTGCCCGCTCTCAGAGCTCTGTGCTGGCCGCTCCCTGCAGGGCTGCTGGGCTGTCCTCAGCAGGAGGTTAGCTTCTCTGTGCTGTTCTGTGGGTGCTGTGGCTCCAGAAGTTGTTCGGAGCTCCCTTTAACATTGTTTGAAATTTGTGTGGGGCAGAGCATATTGGAAATGCTGTTTCTACTCTGCCATCTTGGCTCCGCCCCCTAGTTATGCTATCTCTAAAACAAATTTCAAATATTTTTGGAGTCTATTTTTCCTTAAATTAACATTTCCATAGAATCCCACCTCTCTGTATACATCTTACATCTTTATATTGTTTTATTCCCTCTTACTTTGGGAACCCTCACTGTCTTAGAAGTTAACATAGGGGCGGCTAGGTGGCGCAGTGAATAGAGCGCCGGCCCTGGAATCAGAAGGACCTGAGTTCGGAGCCGGCCTCCGACACTAAATCTGCACAAACAAAAAAAACCTAGCCGTGTAACCTTGGGCAAGTTACTTAACCCCAATTGCCCTAAAGGGGCGGCTAGGTGGCGCAGTGAGTAAGAGCGCCGGCCTCGGAGTTTGGATGACCCGAGATCAGATCCCGCCTCAGAAAATGAGCACCCACGCATAAATCAAATGACTAGCCGTGTAACCTTGAGCAAGTTACTTAACCCCAATTGCTTTAAAAAAAAAAAAAGAAGTTAACATAGACAAGACTTGGAGATTTTATTTCTCAAAGCCAAAAAAAAATGGATCTCCAGTGCCCTACTATGCCATCATATCCATTCTTATAGAATACCCTACATGGGCATGGGAATGACGTGATCAGATATGTGCTTTAGAAAGCACATTTAGGTAGCTGAACTGAGTAGAATGAAATGAAATGGTAAAAGACTTAAGGCAGAGAGACTAATTAGGAAGTTGCAACAATAACCTCAACCAAGGTGATAAGACTGTAACCTAGAGTGTTACCTGTATAAGTAGACAGATTGACTTAGATGAAAAAGATGTTGTGGTCATAGATACAATATGATTTGGGAACTGTTTGGGTATGTGAGATAAGGGAGAAAAAACAAGGACAACACCAAGGTCAGGAAGATGGAATGCTGGAGAATGGTAGTACATTTGACAGAAATAAAGAGGTTTGGAATTGAGTGGAGGGGAAGGAACAGAAGTAAAGATACAAATTTTTACTTTAGACATGTTTAAATTAAGATATTTCTTGGATATACATTTTGAAATTCCCACTAGACTATTGGTGATATATGATTAAAGTTCCAATGACAGACTGACATATCTCTTTCTCCTCCTATCTCTACCTAGAGTAAGAAAAATATATGTATATATGATATATGCACAAACATACACATACATACATTTGTGTATATATAATTTATGTGTCTCCATACATATGTATGGATATATGTATATATCCATATATATGGATGTATACATACACATACACACATACGTATATACACATATATATGTATATGTTTGCAAATGTGTGTGTTTGTGTGTACACATGCACATGCATGTATATGTGTATGTGTGTATAGTGCATATATGTACATGTGTGTGCATGTGCATGTATATGTGTAAATGTGTATATGTATGTAAGATTACAGGAGCCAAGGTTGCAAAGATATAAACTGCCTTAACTCTCCCTTATTCACTTCCAACAACCATAAAATAGCATCCAAATCTAACCCACATTCTTCAGTATAGTTCTGGGGAAATGCATTAACTGGCCTTACTAGCCTTAGCACACACTAGACACTACCACTAGGACCCTGGTTCAGGAGCAAGTAAGTTAACAGAATCCAATAGCCTCTAACAGCCCCAGCCAACATCCACTCCCCCTCATAAGGACAAGTCAAGACATGAATGCCCCCTATGGGGCTCAGGGAAACAATGCAGCATCAGGTAAACAACCAGTGCCTGGAGCTCCTGGAACAAGAAGCCTAAGACAATGTCCCTTCTAATCTTAGGGCAGAGCTCATTTTTTAAAGGAAAATAGGCCAAAAAAAGATGAGCAAAAACCAACAGCAAAAACAACAACAAGAAATTCTAACAATAGAAAGTTATTACAGTGACAGGAAGATCAAAACAAAAACTCAAAAAATGACAACAATGTCAAAATATCTTCGGGCAAAACCCCAAAGTAAAAAGGGAAGTAATCCTATGCCTCGAAAGAACTCATGTAAGTCATCAAAAAGGAGTTTCAAAATCTTCTAAGAGAAGAAGAAGGAAAACTGGGAAATGCAAGGGAATTATGGAGGGGAGTCAACAGCTTAGAAAAAGAAGCAACTACTTAAGAAGTAGAATTGGTGAAATGGGGGGAGAGTTAAAATGTAATTTAGGAAAACAATACCTTAAAAATAAGACATTACACAGGACTTAACAACTGCAACATTATAGGATTGTAGTTCATGGAAGATAATATTCCAGAAGGTAAAGAGCTAGGACTACAACCACGCATTACTTAAAAAGAAGCGTTAATATATCAAAGCAAAAAAATGGTAAATCAATGAAATAGAAGAATTTCAAGCTTTCATAAAGAGAAGGCAAGAATTAAACCAAAAATTTGATGTTCAATGTCACAACCCAAGAGAAATCTAAAAAGAGAGAAAGGGAAAAGAAAACACAAGAGATTCAAAAGAGCTAACCTGCTTGCACTCCTACACCAGGAGATTATATTTCTAATTATTAAAATTTAATTACTAATAGTACAGTTAGAAAAATACACATAGGCAGGATAAAAGGTGAAATTGAGGTAATGACATAAATAAAGGGGTGAAAAAGAGGAGAACACTGGGTGTAGAATGAAGGGAGCAGTAGAATGGGGTAAATTATTTCACAAAGGGGAGAAAAACCTATTAGAGTGGAAGGGAAGAAGGGAAAGTAGGTAATGGACGTTGCTTGAACCTTAATCTGATCAGCATCACATCAAAGAGGGAATAATATAAACAATGAGTTGAATAATGAAATCAATTTTACTGAGAGGGAAAAACAGGAGGGCAGATTAATAAAAGGGGGTAAGTCTGGGGACTGAAAGAAGGAAGGACAGATCAGGAGAGGTGATAAACAGAAGCAAAGCACTGATGAGAAGAGAAAGGGGGAATGGAGAGGATGAACAGGAGGAAAAATAGGATTCAGGGAAACAAAATGTAATTGACACTGTGATTGTGAATGGGATGAATTATTCCATAAAATGGAAGTGGATAGCAGAGAGGGTTAAAAAGCAGAACCCTTGACAGGTAGGTCACATTGTGAATATAACACCTGGAATAAGAAGGACCTGAATTCAAATCTGGCCTCCGACACTTGACACACTTACTAGCCATGTGACCTTGGATAAGTCACTTAACTCCAATTGCGCTGATCTACCTCCCCAAAAGAAAGAAAGAAAGAAAGAGGGAAAGAAGGAAAGAAAGAAAGAAAGAAAGAAAGAAAGAAAGAAAGAGAGAAAGAAAGAAAGAAAGAAAGGAAAAAGGAAGGAAGGAAGGAAGAAAAGAAGGAAGCTAAGGTGGTAGAGTAAAAGCAGGAACTTGCTTGAGTTCCTGAGCCACCAACCTCCAATAACTGTAAAATATGACTCTAAACAAATTTTAGAGCTACAGATCCCACAAAGTGACAGACAGAAACAAATCCCCCACTGAAGGCAGCCTGGAAGGCCCACAAAAAGGGTCTATCATAACATGCTGGGAGGGGGGTACAGTCCCCCATGAACTATGCTGGTCCAGACCTGGGGCATCCCAGACATGAGGCACAGAGTGGCTAGAGCAGATTTTAGGAGAGTGAATGACTGGCAGCTATGATGGTTTCCAGAATTCTCAACCCATAAATGCCAAAAAGAAATTAAAAGGTCAGTGAGGAACCCTGTTGATTCAGAGTGAGAGAAGAGCATGGTCAAGCCCCCAACCCCTGGAGTGGTGAAGGTGACAGCAGCTGCAACTACTGCCACTGTTGCTGCTTCTGGCTCCCAGCCTAAAGACCATAGGGGAACCAAATGTCCAGAGGGCATTTGCAGGAATATTTCTGCTGGCTCTGAGACAGGATTCTATTGCTTTGCCTGGCTTGAATCTGGGTCACACTTTTCAGTGATGGTCCTGAGGTGAGGAGCACCTGTGTGGCAGAGTTTATTGACACTGTGGAGAGAAAGTTCTCACAGTTCTGAGGCAGATTCCTAGAAAAAACCGGAACCGT